>JAMJFZ010002601.1:2255000-2855000 GCA_026225945.1 Cricetomys ansorgei | reverse complement strand
TTTTGAGTACTCTATATTTTAGAGATATACCCCATTTTTTTAACTGGGTCCTCTGAGTTGTTGATTGTTGTTTATTGTTTGTTTTGTTTTTGAGTTCTTTGTATACTTTGGACAGTAATCCTTTATTGGATGTAAGACTGGCATATGTTTCTTACTCCGGACTTTATCTTCACTCAGTTGCTTGTTTCCTTTGCCGTGTAACTTTTATTTTGGTGAAGTCCCACTTGTCAGTTTTGGCCTTCCTTTCTGAGCTCTTCTTAACAATGAGGGTCCTGGAGACTGCACTCATCTTTTCATATTGATAGCAGGCACCCTACACAGTGAACCATGTCACCAGTCCTGAGAGTTCTTAAATGCATCATAGATGTTTAAATCCTTACTGCAAACATGCAAGAAGTGTAAGATGTGATTAGGCCTTAGAAAAAGTACACCATAAGGAAATAAAACCATTGCAGCATTTAAGTATCCCATTGCTTTGTTCTTGTGACTAGATTTTTGTTATCACTGTATATTTGTTAAATTTTCCCAGTAGAAAACAAGTAAATAATGGGGTTTGTTGTACCAAGTAAGACTTTTATTTTATCGAGGTAAAATTACAGCTAATTAATATATTTAATGTTTTATAAAGGTAATATCATGAATGTAATTCTGTTGTCTTTGTAGGCTTTTATAGATAATTTTCAAGCGGTTAAAAATGCCTTGGCTGAAGCAACCATTCAAGCAGCAGAAATGGCTGCTGATGGCGTAAAGGAACTGGCCAGGAGTTCTAGGTTCGCATTGGATGTTAACATCAAAGCTCCAGTTGTGGTCATCCCACAGTCTCCAGTGTCACAGAATGTTTTTGTTGTTGATTTTGGATTAATTACAATGAAAAATACATTTGTTACGGTAACAGCGACTCAGAGTAATCTCCCACCTATAATCGATTTGATAACAATAAAGCTGAGTGAAATGAGGCTATACAGGTAAGCTTTTCACAAGTGAATTTGTATAAAAATTGACTTTTTTCTTAATTCTTAGACTAAAGGCTTGATATCTTTACAATTCTCTTTACAGTGTGATTTTATTTTACTATAACTGTATTTTGATTTTTTTTCAAGGTGTCTTCTAGTTTGATCAGTTACGGCCTTCAGAAAATAACCTTTCAAATAGAAATATTTGAAAGCTGCTCCTTATAAAGCAAACTTATGGAGTAAATTAAAAGAATATATTTTTATAGTTCTTTATAAGGATTGGACAGAAATGGAGAAATTTGACATGAAACTCATATTCATTTTGCAACATGTAGATTTCGTAATCTATTTTGTCAGCTTTGAATATTTTTGAAGCAACTTTATTGAGAAATAATTGACTTACAACAAATTTGCACTTAATAGCATATAGTTTTTCAGAGTATTCCCATTTTAGTCATTAATGCTTATGATGTTACCTCTTTTATTCCTTATATTTTTTGTTACATCCTTTTGCTGATTCATATCAATAGAAGCTTATTAATTTTATGATCTCAAGGCTCCTCTTTTATCTCGTGTTATATTTACTATTTTTTCATCTGCAACTTTTAGGTTAAGTTTTGCTTATTGTTTAAGTTTCTTTAGATGGTAGATAAGATTATTGATTTTGTTTTTAATGTACGCCAAACTTCTATACATTTAGAGTTCCTCCCCAGCTTCCTTGGTTCCTCTGAACTCTCATGGAGTTCCCCGACTTTGTCCTGGCTTAACCCTCTTTTTACTGTTTGTCTGTAAGTCATCTGAAAACAACAGTAAATTGGAGCAAGTCATAGTCCACCCCCCTACCCCACCCCGGTAATTTCTCCCCCCCACCGTTTTTGGAGGAAGGCGTTTTAGGCAGGATTGTGTATCTGGTTCCTCTCATTCTTCTTGAATAAGGGGAATGCTTCCATCAGTTGAATATTTAAACACTAATTGAACTCTTAATGTAAGACAGAATAGGCCCAAGTATAACATCAAAACCAATCTTTATAAGGATTCAGTAAATAGTGCCTACTTTATTGGATTATTGTGGTACATATTTAGTGTGCTGGAAGAATCATGGAAAATTGCTAAAAGGATACAAAACTGAAGTTAGGAAAATTGTTTGATCACTATGACTGTAACTTGCATAAGAATTATAATAGGCATACTCCTTTGTAAGTGAATGAAGTTGGAGCTAACCAGTTACAGGAAATTTAAAAGTGGAGTCAATAGTAACTTAGAAAGTGGATGTGGGAGTTAGAGGAGAAGGAGATATTAAAATTCTCTTTAGGTAAAAATGCTAGAAAATTCTACTTGTTGATAATGCAGTTAGTTCACTGAGAGAAAACAGAAGAAAGAAATAAAAACAGTACACTGGCAGTAATGGTTTCTATAAGGGACAGAATAACAGAAATAAATATATGGAGAGATCTAAAAACTTCTAGAAGACAATTGACTATTCTGGATAGTAAAACAAAGATCTTATGAAACTTTAGGAATACATGGCTGGTCCTTGAAGTTGTTGGAATGAGTAGTATTAAATTAAACAATTTTAGACTGAAGCATGTGGGAAAGAATGATAAACAGTGCAGATATTTAAGAAATTGCATAAAAGGAACCCTCAGAAGTGTGAACCGGGACAAGGCCTATGAGATGGCTTAGCAGGTAAAGGCTCTTGCTTCCAAGCCTGAAGATTTGAGTTCAGTACTTAGAACCTGCATGGTGGAAGGAAAGAATCAACTCCCCTATGCCATCCTCTGACGAGGATGAGGGCCATGGCACGTGTGTCCTCTCCCTCATAAGAAAACAAATAAGAAAATGTAGCTTAAATTTTGAACAAATTAGCCTGTGGCAGAAGAGAGGGTAGGGAAACTGGGGGAATGTGTTTGGTCCTGTTGTTCAACATGAATCCACAGTATTTGAAGTTGTGTTTCATCCAATACTTATTTTATATGGTAATCCACCAGCTTTGATTTGAAGCAAAACTGAATTTTTGATGAGCAGGTATTACTGAAATTAGATTGAATTTTAACTATTGAAAGTTGTGTTGATGGGTGATGAGATGGAGGAAATAAAAGACAAGGGCTTAGCGATATTATAAAGGAATAGAAATATTTGTAAATTCAAGATTCAAACTATCTTGAAAGATGAGTACAGACAAGATTTTGATGGATTGTATCATAAATAAAAGGTGGTGAACATTGAAGGGGAAACGGCTTCCTTATAGAACCCTGTAAAAGACAGGGTTGAGATGTGAACTAATTGGTGCATTTTAGTGAAGAATCTAGAATAATTTGTTCGCCTAAGTTTAGGAATTTTATAAATTACAGGGAAATCTAAGGTGGGAGATTTTTGCTTTATTTTTGTTTAGTGCTTAGTTGAAATAGTATCATGCTGGTATAATAGCCCAGGCTAGCCCTGAACTCAGACAATCCACCTGCCTTAGCCCCCCAAGAACTGAGATTACAACTAGATACCATAATATCCAACAAAACTCCCACATTAATTATAAGTTCTAGGTATACAGTAAAAGCTCTAAAGTAAAGGTATTTCATTATCCTGGAGAGTCTAAACTACAAGAAGTCTTGAGTTTTTAGTGTCTTGTTTGGTTTAAAGAAATGGTAGATGTAAATTATGTGAAGATCTGCATTTAAAATAGATTAATTGCTTTTATATCAGTATTTATAAGTAATAAAATTATTGTTTTATCTCCAGAATAATTTATTTATTATGAATATAAAAGATTGCTAACTCTTTAAACTATCTAAAGTTAACAGCTACTTTGCTGTATTTGTTCTGGTTTGTTTTATTTGCATATATATTTAACTTATAACTATATTTTAAGTTTTGTGTTATAAATTTCTTTTTTCTTTAGTAATATGTCCCAGTGCCTTTTCAAATTTATACTTAAAAATTTTATTTTGTTATATGGAGGGAAATTTTATTTATTTAGTCACTTTAGCAGGTTCAAATTAGGCATCTGAATATTTAGCTTACTAGACTCAGAATTACACTAATCATAATTAGTGTAATTAGGGATCCTAGGCTGTTGCACACAGGAACTGACAGTGGTTATGACTTTTTCTAGAGTTATATCAGTATATAGTTTTAAAAGTATCTTGTTTTTTAGTGTTAGATATGTATTTGTTACACACTTAAGTTGAGTCCATTTCTTTTTGCTATTATAAATAACAATAATATCATGAGTGATATCTTTGCCTGTCAGTTCTTATGTGATGGTCTTCCCAGTATTGTAGGTTGAATCATTTCTGTAGAATGAATTCTTAGAAACAGAATTATTCAATTACAGAATAGAACCAGTTTCTCTTGAAATAAAGTAACTCATATTTGAAAATTCAATTTAGTTTCTGTTTTATCAAACATAAAAACAAATAGCTTCATATTTGTGAGTTCCTATTTAATTTTTAAAATCTCATTGTAAGTGATTATATAGCATATGCTGGCCATCGAGCTAAGTACTATTAAAACGAGTAAGGATAAACTATATATGGACTCATCATTCATAAAACTTTCTGAGAATATAAAGAAAACTGTGTGTGCACACACATGATGTACATATAATCATGTATGCTTGCACACATATATAAATAAACTTTTAAAAAATTAAGTGTGCTATTAATATGTATCAAATATAACCATAGAAAAAGTTTCAGGTATTTTTTATAGGTGTATAGGAGAAATTATTGGTAAGAAAATTATTAATGAGAAGATTTGTTGTGAAGGAAATCACCTTTTGACACAGCAATTATATTTCTTCTACAGAAAAGAAACTGATCCAGAGGCTATGAAGTTTTTATTTCAGTGAAAAACAATTTTTTCAATATAAAGCTAATTAAATAACTTATTTTGTAGCCCTGTGTAATGCAGAGCAGTTAAAGTTTCATATGTATTTTGGCATTTCTCTGTGGGGTTTTACATGCCTTTTACTTACTACCATTAAATGGAGATTACAGCCATGCATACTTACTTAAATGCAGGTTTACTCCATAGCACAGTTATGAAAATGTTTCATACCAGGTATTCTGAGCAATCCCTAATTACACCCATGTTTTCCTATTGGTGAACTTATAGCTAAAATTTAAGTCCTGTCTTCATAACCTAGTTTGAAGATTTTAAGCTAATTAAAATACAAGGAATATTACCGGGAAGTAACTATTATTGTCACTCAAAGGTCCAAAGGAAGCTTCTGTGGAATTGCATTTTCCTTGAAGGAATTCTGTGACCTCCTCCTTTTCACTCTTGCTGTAATAACCATTTGGAAAGGCAAATACAATGCATTTTTATGTGAAGTTATATACAATCAGCTGTTTTGACCCACAGATAGACAAATTTTATATGTTACAACTTTGTTTCTTATAAAGTAGTATGATGTTCTCCTACATATGAATTATTATAAAATGTTTTTATAATGAGTTATAAAATGTTTACTGATTTTTATAAAGATAATTCTATACAACTTAGTGGTTTTGACCTTTCACTGTTTGTAAAATTCTATTTTTAAGTCGGTCTCTGTCTTCTCTATGATATGCAACAACTTAAGTTAGAAAAATTATCTTAAGTTTCTAGTGAGATGGGACTTTTCATTTTGATATGTTATTCTCTTCACACACAAAAAGTTGCCGATGTCACCTATCTAATAAAGGATGATACATTAATCATACATCTGTCTTTTTTTCTGCCTGAATGTATATAAAATAGTTGAAAACAATTTATATTTTTTAATAGGTCTCAGTTTATGAATGATTCATACCAGGAAGTGCTGGACCTGTTACTGCCTTTGAACCTGGAAGTGATTGTTGAACGAAACTTATCCTGGAATTGGTACAAGGAAGTTCCTTGTTTTAATGTAAAAGCTCAGCTAAAACCCATGGAGGTAATGTTTTCATTAATTTTCATTTCTGTTAGGTTTGAACAGTATTATCTTGGCAATATAAATAGCTTTGCTAGAATTTAAGTGTAATCAGATTGGTCAGAATTAAAATGGTAGCAAATTAGAATTCATTTAATATTCTCCATTTATTCTCTATCAGATATTTGAGTTCCTGCTGTGTGCTTTTTGCTAGATATTAAAGAAACAGTGACTGAAAAGCTATGGTGTCTCTGTCTTCATGAGACTTACCACTATAAACCAGGTCGATAGTGAAAGTCGTCTAGAATATATAATATTCAGGAGTGAAGTAAAGAAGAAGAAAGTAAAGAAGGTCTGTGGGAACAGTTCAGTGGGGAAAGCACTTGTGGTCTAATTGTGCGAACTGATGTCTGGTCCCTAGACCTAGTATAAAAAGAAGCTGAGCAAGTACTGTAGCCATCTGTAATCTCAGCACTGAGTTGGTAGAGACTAGGCTCCTGGGGCAAACTGGCTATCTGATTGGCAAGTTCTGGGTTCAACTGAGAGACCCTAACTTTGCTCTCAAAGAGGAGAGCAATTGAGAAGACCCCCTGACATCAACTTTGGGCCTCAATATATACATGTGTATATATACTTACATACATGTGTGTACTACACACATACAAATAATAGATGTTTAAAATAATTATACGTTGTAACAAACTACTTGAAGGAAATATATTCTGATTGATATATTGAGAATTTAGTAGGGAGGTCTAGGCTGGCAAAATAAAATGAGGAATCATTACTGATATTTAACTCTGTTGTAATATATGAAATAACTTAGCAAAGCATGCATTTATAAAGGAAGAGAAAGTTCTAGAATAGAGAGATTGAAGATAGATCATGCATCACTTTACTTAATAACTGATTGACATTGCTCTACTCTTTTGTGTTTTGCCGAAGTGATAGCAACATATATTCTAGAATGACACTTTAAGAAACCTACTTAAGTTTATTCTACTCCCTAAACCTACAACTTCATTTGCTCTTTATCTATGTAAAAATTCTTATTCAGGAAAGCATTTTAGAAGTTTTAGAGTTTTAAGTCAGAATTATATTTTAAAGCATGCCATCTAAAAGTATGTATGGGTGCTGCATCTTAAAGAAGAGAGAAATTTTCTTTTTAAGATAAATATAAGTTTATGTTGGTAGGACAACAGATAGAAGCTTATGAGCAACATCTGCCACCTACCATAGGGGAGAAATCTCATGCTCTTGGATCTGTTATAGGCAGATATTTGTAGGGCAGTAGAATTACTGATTTTCTTTCTTCTCTCCCAGGGGAGAATCCATGTAGAATGTTGAGATGATTCTACAGCCTGCCTGTAAATAACTGGCTGTCCTCTGGAAGAGACTCATGAGAGAGAAGATGAGTCTTCCTTCTGCCCTAATTCATCAGATTGGTTAGCCATTGTTGTAGTACACTTCAGAACAGATATATTTAGATCACCACCCCTTGGATCTTGAGTGTAATAGAGAGGATGGAATTGAATCTGTTAATCTAATGCATGCACACCAATTACTTTAATTTGTGAGTGTTTAGCCTATGGTATTGTTTAGGATTATACTCAGAGCTTACTGTCACATGTGGAAGCCACAGAACTAGTATTTTTAAAGCACAACATCTCTCTCTGGCTGCTTCACAAGAATATAAAATGGGGATTAAAATCAATATTTGATGGACATATAATAGATTGCACTAATTAAGGGATATAATTTATGATCATACTAGTTGCAATTCTTGTTTCATAGTAATCACAATCAAGTGTTATAGTAGCAAAAGGAGTGCAAGTTTGCAAGCAGGCAATATTAATAGGTACATGTGTACTATTTAAAACGTAGATTATATCTTTGAAGTATAAAGGTTGAGTGCAAATAATAGTTTAATTTTGTGAGATTAAAGTTACCCCACTTGAAAAGTAGAAATTAAACATTCAACAATTTTAGAAGTGAGCCAAAAGTAGTTAAGAAAACTGTATTAATTAAATGCGTCAATACTCTTAAAATGATGTACCTCCTAACTGAAAGTCTAAAGTAGTTAGATGGCTACATAAAAATGGAAGCTCACATTGAAAGTTTAAAACGACTATATTATATAGTATACATAACAAGCAGTTCATTATTGGAATTGACAAAATTGATATTTCATAAACTACTTGGTCATGTAGAAGACTGAATATTCATTTATTACAAATCTTTAAAGCCTTTAAAATTGGTTTGTGGAAAACTAATGTTCATTTTTCGCCTATGAGTTCAGGAAGTAGGACTGTTAAAATAGGAAATCTTGGGAGCTGGAGAGATGTCTCAGTGTTAAAAGCGCTGACTGCTCTTCCAGAGGTCCCAGAAATTCCTAGCATTCACATGGCACATTATAACTGATTGTTTGATGCTCTCTTCTGCCCTCTGTCGGAATCAGGCATGTATGTGTTATACACATAAAATAACTTTTTAAAAGCAAATCTTTCTTTTATGAATGTATTTTCTTTTTGTAAAATTGTATTTTGTTTTTAACAGTTCATTCTCAGTCAAGAAGATTTAACAACCATCTTTCAAACATTGCATGGCAATTTGTGGTATAAACGAGATGTTAATGCTCCATCTTCTGAAAATAAAGACGTGGAGATCCTGACTAGTGGAGCCACCAATGTTTCCTACCCTTCAGGAGGTGTGTCCTTAGCCTGACTTTCTCTCAGGCTTTTTTCTCTTCTCTTTTTTGCCTATCTGTCCCCCAAGTTTTCTTTCCTTAGTTCTTGGGAAAAGAAGACTTAATAGTTCTCTAATTAGTCTCACTTAGGCAATTTTAAATTATCTGTTTTTAGTTATTCTGTTGAATATATGTGTGTGTGTGTGTGTGTGTGTGTGTGTGTGTGTGTGTGTGTGTGTGTGTATCTTCACGTATATATATCCATGTGCTGGAACTGCAATCAGAACCAGCTATCTATCTATCTATCTACACACAAAGACACACACATGTATACATAGATATTCACATATATATGGAGAGTAGGTTTAGTTAGGGTGCTAGGGTGATTTTGAGACTCAAGAATAAAATGATATCCTCATTTTAATTTTTATAGGTGATAACCCTAAAAGTGAAATCTGATAATCCACAATGCCTGCCTCTCCAAAGCCCTGAAATATTTCACAGTTGTACTACTCAGAATTTTACACAGAATCAATGTATTATGAAACTCATTCTCACTAGGTAGGATAATGAACCCCATCCTTTATTGTTAAATATGAGTGGTTCAAAATGAGGTAAACCAATAGAACACAGGCGTGAAAGAAACAGAAATAAACAGTATTATGAATGAAAAGGAAGTAACACACTGAACGCAAATGAAAATAATCCAGAAAATAAAACAGGTATTTTTTCAAGGACTTTGCCAGGAGGAGAAAATAGTAACTAAACGGATCCTGCCAGCACTGTCAGCCTTCCCTTCCAAAGATAAAAAAGAGTTCTTGGAAACTAAAGTATAAAGTACATGATTGCTGAGTTGTAAAAATAGTAATAACAATAACCACAGTGTTAGAATGTAAGTGTTCAAGCATGTGACTTGAGATAGTAGCCTACAATATTAAAGGGGGTGTGGATAGAAAATTAAATTCCATGAGGAGTGCTGCTTCAGGTCGTACATTCCAGTCCCAGTCTGCTAATTTCTAATGGTAGAAATAGCTGAGAGAGCACTTTATGAGAAGGCAATTGCACTATCTCGGATAATACAAATGAGTCAGTGTGACTAAGTGCTTAACAGATGTCTTCTCTTCAACTTGCGTATGTAGCCCGATGAGGCTGTCGGCTCCAACCGGGTGATTGTTGGCCATATGGGCTGATGGATGATGGATGGATCATTGATTTTTCTGAACAAAGAACAGATACCAATTTGAGTACCTATCAGTTGGCTTCCGTGTAGAGTCTCTGTATGCTTACTCTAGAGCAGAGTTCCTCTTCATGGTGTGGGCATAGCGGCATAGCTATAGTCTAGACAGGCCTTCCCACTTGTCTCAAAAGGCATCCCAGCAGGTGTCCTTGGAAGCCAAGGTCAGAGTGTTGCTTTTTTTTTTTTTTTTATACAACTGTAAATATCTCCTTTTTCTTTAGATCTTCTTTTCCTTCCTACCTCTGTTGTGAGGAAACTGAGGAAAATTGTTTTTCTTACTAGGTATCTAATCAGTTCACTTCAGATAGTAGTGATTGACCTATTTTCCATTAAGAAATGCACAGTGTTTTGTTTTGTTTTTTTTTTTTCCAAGCAGTAGAGATGGGCATCTATAAGGCCTGTAATGAAAATGTATTCTAGGGGTGCTTTTGCAGGATGGGTCCATTAATGGCCAGCTCTCCATCCAAGTCTGTGTCATAGTCCATAAAGAGCAGCCTTTCTCCTGTGCTGTCTACTCCAATGAAGGCATGCTGGTTTTTTGTTTTTTTTTTTTTTTCCCCTTATGACCTGGAACTGGTTCTATGTTATCTTGTCCTTTTTTTTTTTTTTTTTAACATGAAGTGATACATCTTAAGCTCTGAACAGGTCCACAGCCTCATGTAAAACAGTATCTGTCATCAGATCTCAGCTCAGGACCAGTACATCTGCCTTAAGTTTTGGGTATATGTAACATAGAGAATCTGCATTTCTCATGTCAGCATTATCAGGATTGCACTTGATACCTGTTTTCATTTTCATCTTGAATTCTGCACACAGTTTTTTTGGACATCTTTAGTTGTAACCACAATGTTAGAATCTTCAAATGCAGCATGCTTAAGCAAGTTCAATGGGTACCAAATTAAAGGTTTGTTTCCAACTGGAAGCAGTGGCCTGTGAATGATGGAAGCCAAGTGTGTCATCTGAGGTCCCCCACCAACTGCCATAACTACAAGTTGAAATGTCAGTTTTATAAAACTCAGTTCCTAGCACATCGAAGCTATTCTCAGCGTTCCCCACTCTGCCCCTCTTAAGTTTCTTTAAAGTAAAATTAGAATATGAATTTTTTGGCTGTAGTATTCATTTTACATGTTATTATATTTAATCTCTAAAATCAGCCCCATGTTCACAATTCTGATATTATGAATGTAATCTTTAAGAGGAAGCAGAAGTTGTGAGTATTTAAATCCTTCTCTCCAGTTATCATGGAAGAATGTTAATCCAGGAGTCCATGTCTGAATTTCCTAACCTTTTTAATTTTCTTGAATATCACTGTACTGTATGCATGTAATTAGTAATTTGATAGGTCTCAAAGGAACTTTTATTACCTGCTCTTATAATTGCTTTATTCCTTATCTTTAATTTTATAGCAGCTACTGTGCTGACTGCTGCTGTAGTAGAGGTACATCCACAGGGTTCTCAAGTTAGCACGACACTGAATGTGAGTTTCAGAACTGATTATCTCACTATGGCACTTTACAGTCCGGGGCCTGAACAGGTAAGTTGAAGAGAAACTATGTTTATATTTGTAAAGAAATTACATAAATAAAAAAGTATATAGCTATTTATTGAAGTAATAGTTGTTAATGTTTTGTGCATATTTTGTAGTGTTTGTTCCTCTGATAAAAATGATTGATATTTTCAGTAATTATTTCAGACATTTTCATGTATGAATTCTTTCATGTAGCAAAAAACATAAACTCTTTGATATACCAAAAAATAGAAAAAATAAAATTTGAAAGTAGTATATATATGTTTTGGCCTTTTCTTTAGATAGCCCTTTGAAAGTAAATAATTTGGGGCAGTAGAGTCTGGTTTACATGCACAAAGCCCCAGGTTCAGAGCCCAGCATCCAGAAAAGAATGAAAAGAGAAGGGCCAAGTATGGTGGTATACCTTTAATCTCAGCACTTGGGAGGCAGAAGCATGCAGACCTATGAGAATTGAAGCTAGCATAGACTATAAAGGAAGCTCCAGGGCAGCCAGGGCTATATGAGATTGTGTCTCAGCACCAAAAATAAACAAACAAATAAATAAATATTATAAGAAAAATAAAATAAGAGAATTTGATGTTTCATGTCAGTCAACGCCATAACTTGTAGAAAGTCATGACACAGAGTATAGTTTAATCCTATGTTTATGTATAATTTTTATGTGGATTTCTTTTCTACACAGGCCTCCTTTACAGATGTTCGTGATCCTTCTCTGAAACTTGCTGAATTTAAATTGGAGAATATTATAAGTAGTTTGAAAGTATGTACAGATGGCTCTACATTCTCTTCTTTCTCATTAAAAAACTGTATTTTAGATGATAAAAGGCCTCATGTTGTGAAAGCCACTCCTAGGTATGTATCATAATTTTGAGCTATTAGGGAAATATTTTTCATTCTTATAGAATTCATCCTCAAATTTGCCTTTTGCTCTATGTGTATTCATGAGGGGTCATAAGAACTTCAGTTCAGTACATCATGGTACCTGTTCACATTTGAAATGTTGATGGGTTTATTGATAACATATAAATAGTGCAATTAGTTGGGAAATGTATGAAATAAAGAAGAAAGATATACTGACATTCAGAACTCTGATAATTTCTTAGATAAAGATTTTTCCCATTGTGAAACAATTATTTTATAGAAGTTTTATAAGTTTATTATTCCCAAGAAGCATGCTCTCAGAGTATTTATTTGCTGTCAGTAAAAGGATAGACAGGTATGTTTTTTGGTGTGTTTGGTTATTTTTAAGTTACCCATACTTAGGAATTGTCATTATGTTTTTCAGAATGGTAGGTCTGACTCTTGGGTTTGACAAAAAGGACATGGTGGATATAAAGTTTAGAAGAATTAGAGATGCCTGTGTGACTGATGCAGTTCTCCAAGAAGTGTATGTTTGTGCAAGTGTGGAGTTTCTGATGACTGTTGCACATGTCTTTTTTGATGCCTACATGACAAGTAAGACTTTAGAAACCAGTGTTCAAACATGGACTACTAAAGAAGGTTAGTAACCAAATAAAAAATTTTAATGTCTGTATTGCTACAACTATAGTTACCCTTATTAGTTTTTTCAGTGATCAGAGTAAACACATTAATAAATTAAAAATCTATTTTCATAGTAAGAAGAAAACTTTAATGTGTTTTCTGAGAGGATACGCAGTCTGTGTTTTGAAAATGTGTTTTGATTTTGTATTTTTGAGACAGCAGTCTCTTCTAGTTCATGCTGTTTTCAAACTCACTTGTAAAGCTGAGGAAACTCTGGTCTTCCTTTTGGGATTAGCAATATGTTCCACTCTGCCTGGCCTTTATTATTTGAAGGTGTAAATACAGGATTGGAATTATGAGGCTTGAGTAAGTAATTATTATTCTCTGCAGTCAATAACAAGAGCAGAGGTAATGAACCAACTGTTCTTCACAGTTAAGCATAGTATTTTAATTTAAAGTACTTACTAACTTTTATATTCACTTCTAGCTTTTAGTATACAGATTTTCTGTTACCTTTTACATATTAATTATGATATAGCTGAAAGAATGTTGAGACTTGGAAATTTAATTTAAATCCAATTCTGCTATTATACATTAGAGACTTTCTCCCATACTCTGATTCAAATCTCTGTAAGTAGATGGAGGTTAGATTGTAGAGCATATATTTAGCAATACAAAGACTAATTCCATTTTCATCCCTTTCGGGGAGAGAGAGAGGATATTGCCTGTCTCAAAAAGAAATTCATCATAAATGCCTTTAGATGATTTTTTTTTTACTTTATTTTTCACCTTGAAGTAACTAACTGTTCCTCATAAATTTTTCGTAAGTAATATGTGTAACTAGTTTGTATGTGCTTATTTCTATTTTAGCACGTGCAAAGGAATTAGAAAAGTGGGAAATTAATATTCTTATAAAAAATCCTGAAATTGTCTTTGTGGCCGACATGACAAGAATTGATGCTCCTTCCTTAGTCATTACAACACAGTGTGAGATTTGCTGTAAAAATGAACCTGGAAGCAGTACCGTGACTGCTGCCATCAAAGATCTCCAAGTCAGAGCATGCCCATTTCTTCCAGTCAAGAGAAAGGGCAAAATAACCACTGTGAGTTTATTATCTAATGATCTACTTAATTGCATGTTTTTGGGTGGTTACTGTAACTTCTTCAGGAAATGATTACTTTGTTTCCAGTCTTGTTCATGACCATAGCTTTTTTTCTGAATGGAGGGCAAAAGTTACACTACTACTTTATTTTTCTAGATGGTCTTCATTTAGAGGAATTTTCTAAAGAGTTTGAGCTTCCAGACTTTTGTCTCAGATCAGGAGGGTGAGGACTGCCTAGTTACGACCTCTCCCTATCTGCCTTCCCATGAGAAAGTCTAACTCCTAGTACTTTGAGTATTTAGCTAGATCATGCCAAAAGCACGTAGTGAATTGAAGAAGTATAAAAATTATATCGTAATCTAAAGAGAATTGAGGTACATAATTTTAAATAACAATTTACTTTGAGGTTCTAACTATGTCAGATTGAAAATGCTGTTTGACTTTTAAGACTTTGTATGAGTTTTAGTTTTTTATTGTTTCAGTTTTTTTTAATTTTGATTTGGATATTTTTTTCTCAAATAATGTGTTCTTATTTATAACTTACTCCATCTTTCAGCCATTTACTTTTACATACTTAATACTTGAATTTTACTCTCAACAGCATATTATTTGGTTTTCCAATGTTGGAAATGAAATTCAAATAGTAGGCAAATATTCTACCACCAACCTATTTCTTCAGCCCATGAATTTTATTCTCTTTGTTTTTAAAATGCTTCAATGACTCTGAATATTCTTAAATATACTCATGAAGTGTTTGGGCAGCTAAAGGAAGAATGAAAACATATATACTTCCAATATTATAAACTAAAAATAGAAACTAATTTTAGGACAGTGGTTCTCAACCTGTGGGTCGCAATGCCTTTGGGGATCGAATGACCCTTTCCCAGAAGACCATCTGTATATCAAATATTTACATTGTGATTCATAACATGAATTTACAGTTCTTAATAATACAAATAAATTTATAGTTGGGATTAACACAGCCTGAGGAACTGTATTAATGGGTTGCAGCATTAGGAAGGTTGAGAACCACTGTTTTAGGGAGAATCTTACCACAGCCCAATCTGGTCTTGAACTCACAGGTCTGCTTCAGCTGATTGAGTGCTGGAATTACTATATGTGTTACCATACTCAACTAATTTTAAGTAAATACCTATTCATTGGTTATGATTTAAAATTGACTGTTGCTGTAGTTCTCAAAGCTAGATAAGAAAAAAAGGAAAATAGAGAGTGGACTCTATACCCAATTCTCTTAGATTATGACATAATTTTTATACTTCTTCAATTCACCATGCTTTTGGCATGGATCCAGCTATATAACCTCAAAGAACTAGGAGTTAGACTTCTCGTAGGAAGGCAGATAGGGAGAGGCAAATGCCTCTGATATAATGTACGGATTATTTGGAGCTGTCTGATAGGTGGCCGTCATACACGACAAAACCTCCATGTCAGTGTGCGCCAGTAGTCTAATGTGAAAACTGCTGCAGATCAGTTTATCCTGGAGATATATATATGACTACCTTATGTGTTCATGCCCAACATTGGTAAATGCTTTGATTACCACTTGTGCAGATCTCAGGTGTTCACTGTGAGGCTCTCAGACATCCTCAAGTAATTTCAGAACTGGGGTGTAGGAGATGAATGCTTCTTTTTGCATTGTCATATTAATATTATTGCTATTATTTTTGTTTATACTTCATTTTTACAACAATATTGTGTTGATTCACTTTTAATATAGTTATGATTTACTTTTTAAACATAGTTATCTATTACTTGGAAAGACTTTAAGTAAAAATACCTTAACAGAAATAGCAGTTTAATAATGATTTTTATTTTATAGGTTTTACAGCCTTGTGACTTGTTTTATCAGGCTACTCAGATAGGTACAGATCCACAAATAATTGATGTATCAGTAAAATCTCTTACACTAAAGGTAAGTTAAAACAAACATTTAAAATTGATTTGGTGGTAGGTCTGTCTCAGCTACTTAAGAGACTGAAGTGTAAGAACTGTGAGTTCCAGGCCTGTCTGAACTACAGAACACTGAACTCTAGGCCAGCCTAGGCAGTTTAGTGAGACCCTGTCTTTACCACCACTACTACCAGAAAAAGGACTGAGCTCATTGCTAAAGCACTTGTGTGGCATTCACAGGGCCCAAGTAAGACAAGATGAATAAATAATTGTGGCAGTATGTGCTAGTAGTTTATAAACTATTAATGTAAATTCCATGATGAATGCTATATTTTATTGACATTTGACTGTTTTGTGGTTACCTAATGTACATATAATTGTAATAGTATTTAATTTAATTGGCTTCATGGTACCAAGATTCACAGATAGTTTAACAAATTTACCTAAATTTTTTGTAATAGAAAAATTGTATCTACTATCCTGTACTGCATTTCTAGTCCAGCCTTAATTCTTCATGTTCATCCAGCAAATATATAATCTGTTTTCATGTTTTCTCCATTTAGGTTTCACCAGTTATCATAAATACCATAATAACTATTACTTCAGCACTTTATACAACTAAGGAGACCATCCCAGAAGAAAACACTTCTTCTATAGCATATTTATGGGACAAGAAGGATACAAAGAATCTAAAAATGTGGTTTCTTGAAGAATCAAATGAAACAGAAAAAGTAGTTCCTACAAATGAATTGATGCTGAGAGGAGAGACAATAAACTTGAATGTTGATTCTATTTTTATAGTTCTTGAGGCTGGAATTGGTCATACAACAGTGCCAATGCTATTGGCTAAGTCACGCTTTTTGGGAGAAGCCAAAAACTGGAGTACTTTAATAAATCTCCACTGTCAACTTGAGCTGGAAGTAAGCAAGTATATACTTTTTCATGTTTTATAATGCTTCACATAAAATATTTTGAGGACTTATATAGCTATTTAAATTGAGTTTATTGTAAAAATGATACCGGCTTTTGACCTTTTAGAAGAAAGCTTACAAATTTATGCCCTTGAGTGATTTCTTTTTATATATATTTTTTACTTTTATTTTCAAAGTACATATCCGTACTTTATATTTCAGTTGATTTTTATAAGCTTCAGAGATGATGCATTAGGGGCTAGGGAAGAGATTGCCCAATAGTTAGGAGTGTCTTGCTTTTCCAGACCAAAGTCTGGTTCCCAGCCTCTCTATCAGGCAGCTCATAACTGCATGTACTCCTGCCACCTCTTGGGGGATCTGACACCTTCTTTGAACACAGGCACACACATGGCCATACATTAACACAAACACACATATGTACATATAAATAAAAGTAAAATCTTTTAACATGATGGATCAATAGACAGTTATTTAGATTTAAAATTCTGATTTTTAAGAACTAAAATTGAATTATTTTTGAAAGGATAGATTAAATTTATGAATACCTGGGCAATCTCTTTTAATTATTAAAGAGTGACTTCTGGGGATATATATACCTGAGGTGTAGAGTGATTACTCAGCATGTGTGAGTCCTTGGACTCAAATCCCAAACCCCACAAAAAGTTTTTAAAGAGAAGAATATAATCAAGAGTAAACATACTTGACCTCAGAATTTATAAAAATATTTCCACAGATATTTCAGATAAAATTAGTTAAGAAGGAGACTGGAAATACAGGTCAGTAGAATGACATGTGCATAACTTGTGTAGAATTAATTTTAATACCAGCAATGCAGAAACAGAAACATTATAAAAAATCGTCTCCTATGTTATTTAATTAAAATTAATTATTTTTCTTCATACTTACTGGGAAGCAATCTGTAGTTTGCCTTATAAAAGAGAGGGTGAAATTTTAAAAGTTTCTATTTTTATATTAAGTGCTACAGAATTATGTACTAGCACTGCACATTTTCAAATTGTGGTTAGAATAATATACATTTTGTAGAGGATTTGATCTAGACCATCCAATTGATCTAGACCAATACAGGGGATTCAAACACTGAATTACAAGGATGACAGTAAAGCTCACTATGATACCAGCAACACTTGTACCTTGAATCTATGGAACCTGCCATCAAGGGATTTTAGTCATTGGTGATAAGTTGATAGGTTTTCAAATGTCAGTAATATATGCCACACGAATACAGGATTTGCTGCTTGGTCTAGTAGAGACACCAAAAGTGTTTTAGAAAGGGTTCTAGGGTCTGCAGGATGACTCAATGGGTAAAGGTGCTTACCACCATGCCTGACAACCAGAGTTCTATTCCCCGGGCCCATGTGGTGGAAAAAGAAAGGAAAACTGACTCCTACAAGTTGTCCTCTGACTGAAACATGCGTACACATGTGTAAATGAATAAGTTTGGAAGGGGGGTTCTGTTGTAGCAAAAAGTGAAGGTAGAATTTGGCCTCCATAGGTAAAGGCGTGGTGGTGAGAAGTATCATAATAAAACCATTTTAAATAATAAGATGCTTTATTTAAAAAACTAAAAATTCTCTTTTAGGTTCACTATTATAATGAAATGTTTGGTGTTTGGGAACCTTTGCTGGAACCCTTAGAAATTGATCAGAGTGAAGATTTTAGACCATGGAATCTTGGAATTAAGGTATATGTGTGTGTGTATTTTCTTAAAGCAGAATCAGGTTTAGAGTGAAATTGATAAAGTTCATTTTCTGCATATATCCTCTGCTTCTGCATATATATAACTTTATTATTAACATCCTCAATCAAAGTATATTTAAAGTTTGAAAAAGATTTTATAAGAAAAAGCTTTCTAAAGTTTGTGAGGATATCCATACTACATTATATACTCTAATTAATAATTAATACATTTATCCACTACAATTTATCCACTTTTTATCAGTGTATGTGTGTGTGTTGTTCATAGAGGTCAGAAGAGGGCATCAGATTCCCTGGAACTGGAGTTACAGGACACTGTGAGCCACCCTATGGGTGCTGGGAATCAAAGTTGGGTCCTCTTCGAGAAAGCAAGTGTTCTTAACCACTGAGCCATCATACCCCACATACTTTAATTTTAATCATATCAAAACTTAAGGGTATTTTTGGTGTGTGTGTGAACCTTGTTTAAGTGATGCCTTTGTTACTTCAGTATAATATTCAAATCCAAGGGCAGCACCAGCTATCTTTCTAATTCTAATAATGAAGCATATCTTATGTACTAGACATTATACTGAATAATGTCCTTTAGTCCTTATAACCATCCCATGAAAATGAGGATCATTTTAATCCACTTTGGGCATGAGAAAGGACTAAGACCAGAAATGTAGTAGACTCCCCTCACATGAAAGTAAAAATAGTGCTCTGCAGACTGAACTTCAGAGACCCAATTCTTAGTTGTTACCTTACACTGTGGCCATGTTCTCTTAGGCTGTAGTCAATCCCATGTTCTGTGAATGGACTGACTGACTCCCTCCCTCCCTCCCTCTTTTTTCTTTGCTTCCTACATCCTTCCTCTCTTCCATCATCCTCACCTTTCTCCTCCTTTCTTCTTATCTATTGAAGATTATATATTATTTGCTTGAAATATATCGTGAATTTATATAATCCCGAGAATCAATGCCTTTAAATAGTTAAAATTGTGCATGTGAAGCAAGAAATTATCTAATTACAGCATGTTTTCTACCTAATGATGGACTCACCCAATAGACAAATTTTCCAAGCCTTAAAGTAAAATAACAACAAAATGACTAGCGTTTCATGTCTACCATATGATATTTAAATGGTTTAATTCAATTATCTAGGTTATATCAGATGAAGGATTTTAATAAACTAGTTTTATTGGTAGTTTTTAGACTAGACTGTACATGTTCAGCGAGTCTAAATTCTGAAAAGAAGTAAATAGTACTTAATTTACAAATTCCTGCTTCACAACTTGTTAGTCCCTAGTTCTGTTTCTGTTAACATGACCAATACACTAAAGTATTCTTCTTGACTATTTTGTTGTGAAGTGTATGCTTTTGATTTACCTGCAGATTCCATATATACATAATAATTCCCAAAGTTTTTCTTGCTTCTAAATTAAAGAGGATAGAATTTATTTTTCTTTAGTGTTTCCTCTCAGCTTTGTGACATTACTTGGCATGTCCAAGAAATTTCAGTGGGCAGTGTAACCCATGGAAATCATAGCTCTCTACAGCAGGCAGTGCAACTCATGGAATCTATAGCTCTCTCTCCATGGTGTTTGTTTTTGTTTTGTGGATATGTTATGTTATACTCCTAAAAACAAATGATTTTATGTCTAATTTTAATTTATCATTTTAGATGAAAAAGAAAGCAAAGCAGGCCATTGTTGAATCAGATACTGAAGAAGAAAACTACAAAGTACCAGAATATAAAACTATCTTAAGTTTTTATTCTAAAGACCAATTAAACATTACATTATCCAAATGTGGCCTCGTGATGTTAAATAATTTAGTCAAGGTAAGAAAAGATAAATATTTGAAACTTTAAATATTGAAATATTTTACATTGACCCTTAAGTGAATAAAGTTGTTTATTTAGTTACTTTTCTCATGTACTGTCATTTACTCCAAACTTTCCTTATTAGGCATTTACTGAAGCTGCTACAGGATCTTGCTCTCTCTTCCTGAGGGATCTAGCACCATTTATGATTTTAAATTCTCTTGGACTTACTGTCTCTGTCTCACCAAGTGATTCATTTAGTGTACTTAACCTTCCTATGGCAAAATCATACGAACTGAAAGATGAAGAAAGTTTGAGTATGGATTATGTACGAACTAAGGACAATGATCATTTCAATGCAATGACCAGCCTAAGCAGCAAACTCTTCTTCATTATCCTTAGTAAGTGATATATTTCCTTTCTGAGGCTTTGTAGAGTTATTTTTTAACTGCAACTTTATTCATTTGTAGTACTTTAACAGTTTTTTTTTTTAAACAATATATTTTCTAATATACCTGAGACTGTATTAATTACTTTTCTCTTACTGAGATAAAAAAATATTACTAAAGAAACTTATAGAAGAAAGAGTGTGTTTGAACTCATGGTTCCAGAGGGTAAAAGTCTGTAACACATTATATATATGTATATGTATGTATATGTGTATGTATGTATGTGTGTGTGTGTATGTGTGTGTGTGTGTGTGTGTGTGTGTGTGTGTGTGTGTATATATATATTATTAATCTGGGGAGTCAGATTATGCAAATTAAGTAATTTTACTCCCAAAATAATGTGTATGTTTGTATATATATATGAGATATTCTTTAATCAATCTAAGTTGTATCTTAAAAGTGACATAGAGAGTTACAATATTAAAAGTGGAAAAGTATACTTACTTTGGAATCTCCAGTCTCTCTAAAAGTGTTAAACTGTGGTTATTAAGACAGCACATAGCAATCATTACTCTTGAATTTTATAGCCATTCTCATTTCTGTTTGTCTTCTTAATTGTGATGGTTTTAGGTTAAACTCCTAAATGAGAAATTTTTTTCAGTTGTGTTTTTGATAAAATGCTTTTCAGTATTTAGGTGAATGTTTTCAAAATAACTGATGACTTCTTAAAATATCTCCTAGTATTGATTATTCAGAGCCTTTTTTTTACTTAGAAGACAAACATCTGGTATTTAACATACATTAAAAATTATTACATAGTGAATTCTAATTAACTCTGGAACATCTGTATCTAATTTAGCACCTGCTAACCACTCTGCTGCTGACAAGATCCCTTTAACAAAAGTGGGACGCCGTCTGTACACAGTAAGACACAGAGAATCTGGAGTTGAAAGATCTATTGTTTGTCAAATTGATACCATAGAAGGAAGTAAGAAGGTAACAATCCGCTCACCAGTGCAGGTATGAAGTAAGGAAATGTGTAAAATCTTTTATTATGCATATGTTTGACGTGGGCCAGGGATGTAGTTCAGTTAGTAGAATGCCTGCTTTGCATGTAGGAAGCCCTGAGTTGATACCAAGCACCACATACACCACTTATGGTGGCATACCTTTCTGATCACAGCACTCAGGAGTTAGAGGCAAAAGGGATCACCTTTGGCTCTTTGTTCAATTTGATGCCAGCCTGGGATACATGAAACCCTATCTCAGAAAAAAAGAGAAGAAAGAAGAAAAATATCCAAGTAAATGATTTCCAAAAGACTACACAATGTTGCAGAAACATGGCTGATATTCAGAGACGCATCATCAATAACAGTACTCCTGGGACATGAGCAGTGGAATCATCCTAATTTCTTATAGAACTGCTCTATATAATGTTTTTAGTATTTTATAAAAATATTCATCAGTTATAGACTTAGTGAGATATATACAAAACAGCATATAAAGTTTAGTTTTGACATTAAGATACACTTCAGAAAGTTATAAACATATTTACTACTCAAAAAACTTCATTCTCTCCCTACTTTTTCTTCCTATACAATCCATTTAGCTCAGTGTGCATTAGTTATACAGTCTTAAATTTTATAAAGGCATAATAAAGAATAGAATTTGGCTTTTTCACTCAGCAGAATATGTAGCTACATAATGTTACTAAGAAGTAGATCTGGTGTGTGGAGAATACCACATTTTCATTTTGAGTGAGTCTTTGTATATGTAAAAGTGATGTTTGAGAATCAAAGTTTTCCATCTGCTTATCCAGTTGCTGCAACCCAGATGGTCTCTTGCCCTTAGATTGTCTTTAATTGCTTTTATATTGGTGGTTTATTTCTGAACTGTTTTTCCTTAATCTTTTTATATTTATCCAAAATTCTACTCTCTTGATTGCTCTCTGAATCTGTTATAAATCATGGTATCTCACCTTATTTTTTCCCCTGAGTTCTTTTAACTATTATATTTCCCTTTTTTAAAAATTAAAATAGTTTTTTAACTTTTTGATTATCCATTACTGTCATTTAGAATACAGATTATTACATTCACATACAGTGTTCTATTTTATTAGACTACTTGCTCTAGTAGATTTCAACAAATTATACCTACAAAAAAGACATTTTTACTTCATATATTTTAGTTGATTTTTTTCCCTTGGCGTTTTTATCTTTCTTGAAAGAATATATAACAATTGTTAATGTGATGAATGACCTAGAGTTTTAAACATTAAATGATTATATTCCTAGTTTAAATCTTAGTATTAAAATTACTAAGCTTCTAGAATACTGTTATGTTTTATTTGCTAAAATTATGTTTAATTTTTTTGCAATTATATTCATAAAAGATTTTGATCTAATGTCTTAATGTCTTTGGGGAAGTTTTTAACTATAGTTTAATTTGATTTTAGAAATTGGTTGTTTTACCTTCTATTTCTGGAAGGCACCAAGGGCAATAACAATACCCCATATTATTTTGGGGCTCTCTTAGGCTAATCTCACCTACAACTTAAAAGGAAGTTCCTCTGTTTGGCACTGGGATTTTTGTTAGTCTACAATTTTGAAAAGAAGCATTGTCTCCCAAAGTGGCATGACTTGAATTTAACCTCGTGTATGTGTGTGTGTGTGTGTGTGTGTGTGTGTGTGTGTGTGTGTGTGTACTTATATACTTATATATGTAATTTTAAGTTAGCGTAAAGTGGCTTTTTCAATCTTTTCTTTTTAACAAAAGAATGTCATATTACAGATAAGCAAAATACTTTAGGGATTATTACCAAGATGATCTTTGTTGACAATGATAATTTACTATATTTATCATATTTTAAAATGCTTTAGAATATGAGTTTCTTGAGTTTAATAGTAAGAAAAATAATGTCAAAAGTAAAATATACCCATGATCACATAGCTAGTAAGAGTGTCAGGATTTGGTTTCAGGTTGTCGTTTTTTTGTTTGTTTGTTTTTTGTTTGTTTTCCATTTAGGGTCCCCTTAGTGTAAGGGTTGATTTTTATTATTTATTCTTATGAGTTCATGGCCACTACCACCTGGCTGCTTTTTATTATTATTAATTTTTTTTTAATAGCCTACTGAGTTCAGTTAATGCTGCCCTTGTGTGTGCCTGGTAGCAGGCACAACACTTGTGAAGAAAACTGACTCTCCCTCGCCCAGCAGTCATCAGTGGCAAATAGCTCCACAGCTGGAGTGTGGCCCTATGCACTGCTCCCTTGTCTACATTGGAACATTGGCTGGCTTAAAGTTGTATTTGTCTATAAAATGTAAAGCAGGATAATTTGTTTTTACTTTTGAAGATAATAATTGTATGTTTGTTTCTTCTTATCTGTATGAAGAAGCTAAATGTTGCCTGGTAGTCTCTATGTTAAGATATGTAGATGGACATATTTTTAAAATATCTTTTCTTATATTGATGTTAAATATGGTATTTTTCCAGATTAAGAATCATTTTTCAGTCTCAATTTCGATTTTTGAAGGAGATAATTTACTGGGAATTGCTTCACCTGAAAATGAATTCAACATACCATTAGCATCTTACCGGTAATTTTTTTTCTTTACCTTTTTGCTTGCTCTAAACTATCTTAGAGAATTTCCAATTTCAGATTCCGTAGGCATAGATGTAGTTGTTGATTTATTTATTTACTCTTGTGGGTTTGTAGCAGAGGACAGTTTATTCTTTGCTAATTTAATTCCCGATCCTAGAGGGTTTCAGTCTCCATACAATCTAATCTTAAACCTAAACCTGGAAGGCTTCAACCTCTGTACAATCTATTATTCAAGATGCTAGCCCAGACCTAGAAGGATTCAACTGCCATATGTTTCAGCCTCTGAGACTTACTACTGATTTAGCTCACTCTTACTAGCTGTCCTCTGAGCTACTGCTTTTCACTCTGAGTTGTATTGTGAATTCCGAACTGTAAATTGTAAACCATCTGCTTCTGACTCTGCTTTTTCTGCACTGGCTCTCTTCTCCTCTTGGTTTCTGTTGTCTGAACTGAACTATCTATGAGCTGACTGTACTCAAACTGCCTGACTGAACTAAATCTCCGCTCTGCTTCTTGTCTGCTTCCACCTCTTTGAGCTCTGCTTCCACACTTTGCTTCTACTCCAGGTTCTCTCTTTGAGTTCTGTTTCTCAAGCAATTAAAAGGCATGTACCACCACTTCCTTCTGAGTTGGGATTAAAGGTATGTACTACTTTGCCTTAACCACAGAAATCCTTTTCACCTAACATAAGCACAGACATAGGACCAGATTAGTCTGATTAATATTCTTACTGCATTCTATCTGGATCTCACAGACCTCTGAATGTGATCCTTTCCTAGCTATCACACAGGCCTTTCGATGTGATCCTTTGCTAGAGCAGCCATGCTGCTGGGTTAAAAGATTAAGTATTCCTCTACAAGATTCTATATAGATATTTGTTTTTAAATTATCAAACTTTGAGCCAGACAGTGGTGGTGCATATCTTTAATCTCAACATTTGAGAGGCAGAGGCATGTGGATCTCTGTGAATTAGAGGCCAGCCTGGCCTACAGAATGAGTTCTAAGACAGCCAGAATTACAACAGAGAAACCATGTCTCAGAAAAACAAAAATTATCAAACTTTAATCCAGTCTATGCTGTTAAATATCTCATCCTGCCTAGTTTTCAGAGTACCTAGGTATCTTTTCAAAGGTAAAAATTATTGTATTTTAAACTTTGTGCATTATTTATATTTTTACTAATTACATTATTACGTTCTTGCAGTGTTCTTACCATGACCATACTCAGGTAGATGATCATGTGCTTTAAAATGTCCAGTGGAACAGGATTTGGTTTCTGCATTTATATATTATGAAATGATTTTTACTTTTCAAAGATTCTATAATAGAAGTTTAAAAAATTCCTTTGGAAAACAGTATCGTTTTGTGTATATGTATCTGTCAGTTGGGGATAGAATTTTAATCTTTCTTTTTTGGTATTTCAAGACAGGGTGTCTCTGTTGTAACTCTGTTCTGATACTCACTCTGTAGACCAAGCTGGCCTTGAACTCACAGGGATTCGCCTGCCTCTGCCTCCCATGTGCTGGGATGAAAAGGGTGTTCCACCACTGCCTGGCTAGAATTGTAGTTTTAAATAAAGTAATTAAACTTGACACAAATACTATGTTTTAGGAAAAAAAATGAAACAATAGTAAATTCAGTTTTATAATTGTAGATTTTTGTATCATAATAATGGCCAGGGTATTTAAAATAATCTTTTATGGAGTTTGAATTTTAAGTGGAAGGTAAAGCCTTCTGTAGAGTTCAGCACTATAGTTTACTGTTTCAGAAAGCACGCTAAAAGTTGACTATCTAAGCAGTGTTAAGGAAAGAGACAGGCAGTACTGCAGCAGAGCGGAGTGTCCTTTAGCTCTAGTCACTCTGACCTGTCTTAGAATTTTTGTATGGATTTGTAAAATTCAGAAAACAGGTTAGCAAATTGTGGCACATATCTTCACATAGAGAGACCTGCTAATTCCCATGAGCCTTTTACCTTAGTTCAATCATGTTGAAGGAAAGCATTAGATTCTCAAAACAACAGAATTACTGTGATAATATCTGACCTTGTTTAAAAGACAATTTAATTACAAGACTAAATTAAAAGGTAATGTGTAAAATATGTTTAAAACTTTAATTTTATTCTTAGATGATGAAAATTAATAGCATTCTGCTAAATTTCTGTATATTCTGTAACAGTTCACAGTAAGGAAAACAGTCTAATCATACTTTGTTCAAGGTTAAATATTAATAGATTACCTGCCAAAATTATCTTTATAATTATTTATTATGTGACTGTTCAACGTGAATTTTTCATTGATGAGTATGTGTATATTCATTCTTTATATGTGTATGTGTGTTGTATATAATTTGTAATATGTATGTAGACATATATAAATAAATGGGATTTATTAAAATGGCTTATAGGCTGTGGTCCAGCTAGTCCAACAATGTCTGCCTACCAACAAATTTCACACAAGGCTTGGGTGTCTCAGTTGGTATTCAGTATATTCTGGAATCTTGAAGAAGAAGCAGGGTCTAATGCCAGTGAAAGGAAGGACTTTGCTAGTTAAAGGGAGAGAAAGCAGGTAAAGAGAGAGCAAACTTCCTTCTTCTGTGTTCTGCAAGTAAAAGGCGTGGCCCAGATTAAAGATGTAACTTTCCACCTCAAAGATCCAGATTTGAAGTGGATCTACATGATTTCATTAAGAAAATCATCCTTCTCAGGTATGCCCAGCCATGTATGTTTTAGTTCATTCCAGATGTAGTCAAGTTGACAACACAATAGGGTAGTATTTAGGTTGGATGAGAGGAGAGAATTTGTGAATAAAGAAAAGTTAGCTTGAAAAGATACGACTTTTGTGTGGAGGAGTAGGTATTTCTTTGGAGTAGACAGTACATAGGGGAGGTGGAATTTGAAAGAGCTGCAGTTCATGCAATGAAACACTTGCTCCTAGCTTTAAAATCATCAGCTCCACTTGGTAGGATCCAATTTTTCTTCACCACCTCAGAATATTTTGTGGTTTTTTTTTTTTTAATTTCAGAACTATCTATTCTACTGTCTCTTATTTAAAATCTCTTCTATTTTTATTCAATTCCTTTATTCCTTTACATTTTATATTTCTCTAATTCAAATCCTCAGAAAACAGTTTTCTTGAAAAATTTTCCCACTACCAAAAATTCTTTGGTCTATGTGCAGAGTGTTTGATACTTGCAGGCCCTCAACCTATTTGTATTTGTTTATTTGGTAGGTACCTCATGCAGTGAAACAGTTGTGGTTTTTGTTTGTTTGTTTCCTTGTTTGTTTTGCTTTTACTGTTGTTTTATCATTGCTTTTTATGAGTAAAAATATACTCGTTTTTGTATTTTCAATTGTATCTTCTGATTGGTACATAATACACCCTGTGAGTATATTGATATCTAGGCATGTTGTCTCATTCCTATAATTCCAACACTTGGAACTTGAAGCAGGAAGACTGCCATAAGTATCAGGGCAGCTTAGTGTACATAAGGAATGTCAAGCCAGCTTGGGCTACAGACCTAAAAAACCCTGTTTCAGAGAATTAAATATAAATAAATAAACTAATAAAATAAACAAATGTTTTGACAAACTGCATGAGTTTGTTGGCCTTGATTTATTTAAGAGAAATTGATTTTTATGTAATATTAGAGATTAGAATGTAAAGTAGAATAAGAGCTCCAGGGATAATAGAAAAATAGAATAGGCAAAATAGCTGTTTTGACAACAGTTTTATGTGTGGGTCATAAGTCCATAGTTTAATATTATCTCCAACTCCAGAGCACTAGTAGCTGAAAGTCGTAAGGAAGGACACTAGGTATGGAAGGTTCAGTGTCCAATTTAGTCAAGTTACAGTAGCATCATATACATTATAAAATACATAGGTGATATCTAAACTTTTAATACTAGATGTTAGGAAAGTAATTAGAGAGTATTTTGACAGCTCATAAGAGATAGAATCATAACTAGCTTTACAAATAAAAGAGGATCAGTTCAGAAGCAAAGTACTTGCCCGAGAAATGTGCAGTTCAATCTCCAACATTGTGGAAAAATGGTTAATTCAGTAATTAAAAATTACATATACACACAAAAATATTTCCTAAGGATAATTCTTGGTTATAGCTTAGTTTAAAAAATAAAATTACACTTAGGGTTAGGGTTAGGGTCAGTAGGTAAAGTACTAAGCCTTAGATGCTTGAAAGTCATGTAAAAGCTGTGTGTGTGGCATCATGCCTGTAATCATAACATGGGGAGGCAGGAGAGGTGATCCTGGGGCTTGTGGGCCAGCCAGTCTAGCCAAATCAGAGCTCCCGTGTAAAAGTAGATGTAGATTCACAGCAGATGTAGACATTGGTTCAGTGCAAAGGCTTTTTATTCTTTTCCTAATGGAATCACCTGTTCTAGCCAAGAGCCCTGGAGTCCTAGAGTCTCAGCCTCTTAATAGTCTACTCCTAATGCTTGGAACTGAAAGGCTTCAGCTTTCCTACAATCTAGAATATTTAAACTACTAGCCCAGACCTACAAGGCTTCATTCAGCCTTAGCCTTCTGAGACCTACTACTGACTGAGCCACTCTGACTAGCTCCTTCTGAACTCTTGACTCTTCTGGTATAGGCTCAAACTCTTTTCCAAGCTGCTTAGTTTAAACTGACCTTCTGAGCTGGCTTACTGTTTCTGACTCAACTCTTCCAACTCTGGCAAACTCTGGCTGCCTCAGACTGAACTGCTCTGCTCAGCTTAAAACTGACTCACTCTTTTCCATCTGATACTGACTTCTTTTGCTGAGCTCTTCTGTGTCTCTGTATCTCTTCCCTTGAGCTCTCACTGCTCCATCCTGCTTCTGTAAGTCATCCTCTGTAACTCTGACTCTGTAACTCCCCTGACCCTTTAACTGACTCTTATGTAACTCTCTGACTCTATAACTAATTACAGATTGCTGCCTTTGCTTCCTCTAATTAGTCCCTTTGCCTGCCATTCACTCTGACTCATCTCAGACATCACTTCCTGTGTGACACTGACTCCTAACTGAGCTCTGCTTCCTGTGTCTGCTTCCACTCTGTTTTTCTAGGGATTAAAGGTATGGATCACCATTGCCTTCTGAATCCTGGGATTAAAGCTGTGTCTACATTCCATTCAGACCACATAGGCCTCTGAATGTAGACCCCTGGAATGTACACCATAGCTTTCACACAGGATGGATTGTGTGTGTGTGTGTGTGTGTGTGTGTGTGTGTGTGTGTGTGTAGTAAAAGTAATTTATGAACAAAATAAGTTGTGAGCATCTAACAAATTGGGGTAACTGAAACGTGGAAAACGACACTATTTACAGTAGTACTGAATGGACCCAGTGTCCCAAGTAGTAATCTTATAATTTTAGGCTTTTAAACTATTTAATTTTTTTTGTGCAGAGCATCCCTTCTTTTGAAGCCAGTAGATGAGGACTATCAGAAGTGTGAAGAAATTGACTTTGAAGAAATTGTGAAATATGATGGGCAGCTTCTAAGGAAGAAATGTCTATCTGCAAACCCTTCTAAGAAATCATTTATGATTAATATTGTCCCAGAAAAAGATACTTTGACTTCTTTGTCAGTATATTCAGAAGACGGCTGGGACTTACCATATGTGATGCACTTGTGGCCACCTATCCTCATTCGTAATCTTCTTCCCTATAAGATTGCCTATTACATAGAGGTACTTTACAATTTCTAAGTGTCTGCTTGTCTTTGACTTTGTAGCTTCACTTATTTAAATTTATAAACAAAATGCTTTGAAGCTGTAACAAAGGTTATAGCATTACTTAAAAATAATGTAGTATTTATCAAACAGAAATTTTAATATCATGTTTAAAAGGATAGTTTAGGCCCTTCAAGCCTGATGACCTAAGTTGAATCTCGACAGCTCACATGGAATGAACCCACTTGTACTCTGATCTCCACAGCAAGCTGTAGCATGTACACACACATGGGTGAGCTTTCTCTCACACACACAATAAATAAATAAAGTTTTCAAAAAAGATAACTTAAAATATTTTTTCATCAATTTATCTTAGAATTCTACAGAGCTGATAATTACGTCTAAATATGGTATACTACTTGTACAACTATATATAAGCCTGTATAATAAATGGCATATAATCATCATCTGAAAATACCATTTATTATATAAGATTCATTTTTCAGTCCTTTCTCTTTATATGTAGCTCATATAGTGTATATTTAAAAAATGAATGATGAATTATGAAACAAGCATTGGTACTAAAGTAACATTTACATACAATACTTACACAATTATAAACTTTACTGTTTTACATATTCTTTTAGTGCACATTTTCTGAAAGTTTTATATCTTACAGATATGCTTTTTCTATTAAGCACTCTATTTTAAATTAAGTAGAGGGTTTCTCTGTCTTACAATTTTTTGTAAATATTCTTACTTCCATGCTTATCAAATATAATAAAACAGTTCTTCACTGTTTTGTGAATGTGTTTTGAAGTAGGAGAAATTAACATATCTGTAGTTATGCTTTTACACGGGATAGATTACCATAATGCTAAATAGTTGGTACTTGGCCATCATGACTTGGAATTGTATCCTAGTTCTACCAGTTATTAATTTATGCTTTAGGTAGGTTATACTTTTTTTTGTATTTTATAAAATGGAAGTAGTGATAAAACTTTTATGTTTAGGTCACAGGGAAAATCAAATTAGTTAAATGCATAAAGAATTTACTACTATGCATGACAAGTATGTGGTTGCCAGTTATTAGCCACTATAGCACCACCAACACTATCATTGTCTTGTGGGATAGTTTGGTAAAAGTTCACTAATCGATATTATTTAAAAAAGAAATTCTGTCATAATGGTAGGAAAGAGCTAGGAAAAAGACACTAGAAAGGCCATAGAAATAAGAACTAAGATAATGAAGGTATGAGTATAGAAAAATTAATGATATTTCAAGATACAGCAAACAACATGAACTCATGAATGAAGGGTTTATAAAAAATGGCAGGTACTATGCGTTGCTTCTTTGGATTATAACAATTTTCTTGTCTTTTTTTTTCTTATTTTGTAGTTTTTAAAATTACAATAATTATTAGATAAGTTAGGGCTTATTTTAGTTTTACTGATTATGGCATTACAATTTCAACTTCCAGTGAAGTTTCATAGGTCATTTAGATTTTACCCTTTTGCAGTAGTTCAGGGCATTTTATAAGTACAGTTACTCAAGTGTAGATCAAGCACTGGTGGCAGAGTTACAGCTTGAAGAACTCTGATGTCTTGTTCTAACAGTTATTTCCAAAGAATTTTGTGTAGTATTTGGAATGAATAAATGCATTTGGGAGTGTATTTTTCAGAATCATGTTTAAATTTGTGTTTTTGTTTTTGTTTCTTATTCCCAGGACATTGAAAGCACAGTTATTACTCTAAGTGAAGGGCATTCATCACAGATTTATAATGTACAAATGGACAAAGCCAAGCTACACTTAAAGTTACTTGACTATCTTAATCACGATTGGAAAAGTGAATTTCATATAAAACCTAACCAACAAGACATCAATTTCATCAACTTTACCTGTCTCACAGAAATGGAAAAGACTGATTTTGATATTGCTATCCATATGACTTACAATACTGGTCAGACAGTTGTGGCATTTCATAGTCCATATTGGATGCTCAATAAAACTGGTCGTATGTTACAGTACAAAGCAGATGGAATCCACCGAAAGCATCCACCTAACTATAAAAAGCCAGTTCTCTTTTCCTTTCAGCCAAATCACTTTTTTAATAACAATAAGGTATGTGTCATTTTTTTCCTGACTTTTTCTCTTTATATAAATATTCTCTTTTTTAGAGCTCTGAACAATAAAATATGAAATTTAGATAGAAATGATGTTGGTAAAAAATTAGCATAGCTGGATGGTAGCATGTGCCTGTAATCCCAGCATTTAGGAGGCAGGAGGGTGTTGATTCTGAAGTCTGAAGTTACACCCATCTGAGCTGCACAAGAGGCCCTTTCTTAGAAACGTCTAACCATAAACAGTACAGTAAGCATTTAATAGTAAAGATTTAGTACATTACCAATATAAGGTATATTTTATGCTACAGTGACTGGGGACAGAGTTCAGTGAAAAAGCACTTGCCTACCATGTGCAAGGCTCTGAGTTTGACCTTCAACATCACACACAGATAGATAGTATCTAACTCGTAATTTGTCTTGTTTCTTCCCCTAGGTTCAGCTAATGATAACTGATAGTGAGCTCTCTGATCAGTTTTCAATTGATACTGTTGGTAGTCATGGAGCCATTAAATGCAAAGGCCTGAAAATGGAATACCAAGTGAGTTTATTCTGTGCTAAAGAAACTTTAATTTAAAATGTATCTGTTGTATACTTAAATTTTTGTAAGTGTACAATGACAATAGTTTTCAAACAGTTTTATTTTTTTCTTAGGTTGGTGTCACTATAAACCTTAGCAGCTTTAACATTACCAGAATTGTGACATTTACTCCTTTTTATATGATTAAAAACAAAAGCAAATACCATATATCAGTGGCAGAAGAAGGAAGTGATAAATGGCTCTCTCTTGACTTAGACCAGGTGCGTACTTTGTACTTCTATGATTGGTGTACATGGTGGACTTGTGTGAAAATACCATAGTGAAACCCTATTTTAAAGTGAATATATACTAATTAAAATGTATTTCTTTTAATTGTGTTTTATATCTAAATGGTATATTCCTTAAATTATCATACACTTTTTAATTCTCTAATACCCTATTTTTGTTTTAGTTCCATGAAACTTTATTGACTATTTCTCACTAAGTTTAATTATTAAAAACTGGACCTTGCTCCCTAGGATTACATAATTTAATCAGGACAATAGATCCTGCCAATTCTAACAAGTTTGGTTAAATAACAACAGTAGACATTTGGAAATAACAGCACTAAATGTATAGATAAGGTATATCATCAAAGAGCAGGAAATTATTAATTTTCTTCATGAAGCTGTTGGGAATGCCTTTACATGCTAATTTATGTGAAACTTGCTTTTTGGAAGAAGACAAGTGTCACCTAGAGTGAAATTTTGGGCTTCTATCGCCATTAGACAGCTGGATAGGTTTTCTAAGTGATCAACTGAGGTTGATATAATATCTAATTTTGAAGAACTATTCTTCCAAATGATAATATTTTAGAGAAGGATTTACTATTCCTATTCACTATTCTTTCCTGTACATAAAAACCATCCCTGGGCATATTTTTGAAGTAATAGAATTTCTATTTGGGCTGATTTTGAGGTAAATAACATCAATTTTTTTGTCCACAGAAGTTGTAACCATTGTCTTTTATGGCAGGTTTTATGTTAAGTTGTGTGTGTGTGTGTGTGTGTATGTGTGTGTGTCTGTTTCCCCTCCTAATGTCTTAGATATTTAGATATTTCCACATATCTTTGGTTTCCATTTTCTTGAAAATTATGCTATGATTCTTTCTTTCTTTTTCTTTCTTTTTTTAAATGTGACTTGTCTTCTTTAATTGCCTTATAGGTCTTTTTTTCTCTTAATTGATGTCATATCACTGAAGTCCTTCACATCTGTGGATTACTACTACTTTCTGTAAAACTTGAAACTAATGTCTCTTTAAATATTAATTTTGCTTCATTCTAAGACCTAGGTTAAGATTTTATATTCCCTGAAGTCTTCCCTGAAGAAGTAATATACATTTGGAACCATGAGATAAACTTCTCAGGAATATGGATATCTCAGGAGTGAGCATGAGAGACAGAGTATAAACCAGAATAGGACTCTAATGTAGGAGAATTTTCAACATGTTTGAGAGATAATTTAAAAGACCAGTATTATTGGAGAGGGGGAATTACTGGAAGACAAAGTGATAGTGGGAATAAAGGTTTTTGTAATTATTACACATATTTTACCTTAAAGTAAAATGGAGACCTTTTAAAAGATTTGGTCAGAGATTAAGCGTGGTAGAATTTTCTGGCAGTACACTGTGAAATGGCTAGCCAGAATGAAAAGCTAATCTTAAATTAATCAAAGAAAATTTCGAGTTGGGAGTGATGATTCATGCCTTTAATCCCAGCACTTGGTAGGAAGAGGCTAGCCTTGTCTACATAGTAAGTTCCAGCAGAGCCAGGACTACATAGGGAAATCCTGTCTGAAAACACAAAAGTAAAACAAAACAAAAGATTTTGATTAGGGTTTAATATAATAGATTCTCAATAAATATTTATTAGCCTAACAGGATTTATTTTTGTAAGTATTCAAGTTCTCAATAAGTCTGTTCTTAGTTTTCGGACATAGAATTTTAGCTTTATCTAGATGATGGTAACCATAACTTTCCTTTACTTTTATATGCTTTGTAGACATATATTTTCTATCCTTTAATTTATACCATTTTTATCTTGTATATTTTATCACTCCCATGTACAGTAGGGTACTGATTATCTTTTGAAAACTACATCTTTAGACGGTTTGTCAGTTTTTTCTCTTATTCAATTTCAGTGTAAGATAAATTTTCTTTTACTAACTTAAAATTTTGAATTCTTATTTGACTTATAATGATTAAGATTCATGCTCATGATCATTACCTCCTGTTAAGCTTAGTCTCTACGTATTAAATAGAAAAGTTTAAAAGTAGCTTAGAATATTCTCCAGTCTCAAGAGGTTCCATACATAACACTTAAAAAAGATACTACAGTGTTGTTTTATATATTATGTCATTAAACATTAAAATTATAATGTGTGACTAGGCCTCTAAAGGAACATCAGGGTTGGGAATGTTTAGAATGCACATCATTTTAATGTACTTACTCAATCATGGGAGATAGGTTTCTATCAGCTATTTTGAGTCTCCCAGTTTGAGGACTGAAGACAGCCATGTGGGAGAAATGTTAAAGTTTACCTGCTGCTCTCTAAGGCTGTGAAATGACCTAAGTACTTATGATGAGATCTGTTTAAATATGTGCAATACATTTGTAGTGTATCCCCTTTTGGCCTGAGGATGCCTCCAGTATTCTTCTTATTCAAGTTGAAAGTAATGAAGGTCCTCCCAAAAGGATACATTTTAACAACCAAGAAAGTTGTATTTTATTGCGTCTGAATAATGAGGTGAGTGACTTTTCTTGATGTTCATGATCATTATCCTTACATGTATCATCAGAAAAACTAATGTATACATATTATTGTTACACTTCGCTTTTTTAACAAATAATTTCCTAATGATTTTGTTCCTTTACTAAAAATCATTTCCTTTTATGAAAAAGTAAAACAAATAAAATTTATTATATAGAAAGTTAGTGTACATGTCTAGAATAAACACTGGAATATACTGAAATTTCATTTGCATTTAAAAGTTTCATTGGTTACAAAAGTCTGGATTATCTTCTAATTCTTCACAAAAAAGTGAATCATGATGTTTTAGATGGTTTTGTTATTAAGTGCTTTCAGTTAATATTCTCAGCAAAATGATCACATTCAAATTTTTTCTTCCTTTAAGCTTGGAGGTATTATAGCAGAAGTTAATGTGGCTGAGCACTCTACAGTTATTACATTTTCAGATTACCATGATGGAGCAGCTCCGTTCCTATTAATAAATCATACCAGCAGTGACCTTATTGAGTACAAACAAAGGTAAGGAGATTGTCACAATACAGTAATGTATGATTAGCAGATTTAGGTGAGGATTCTTTGACAAATTGCCATTAGTGTTATGTTCTTTATTTATTTATTTAACATTATGTTATTTAACATTAATGTTACGTTAAAATAATTCCCCTCTTAAAAACATTGTACTCAATTATATAGAAGTAGAACTGACTTAGTATTTATACTTATTTTTAAATGAGTCAAAGACACATGGAAGAACTAAAGCAAATGTCTCAGAGATTGGTCATTGTGAAATCTGGTGAGGAATATATCAAAGTCAGTCACGAGTCTCCAGATTCTTTTTTTTTTCTTCCCCTTGTTTTGATGGTTGGCATATCAGACAGGGTTTCACTATGAAGTACAAGTCTGGTGAGGAATATATCAAAGCCAGTCATGAGTCTCCAGATTTTGTCCTTTTCTTTTTTTCTTCTTCTTTCTTTCTTCTTTTTCTTTTCTCTCTTTTTTTCTTTTTTCTTTTTTTCCTTGTTTTGGTGGTTGAGGTTTGAGACAGGGACTCACTATGAAGTGCAAGCTGACTTGGAACTTGGTGTGGAATCTATGCTGTCTTTAAGCTCAGGCTTTGCCTTCTAAATACTTGGATTATGTATGTGAAATACCACACTTAGCTAAATAAATCTCGTCTTTCTGTCTAAATGTCTCTGTTTCTCTCTCAAACACACACATACACACATACATACATAGATATTATGTGGTCTATATGTGTGCATATACATGTTTTTGTGTATGGTTGTGTGCTGTGTATTTGCATGGAGACTAGAGGTAGATATTGGTTATCTTCTTCTCAGGCTCTCCAACTTATGGACAGTTTATGGTCTGTCACTGAATCTTGAGTTCATTGATTTAGCAAGACTATCTGGGCGTGAGCTCCAGGAATCCTCTGGTCTTTGCTTCCTCGGTGTTAGGATTCCAGATACATGTTACCACCCCAAGCTTGTCCATGGGTGCTAGCAAACCAAACTCAGGTCCTCATGCTTGTAGCAAACACTTTACCAACTGAGCTAGCTATCTCCCCAGCCCTGAAATGTTTTCATAGTTTTTATAAACATGATATGCCAAATGTTCAATTTTTGGCCAAACAATAGATACTTTCTCTCACCATGTACCCTACTTTCTTCTTACTTGTGTCCTAACCATAATCAAATGCCAGTGGTTTGGGGCCAGTGCTTACATTTATTTAAATTTTCTGAGAAGCTGTATATTTTAGTGTTGCTGAATTTTCTAAAGCTTTGTGTTCTACTTAGTGACCGCAGGCTGCCTCGAATTTGCTTTTACTTGGTTTTTATTTTCATTTGTTTAGTTGGTTTCAAATGCTTGTATACTTTCTTCCACTGACTTGTATACTTCCACCTGTTGATTAAATAAAAAAAGCATTGAATAGGGACCTCAGGTCCCACCTAGTGAATACCTAGAGCTTATACATCATCCTCTTATGTGTTCATGATTGGGAAAAAAAGACTGCCTGGCTTTAATGTTATTATTATCCATATAATAAAGGTAATAAATTATCCCTTTATGTGTTGGGGCTACTGTAACAAAAATACCTTAGACTGAATTTATAGACAACAGAAATTTATTTTTCACAGTTCTTGAGGCTGTTCTGAGATCAAATCTGGACAAATTGAGTGTAGTAAAGGGACATTCTCTGCTTCATAGATGGTTCCTCTTTCCCAGTCTTCACACAGGTAAAGGGCAGCTCTTGAAAACCCCTATCAGGTTACTAATCCCATTCATGAGAGCTTTGTTTCATGACCTAATTAAACCCTGTTCTTCTGAAAGACCTACCTCTTAATGTTTTCATGTTAGAATGCTCTGTTTCCTTAAAACTGTTTCTAGACTACCTTTCTAAGCACTTCTAAGTGGTGTGCCTCTTACACTATACTTACTACAAACTAAGGTCTTAATTTCCTGAATATTCTGGGTCCTTCCTTGGGTGTCCCTGTAAAATGGGCCCGACTGTAAGAAGCTCCTTGTGATCTTGTAATTGCTGGACATAGTTTTTAATTGCACCTTTGCATGCAAGGATGCTAGCATCTCTTCCACGCATTGGCATTTTCTCCATGTTTAAGATATGCACACATACACAATCAACATTCTTTGTTTTCTTTCTTTGAATTCACATTGCCATCAAAGATAAGACCTGGTTAAATTTTTGCATAAGGAATATTTTTCAGTAAATCAAACACTAACATTTTTGTTTTAAATACAAATTTATCTGATATTTAGCATGTTTATATTTGATTTTTTTCTGCTATTTGAGGAACACAGATGGAGGTAGGGTGGGGGTTCCCTCCTGTTGTCTTCCATTCCCTTTTCTTTTAAAAAGTGGTAAGATGGTTTTGTGTATATCTAGGATTTTGTTGAATTAGTCTATCATGCCTTGTATATAACATATTGTTCATTTTTAATTCTGTAGAAAATAAGCATTAAAAAGAGACATATAATCTCTGCAACCCAGCACTTCTGATGCATTCCTTTCCACACTCCTTTTCTCATTTGCCTACCTGCCTACCTATCTAATTTTTAGCACTGTGGCAAGCATGAATTTGTTTCAAAACATAATTTTTTGGTCAACATATGTATAGAATTTTGCTAGTTTTCCAAGTTTATAATGTTAATGTTCTTATTTAGTGTTTTTCTCCCAGTGTTTTGAAATAGTTTTATTGTGTAGCGCAGGCTGACCTTAAACTGAAAAGCATCTTGCCTCTGCCTCCTAACTATTGGGATTACAGAAATATACCACTAGGCCTGCCTGGTTGTTTATCTTTTAATAAAAATCTTTTGAAAAACCCATTTTAATAATTAGAATTGATTTTTTTTTTTAATCTCTAGCCTTATTGGTTTTTTTTGTTTGTTTATTTTGGTGGTGGTGATCACGGTGGTCAGTTTGTGTGTGTGTGTGTGTGTGTGTGTGTGTGTGTGTGTATGTATGTATTGGGGGGGGGTGTTCCCATGACTGGGTACATGTGGACAGTGTGTGTGTGTGTGTGTGTGTGTAGACCTAGTTGTTTGGTGTCTTCAGTTGTTCTTCATTTTGTTTGTTGAGGCAGGTCTCCCTGGCTGATCCAGGATCTCATAGATTCTGGCTAGTATTGCTAGCTAGCTTGCTCCAGGGATCCCCTGTCTCTACCTCCTGCATCTGGGGTTTTAGGAGAGTGTCTCATGGGATTCAGATTCTGTTCCTCACCCTAATGCTACAGGCACTTAATTCATGAAGCCATATCCCTTGTCCTATTTGTGTATATGTGAAACTAGCATCATTTCTAATTAATTTTCCCTTTTTTTATTGTTGTTTGTTTTAGTTTTTCATCTGGGCATTAAATTGGGGTCTGCACTACCTTTCAGCTACAATACTTTTGTCTTTTTGTGGATATGGGTGTGCATGCCATATGTGTGCAGTTGCCGTCAGAGGCCAGAAGATGTCTGGTTCTCTGGAGCTGGAGTTAAAGGTTATTGTGAGTCTCCTGAGGTGATTGCTGGGAACTTCACTTGGGTTCTGTAGAAGAGCTACACATACTGAGCCACCTTTCTACCTACTATGTAGTACATTTGTTTTCTCTCCTGTGCTGAGGGTGGAACCCAGGGCTTTGCATATGGTAGGCAAACACCATATGATGGTCATCATGCAGAATGAGTCCTGTCACCTTGATCTTTTACAAACATACCAAGAACTGCAAGTCTGATCTTTGTGTTGCATCCTCAGACCCCTAACTATGCAAGTTAGAGGTTTACAACATGGTGCTTGGTGTTTTGGAATATATATAGGCAATAAAATGTTTTCTCTGGTGAAGCAGATTAACACATCTATTGCTTCTTAGTTACTATTTGTATGTAGGACTGAGAGGTTGAAATTACATGCCTGGTAGGTACTGTGCCATGACTATATCCCTAGTCATGGTTACTTTGTTCAATACCCCCCCCTTTTTTTTGTATGCTTTGACCTACATCCATATATTTTCTCTACCCTGTGCTGTAGCTGCTTCATTATGTCATTGTGTGTTTGAGTTCTGTCACTTATATGTAAAATTTTAAAACAACTGCTTTTACCCCCACCTCCATCCCCACAGTTTGCTTTCTGTTACTGTGATAAAGCACTGACCAAAACTAAATTGGGGAAGTTAGGAGTACTGTTTATTGACTTGCTCTACATAGCTTGCTCTGATTTCTTATACAGCCCAAGACTACTTGCCCACAATGGGATAGACCCTTCCACATCAATCATTAGTCAAGAAAACATCATAGAGATGCTCACAGCCTGTCTGATGGAGTCACTTCCTTGGTTAAGGTTCCCTCTTCCCAAGAGACTCCAATTTGTGTTAAGTGTCAGAAACTAGCCAATACGTGAGAAATGAGAACTAATTAAATTATTAAGATAGAGTATGGATAAGAATATTTTCTGTAATTTAAAATAAAACAAAAAATAATTTTAGATACTTGAAGATCTCTATTTAAGCCTCAGAAAATGTTTCCCTTGGAATATTCTTGTTTTCTTAGAGGATACATTTTTCATTAGAAGAGGTATAAAAAGTTATACATTCTGAAAGGAAACAGACTTGCTCTTTTCATTGTATAAGGAAAAACAAAGTTTCCTAGTGTTAATTAGAATGTTTACAAATTACAATGGGATAAGAACGAAATGTTATTTAGGATATTTATGTATTCGTCAATCGTGTTTAATTCAGTACATATTTTTACTCCTTAATCTCAGTTCTCTCAGTGAAATAGAAGATTCGCTTCCCCCTGGAAAAGCAGTATATTATACATGGGCTGATCCAGTGGGCTCTAGAAAGCTGAAGTGGAGTTGTGGGCAAAGCCATGGTGAAGTAACACAAAAGGATGTAAGTATTAAGTTGGTCATTATGGTATTCTCAGCTGCCTTTCTGTGTTTTATGTGGATGCTCTTTTACCATATAGTTGATTTAAAGGGCTGTTTACTTGCTATTCTGTAAAAGCTAGCAACGATTTTAAAAAGGAATATTGAAGTTGTTTTTAACTTTCTCCTATTTTATTTAGGTTTGCTTTTTTTTTTTTTTTTTAATTCCAGCCAGAAGCTAAATAGAAATGGAAACCAGTAGGTAACTGTCATTTCTCCGAAGGAATATTCAAGGTCATAGCAACATTTGGGCTATTAGAGGAAATAGTAGAGTGTAGTTTTTCCTTGTGATCATCATGCAGAATGAGTCCTGTCACCTTGATCTTTTACAAACAAGTCTGATCTTTGTCTACATCATCATTTGTTTTAACTATTATGAAAGATGGTGTACTAAAGAAGTCTTTCAGCATTCACCTTGTAAATTCACCTTCATCTATGGCCCGTACTGACAGTCACCTTGCCTGGATTTCAGCTCTGTAAGGCACCTGAACTCAAAAGAATGCATTTCTCAGTGGCAAGCTGTGGTGGTATTCATGTACATATGTCTTCCAGTAACATGAATAATTTTCAGAAATTATTTCAGGTTTTTCAGAATTCGTTTGAAATTACCTTATTCCCATGTCTTTTTTTTTTTTTTAACTTTCCCTATCTTCAATTAGACTAGTTCTGATTCTCTAATTCCCATTTTAAACTGGCAAGTTCATCTCTATATACATCTTTGCTCTATTTTTTGTTACTGTTTTTTAGAAATAAGTACTATGTATCAAATTTATAGTAATTGTTTTATTCTTAATTTTTTTAAAAATGTATGTTCCACTTATTTTGTTAAAATGTATGTCCAACACATATAAATGAATTCAGTATTGACCTTTTAATTAAATGCTTTCTATTTTTAATCTATCAAAATTTTTCATGAGATTTGGAAATTTCTCATTTGGAGGATGAGTTGTATGACTTATTTTTTAATATAAGGTCAACCACATTTCTGGTCTGTGCTTGCAAGTGTTTTTTTTAAGTCTTCTGTCTGTGTATCAAGAGAAATTAGCATATAATTTCTTGTTCTATGGCTTTCCCTCATTTTGGTATCATTCATACTGAATTTTTTTTTTAAATGTTCTCACTTTTTAGAAGAACATGTAGGGTCAGTAAAATTTCTTTCTGGGATAATCTGACAGAATTCCCCATTGAGGCTTTTATAACCTTCATTTGTCTCTACATGACCATTTGAAATATGAAATATGTAAGGAAATTCAGTTTTCTATTTCTGCTTCTCTTATATTTGTGTTTTTCAATGATTATGTTCATTTTGTCAGAATTTCCTGGTAGTGTTGAATTCAATACATGTATAATGTTTATTTTTTTATCATTTTAGTAGTTTCTATTTGTGATATATATATATACACCCACATACCTTATGATTCTTCGTGTTTTCTATTTAAGTTAAATACCTTTTTTATTTTTTAAATTAAAATATAATTACATAGTTTTCCCTTCCTACCTCCCCTCCCACCTTTCCTACCCCCATTCCTCTCAAATTGAAGGCTTAAAAATTATTATTATTATATATTAATTGTTGGTACATATATGTATAAAGCAAAAGCTGACTAAGCAGGTTGTATTCATATGTTTGTGCATACATACACATAAATGCACATAACGTATATATATGTATATGTATGTAACAATTTTAAAAAGCTATCAACTTGATGGAAAGGAGATGGGAGGAGGTTTGAGGGAGGGTAGCTGGGAAGGCATGGAGTGAGGAACAGGAGGGGGAAAGTAATGTAATTCTATTTCAATTAAAATTAATTAAAAAAACAAAAATGTATAGATACATAAGTACAATCTGCTGAGTCTAATTAGTGTTGCTTGTATATGTACATGATTTCAGGGGATGGCCAGAGAAAGTCTTGTTATATGCATATAGCTTTGTACACACTGTAGGCCAGACTGTTTCAAACCAGGAGCAATCCTCCTGCCTCAGCCTTCCAAGTTTTGAAGTCATACCTTTTTTTCATTTTGATACTATTGGTGTCTTCATTTCTTACTTTTGATGATGTTTACTATGTATTTATCAATTTTATAGTTGATTAGAAAGCCAGGTTTTTTCATATTTCTTATTTAAAGCCTTTTTTTAAAAAAATGACAAGTTTATCTATAGTAAACAGCATTATTTTTAAGTGGTCTGTTTTGAAACAGTTATATTTTTATATTTTTTGTTAAAAATATATTTCAATTTTCATGAATTGATTTCATACTTACTTAGGTTATTGCATGTATTTTTAAAATATATTTCTGACTAGGTTTGCACTCTGCTCCTAGAGCATGCTTGGATTAATGCTTCTGAAACAGTGACTTGCAGTCCCTGGCCTGGCCTGCCCTGGGCATTTGTGTTTAACTCTTAAATCTGGCTGACCTCATTTTTTACTCTGTCCCTTAGGACTCCACAGTTAGTGAATGTGAAACCTGTGCTCAGGATCTTTGTGATTTTACAGTGTTGTTTGGGTTGCTCTTTAGTGTACAGATCATTTCTTCTGAACTGTCTCACTATATTTCCTCTCCTCTGCCTAATCTTGTCTTAATTCCCCCATTAAGATCTTCATTCCAGGAACTGAAATCACCAGTTTTTCAGCTCTTAACCACTAGCCATCTCGCAGCCCTCTCTCTATAAGCATTTTTATTTTGCATACTTTTCTTAAACAAAAAATATTTTTTACTAAATAAGACATTCTGTGTTCAGAGTTTTCTTACATACTACTTGTATTTTTTAAAATTTTTTTAGATTTTAGTTAATTTTACTTTACATGTTTTTGTGTGTGCCTGAGAGTACCATGTATTTGTTCCATATGCATACAGGTTCCCATGGGCCCCAGATGGGGGTTATCAGGTCCTCTGAACCTGCATGCAAATGTTAGTTGTGAGCTGCCTGATGTGGGTACTGGGAAATTAACCCAAGTTCTCTGCCCGAGTGTCATGTGCCTAGACCTCCTGTACTAGTTGGATTTTTTCATTGTCTTTCACTGTGGGCTTTAGTTGATTTGATTTTGTTTTTAAGCAGATTGCATATAACTAACCTAACTTTGGTCTTTCAAACATTCTTGATTAGTAGGTTTTGATTTCTTTGATTTGATTTGGTTTTTGGATTTTTAAGATTGGCTCTTCCAAAGTAACCCCTGGCTATCCTGGAATGTGTTATGTAGACCAGACTGGCCTCAAACTGCCAAGATCCATCTGCTTCTGCCTCCCAAATACTGGGAGACTTGTATGATCTTTGATTATTATATTACATAGTTAAATCCATACTGATTGTGTGAAATTTATAAAGATAAGCCTAAAATTTGGTATATTAGAGATTCAGAATTATTTGGAAATATGTGTTTTCTTAATTTTCTCCGTATTTGTTGTCCTGTATATTTTATTTTAGAAGTTTTTGTAGATAATGCTGTGATACTTAGATAATTTTATGGTAACTTGGATTTTTAATTTCTGTGCATTCTAATGAATATGTACTAAATATTAAACTTTTCTAATCAGAATATTAGCTGGAACTTATGGTTAACTGTTAATTTGTTGCATTTGTTTTATTATTGAATCTAAAGATCTGATCTCAATAGTGTTTTCATTTTTTAAAAGTTTTGTTTATATATTATTATTTTAAAATGTGTGTGGATTTGTCTCTATGCGTGTGCACACGTGTATACAAATGTACCACAGGCCACCTTGTGGGGGTCAGAGGACAGCTGTGTGCATCAGTTCTCTCTTTCTACCATATGGATCCTGGAGATTAATAGGTCATCAGGCATGGCTGCATGCAATTTACCTGTTGAGCCATCTCACTGGCTCCCAACACAGTGTTTACAAAGGTGTTTCATAGGTAATTAATTAGCCCTGTGGAAAACATCAGTGCTTAATTTTGTTGTTGTTACTGTTGCAAATGCCTTATATTTGTCTTATATTTTGAGAATCCTACTGTAGCCCAGGCTACTTGCACTCATGGCAATCCTTTTGCCTCAGCCTCTCACTTCCTGTGATTGTAGATGGGAGTTATTGCACCTGGTTGTATCAATGCTTTATAAAGCTTGCAGCTGAAATAGCAGATGTCCATACCTTTTCTTACTCTGCTATATAAGGAAATGTAAATTTGAGGCTTATACAACCTTTAATACATACACACACACACACACACACAAAAATATATATCATAGAGTTGGAAGTAGAAAATAGAAAAAATACTTTGTGCTGTTGATGTTTGTGATTTAGCCTGTAAATTAAAAGTCTGTAAGACTTGTAAATAGATTTTATTATGATTTGAAAGTACTTAGACAACTGATTTGACTTCATGATTAACAATATCATTATAATGTAGCAGGGATATCAGGTTATTTTAGTGAGGAAATCTAGATATTGTATAAATATTCATTATGTCGATTTTCATGAATTGTCTTGAGATAGCTCATATGAGTGATAACTTTTCTCCAAGTGGTATGCAAGTATTCATTTAGCCTGCACCTTGGGAAGTTAGGCTATTCGTAGTCTCATCATATAGACTTCATGTTTATTAAGTACAAACTCTGATTCCCTTTTTTCTCGGTGTTTTTTTTTTTTTTATTTTTAGGATATGATGACACCTATAAGTATGGGGAAAAAAACCATTTATTTAGTGTCATTCTTTGAAGGCCTGCAGCGTATTATTTTATTCACTGAAGATCCAAGAGTGTTTAAATTAACATATGAAAGTGAAAAAGCAGAGTTAGCAGAGCAAGAAATTGTGTTGGCATTACAAGATGTTGGAATTTCACTTGTCAATAATTACACAAAGCAAGAAGTAGCCTATATAGGCATTACAAGGTTAGATGCATTAATATTAGAAATAATATTGGGAATAATATAGGAAAAAAACTCAGAGTCTGCTCCTAAAAGGCTTTACGTTGTTTGGCCTCTCACTGTTGTCTCTGCTCCTGGTGCGTTCCTGCCATGCTACTCTCTGTTCTTCATCGTGCACCACAGTTGTCTACTGCTCTAGGGTCTTTGTTAAAGCTTGTCAATATCTGAAATGTTTTTACTCGTGTTGCTTTCCCTAATGTTTCAGAAATCTCACCATATCAATGAGTTCTCAGTGACTATTCCATTTTAATACTGTGGTTCCTCTGTTTTTGGTAGCTGACACTGCAGATCCATCTTACACTAGCTACTTTTTCTTGTTTCAGAAACATTTCCCCCTCCTGGGTATTCAGATTGATTTATTCATGTTTGCTATTTATTATCTGTAACTCCCTAGCTAAGATAAGAATGACAGGGATGCTCAGTATTTTCCTACTACCTGAACACTGCCTGAGTAAAACCTAAATGAATATTAGTTGAGTGAATTCATGTTTTTAGATTGTAAATGTGCTTGCTTATAACAAAGGCTGTTGCAAAACTTGGGTGGAGGTTCTGTAGTTTGTGTCATACACTGGCCTAATGGTTATAGATTATGACTGTGATTTCTGCTTTCATAATGTAAGTTCTGATGTGGTTTGGGAGACAAAACCGAAGAAAAAGTCAAGGTGGAAGCCAATGAGTGTAAAACACACTGAGAAGCTGGAGAAGGAATTTAAGGAATACACGGAGTCTTCACCTTCAGAAGATAAGGTTATTGAGTTGGACAATAACATTCCGGTAAATTTTTAAAGTACTGATGCGAACTTTTAATTTTTACATTGTAATTTGAATTATTTCTGAATTTTAAGGAGAAACTGCTTCCTAAAAAACATACTGCATGTAGTTAACACATGAACTTCTTGAAAAATTGATTATGTTAAGAAATGGTACTTTAGCAAGATAACCAGTTACTAATTATTTTTAAATTAACAAGAAATACAATCTTTTTTATTTTAAGATTATTTTTATTTTATTGTATTATTTTGTTAAAATCAGTTTTAATAATTAAATAAAAACAATGGAGCCAAGCTATAATCTTTATATGAATATTTGTACTAATTTTATATATAGTCATATATTTTATATATATGTCAAAATATAGTCATATATTTTTAAATCTTTTTTTTTTAAGTTTGGCTTGCTTAGTTTTGCCCTCACTGACCTGGAACACTGTGTGTAGACCAAGCTGTCCTTGAGGATGGCAGGCCTCCGCCTCTGCCTTCAGAGTGCTGAGGTTACAGGCGTGCACTAGCATATCAAGAAATGGGTTTCATGACTATATATCATTATACTTTGCTGCTATCATTCTACCCAACCCACTGTCCTCTACATTATTTTTTAAATTAGGGTATCTTAAAAATTATTTTCATATAAATTTATAATTTTAATCACTGGTCAAAAAAGAAACATCTCAGGGTGGTGGTGCTAATATTTTTCAGGTTCGTTTAACACCTAGTGGAAATGACATGAAAATTCTGCAGCCATATGTGATGATAGCTGTACGGAGAAATTACCTCCCAGCGCTAAATGTCGAATATAACACATCTGCACACCAGTCATCATTCAGAATCCAGATTTACAGAATACAGGTGAGTCTGGAAATGAATACGAAACAATAAAACCCCAGATACATTTCCCTGTTTTATCTAGTACAAAGAAGAAGGCAAAATGGAAGCCAGTGAGTAGAAAGCACACTGAGAAGTTGGAGAAAGAAGCCAGGAACGCACATGCCTGTAATTCCAGCACTCAAGAAGCTGAGGCAGTAGGATCACCATGAATTCAAAGCCAGCCTGGGCTATGGAATGAGACTCTATGTCTAAGAAGGAATGAAGGCATGGAGGGGCAAGGGCTAGATTGAAAGAAAGAAGAAAGGAAGAAAGAAAGAAAAAATATAAGAGGAGAGAAGGAAGGGACTGAAGCTGGAGGCTTTGGGGGTTTACTGAATCTTCACTTTGTACTCAGTTGCTTGTTGACTAGTCTGATTCTCTCTACTGCTTAAATTCTGTTAATCTAGTGGGGTTGTATATGTGACATGTTTTATACTGATCCATGTTTCATTTTCTTAGATCCAAAACCAGATTCAGGGTGCTGTTTTTCCTTTTGTGTTTTATCCTGTTAGACCTCCAAAGTCTGTCACCATGGACTCAGGTGCGTGTTAATTTTTAGATTGTGTTATAAACAGTTGTATGGCTAGTTGGCTTATTTGGCCATAAAAGTAGCATTTTCAAATTTAGTTTTTCTTGATCATTAGATAGTAAAAGTGTTTAAAGAAGGACTAGGAGTTATTCTACAGAATGTCGTATGAATGCTGAGCTAAAGGTTAGTTAGAAATATACGTATGTAGAGTTAGAAATAGGAATTTTAACCCGTATTACTAATATGTAAGCTAATCAATAACTTAAAATATTAAAAATATTAGGAACTGAATAAACAGTGAAAACATTTAGAATCAGCGGGGTATTTTTCATAAGATTTTGTTGTTTTATATGTATGCCTGAGAGTATATATATACACCATGTGCATGCCTGATGCCTACAGAGGTCAGAAGACGGTGTCAGATCCCCTGGAACTGGAGTTACAGGTGGTTGTGAGCTGCCCAGTGTGGGTGCTGGGAAGAGCAGCAAGTGCTGTTAACCCCTTACCCACCTCTCCATCCCCTAGATTTGGTATTTTTTAATGGTCCTGTGTTGTCCAAATGAGAACTGACACTCTTTCTTCAACCTTTCCTCTTCCGTGTTTCTTCTTCTGTCTTCCTTGTTTATCCCTCTTCACTGTACTTTCTGTTTCCTATCACCTTTACTCTCTGTCTCATTGCTTGCCTTTTCTGTTGTTTCTACTGCAGACCTCATATCATTGACTTCACACTTTCTAGTGGCTTTTCTTCATAATTTCTTTGCTAGTCTTTTAAGCACTGTACATGCATAGGCTAATCCCCTTAGAAGCATGAACTATGCAAGTCTCCAGGATCTGTTGTCACATTTTGCTTATGCTTCTAATCCATACTTCTAACTTAAAGCCATTAATTTTTGTAATTACTTATCCTTCATGTGACTGCAGAGAACTACAGAGGTAGTTCTGGGGTCTGAAATTAATACTAAATGACTTCGTAGAAGTCATTAATTTTAATTAATGCTGCTGATTTGTTATGTGATTAATTTTCCATTGAAGTGTATATTAAATTGTTAGAAAAATGCACATCCTTTGGATTAAAATGCCATAACCATAATCATGTTTTTAACCTTCACAGCACCAAAGCCCTTTACAGATGTCAGTATTGTTATGAGATCTGCAGGACATTCTCAAATATCACGCATTAAGTAAGTGTCTTCATATATTTCTTCTGTGTTTACCTAAGTTTTTTTCTGAACATGTAAACATTTTGTTCTTGTTAAAACTAAATTTCAAGTGAATCAAATATTTAGGTGTAAGATAATAAATTTTAAAGGTAAAATAAAAATCTATTACGTATTTGATAATCTTACAAAGTCAGATTCTGAACATAATGTACCTAAAAATTAACAATATTTTTTTCTAGATCTTGGTTACTTTATAATTTTCTTTTTATATGCAGTTGTTTTCTGTTTTAAGTTATTTGTAATGACTATACATTGCTTTAGAAACAGTGACAAAAGTAAGATTTCTATCTTTACTCACAACTGATCCATTTCAAGAAGCAGATTATGGGCTACAGTATCCATCTAAGTGATACTTCCCCCTTTTCTTTCTCCTAATCACTGAGATAAACTGTACTCATTCCCTTGATTTTACAAATGCAGTATTAAGTATTATGGAGCTGGTGAGAAGTCTCAATGTATAAAGATAGTTGCTTGCAGCACAAGTCTACTAACCTGAGTTTGACCCCTGGAACCCAAATAAAGGGGAAAGGAGAGAACTGACTCCATGGTGTACTGTGGCATACAGTACTCCCCCCCCCCCACACACACACACATACACATTGATAATAGATAAGATTTAAAAATAAATAATGTTGTTGTGTGTATATTATTTTATGTGTATGGGAGTCTTGCCTGTCTGTTTGTCTGCACACCATTATATATGTATGTCTGGTGTCTGCTGATGCCAGAAGAGAAAGTGGGATTCCCTGGGACTGGAATTATGGATAGTTAGGAGCCCTCAAGTGGGTGGTGGGAATCAAACCCAAGTCCTCAGGAAGAGCAGCCACTGAGCCATCTCTCCACCTGGATTATTGTCTAATTTTCTCAAAATATTTCAAACTATAAGGACATAAAGGACATGTAAAGGACATACAGGGCTTCCTTTTTTAATTAAAAATTTTATTTAAATGTAATGATTTTACTGTATGTAGTTTTGGCTTATGTATCATTATTGCTATGCAGTGGTCTGTTCTATGACTTTTTGTCACAATTTACTTCTCAGTTTTTTTTCCTATGTCCTCTTTGATAGTTCAAGTTTCTGGCTGTTATAATGTCGTCCTGATTTATTGAACTCTTTCATTTACTTCTGAGTTTCAGAGTTCTAATGTTGATCTAATTTATTTCATTTAATTTCCTTAATGATTTCCTTTATAATTTTTAATGTTTCCTACATTTTAATACAGGTATTTCAAAGTGTTGATTCAAGAAATGGATCTCAAGTTGGATCTCGGATTTGTGTATGCTTTAGCAGACCTTGTCACAAAAGCTGAGGTGACTGAGAAAACAGAGGTAAGACTTCAGAGTGACAGAATTTTGCAGGAAAGGTTATGAAAAGAGAAAAACTTAAGAAAAAACTACCAAACTTTGTGGATAAATTAGTAGTCATTACCTGGTCAAATTCTAAAATCTTTCAACACCTCTTACAAGTCATAATTCTATGTAGATGTTAATGTACTTTCTGCCAGTAGCCATTTGATAGACAAGTAAATTATACTCTGTGTTGTGTGTGTTGAAGACTTGTTTCATAATTTTTCCTTATTAGAATTTCATACATGTATACAATGAAATATTCTGTTTACCCCATTTCCCTCCAGCTCCCCTTGTACTCTCATTGTTGAGCATGTACTTTGGGTTTATCTATGATGTACGATGTATCAGCACTTCATTCCTTTTTATGATAAGTAGTCAGTCATCTCATTACATGAGTTTGTTACACCGTGCTTGTTCGTTTGTCACCTACTTGAAATCTGGATTGCTTTTACATTTTGATTAGTATGATGGTGATCATTGTGTACATATTTTTCTGTAAACTTACGCTTTTTCATTTCTCTTATACATGCCTGAGTTTGCTGTAATTATGTTTAATTATAATTAATCAATTTAAAATCTTTTTAATAATTTCATATAGTTTATTTTGTTTTGGGAAGGGCTTTGGGGTTTTTTTTGGGGGGGAGGTTTGAGACAGGGTTTCTCTGTTGTAACTCTGGCTGTCCTGGAATTCACTCTGTAGACCAGGCTGGCCTTAAACTCACAGAGATCCTCCTGCCTCTGCCTCCTGAGTGCTGGGATTAAAGGCGTGCACTGACACCACCTGGCAATTTCATGTATTTAATCATTTTAGGATTGTAGTTTCTAAAGTGACTCTACCAGTTTTCATACTTGTCAGAATATATGATAGTTGTGATTTCTCAACCTTTCCTACAGCAATTACTATTGTTTGTTGGTTTTGTTGGTTTTGTTTTTGCTGTCCTAGTGGGTATGAACTGGCTTCTTACTGGGGCTTGGATGACTGGTAATGATGCTAATTTTTAAACATTTATTTGTTTGTGGGGAGGTGGCAAGTGCCTTGGCATGCATGTGGAGGTCAGTGGGCAACTCACAGAAGTTGATTCTCCCCTTCCACCATGTGAGTGCCAAACCTGGGTTATCAGGCTTGGCAGTGTCTTTACCCACTGAGCCATCTCAACCCATTGCTGAGAATCTTTGATGTGGTAGCCATTTGTGTGTCATTAGTAGAGAATGTATGCTCAGGCTTTCCAGGTTATGTAATAGGTTATCTGTCTTCTTCCTGTCGAATTTCTGAAGTTCTTTGTGCATTCTAGATCTGTCTTTTACAAGCCATATGATTTTCAAATGTTTTCTTCTGTTTTGGTGATATTTTTGAAGCACAGAAGTTTTTAATGTTAAGTATAAAATTTTTTTTATTATTTATGCTTTTGGTGTGTTTTCTAAAAATCATTTGCCAAATCCAGTGCTATGAATATTTTGCCATGTATCTAAGACTTGGCTCATATCTATGTATGTGTGACATAAAGACCCCAGTCCTGGAAGTGGCTGTTAGCTTCCTCTGCAGCATGAAACACTGCTCGCTCCTCTGTTGTGTAGTTGGGTTCTTTAGAGGAAGAACACTTATTGGTTATTTCCAAAATCCATGTGTCCTTTTGCCAGCCTGATTTGTTCTCAATATCGTGGCTTTGGGGTATGATTCAGTACTTAGCTCTTTTTCAAGATTGTTTAACTAAATTGAGCCCCTGTGGTTCCATATGAATTTTAAAATCAGTTATTTTAGTCCCTCAAATAATACATTGTAATTTTCAATGTGTTCTTTAAATTTATTCTTAGGTGTTTATTTTTGTTAGATTATTATGCATGAAGTTGTATATATAGTTTCAATGTGGAATTATAGTGTTAGTGCATACAGAAATGCAACTGGTCTTGATACAGTGATTGCTCTTGTCATTTGCAACTTATTGAACTCATCTGTTGCCTCTAATTATGTATCTTTCTTTGGCTTTTTATATGTAAGAGAAAAGGGGAAGTTTGATTTCTTGGGTTTTGATGTATGTGCTTTTTGCTTTTTCGTCCCTGTTTGCTTTCTTTGAAGCTAGTGAGATGTTGGGCAGACTTGAAAACAGGCATCAGTGGGTTGTTTCTGATCTGTAGGGAAGGGTTTTCAGTGTGTCCCCTTAAGTTTTTTCTAGTTTTTGACTGTATATTTAATACCTACGTTTATATGGCATTGTTTTTGTACATCTAGATGACAGATTTAGTTTCCTAGTATTTTGCTGAAAACTTACGTTCATATTCATAAAACATACTAGTCTATGGTTTTCTTGTAGTGCCTTTTTTTGTTTTGGTTTTGGTGTTGGAATAGTAATGACTTTATAGTATGAGTTGAGAAATGTTCCTGCTTCTTCTATTTTTTGAAGGCATTTGTGAAGGTTTGATACTCTTGGAATGTTTAGTAGAATTCATTGGTAGTACACCTGTACCAGCATTTTCCTTCTGGGTAGTCTTAGGATCATGCTTCACTTCTTAGGGATCATTTTACATGGTCGGTTTCTTCCTGAGTTAGTTTCACCATTTTTCTGTAATTTTTATGAATCTGCCCATTTCATCTAATTTATTGACATAAAATTATTGATGGTATTCTTCATAAGCCATTTATTTTGGTAAGTCCAGAAATAAACTTTTCCTCTGTGGTTCTTTCAGAAAAATTTTTAGCTGTTCTATTGCTTTAACTGTTCTTAAGTTCTTAGTCCCTTCCTTCTTGCTTTTGTGTTTGTTCTTTTTAATTTTAATTTAATTTAAGAGATAAGATTATTGGTTTGAGACTGTTCACTTCCCTTTTAGTTAACTATTTGTGTGCACACATTCACACTCTGCCATATATGGCAGGATGTGTGTGCACATGTGCATGGATGTCAGTTTGACATCTCTCAACTAGACGTGGAGTTAAGTTATTTGCTTAAATTGACTGAACTGCAAGTCACAGGAATCTGCTTCCCCTGAGCAGAAGTTACAAGCACACACCATTGTACTTAGGTTTTTACCTGGATTCTGTGAGAGTCAAACTGGGTTAAGTGTTCTGTTAGATATAGGCAGTTGTAATATTAAAGCATATAAAATATATTGCTTTGTTGAATCATGTAAGAGAGAAATGAAAAATATGTATTATTTTTCTAAATTACAGCAATATATAATTACAATTATGTATACATATGTGTGTACAGATAGATGGTTGATTATACGTATGAGAAAAAAACTCTTTCTTCTCTTGTACCCCTTCTAGTTGTTCTTTTAAGCTTCTTCCTCCTCATAAATCTCCTTCTCTTTTTATGTCATAATCATGTCTATATATATCAAGATTTATTTATTTATTAATATCAAGATTAATTTAACTGGAATTATAACTAAAATTATAACATGTATATATATATAATATTATATATAAATGATTATAGTGCTGTATATATATTATGGGTGTACATATAATTATGTAATTATGTATTATATACACATATTCTATATATCATATAATGTATAATATAATTAAATCTTGATTCTCTATATGAGCAAAAAATATATAATACTTACTTTTCTGGGTCTGACTTATTTTCTACTCATCTTTACCTGGGCTTTTTGCTTTTTTATTCAGATTCAAATTAAAATTTGAAGTCATGTGATAGTTTTGTCAGCTTGCTACACGTCACCTGTGAAAAGGAGTCTCAGTGAGGAATTTCTAAATTAGATTGGCCTATAGGCATGTCTGGGGAGTAAGGGGTGTCTTTATAATGTGAACTGATATGAGGAGACCCATAGAAATGGAGGCAGCATTCCCCAGCTGTGGGTCCTGGGTTGTGTAAGGGAGGAGGAAGTGAGCTGAGTAAGCAGGCATGGCACGCCCACTATCTCTGTGCATCCTCTGCCCAGCTGGATGTGACTCGCTGCTTCAAGTTCCTGCCTTAGCTTCCCCACAGTGATGCACTGAGACCTATAATTACAAGCTGAAAAGTCCTTTTCTTCCTTAAAGTTGCTTGTGTCAAGGGTATTTTATCATAGCAACAGGAAAGAAAGAAAACTAAGACAGGGCCCTTGCTCTCAGCTTCAGAAACTTCCATTAATACTTGCTATAGCTAATAGATTGGCTAGTCACAGATTCTCAGATTTTTGTCTTGAAATGTTCTATAGCTTCTTTATCTTCAGGAGTAATTATGCTGTACAGCTTGGTTAGCTGGGTTTACAGCACTCTGAGTATCTTCTATCTTACTGTCTTTTACTTTACAGAGTTGGCATTTGTCGTATGGCTTCTATATTTCTGCTTTTAAGAGTCTTCTTTAATTTCCAGCATCTTCAGTGTTATCATTGTGATTCTGTTTGCATCTATTGTACTTGGAGTCAGTTCACTGAATTTCCTGAATATGTATTTTTGTTTTTTTAGGTAATTTAGGGAGAGTTTCAGGCATTATTTAATCTATTAAATTTTTTTCCTATTTCTGTCTTTGTCCCTTGGTAGGAACTGCTATAATTACCTACATGGATGTGTTTAATAGTGTCCAGCATCTCTTAGAATCTGTTCAGTTTTCACTCTTTTTAACTATGTAATTTCTGTAACTTCAAGTTCTTGGTACATTTTTTTCCAGCATACATAAGAAACTTAAATATGTTACTTATTTGGAAAAGAAGTGTTGGTGATTTCCAAGAAGAAAACCACTACTACCTCATGCAAAATTATTCAATGCCTTCTCCTTTTTGCATTTATATTACTGGCTTCTTAACAGAAACCAACATGCTAGAAATTGTTACAGAACTGTGTTTAAAGAAGCAAATATCCACAAAAATATCTTGGAGTATATTAGTAAGCTCTTTTGAAATAGAATCTGTAGTCACATGACGAAAAGCTGGGTACCATTTAATAGAAACATAAAGATGTTTATCATACGGTTTGTGGCAGACTTTCCTAGCATTAAAGATACAAGTTACTTCTGAGGCACAAGTTAAGGATAATGCTGAATCTTGAGTGTTAGAGAAGAGTTTTTTTCCATCTGTGAGGCATTGCCTTTAAATATCTTACATAAACAGGTCCTTTCAGTGTTTATATTCCTTGTGTAGGTTGAATATTTTCGTAAGGATGTAAAAGCCTTTAAGCAAGAATATGAAACAGTTTCATCAGTAGATCAATCACAAGTCAATCTCTTTGAATATTTTCATATATCTCCTATCAAGGTAAGGAAAATATATAATTTTTGTTTTATAAACTAAGTAATTGAGAGTTGATTTGATCTCTCTGAAAGAAATTAGCACAAATTATCTCCTTTTAGACATAATTAACAGAAAAATTGATCCTTTACATTTTTAAAAAATATTTCTCACCATGTAGAAGTAATACTGAAGTCAACTACAACCTTCACCAATATGTCCTGACTTTATTTGACTTTAATTGTTTCATAAGTTATGATAAATTTTGTAGTTTCATGTATGTTTTAGTTCTAAGTTAATTCATAAAGTGGACTTGAAACACTGAAGCAACATATTCTGGTTCCCACATATGTACACACACATGCATCCTCACACTGCAACACAAAAAGAATTGAACACAGAATGAGATTAGGCGTTTTAGTTTAATTTTATTATATGTGTTTGTGTGTATTGTGATATATCTATGTGAGTAGGCCTGAGTTTTCCACGGTGGATAGGAGGCCAGAGGATAACGTCTTCTTCCACCATCGGTTTTGGGTTTGAACTCAGTTTGTTAGGTTCAGGTAGCAAGTGATTTTTACCTGAACCATCTTATCAACCTAATCTTAAGTTTGGGGTTGGCTTAAGTTTGGGGTTGGAGAAGTGGGAGTCAGTTCTCTCCTTTTGCCATGTGTTTTCCAGGGACTGAATTCAGATTGTCAGGTTTGGCAGCAAGCACTTTTACCTACTCCAGAGCCATCGTGCCATTCCTAATCTAAATTTCTAACGCAATTTCTACAAGTTATTAATAGCATATTAAAATCACTGTAGAATCCTATATATACAGTACAATGTAAAAGTGCGTTTAAACTGGCTTTATTGTGCTAACTTAATTCTAATAATCGATTTGTAAACTTTGGGAGATGCTTGTTTTTGACAGCTGCAAAATCGAGGTTGTTAATTTTATTAACAATATATTAAAGAGAACATTTTTCTAGGTTTAGCGCAATGCCAAGAGAATAGAGATGAAGCTGGGTGTGGTAGTGTTTGTAAACTCAGCATTCGTGATGCTGAGGCAAGAAGTTCCAGATAATCGGGGCTATGTAGTCAGACTCTGTCTTGGAACAATAAAAAAGGAGTAGAATTCAATTCAATTCTAATGTTTAGTTCAACTAAACATTGTGACTTCTTAAATTGTTGAATTTTAAGCAGAGCTATATTAGGTTTTTACTTTCTTAAACTTTTCAGTTACTAAGTTTCAGCATGAAACAGATAACATTGAGATCTTATTTATGGTTTAATGAACTCAATATTAAAATATTTTTTAAAAAGTAAAGTTGTTGCCATGGAGAAAATGCTTTAATGTATTTCTTTATCTCTTCAGTTGCATTTGAGTGTTTCACTGAGCTCTGGTAGAGAAGAAGCTAAAGATTCAGGACAACGTGGAGGCCTGATTCCTGTTCATGCTTTAAATCTTTTGCTGAAGAGTATTGGTGCCACCCTTACAGATGTACAAGATGTAGTTTTTAAGTATGTTTACTACTTACATCTATAAACGCATGAATGATCCATTTGTAAATGTGAAAAGTATATAAAAATTATAGGCAAAATGTGGTCTCTGTCTTTAATACTTTAAATACTTTAATTCTTTAAAATACTTTAAACACCAAGTAATTCATCTACCCATAATGACTAAGTAAATTTTTAAGTAATTTCCTTTAGAAAAAGAGATGTGAGGTATTCAGTTCTATATACTTTAGAAACTCTGAATAAAGATTCCTCAGAAGTAGATACTTAGAAGGTGTGGTGTTTGAAAGATAGGGCTTTCAAGCCAATAAGATGAAGGCTTTTCAAGGAGTACGTGACTAGACAGAATACAATGACATGTGCCACAAAGGGGTCAATTTAAACGTATTGTAGTCAACCATTTCTTTTTAGGCTAGGCATCATGGGACATGAATGTAGACCCAGCAATCAGAAGGCTCGGGGGGAGAGATGACTTTAGTTCAGTAGTTCAAGACCAACGTATACAACATAATGAGAGCTCATCTCCAAAACAGACAATCAAAAAACCGTATTTATATTTGAATGTGAGTCATAATGGAAACTAATGGAGTATCTGACCAGTGATTCGAAGAGTCTTGAGTAGAGACTACTTTAGAAAAGAGTGGTTTTCCCAGGTACCATGTCTTAGCATGCCTGCTTATTAAGAACAGCATGAGAATCAGAAACAGCTCTAAATCTAACTAGGAAACAGTCAAACACAAAAACACAGGTCTGATTGCATCAGAATAAGGTGAAATGTATGTTCCTGTTCTCATGGTCAGCAAAAAGAGCTCTCCAGTTAGTGAATCAGTTGCTGCCTCTGCTGTCATTCCAGAATGAAGACATGCAACAACTGAAATCTGGCCATTCCCAGGCAGCCCCTTCATTCACCTCAATTTGTAGAACACTGAGGGGCGAGGGGTGATTTAAAGGGCAGAATAGGGAAATAGTTCTACAGATAGATCCATGACTGAGATCCTTGGTCTTGGATGGGTCTTTTCATAGGATAAGAGTTACAGATTTTATCAGATAATTAGAGAATTTCTTTAACTAGAATGTGCCAAGAATTAAATAGGATAAATGTACTAGAAGAGGTCTGGAGAAGAAAGTTCTAAAACAAATAAAATCAGTCATCAATATTAAAATTCTCTCTCTCCATGCATACATATGTATATGTGTATATAAATGTATATGTTAATATTTTTTTTCAGGCTTGCCTTTTTTGAACTCAACTACCAATTCAATACAACATCTGAATTGCAATCTGAAGTAATAAAACACTATTCAAAACAGGTTAGTGTGAGATCATCTTACAAAGGGATAGAAAGATGTAAGCTACTAAAACCTGTGTCTGTCCATGCATGTGTAATACAGATTTGTCAGGAAAGTAAATGGCAAGTTTTAAAAATTTAAACTTGGAGTCCCCCCACCTCGGGTTTATTCAAATGAACTTGAACCCAACCATCATTTCAATTTTTGTCCTTCTTCTTATAACAAAATAAAAAACACTATTAGAATTTTTTCTGAATTAGTGTGGGTTAGAAATAAAATTTGAATAACATGTTAATTCTTCAGTCTAGGCTTATCAGTGAGCTCCATGCCAACAACAAATTCTGTCTCGAAGAATGGTAATGTTCTTCAAGATGATGCCTGAGGTTGAATTCTGCCCTTTACTAGTACCCGTACACAATTTACACCTCCACACACATTACCCAAATATGCATTTTTAATAATTATATTTTTAAATGTAGGATTGTAATAAGGCAACTACAGAGTACCCACTACTCTCACAGAGGACTGAGGTTTGCTTTTCAGGACACACATAGCACCCCCACAACCTTCTATAACTCCAATCCCAGGTGATCTGTCACCCTCTTCTTGCCTCTGAAGACACTGCATGCCTGGAACACATCTACATATATGCAGGCAAAACACCCATACACATAAAACAAAATTAAAAGCAAAAAGCCTAGTGATAAGGTTTGAGTCTTGAAATGTGTAGTAAAGATTTTAGCCTAAGCAAACTGGATGTGTATACTAAGTAATCTATAAGGATAGTAGTCTCATGATGTTGATTGATGTTCATATTTCATTTTTAGGCTATTAAACAAATGTATGTACTAATTCTTGGACTTGATGTTTTGGGAAATCCCTTTGGCTTAATTAGAGAATTTTCAGAAGGCGTAGAAGCATTTTTTTATGAACCTTACCAGGTAAAATACTTATCTTTGAATTATGTAATGGATGATATAAAATAATGGTTTCTTAATATATAATACATCTCACTTGAGCTGTACATGTAAATAAATTTTGAGAGATCACAAAATTACTCTGATGTTAATAGGGGAAATTTCTTCCTTTTCCTTTAAAATTTCAACTTAAGATTTTGTTAAGATCACTATTTTAAGTGTTTTAGAATAAAAACGGTACAGTTCAGACTATAGGAGAAGGAAGTTCACCGTGCATAGTAATTTTGTTTTGTACATAAGTATGTAACTGCAAAAATAACCCTACAAACTGGCATTGTGCAGAGCAGTCTTAATAGGAATAGAAAAGGAAGTATTTGTTCTACATCCCTTCATACTTTGCATAAACAACATTTAGAGCTTATCTGCTTTATTTATAAAATGTATAACAAAAGAAAGAACTAATTCTTGTTTATACATTGAAATGTAAAAATTAGAAATGGTAAGAATTTTAAGTTTTATTCTAAAACTTTACCAAGAATACTATAAACTGTGCATGCTTCTGTCCCTACAGTTACAGTGCAGAGCAAACATGTTATGTTTTCTGTTCTCCTTTCTCCATCTGGAACAAGTTCCATCATATTCTTTACACTTTTGAGTGTCATGAAATTACCCTGAGAACTGAGTGTGAAGTTTGTGCTGACATCATTTCCTCTATTCTCCCAGTCTCTATAGCATCCCGTGTATCAGTGAGCTCATCTTCTATTATCACTCTTTTTGTCACCTTAGGGGGCCATCCAGGGTCCTGAAGAGTTTGTGGAGGGAATGGCGCTGGGACTGAAAGCACTGGTTGGTGGAGCCGTTGGTAAGCAGCAGAAAGCCAGCAGCAAGCAGTAACCAATGACAGCTTTGCCTTTACTTGACATGTTGCTCTTTCTGTTAGGTGGACTAGCTGGTGCTGCCTCCAAAATCACCAGCGCTATGGCTAAAGGGGTGGCAGCCATGACAATGGATGAAGACTACCAACAGAAGAGAAGAGAAGCCATGAATAAGCAGCCAGCTGGCCTTCGAGAAGGCATCACTCGTGGAGGAAAAGGCCTGGTTTCTGTAAGAAATTTCATGAAATTATGAGCATATTAGGAAATAGCTTTTTAATCAACATTTTTTAATAAAGAAATAGATATGTAAGTCTACTTAAATTACTATTGAATAAACTATTTCAATAATCTTCAGAAACATTCTGTTTAAATTAGAAGAAAGAACTCTGCAATTTTCTTCTTGTTGTTGAAGGAGAGTGGTCTTGTGAGCATCATATGGAAATAAAACTTTTCAATTGTTCTTTCCCTCCAGGGTTTTGTAAGTGGCATTACAGGGATTGTTACAAAACCAATTAAAGGCAAGTGTTATAGTTTATTTGGGTGTCACATAGCTCAGAAGTTACTTCTATTTTCTTTTGATCCAATTGCTTAAGATGATCTTGTTTTATAGGTGCTCAAAAGGAAGGAGCAGCGGGTTTCTTCAAAGGTGTCGGGAAAGGCTTAGTTGGAGCTGTTGCAAGGCCAACTGGTGGCATCATAGACATGGCCAGCAGTACCTTTCAGGGAATCAAAAGGTAAAAACTGTTTGTGAGTAACAGATGAGTAACTTGTAGAAGCCATGAACAATGAAGTGTATCTACTGTTGGTTTGGAGGCTCTTAGTTATGAACACCGTGGGATGACAGATTGCATATAACTTCCTAATTTTGATTCTTTCTACGTTGCTACCATTATGTCACCTCAGTGTTGTAGAGTTTTCCTTTGCTGTCAAGAATGGTTTAGCCAGCTAAGCTTTTACTCAGTTGAAGTACATTAACATATACTGTGCGTGTCACTTGTAAATCAGCACATCTTCTCTGCTTCTCAGAAATCAAAAATCATATTGTTCCTTAGTTCACATTGAAATGATCTTTACCTTATGTTTATGATCTTATTTTCAGCTCTGTTACATTCATTTTTCGTTTCTTTCTTCATTGTTTATGGTTTTGTATAACTTAGAATTCAAGAGTGAAAGGGGATCAGTTTCTGTAGCTTTGGCTTCATAAAATAACATTTTGAGCCATAGTTGTCAGAGAAGCTCAGGTGTCTGAAACCCAAAGAATTCAGATTGTGTAGAGAGCTATGCAGATTCCCCACAGAGCTGCTAGATTTACCCTCCATTGGTAAGGCCTTGCCATTCTGTACCTAGCTTCATTACCTTCAAGGATCAAGGACAAAGTAAAACATTTTTAGAAGGAATAATAAAGGCCAGGAACTATTAAGGGATGTACATAAGAAGAAACATATCAAAACATAGAATAGATTATAAGAATCAAAGATAAAATAATTAGCGGATATAATGATCCATATGGAAGCAACGTTGGAACCAAGTTAGTATAAAGTAATAAAATATGATTTGGAAAGAGAACAATTACCATGAAGCAGTTTAATGTCATTTGTAAGTACATATTTTAAATGAGATGGAACTATAGAGAAGGGGAAAAAAACAACTTTTGAGAATCAGATAGTTAACAAATAATTAAAACTCCAAAAGATAAAAATTTTGAACTTATGTTCAGTTCAATTCTTCCATAAAGCCAAAATTGATAAAACTATTTTAAAAAAACTTTGCAAATATTTATATAATGGAAAATTTTAACATTTCTCTTCAAATTTGATTCATCAGGAAGATAAAAGTAAATGGATAATTGAGATACACTAATGAACTATTAGCTACACACACATACCAAAACAGAGAGAGAGATTACAGTAAAGTAATTACAACAAAGGTTACAGTAAAGTAGAACAATCTGTTACAGGCCTCAAATGCTATTTGGTGCCATTCTTAGGTTTTGTTTTGGTTTTTGTTTGTTTTACATTGATGAAAGGTAGTAGCTTGCTGTTAATAGATTCTAAAAGTTTCAATAGCCATAAGGATGTTAGGTCAGGCAGAGTGGGCAGTGAAATAGCCCAAGATAATTTGGCTGTGGTCTGCATCATAATAATTCTCCATAATCATGAAGTTCAGTCATCTGGCCTTGTAGAATCCATTTTGTTTTTACCCAGGAAATATTTACTGTGTTCAGATCACTGATATAAATACTCTTCATAAATATTACAAGTGGTAATGTTTTGTGTTCTTTGATAATTTCATACATGAATATAATACATTTTGATTACTCTTTTCCTGGCATCTCTTGTCTCCCTCATCTTCCTCCATCCCTATCAATCTTCCCTAACCTATCCATTTCACAGTTCCTGACATTAGATTCTATTATGTGATCCTTTTAGTTTAATCAGAACATCTGTGATGGTTAGATTGGAACTATTTATTGCAGCTCAGTAGATACACAATTCTCCCTTTCCCTGAATCTATCCATAGAAAATAGCAATGAGGAGAAGGGATCCCTGTTTCCCCTTCTACCCTTGCTTAGTTGTTGATATGTTCATCTTGTGCAAACCAGTGCTGTCATCTATAGTTGTTGAGAGGACTTTGGCTTTTTCTTAAGACTCTTAGGAGGTTTTAAGCGAGAAGAGGTATGTGAGCTAGGTGCTGCATTAAGCAGCTACAAGCAGATCAAGGATAAGATGGACCGCTTAGAAGAGAGGTGGTGGCAGTTTGACCGTTACAGTGCTAGGAACCATGTATTTTTAATGAGCACCAATAATTTGAAGAACTGAAAAGAAAGGGAATACTAAGTCGAATTCTAACATTTTTGTATGAACATGCTGGAAAGAGTGTGAGAATGACAGAATTGAACCAAGTCTTTTAAATAAGCTTTAAATTTCTCTTACACACCAAAATGGAAAGTCAAATAAGTTATTTAGTGTGAGAATCTGGAGTTTAGAAGAGAGGACCCAAGCTGCCATTAAAAGTTTGAGTGTAGCCCAGATGGTGTTGGCAGACATCTTTAATCCCAGCACCTGGGAGGCAGATGCAGGCAGATCTCTATGAATTCAAGGCCAGCCTGGTCTACAGAGTGAGTTCCAAAACAGCCAGAATTACAACAAAGAAACCTTGTCTTGAAAAAAAACAAAAAAAAAAAAAAAAGTTTGAGTTTAGATCTTGTAAAACAGTGTTTGTAACAGAGTTCATGAGTGCTTAGAGCAGTGATTCTTAGCCTTCCTAATGCTGCGACCCTTGAATACAATTCCTCATGTGATGGTGACCCCAACCATAAAATAATTTTCATTGCTACTTCATTAACTGTAATTTTGCTATTGTTATGAATTGTAAGATAATATCTGATCAAAGATGGTCTTAGGTAACCCCTGTGAAAGGGTCGTTTGACCCCAAAAGGGGTTGCAACCCACAGGTTGAGAACCTCAGCATTAGAGTAATGTCCCCTGGGTTTCTCTTAAACAGTGGTACAAACTATGGTTACCTACTTTGTAGCTTTTAAATACTACTTTCTTAATTATCCCCCCACCTTCCTGACCATTCTTTTTTCTATCTTTTTTTTTTTTTTCTCTGAGTTCTCATTTTCTGATTCCTGAGTGTTGAACCCAGGTCTCAAGTCCCCAGACTTCTTTTTTTTTCTCTTTTTCCATTTTTACTTTTGGTCGCATTTAGAATTCATCTGTATTTTTCTCTTTATTTTGCAGTCCTTAATCATTCTGAAGACTGCCACAAAGAAACACTCATACATTCTAGAGATTAGAACATTAGACTTTGTGCGTCCACCATCCAGGACATTATATATACCTTTCCCATTTCCCACAAGGTAACATTTTGTAAAATATAGTATAATTAGACAGGGGCATTGGCAGTCTGCTGATATAATTCGAATTTTCCTAGTTTGACATACTAATTTACCTTTCTGTATATACCAATTATGCACGTAGATGTAGATTCATACTAGATGTAGCCCTAGATTCCAATTCAAAACCCTTTATTCTTTTGTCTAATTAAGCCACCAGTTCTTACCTGGAGCCCTGGAGCACTAGAGTGTTTTGGCCGCTGTACAATCTATTCTTAAACCCCGGACCTCGAAGGCGTCAGTTTCAGCCTCAGCCTCCAAGACCTACTGCTGACTGAGCCACTCTGACTAGCTCCTTCTGTTTCGACTCACTCTTGTTCTAGATCAAACTCTTTTCCACCCTACCTGGTTTAAACCTGACTTTCTGAATCTTCCAGATTCTGGCTGATTCTCTAACTGCCTCAGACCGAACTGCTCTGCTCAGCTTCAAACTGATTCACTCTTCCCATCTGAGAGTGACTTCTGCTGAGCTGCCTCTGTGTCTCTGTGTCTCTCCTTGAGCTCTCATTACTGCCTGAATCAGCCTCTCTGCCTTATCCTTAGTCAGACTGCTTCATTGTCAGTCTTGTCTCTGCCTATTCAGACTGCTTGCCTCATACTGCCCTTGTCTGACTCTTCTGTAACTCCTCTGCTGTAATTGATGACTCTATAGGTGAGCTGAGAGCCTGCCTTTTCTACTGAGAGAGTTGAGAGTATGTTTACTCTGAATCATTCTGCTAATTCTTCCTCTGATTTGTCACTTTGCCTGTCTGTCTTTCACTCTGACTCATCTCAGATGTCATTTCCTATGTGACAATGAGTCCTCCTGAGTTCTGCTTCCATGCTGTTTCTGTTTTTAGGGATTAAAGGTGTGGACTACCATGCCTTCTGAATGCTGGGATTAAAGATGTTTTTCAACATTCCGTTCTACCCTAGAGCAGCCATGCTGCAGATTAAAGGATTAAACCATTCCTCTGTCCTGGTTTAAAACTCTTAATTTCATTATCTTCACCTAAATATTCTCTACATATGCAATATTTTGTCATTCTTATAGATTGCTGTATCTAGAACTATAGTGAAGATATCAAATATTTCCAGTACAAAATAAATTTCCCCCCTTTTTTTTTAATATATCCATAAAAACTTACTTTCTAAGCAGTTGTCTATTTTTCAGTGGGGCTATTTGTTCCTTTATTGTTGAGTTGTAAGAATTATTTATATATTCTGGAAACATACTATAAAAATTACCTTGGAGTGTCCATTATAGTACTTTTTAGTATTGTGCTATTGCCATCACTAACAAATTCCCATTTTTATTACTCACCAAAAGAAATCTCATGCTCATTAAGTCACTCACCATTTCCATCTCCCCTTAGCTTTAGCCATCACTGTTTACTTTTTCCACATCCCTAAAGTTCCGTACCCTCCCCCCTGCAACCAGGACTAAGTGTTCAAACGCATGAGCTTATGGCAACATTTTTCATGAAAACCGCCTTTAGTTACCTGTTCATCAAGAGATGAATATTTAAGGTTTTTTTTTCACATTTTCTAAAACTATTACTGGTGGTCAACACACACCTTTAGTTCCAGTGCTTGCGAGGCAGAAGCAGGCAGTTCTCAAAGAGTTTGAGGCTGGCCTGGTATAGTGAGTTTCAGTAAGATGCTGTCTTGGTGGAAAAAAGCAAATAAAACCCTGTTACTCATGCTGCTAAAAACAATTCACCTGCAACTTTCTCTGGTCAAATGGTTTATGTTTTGAATTTTTTCACATTATTCCCTAATATTCATTATTTTCTACTTTGTCCAGGAGTTCCCCGCCTCTGTTAACTATGTACTACAAGGATTCTAGTTCTTTGTATTAAGTAGATAGTCCCTTCTCAAAAAAGCCTTTGATCCCAGTTGGCTACCTTCAAATGAGTAGGTGGAGATGGTCCTGTTTGTGAGCTTGGTGGCGGAGGTAGTGGCCGAATGACCAGAAGTGAGAGATTAGGACTGGGTATGTGTGGGACCCACTCATTGGATTACGTTTCCCTTCCAGACATCGCATCCCTATCTGAAACAAATTATTATATAATAATGTATTCATTCCATTGGAGAGTTAGCTAAATCTCAGATTATACAACCTTGACAGGGTATTTCAAGTTGGAATGTGAACAGGAAACTAGCACAGATTAGCTGGATTTTACCTCAGTATGAGGGTGATGGTTTCTCTTCAAGTATCGCTCACCGAGGAAGGTTGCGTTCCACAAGTGCATGGGAGACATACTCATCTCCTCACTTGGTCACTGCCTTCTCTTCCTGTTGCTCTGTTAAGTCAGTCCTGACAAAGGCAACTGAAGGGAGGAAGGGTTTCTTTGGCTCATATCAGTACACATTCACAAAGCAGAGACATTTCTTAACCAATAAGGAACAGGATTTCTTAAGACTTTGGACCCTGATGTGTTTCTTTAGAGAATTTTTTATTTTTGTCTGGTCCTGCCCTTCCTTAACTGTGCTCGTTCTGCCTGCTTTCTAAATAGCCATTGGGGTGGTATTTCACTGAAGTTGGAAGTTGCGTTTGCTTAAGGGCATATGATGTTGAACATCCATGAGGTTCTTGGCCATGTGTGTATCTCCTATTTTTTTTTTAAATGTCTGTTTTTTTATTATCATCACAAAGAAAGTTCAATGGAATTGATTAACAATTATTTTATAGTTTTTTCCTGGGAAATTTACAATATTTATATCATAAAAACATGTAAAATGAAGTTCTCTGTTATTTAAGATTATTTTGGTTTCATTATTTTTATTATTTTAATTATATTATTAAGATTATTTTAGTATTTGCTTTTATACTGTTTTAAGAAGTTTTAATAAATGCTTTTAATTAAAATAGAACTGCGTTACTTCCTTTCCTCCAGCCCTCCCAGCTGACTTCCCTCAAGCTGCTCCTGTGCCCCACTCTCAAGCTTGTAGCCTCTTTCCCTTTGATTATATTTGTCACATACATACATACATACATATGTATGTATGTGTATGCACAAATAAGCACAAATATAACTTGCTCAGTTAATTTGTGTGTAGATGATTTTAAAGCTGACCACTCTGCGTGGATAACCAATAAAGGGGCTCATCCCTGAGAGAGACTAATTCTTTTTCTCCCTGCAGTCATTAGTTGACTGTGGTTCTTTCTCTAGAAGTGGAACCCTGAGAAATATTTCCCTTTCCACATTAACATGTCCATTGATACTGCCATTGTTTTGGTCTTGTTTTAAAAGTCATTTCTAGGATAGAATGTGTCACAGTTGTATTCCTGGTGTTCTGGCTCTTATATTCTCTTCATATCCTCTTCTGTGACATTTCCAGAGCCATAAGTGCAAGTTTTTGATGATTTTTAAATTAAACTAAAACATACTTATACAATATAGTAATAATATATAATATAATATATGTGTTGGGGTTTGGTTTTTTTTTTTTTTGTTTTTTTTTTTTAGAGCTACAGAGACTTCTGAAGTAGAAAGTCTGCGACCTCCTCGGTTCTTTAATGAAGATGGAGTTATCAGACCTTACAGGTTGAGGGATGGTGCTGGAAATCAAATGTTACAGGTAAATGAAGAAATGTCTTACAAACTAAAATTAAATCTCACAACTTAGTGTATTTTAAAATAGCTACACAATACCTTAAAAATAGATTAGGCTTTTATTTGTCTTATTTAGCTTTATGTATACTTTTATTTACTTAGGCTTTAAAGTACATTTATTTACTATAAGATTTTTTTTTCTTTTTTACAGGCATCACAGTTTGATATGAAAACTGTTAATTCATGACTTTGCAAGTGAAAGCCAACAGTAGATTTTAGTCTTAAACTTTTCAAACTCTGTGCAGCTGTTTCAGTATTTTGATTATAAAGAAAAGATTTTGTATTGGTAATTTATGTTAGGAATGTCAGTCAGTCTAATCTTTCCAAAGATTATTCTTGGTTCTTTCTGCCTTGGGTAGTCTAGATCTGGTGAAAACCAGTGTGCCCTGTATAGCCTTTAGAGTTGATAGTACAAACTTAGCTAGTTAGGTTATTTCTGTTTGAGGTACTTCCTTCCGTCTTTTCATACCATTACTAGTTTTTATATTAAATATAATCTTCATTTCTAATTTATTCATGAAGGAAGGAAAAACAAAACTCAGGAACACTGCTCCTGCAGATCATCCGTAGTGCTTAAGCCTTCTTTGAGGATGCTCATATTAGCATGTGTAGAGCACTGTGTGATTTAATGCATAGTTCACAGCAAGCTGTATCTTTTAGTAAGGAAGTACAACTTGGAGGACAATAGATAGTTGAAGGCTGGAATGGTTTGTCTGTGTTATTTGATAACTCAAGTTTTAAAACTTAGATTTGGTAGAAGTAACAAATCATATACCAGGCTATCTCATTGTAAAGTTATTTCTGTGGTTTTGTTAATGGAATATTAAATTAAGCCATTTATTTGAAAATAAAGAGTCAGTATTTTTGTAGGTTTGAAATGTTCATGATAATAATTAACTGCTGAAACACAGAGCTTCTTAACTTAAAATAACCAGGTTAAAAATTTAAAACTTGCACTATTTTGACACTGCATGTAGAGTATATATTATTGCATTAAATGTACTTTTACATCTTCTCTGGATTTTCTGTTAATATGTTAAAATTTAACTGTAGCATTAAAATACACTATTTAGTAAAGTAACTTTTTACCTTGACTGTTAAATGTTGTTAAAGTGCCAAAATATTTGCAGATTGAGAAGGAATTGGCAGCCTGCTGGGAGGTTGTACTTAAAGGACATGTTCTCCAATCTCTACAATGAGAGTCTTTTATTCTTCAAAGACAGGTTGTAGGTGTCACCTCTGGCTAATCCAATTGCAGCATTTCCACCCAGTATCTGTCTGCTCTTTTTAGAGAAGAATTAACATATTAACTTTTCACTGTTCTCAACATTTTCAAAATATAACTACAAAATAATATTTCTCAAGAACTATTTAAATAATTGCTACAAAATAAGGATTGGTAGTGAGGAGAATTTAGAAATTTACTATGCTCATTATTCTGGAACAGATTATACCAAAAGTTTCTCATGATAGATCATTGGATTTCAGTGGCAAGAAAGTTTACTCCACACTTTGTTTTCTTTAGAATTTAATACCATGAATTTCTACTCTTGATATTAAAAATCCATATTATTTTTAGTAGATCAGGTTTGCTAAAGGTTCTGTTTCAGTGAATCAAATTTCATGGTCTTTGTCAGTTTTGTGTATTTTTCACCAAGAGTATTAAACATACTATTAACTTAAATACCGATAGGAATTTATAAGAAGTCTCAGAATGTTTGCAGTTAGCATTATTTATTTATACATGTAAAAGTTTAGTTGCTGTTCTAGTAGAAATAGTGCTTTTCTAAAATAAAACTGCTATTTGTTAAAATATACTTCAATGAAATGTAGAATAAAAGTTGTAGAGTTCTTCTGTAGCAAGCAAGAACCCCTAAGTTTTATCCTGAGCACTACATAAGCCAGGCATGGTGGTGCATGCCTATAATTCAGCAGTTGGGAGGTGGAGGCAGGAGGATCAGAATTTAAAGTCATCTTCAACTACATAGCAAGTTTGATGTCAGCCTAGGATATAATGAGACCCTGTCTCAAAAAATAAGAATGTAATCTGCCTAGATTTCACCTAAATGACTTAATGACAGTGCTTTATAAAATTTTTGTTACTTTCTACTTTATAATGTTTCTACCTTTTTTTCTTTTTCTACCAAAAGGTTATCTGTTTTGACTAGATTACATACACTAATACATAATAGTTCTAAAAAGCAAGATATTATTTCTGTGTTTCCTAGTAGTCAACTAAAGTGATTTATAAAGAAGTCATGAATGATCTTAATATTCCTAGAACACCTTATTGATACTATGAAACCATTTCTGACATGAGTGTGTATGTGGGAGTTATTTTTAGGCCTATTAAGTTATAAAGTGTTATATCCACAGTAACAGCATGAATCAGTAAAAATTCTGCTTTAAAATTACTATAACACCTTAAACATTTCATAGTTTTAACATGTTTTCCCTTTAGTTTTTCCATACTTAACTAACCTTTATGCTTCTTTTTCCTTTACCATGCTTACAGAAAATTCAGGTCTACAGGGAATGGATTATGACTCACAGTAACAATAGTGATGAGGAGGAAGAGTCTTAGTCAGAGCTTAATTGTTAAAGTTCATATGCTCTTACCATTTCACTTGGAATGTTTGTATAACTGCTATCATTGCACCCATGTCCATTTTTAGGGAAATTAAACACTGCTTCCTTATAAAATGTTTTTCTGAACATCACAATGAAGCAAAATAATTTATTTACACACAGGAAATGTATTTAACAGTCAGTCAACCTGTAGAGCATATCATATATTATAAGATCACTTTTATATATTATAGCTTTGTATCCCACAGTTTGTCGTTAAAATCTGAAGAATATAGTTTTAATGTTCATTAGTTCTGCCCTAAATCATCTGCGTATTTGTTAGCAAAACACCTTTTTAAAATAAAAATGTTATGTGAATTTTCTGGGCTGTAATGTTATACCGTTGTTTTAAGAAAAAAATCGTGGATGGGAGAAAGAATAGGAATACTATTCCATGTTTTATATGTATTTAGCACTTACAGGTATTTTTTGTCAAATTTTTTTCCATAATAAACTTACATAAATTGAAGCTGTGTGGATTTATTCTATTCCAGAATCTATTCCAGAATCATTAAACTATTATATAAAAACTATTATATAAAAACTCATCATTTGTCATAGCTTAGTTATAAGTCTAATCTGAAATCTTTAATAGTTATTCTTAGTATTTCCTCTTATACTTCTGAAACAATGAACAAAGTTGAACAGTCATATTTGTTAGCTAACTTACATAGCCATATATTGTATCCTTATTAAAATATTATTAGTTAATTCAAGACATTTGAATTTGTACATTAAATTATAAATTTAGACATTTTTCTGAGTTTTATGAAGAAGGGGAATCTTTGTCTCTGAAATTTACAAGCAAATCTGTGTTATGTTTGGGTACTGAATATTTTTTTAATTTCCAACATAACTATAATTCTCTTGTCCTACTTTGCTAGTGTACTAGATATGCTAAAAACAGCAAAAACCAAATGCCCTTAAAAAAGTGAATTATTAGTATTAGTTGTGATACGTAATCACTTATGACTGCTTTGCTTTTTGATCAATAAAGGAATAAGAACTATCTACTTTAACTTACACTAAACATTTTGCTTATATTGAACTTATATTAGGTTGTAGGAGAAAATTCATTTAATTTTTTAGTTTATTCAACTCATGATTTCTGCATTAACTCTTGTGCTTATCCTATAAACCATTATCTTCTATGCTCTTTGAAACTAACCACCGTACAACAGCAGAAAAGGACAGCCAGCCAATAATCAGCTCTTTGGAAATTCGTTTTCCCAGCATTCATTCACATTAAAATGAAATTGAGGGTGTATATAGCAAGACCTAAAAATAAGCAAATGTCAAAGAATTTGTTGTTTTTATTACAATAATATTCTTGAAAATATGTAAATTAAAATAGTGACTACAAAATAATGGCTACTATATCATATACCTACTACTTTTCTACTACTAGAAGCTGGAAGAACACAATTGTCACACTGTATGCATAAGCAAGGAAAGATGGAGAAGTATCTTATTTCTGATGTTGCAGATTTACCAGCATAAGGCCTTTCTCAAAGAGAAAGTGCCAAATTCTTGGTTTGCAAGACATTACTGTTTTTCTGTGGTTGATCTCTGATGCTTATTTCCATGGTGCCAATTGCACAGAGATGTTCTTAACCTGTTAAGAATTTATCTAGAAAATATTCTGGTTATTTAATTAAAAGAAAATTACAGCAGGTGATGGTGGTACATGCCTTTAATCCCAGCACTTGGGAGGCAGAAGCAGGTGGATCTCTGTGAGTTCAAGGACAGCCTGGTCTACAGAGTGAGTTCCAATACAGCCAGAGCTACAACAGAGAAACCCTGTCTTGAAACAAACTCCTGCCCCCCCCCCAAAAAAAGAAAGAAAATTAGAAGTAGAATCACGTTTACCAAAAATCTCTTCAACAATAAGATTAAAAACATTATAGTCTCGGTAAACTTTTTTGATGTGTTCTAAGGGTTCCTTGTTATTTAGTCTAGCCCTTAGGAGTATGATTTGTCCTTAGCAGTATAATTACCCCCTCCTGTTTTTCTGCCACAGTGAAACATTTTCAAGTGTCTTTAATCACAGGTACTAATTGGTTTTTCAATTTAGGTTTTTAAAAGCACTGCTTTTATCAGAGAAAAGTTTAACACTGAAAATTGCTCTGTTTTTTTTATACTATTGTTATCTTGGTTGGACTAGTAGAACTAGAGACAAGTACTTTTTTATTCTGCACCTACTTAAAGGGTAGAAAAAGAGTTCACATTTGAGAGTCATGAAGTAAACAGTTCTTTTCTTATTTATGACTGTATGATTAGCAACTTTTTAAATGTTATGTGTCCAGTAGGAAAGTCTACGGAAAAGCAATATTCGTAAACTCATTTTGTAATACTACATGCCTTTTTATATAATGATACTCCAAATTTCTGCATAATCATTGCTTGTGTGAATAAAATAGAAATATTCTCTCTTCCTTGAGTTATTACTACTGGGAATTCTTTATTCTCAGTCATTTCTTCCTGGCATTTTAATAATGTACTGAAAACTGGCAAGATGAAAATCCTTGAAATGGTATACATGATAAGCATGTATATAAGTGATAATGTTTCTAAGAGCCTTTGGATTAAATCAGTTAGCACTCGCATTATAGTAGAATAGAGTAGAAATCCAGAATAACGTTAACTTCACAGTTCTTTTTGAACCAGAAAATCAAAATAAATTTTGATTTAGTCAGACTCTTACTAATTTTGCCCTTGGGGGTGCCAAGATGGCTCAGTAGGTAAAGGCACTTGCTGCCAAGCCTGATGACTCTAAGTTTGATACCTGGAACCTACATGGTGGGGTCCTCTACCTCCACACCTGTACCCAGGGCTACACAGAAACACATAGATAGGCACTCACACAAATAAACAACTTTTGCTTTTGAAATCAAGAATATTTTTTATTGATGCAACACTGAGTGTCAGGTTTATGGTCGTGTTATAAATTGTACAAACTGGAGCCTTGTAGATACCTTTGTGATATTTCATACTCAGTATGAAAAATATGCTATTGCATTTATGTATCAAGGTCATATACACTGAAGAAAATTACTATCATTGCTAATTTTGTCTGGCTTAAATCTTACGGTAAAATTTCACATTAACTTTGCTGTACTGATGAAAGGGGGTCAGAATTGACTACCCTGTTACTGGGTCTGTTTCAGCTTTACCTTAAGCCTCAGTTTTGTTATTCATTTCCTTGCAAATGAATTTATTGTAGCTTCCAAATATTAAAGGTCCAAGAGTTTTAAATAAAATGATACCAAGTACAGACATTAATTTAGATAATGATGGCCATGTAAAAGGATGCCATTTTACTCATTCTCACCTTGCTTCTTTGCAATAAAGATAAATAAAAAACATGTACATTTAATTTACTCTAAGTTCAGAGAATGAATGAGTAAAAAGCAAAGAAAATCTTGAGTCAAAAGAAAATAAAGTACATGATTCAGAATAGGTCTGAATTAAAGAGCATACTAGAGTAATTTATGATTTTCATGAATTTATGGTTTTAATGTGGTAAAAAGCATTTTTCCTATTCATAATTACTTCTCAGTATGGTAAAGTCAGTGTAGAGAACATTTAGCAATTACTCTCTACAATGTGCCTTACAATTTCAGTTTTATAGCAAATGTTTTATATAATTCTGTAGTTCTGGATTTTAGTGAAATCATTATATGTACATATTCTAAACAGTTAAATAACAACAGAGTTACTCTAAATTGAGCTATATTATTCTTGAGGATCTTATAGCATTCAGAATTTAAGCCAGACAAAATAGTAAGTACTGTGTTTTTTTAAAAATCAAGACTAGAAATTAAGATAAGTGCAATTTGTTTTCATTGAGAATGTTTTATTGTCATTTATCAATAGTCTGTTATCTGTATTTTGTCTACAAAGATTTTCTTATTGTATTCAATAAAATTTGGCAGTTTATGAATTAATAGTCTTAGAGACTGTAGCCAGATAAAATGCGTCAAAACCTGCGTAACCCCAGCCTTTGGAAGGCTGAGGCAGGAGGAGTGCTCTGAATTCAAGGGAAGCCTGAGCTACAGAGTGAGATCTTGTCTCAAAACTGCCATGCAAGTTGGTAGGTAGTAGGTAGATGTAATTAGATTAATAGGTTTTTCTGTGTAACTGAGCCTCTGCCATTAAGTCCTGCTCATGAATGAGTGATTTCACCAACATTAATTCTGATATAAAATTGTGTTGTATAGCTGATATGACAACTTTCAAAAATTATATTTTCACCATTGCAAAGATAATATTTGTTCATTAAAGAAAACTGGGGGATGGGAAGATAGCTCAGTCGGCAAAAGCTTAGGTTGCACAAGCCTGACTACCTAAGTACAGACCTTCAGAAACCACAAAGGAGCTGGATACAGTAGTGCCATTCTAGCCTGGCTCACAGGTTGGAGAAAAGACCCACCTTAACCACGGTGAAAAGGCAAGAGTGCCACTTGGGAGATGTTTTCTGATCCCTACATACGCTGTGGCACATTCCCCTCCCCCAAACAATATGTGAACACATCTCACACAACTTTTTAAAAGAATTGACAGAAAAAGATTACCTTTTGTATTCTCGTAGGTTATTTTCTTTTTAATATTTTTATTCATACAATTATGATTCAGATACATGAATTTCTATTTTGTATTTGTATTACCAGTTCTTATAAGCAGGATTACTAACTTCTAAATATTAAGAAATTCTACTCAGAATAATTCCCGAATGTGAGATACCTAGACTTAAGTCTTAGGGACATAAATGGCCAGCTGACATAGAAATTTTCTTTTCACCTTTTGACATTTTGTATTCTAAAAATTTTCTTCCCCTTTAAAATTAAATCTCCTGGGCTGGAGAAGATAGCTCAGCGGTTAAGAGCACTGGTTACTCTTCCAGAGGTCCTGAGTTCAATTCCCAGCAACCACAGAGTGGCTCACAACCATCTATAATGGGATCTGATGCGCTCTCCTGGCATGCAGGTGGGCATGAAGACAGGACACTCATACATTAAGTAAATAAAATAAAAAACATTAAAAATTAAATCTCCTGGGCTGTGTGTGAGAGTGCCTGGGTGCATATGATCCATACTTCCACCATATGTATGTAAACAGCTGAGTTGTCCCTGGGCTGTAGTGCATTCTTTACCATTTCAAGTATCTTTAATTTGGCCCATATTGTCATTGAATTCTTTACAGAGTTATGATAGTGCTATTGTGTAAGTTGTAGGAGGGAGTCTGTTTTTGTTTGTTGTATGTCTTATCTTTCAGAAATCACTGGTGTTTAATTAGCTTCAAACACTGCCTTAATAGCCATTGGAGGATAACTGCCTTCAGCGCCGTGGTCTTTCCTTTTAACTTCAGGAAGAGAAGTACAGTTAATCTGGAAGAAAGGGCTTAAAAATATCAGTCAGACCACCAGAATAGTGCTGCACACTCCTCTTCTGGCTTCACCTAAAGTTTTGAGTAAGTGGACAAGAAGTAGAAGGCATGGCTTATTTAATTCTGTTCTTCATTTTCTAACTTTCGCTCTCCAGAAAGATATTTCTGATTGGAAGGAGAAAACTGAAGGGAAATATATATGTGTGTGTGTGTGTGTGTGTACATAGACACATATTAGAATTTGTAGCACCTCAGTGAAAGCAGAGCTTATGGAAAGGACACTATCTAGGTTGGATGCAAATCTGGTTACTACTCTAGAAGACTCTTTGTTACACCAAGTGATGGTGAAAAGATGCCACAGCATTTATTTTTGATAGGTGGACCACCACCTAGAACTGTCCAGTATTGTGTGAAAAGTACTTTCTGAACAAGACTTTGAAGTTAATTGTATCTTCTTTTGAAGTGGTGGCTCTACTTAAGGTTCCATTTTTTTTTTGTTCATTTTAATTGAAAAGTTATTAGTTTAAATTATCTTCTTTAATTCAGTAAACAAAATAAGACTATTTGATTTCTAAATCTTTAAAGTTGTTATCACTACAGTTGTTATACTTGTAAATAATAAGAACAAGTAAATAGTATTATAATAGAAATTCAATACATAGTAACATGTTTTAAACCCGTGACTGTTAAGCTCAGGTAAATTCCATTTGAACAATACTTTCTTTTTTTTTGTTTTTAACCAAGGATATAGATAGATTTTATATATACATATACATGCTTAAACACTACAGCTAGTACTAGTCTAGAAAATCTTCACCCCTAATTAAACTAAATGTGCCAAATTCTGAGTCCAGGCTTATATAGCCCATGATGCCACTGTTTGTTAGCTAGAATGGTGTCTCTTATTCCCTCATTTCTTTGAACAGACAAGTTCCCAGCACGGGGGAAGCTCATTAAGAACAGAGAGACCCACCACACTGGTTGTGAGAGCACTAGTATTGCAAAAGGTATTTTTGTCTGCTAAATGCAATAATTTTCATACAAAATTGATTTGGGCTTCTTTAATTCACAAAAAAAAATCTGCCATGTGAAAAGAAATGCCATTTTTTGTTTCTCACCATCTTTAGTACCTGTGATGATTACAGTGGATTATATAGTCTACCACTGTACAGGACCCTCGGGGAAGCACTGTTGAGAAATAGGCACTTGGATGCTTGTGGCCCCTCAGGTCTGCGGCAGTTACTGTAGTGTAGTTGCAGTGAGGGACTACAAGGATGAGAGGCTGGATATTTCTTGTGAAATTAACTTTTCTGGAGTAAGTTGTCAGTCTACTCTGAATTTTAAAATTCCCAAAACAAAAAGATGTTACATATGTATGATTAGATTTTTCTCAGCCTGATTTGGGGCCGTGGTTCATGTGAAACTATAAATCACAGTTTTAATACTATGTATGCATCTTTGTCGAATCCCTGATACTCGTATCTTACTTTTTTTTTTTTTTTAAGAAATTGGGGTTATAGTGCTTAAGACAGTAGCTCATCCCTCATTAGCTTAATTATTCAAGTTATAGCAATTGAGCAAATGCCATGGTACTGTAATATAAGGTCTCAGCAGTCTCATCACGTTGACTGAAATGCAAAACTCTACAGAACTATAGCAATTAAGACACGAAATAACCATCTTAAGAGAGTGATCCCAGATATTTTATGAATTTTGAAGCTCATTAAGTGACCTCATAGAATCTGTAGGTTATCTAAATCTGTATCTCAATGAATTGCCAAAATGAGATTCCACAGCATCTGCTATAATATTCTGCAAAGTACATATAGTTGTTCCTCAGTATCTATAGGGAACCAGGTATTCCAGGACTCCCAGGGACACCTAAACCTCTGGATGCATATGCAGTGGCATAGTATTTGCATAGAACCTAAGGATATTCTCCTGTATATTTTAAATCATCTATAGATGACTTACAATTCCAAATTCCATGTGAGTGCAATGTAAATAGTTACCATAGTCCTCAGGAATACTGATAAAGTTTGTATTTCATTGATGCAGTTTTTAAAAAAAAATCTAGGATCACAAGGATGACTAGGTACTGCAGTGACAAATACAGAAGGTCAACTGTAGTGCTCATTTTGATATTAAAAATTATTACTTAAGATATAGCAAAACCTTGTGGGTCAGGGTTTGGATTCTTGAGCCAAATAAACCTCAATTTAATTTTCACCTTTTCTTTTACTAACTTCATAGTCTTTTGTTATGTCTGTCTGACCTCTGTTCTACACTATAAAATGCATATAATTGTAGTGTCATTTGTCTTAGTATTGTTAGGATTTAAAAAAAGTAAGATAATGTTTGTGATTATTATTAGTGTGCCTAATAAGAACTCTATTGTATTTTTATTATTCCAGATGAATACCAATTTATGCTAGCTCTTGGCCACCATTAATAAATTATGTATTCCTCATTTGTCTCCTCTTTGCCAGGATAAAAGCATCATTAAATCTCATCCTTTTTCTTTCCTTTCAAGGTTAGTAGAATAGTTATACCATGATAATTTCTACACACTGATTGTTTAAAATAGAAACAAACTATTTGGGCTGTTTTTAATTAAAATATGCTTTTTTTATTTCAAGTATATATAGGAGGAATAAATAAATACTGATCAGTAGATGTCCTGCTTGAAGTGCTTTAACGAAACTCTTGTAACTCTGCACTTTTATTATTTTTCATGCACAGACTGTGCTTCTAGAACATATCGGGTGGGCTGATAATCTGCCAGTGCATTTAGCTATTTCATGAGCATAATTCTTTACTTTCTTCAGGACGTCTTTTTGGCTGTACTAGTTGATAACAGTTTTACTGAGATTTAACTTCTTTGCTTGATTTTATGTAAAAGGGTTATACTCAGCTTTCTTACTAAGCTGTTACCATAGCCTATACCTATGCTTTTGCTGACAGGATAGCTCATGGCATATGAGACAAGGGTATGGGGATTAAATATCTTCCCTTCAAACCTAATGACAAAGCATTAAGACTGGACATTTTAACTGACTTGCCCTTCTGTTCATTGTGTAAGAAAGCACTTATCTTTGAGGTTCTTACTCCTACCTTGGCTCATTACAAAGCTTGGTTGATTGTACAGTGAAGCTTTGCCAGGGAAAAACCCCTCCCCCATGTGGTTTCGTGCCCCTTGAACTTCTGGCAACAGCTTGGAGGGAGGTATAAAAGAGGGGCCTTTGAAGGCAGTTTGACAGAAGTTAAGAATTTGAGCTAAGAGCTGCTGCAGAATTGCTGCAGAATAGGTAAAGAGGGCACAAAAGCAGATGAAAGAGAAGCAGGCAGAAATAAGGACAAATAAAATGAACTAACTGGGGTTTTAGAAAAGTTACAATTTAGATCTTCTCAGTAACTGCTGTGCTGGGAGAAGCTGAACCAGCGTGGAATAGGGTCAGTTGAGTTCCTCAGACATAAGCAGATTAAGACAGACCAAAAAAAGGGGCTGCAAAGGGTTCTCTTTCCTTCCTATCCTTTCATTTCCTCCCTAACCCCATGAGCTAACTGAGGTTTTAAAAGTTACAAGTTAGAAATCTAGCAGCCGGGAACAGGGTCTGAGTCAAGTTGCCAGTGAGAGGAAAACTGTTAACATTTTAGATACATTTTAAATACTTTCTTTTTAAAAATATCATTTACATTTTGGTGGCATTTACAATTTTTTTTTTAAACAATTGATAACTCCTTTTTTTGTCATGGATTTAAGTTTCAAATTAAAGCGATGTTGTAAAACTTTTTTCAATTCCCTAAATGTTTAATAATTCTTAATAATTGTAGTGTTTACTCTAATTTTCTCTAAAGATAAGATTCTTTGGAATACATCTGGTTGCCTCCCCTCTCCTTCCCTTCCCACCTGCTCCTTCCTCACCCTCACTCTCCTCTCTTTCCTGGGTTAGTCTTGCTATGTAGTAGAGGCTGACCTGGAACTTTGAAGGAATCTCAAAAGTCCTGGCATTACAGATGTGCACCACCTGGCTTACTCTGCTTTTAATTCCACATGTTATCTTTATTATTCATTGTTTGTTTGTTTGTTTGTTTGTTTGTTTGAGACAGGGTCTCTCTGTGTAGCTCTTGTTGTCATGAAACTCACTGTGTAGACCAGGCTGGCCTTGAACTCACAGAGATCCACCTGACTCTGCCTCCCATTCCCAAGGCATTCCTGGCTCACATGTTGCTGTCTAAAAAAAAATACAAGCCTCATACCACTATGAAACATTGTTCTGGGAGAGTAATGTGTTTTGTTCATATTTTAATTTGGTTTAGATTTGTTTATATTTCGTAAAGTACCATACAAACTTGTCTTTTTCCAAATCCATACCAATAGGAACTTTTCAGCAATAGCCATGTGAATTGTTACTTACAGATTCTGACATACATAGTGAAGGAAGTTTTAGTTGTGTTTCTGTTTCTTTTAGACAGTCCCCTAATTAGCGAATAAGGCAAAATTGCTTTTCACTTAGCACCACACTACATAAAAAAGATTACATATCCTAAGGTACTGGTTGCTATTAAGCCTTGATACTTCAGCCAAATACTTTATCTAAAGCTTTGATATTGATACCTAAGCTTTATTGTAGTCATTCTTTTATTTTACATGGTATTTGAAGTTGTTACAGTGGAAACTTTCAAACCTACCATCATTTGCAATATAAGGATATAGGATTTTGACCTGTTGATCTAAAATATTCACCTAACTTTAGCTGCTTAACAGTAACTGGCATCCTCGGGATTATCAATGACATTCTAATGAGTCCTAAGCTAGTCATTTAGCTGCGACCTTACTCACAGTTTTGGAGGGTAGAACGTCTGATCCTCAGTTTCATCATGTATAAAGGAAGAGATTGTGTTGGATGAATGATATAACACTTGGGTCAAAGTTCTCAGAGTTTTGAGTGTCGCTTAGAAAGCATAAATCTTCATATTGAATGTATTTACAAAGTCAGATGATGAACCAGGAAATTATGACCAAAAGTATTTTTCTAGTCTCTTGACATGGCTGGTTACCTATCACATTCTCTCCTATGCTTCTGTGGTTTTAGTTTCAAAGTTTTAGACTCTGCCTGTACTGTTCTTGCTCAGTTTCACATGTTGATAATGGAGATACCTGCAGAGTTTTGCTGCACAGTGACTGTCTTTGTTTATTCAAATATATCAACTATAATAACAAGAGACAGAGTTTATTATATTTCAAAACACACTGTGACCAAAATGTCCATTTGTTTTTCCAGTGTTTCATCTAAAGTTGAGGGTGAATTACAGAAAACATTGCACCAATTACATTCGTAAAAGATTTGTAGCTTAGTTATCCCTATTGTAACTATTGAAATTGGTCTAATTTACTAGGAACAGCATAGAATTGTTTTAAGTTGGTCTTAAGTGAGATGCAATGAAAGGATCGGCTGCAATACCCTGTCTTGATACTGACATAGAAGCTAGGTACTGGAAGTTGGTTTTTATGTGATTTGACTTTAATAATACTGGTCTAAAGGAAATCTATATTTGTATTCTTGGTTTCAGAATTTGACCATAAAAACAGAACACTTTCATAAGCTTATTTATTTCAAATAAAAAAATTGAATTAAAAATGTGTAAAGTTAAAAAGATAAAGCACTTCTGCTGTCATCAGTACTCTCCCCAGGCTCAGAAAGAGGGGTGGGGAAGAGTGAATTAAGGGAGGGAGCAGGTACGTGTGGGTCCTCACAGTGAATGACAGAAGCCGAGGATGAAGCATGGCTTTTCATTTCCAAGATTTTTCATCCATAAAGTGTACTCTGCTGGGCGTGGCAATGCACGCCTGCATTTGCAACGCAGAGGCAGGAAGATTGGGAGCTTGCGGTCAGTCTGCACTACAAAGTGAAACTTGAGCTCAAACAAGAATAAATTATGTGTCTTTTCTTTACCACTATGGAAAGGGATTTTTTTTTTCTTCCATTTTGAAATGAGTTACTGGGTTTTTTCAGATATACTGCTATCCGAAAATAATTTCTACCCCTCCTCTGTAAAATTTGATGCTGCTTTCTCTTAGTTTATATTTGCTCATCTATTTCATCAGATTCACTTACATAGCATAGATATTATCTAATAATCCTTACAAATTTCTTTTCAATCTGTGGCTATGTCCCTTTTTCATTTTGCGTTTAACTGTTCTACATATTGCAGTAGAGAATAAAAGTATTTTCCGTAATATTTTATGATCACAAAGTTAAAAACTTGCATGTCAGTTACTTCATTAAAGTAACCTGCTTGCCTCACCCTGCTGCTTGGCGTTTTGTTTCCTTTCAATAAAGGTGAAAACTCTTCTCGTAGTCTTTTGTACCAAGATGTCTAGGAAGTCACAGCTTTTTTTCCAAACTAAATAATCTTTTTTTTTTTTTTTTTTTGTAGTGTAGCTCTATGGGACACAATTTTCTAGACCACTTATTTATAATGGAATTTCTTCATAGCTTCTAACATGACCTAAATTCTTAATGTGCATCTTTTTTTGAGTATTCTGAGTCACAAATACATTGCTTGTCTTTAAAACATAGTCTGACCTACTTTATATTTTAAACAGCCAAGGTACTTGCATCCTAAATAAATGATGTTGAAACAAATAATAACTGTATGTATGGGATTGTTCACAGCATTAAAGTATTTTAGTAATCTCAAAAGTGAACTTATACATTGTTAGTAGACTTTGGGTTTGTCCCAAAACTTGTTTCATATTTTTTAACCAGTTTTGGAGACTGGCAAAGAAAATCGTGTTTGAAAAACAGGCACCTGTCTTTTCCCCAGAAATGCTTATATGTTCAACATATGTACTTAAATGTTTTTGTACAAATGTGATAAGGATTCAAAGATAAAATGCCTATAATACTTTAATACCTATTAGATTGAGTTTGAACCTGTAAGCTGACATCCTCTAAAAGTCTAATACTTAAAGATTGGCGTTGCTGTATTTGTGTAACCTCAAAGCAGTGTGATAAACACTTTTGCAAAGCAAACAAGTAACAATTTTATGCAAATTTTTTTTTGGTATGTGTATTATTAAGTATGTTAATGATTTGCCTCCCCTAAGAAATGACTTTTGAGAATCAAAATGGAATGTTTCAGTTTTCTTCTTCTTTCTTTTTTTTTTTTTTTAGGTCATGGAAAATGGAAGATTTGCAAAGGACAAGTATTTTACCCATGTCATGGTCAATAAAACAGATATGTTCATGATAACGAAACGGTAACTTCTTTTCCTTCTCTAATGTAATTGATAAAGGTGACAGGTTCTCGTGTCTACCATTTCCATGTCACCACGTTGATTGCTATAAACTCTGGCCACACCTTCATGCAGCTTTGTGTGTACTTGTAGAAGAACACAACCGTACATAAACGGGATTATACATTAGTATTTATTTCATCCGCTTCATTGGGTACAGAAATTGTGTAGAACTGACCACTCAGGTAGACTTTACCCTCTGAATACCACCGTTCCAGTATTCTAGAAGTCAGCAGTTCTCTTAATAGCATCTCTTCATAAGAATACATAGATTTGCCTCTCGTAACTGAGTATACCAATGGGAATAGAGCATTTATGAAGATGCTCCCAGCTCTGACATCTTCAGATAGACCTGTAACTGGAGGACCACTGGGTGTTTTTCAGCAACTCCAGCAATCTCAGGCTGGTATACATGATTAAGATGGAGGACTAAAGCAAGAGCCTGACTGACTTATGTCTCAGCCAGGGGCTGTTTCTTAAGTCAGTCTCCGAAAATGTGTGCTGTCAACTTTAAATTGATGTCTCAACTATAAATAACAACTGTGGGAGAATGTCCTTTGAAGGGAGAAGTCAAGTCATAGATGAAATCCGTTTTTCTAATTTCTTCCCCTAAAGTGGAACAAAAAAATGGTTGAAATATGAAGCCTAAGATGTATTTTTAAATTTTTCTCCTGGGGCTGGAGAGTTGGCTCAGCCTAGGCTAGTCTCACACCCAAAAATAAAAATTTCTCTCTGATTTTGATAATGACAGGACTTGATTTTGTCTGGGAAAACCCCAGGGATTTTCAGTGTGTTGGTTCTGTTCAGTATGGTTAGGAAAGTCTCCTTCTGATGTAGGGTGCAAAGTGTATTATTCTAACCAATCAGAGCATTCTTAGATATTTTCTGGCAGTTGGTTCTGTAAATGCTTACCTTTCCTTGGAAAGAACCTTAGGAATGTGACTTCAGCTCAGCTTCTTTAGTATAGGGAATGCCATGCATTTCCCACTCAGATACGTTTTCATTCCCTCTATTCCCAGTATTTTTACCATTTGAGATTCTTTAACTCATGGCTTGTTTAGAAATGCCTTTATTTCTAATTTCTTTATTTCATAGTCACCTATAACCCCAGGAGATCCAATGTCCTTCGGGCCTTTGTGGGTATCTGCATGCATGTACACAAACATACTCTCAGATTTACACACAAACACATCAGCTGTTTTAAAAAATAAGATTTTATTATAATGTATAGTTTATCTAGGTGGAATGTATGCTTGCAAAAAAAGTATTTGACCTAAGTTCCTCAGTTCTCAAAATGGATCCTTTCTTACCCTTTTCCTAGTGGTGTGTTATTTGTAACAAAGGGAACATTTGGACAGCTTACATGTGAGTGGCAGTACACCTTTGATGAATTTACCAAAGAGCCATTCATTGTCCATGAGAGAAGATTACGCATTGAAGCGAAGGTATGTAAAATAGACTTATACTTATATTTTCTAAAATAGTGAATTGAAGTGGTCTCCTTGATCTGTGTTTTATGATGCTGCTTTGTCTTGGGGTTGCTTTCCTTTACATTGCAGCATCTGTAAGGGAAAGGCATTTCTCTATTGTGTTTCTGCAACTGGGTTTTCTTTTTAATGGAGTTGTGAATTCTGTTTACAGGAACGGGTGAAGTCTGTATTCCATGCCAAAGAATTTGGAAAAATAATTAACTTCAAGACTCCAGAGGATGCTAGGGTAAATATAATTGATCTTATTTAAGCCTCGTAGAAGCATCTCACTTTGAAGCCATATAAGTTGTAGTTTTTACATAATTAGTTTTTATAGCAGGTAAATTTTGCGTGGGGCTTTTGTTTTTAACAGCTTTAGTTAAAATAAATTTAGTTGATAAGTGGCTATTTTCTTCAGACATGTTTCAGTATATTCAACACTTGCCATGGCTTTTCAAATCAAATTGCTTCTCTTTCATTTTTGTGTGATTTTTTTTTTTTAAACAGTTCTCACTATATAGTCCAGGATATCCTAGAACTCATAATTCTCCTGCCTCGGCCTCTTAACTGAAATTACAAATTTCAACATGTTTTTCTTTTAAATTCTTACTATAATAATTTTTTAAGCACACAAACACCAGGAATCATTTTATTCTGGTGTTACTCTATCCACTCTGTTAGGGTTTTTCTTCAGCTCGAACAGAGATGGAAACATGTCCTAGCATTTGGGAGCCCAGGAACCACACAGCTCTGACAGGATGGTGCCCTGGCAGTTGGGAGCCCAGGGACCGTACAGCTCTGAAGTGGAGAAGGTGTCCCCAATGGAAGGGTATCCTGACAGTTGGGAAACCAGGAACCATACAGCTCTGACATGGGAAGGTGTCCCCAGTGTTGCAGCTCTGAAGGAAATATCCCCAGCTGAGCTAAGGTGTTCTTCGTGCTTTTTCTCTCAGTGGCTGCCTCCACTTGGGAGCAGCCGAAGCTGCAACTCCTCTCTATTCTCAGTAGAGTCCAGAAGGCTGTTCTTTATTATATAGTGTCCTTGATGGGGCGGAGCCTCCCAGGGTGGCCTGTGATTGGTGGGATTTTTTTGCCCTATTTGGCAAGTCAGGAGAGGGTTTAGGGGCTCAGCTTAGGACATTTGTGTTAGTTGGGGCCACTTCTGTGCTGCTCTGCCAGGTTGGGCAACCCCACAGCTGGCTGGGAGTGGGGTCCGTGTTAGTCCCATGAGGGAGCTTTTTTTATGGTGGGGTCTCAAGTCCCAGAGCTCTCCAGCCTTGCAGAGCCAGACTCCCTCAAAGGGGAAATAGGCTGGCTCCTCAGTGGTCCTCAGCACCATTTGTGGTTTATAGTGGGCACAAGGGGTGCTGGCCATGGCCCCAGGGGACCCCAGCAGGGTGTCAAGGGAGGCAAGCAGCAGCTCTGAACAGCAGCAATTGGAAGCAGGAGGGGCTAGGCTTGCTGGGGAAAGTCAGATTTGCTCCCCTGCAGAAACACAGATCGCTGTAAGGCACCATTTTGTGCTGGGAGCAGGCGTCCAGCAGGCCAGTCCTCAACTCAGCTGTAGACTCCTGAGGGGAGCTTAGGAAGGCAGGACCCTCCAGATGCGGATCCCCACACTGCGGACTCTGCATACTGTGGAGTCCTTACATACTGCAGCAGAGAAAGTGTAACTCCTTGTTGCTAATTTCTTTATCGGACAGTTACAGTGATGTGACAAAACAAGTAAGAAACCAATAAATAAGCACAGGGCAATGAAGCCAAGCCCATAGTCAAAAAAGCTAGGTTTCAATATTTCCTCTGTTGCTAGCTAGTACAACTCTAAGGAAAGTCAGTTAACCTCAGTTTCCTTGAAATGGTAGTGGTCTGAACTGAAACGTGCTATACATGCTTTGAGGATTATGACAATTACAAGAAAACAAAGCCTATGAACTGATGATCTGCTGTTACATTAATCAAAGCTAAGACACTGTTCTTGACACTGCATTGTTCTGTTTGGAGTATCTCACCTTAAGAGCACTGGAACTTTTACTTCATTCCTGTCTTGCCCAGAATAAGAACGAATACTGACCTCCTGGCTTCATATAGCATTCTCCATCGAATATATTATCTACCAGTTCACGTGTCACACCTGGACTCTAATCACTCTCCCCTCCTACATGATACGGGCCAGTTAGTACACGCTATGCATTTTCTATCCAGGTTGTGATTGAAGGCAGCATTGGCATACTGATTATAGGAAGGCAGAGTGAATTACTGAGAAACAGGAATAAAACACGGAAGTGTTAGTATGTATGTGACCTGGTACAAGAAGGCAGAATGAAATAAGATAGCTAGGGTTTTCTTTGATGAGAGACTTTATTACTGATGCAATTTCATTCAGTTTTATTGGGCTATGTTTTCTGCTGCTTTTGGTTTTTGTTGTTGTAGTCTTGGTAATGTACATACGTCTAGAATTTGTTTATCTTGATTACCAAGTTTTTGGCACATAGCTATTTATAATCTCTAATGATCTTTCTTTCTATGGTGCCATTTTGTTATACCTTTATTTTCACTTCTGGTTCTAAGGCCTCTTTTTATTCTAGGCAAGAGTTTTGTCTATTGATTTTTTCAAAAAGCAAGGACTTCATTGATTTTTTTTTTTTTTTTTTTTTTTTGTCTCTCTGTCATTTGTTTTGATTCTTACTCCTTTTCCCTCTAGTTTGGTGGTTTGTTTGTTTTTGTTTTTTTTTCTAGTTCTTTAAAATATAGTGATAAGTGGTTTATTCTGTGTGTCTGTGTTGCTTTGTGGGTCAAATTCTGTTTTCTTCAACTTTTGATCTAAAGTTGATTTGCTATAAGTATGGCTACTCTTGATTTATTTTGTATTATATACACAGAGTATCTTATTCAGTCTCTTCACGTAGTTCATATATGTTCTTATAAATGAATGCATTTCTTATAAATTATGTAAGTTGGGTTTGGGCTTCTATGGGTTCTTAATCCAGTTAATCACACGGTCTTTAGTTGAAGTATTTACATTTAGTTCGAGTATGTGCATCCATTTGCTTTCAATGTAATTATTCATAGGTGAGGTGTTAATGTAGCCAATGTGGAACTTGAGGTTTTTTTTAATAATACCTTATTCGTAATTTGAGTTTCATACAATGTATCTTGATAACATCCTCTTCCCATTCCTCCTCCTTCCCCCGCCCCTGCCCCTGTGTACCCCTCAAAAAAAAAAAAAAAAACCTAGAAAAAAATAATTAAGTCCAGCTAGTGTTACAGGAGCATGCATCATGGGCATCACCATGGATCCTGGAGGCAACAGGTTGCTCTAATGATGAACATTCATCAGGCCCATACCAAGCCCGAGACCAAGCACAACAAAGTTCAGCCTAAAGTTGGGTCTCATGCCCAAGCCTGCAGGTACCCAGACACCTAGAAGGCACTCTGACATCCTTCAAGCACCAGGGCATCCTGAGGACCCTCAGACATCCCACAGGCATCCAGACATCCCACCAGGCTTTGCTACAGGCACCAGGGCCTCCCATAGGTATCTGGTCGTCCCATGGGCACCAGCTCGTCCCATGGGCACCAGGACAACCCCCAGGCTCCAGGGAACCCTGCAGACACCCAGGCATCACCCAGGCACTGGATCAACCTATAGACACTTTGACATCTCTCAGGCACACAGACATCACACAAACTCAGACATCTGGCAGTCACCAGGGCCTGCCTCAGAGATCGGGATATCCCACCAGCATCCAGACATCCTGCAAGCACCTGTAGGCACCAGGACCTCCTGTACCAGGGCATCCCACAGGCACCCAAATGTCCCATATGCACCAGGACTTCCTGTAGGCACCAGCACATCCTCAGGGAATCCTGCAGACACCTGGGCATCATTCGGGCACTGGGCCGACACCCAGACATCTCACAGGCACCTGAACATCCTGCTGTAAGCACATGGACATTACACAAACACCCTGCCTTCTGACAGTAACCAGGGCCTCCTGCAGGCACCAGAGCCTCTCACATGTACCAGGACTTCCCTCAGACACCTAGGCCTCACACAGGCACTTGGCTAATCCACAGACACCCGGACATCACATAGACACTTAGATCTCCACAAACACCAAGGCATCCCACAAGCATCTGCTCATCTCACAGGCATTGGACATCCCACAGGGACGTGGACATCTCATGGGCATCCAGATGTTATGTAGGTACCCGGACTCCAGGCAGACACCAAACAGCCTGCGAGAACAAGTGCCCCATGAAGCCAGGCTCAAGCACCCGGTGACAGCAATGCAGACAGATCTCTTGTCCTGGTCCACATGAGCATTTTGAGGTTTCCATGGTCTCTTTCAAAAGGAGGAGACTCATCCCCTACTTTGGAATATTCTGCAGCTGAGACATCTTGCTGTTGCTTAGGATCAGGGTGATCACAAAGTTTGGCAGAGTGATCAGGGTCAGGACTTGCTTGAGCTCCGATTGTTACACACACCCCTTATTACCATCCATCCTGCTGCCTTGGCCTTTGTGCTTGCAACCCCTGGGTAGTCACTGTCCATGTTCTCCCCCACCCTATCACAGAGTACAACCCGTAGCAGCCACAGCCTCTGGGGTGGCAGAATTGGTCTGCTGGGCAGTGAAGAGGCAGGGGTAGGGAGGTAGGCAGGGGGATTCTGTTGGGTAACCAGAGGTCAGGACTCTTGTGTGGTGGATACTCAGTCCAGGAGATGAGACACTGCTCAGCTGGGCTATCCTGTTATTTCTCAGGAGGAGGGTGGTCCTGTGGTTTGGCAGTTAGTTTGGGGGAAAGACCTGGTCCAGCTCCAGACTGCTGCATCCTACCCTGTCCTCATCACCTGGCCTCTGTGCCTGCTGCCCCTAGTGGTACTATGGTGTGTGCCTTTCTCCATCCATCAGGGAGAGCAATACAAGTGGCAGAATTTGCCTGATGGGCAGCGGAGACGCTAGGATGCTCTGGTTGCAGTCTGAGGGCCTATGCCTTGTCTGCCCTGGGTGTGCACCCATGCCTGTTCCTGACTCCAGCCTTGTGTCTCCTAGTATGGGGCTTGCTGCCGTTGCCCTGCCTGCCTGGTCCCCAGGTCTGCCTGTCTCCACAGTGTGTGCCCTCCATTCTCCAGAGTTGCAGCTCCAGCCTATTGCGAGTGATAGTAGGGTGCCCAGTTTGTAGCCTGATGCTCACTGTGCCCCAAGCACCCTTTCCTCTCAGGACACCTAGCTTCCTTGTCTTCCATCCTGTTTTTTAGTTTGTCTCCAGTTCAGTGTCCTCCATGCAGGCCTGCAGGCTCACCCCACTATCCTTCGTCTCCACTCACAGCCAGTTCTCCTTCCAGGTGTGCTACTGACCCCAGGTCTTTCCAACCACTTTTAATTCACAAATTTCCACCTGCCTGACTCAGCACCAGTGTAGTTCTCCTGGTCCACAAATACATGAGGAGCCAGGATGATCTGAGTAGGGGCAGTAGACGGTGGCCAGGGCCCTGTTGGATTTTACTTACTGCCCACCGCCATCCTGAGTTCTGTCTGCGGCTCTGATCCCCCATCCAGACTCCCCCAACAGCCTGCCTCCTCCATATCTTGGGCAACAGTAGTGGACTGAGTGGGGGCCCTGGCCTGTCAGGTAGCTATGGTGCCCAGCAGGCAGATTGTGCCTGCTTCTCCATTCCTGACTCCTCTGGCTGAACTCCTTCAGAGGCTGAACCCATGGGCTGAATGCCAGCCCCTCCCTTGTAGGCAGCGATGGGGCACCAACAGGCCTGCCCAATGGAAGTTCTTCTCCACCAGACTGTTCCCTGTGTGCCTCTTTCATGCTACAGGTCTAAAATGCCATCCATTTGCCATGCAGCTCTGTCACTGCCGCTGTGTCTTTCCAACCACTCTAGCCTCTAATTCTTCTCACTGGACTAGGATCCAGTGCAGCATCTCCCATTCCACCAACACATGAGGTGCTGTGGAAGTCTTGAATGGGGTCAGCAGGGCAGCCGCTGGAGCCCTGACGGACTCTGCTCGCTGCCCGCCACCATCCTGAATCCAGAATTTGAGTTTCTACTGAGTGCCATGTCTGTTTTGGCCAAGCCTTGTTCTAGCCTGTACCCTGCTCCCCAACAGGTGTTGTCCTGCTCTGTGCTCTGTGCACCCCTCTGGAGGAGGGGTGGTAATTGTAATTAGCACCTAGAATAATTCCATTAGCCCAGTGACCAGGATAGCCTTGCACTGATGGTCATGACACTTTGGGGTTTCACTGTGGCATGACTGGACTTCAAGTCGAAGACCTGTGCTTAGGGTAAGCATATCTTTCCATGCTGAGTTGAAGTTGAGGCTAAGTGTGGTATGGGCAACTCTTACCTTCCTTTTTCAATGCCTTTTTCTCTTTACTTAATAAGCAGGCTCTGTGGTCTGACCTGATGTCTTTAGTTCTTATGAAGGCAATTTGTTACATGAGTAGTTGTTCAACTTGTCTGTGAGGAGACAGCCACCAAAGGATCTTATTTAGCTACCTTCTAAATAGTTTTGTAATGGGACATATCTGTATCAGAACTTTACCTGTCATGCTAATCCCACAATCATGGACACAGTTGATAGAAAGGTTTGTATTACATTTTGTTTTTATAATTCCAAGTCCTTTAAGCATAGAAATTTTAATCATGATAGAATCAAAACTGCTCAAGGATGTTGCTATACCACTACCAACTACAGAGTTGTATTTATTCCTACTCACACTGAATCCCTATAATGTAGAACGGGTGCAAGGTGCAAAGAGTTTTGCATAACTGATTTTTCATACAATGCGAGTTGTCTAGTCACCAGATTATCCATTCTTTTTCTCGCAGAAAAGTTCATTTTACTTTTCTTATTCTCAAGATGATCTTCTAATTCCCAAGATGAACTTCTAATTTCAAGGACCATAGAGAAATAGCATTTGTAAAATTAAATCAAGCCTAAGAATGTCTCTGAACTCTGCTCTGTCAGTGTTCTCTTCTACAGTAAGGTTAACTATGGCTATAAGTTTATGTCCAAATTTAAAGTTGGCTTTTAGATTTACATTCATTATATTTTATTTTGTCACAAGTTCATTGAAATTAGTAAACGTTGCTTTATTTCTCCCTCCCAGTGGATCCTTACAAAGCTGGAAGAAGCACGAGAACCATCCCAGAGCCTATGAGAAGGAGCACTGCCTTGAAGCACAGCATCCGTTACTGCAGTCCCATGCTGTCCCTTCTAAAACCTGTGGAGAGTAGGAGTCATTTCAAGGATCCTGTGTTTTTAGATGCTTTAAAAAACAGAATCAATCAGGTAAACAGCTGTGAGATTAAAACACAGAAGGTCCATTCAGTTTCCCAATCTGAATCATGCATCTGATTATGATTCTTAATTTTTTATAAAAAGTGCTTATTCCAGATTATTCTTAGTAGTGGTAGAGAGGTTGCTCACTCACACCTCCATACAAACAAAGTGTAGTTTCCCAGGTAACATTTTAAACTACTCTCATGCTTGCTTCATCTCCTTGAGTGATGGTGGAAAGTGATCAAATTCGGTACTGCCTCAGTAGTGACAAGAAAACTTCGGTAATTTCTTCAGAATCATGAAGTTCTTTTTACAAATACATATTTTGGTATTTTCCTTATTTTTTTAAACAAATGATTTGGATTATACTAAAATGCATAGTATAACTGTGAAAAACAATCGTTTTTGAGATTGGACATTATCCCTTAAGAAAGGCTTTAAAAACTGAGTATTATACCCAAAAAAGCAAAGTCCCCTCCAGATCTTTAGAGCCTTAGAAATACTTCTCAGGACAGCTCTATGGATTTACCCAGTTCGTGTTTTTAATAGACTGTTGTTTTCAAAGCAGAAATTTAAAGCCTTAATAATACCTACCTTCTGTTTACTGGTAACAGGAATTTAAAAATACAAAAAGGAAAAATGCCAACATGTTAGCTGTAACGATTTATGCTCTAGAATAAAGAGCGCCTCTCGTAAGTTAAAGTGTGAACCCTGAAATCTAGCTAGTACATCCTATTGCTTTGGATTAAGAATTTCAGGTTTGCTTATGCTATGGTTATATTCAGGCAAGAAGCACTTATTTAAACATACAGGCTCATTGCTACAGAAATTCTGAGCTCCATCATAGTAAAAAAAAAAAAAAAATTAGGCTGCAGGTTTTTGTTCCTATTGGTTTCTGTCCAAGATCTTTGCTCTTTATTAATGAATTATTTAAAGAGAAACAGAATGAATGTCCCGTTATGAACTATAAACAGAATGTCTCCATCGGTTATTGAATAACACACAGTGTTTAATGTCTATTGTATGTGTTACCAACTTGTTATAAACTGGTGTTGAAATTGCAGAGTCTGTTTGGTCCCTGGGTGTTTAATCTGCAGGCCTGTCAAGTCCTTACTTTGCTGTAAAAGCTGAAATGAACAGCATGCCACACTGTATCTGCAGTAGTTGTTGCCCAAATCCTGCTCTTGTTATCATCTGATTTCAGAGCACACATTGTTATTGGTAGCTTTCTCTGCTAAACATAAATTGAATCAAAAGATGACACATCTCATATTGTTGTAGCCATGCATCCAAGATGACCTTTCTTCAAGGTAAGGCACAAGTTTTCTCTGTTGCTGATCCCCTCCAAGTTTGCAGATACCACAATTAAACCTGGGAAGAGAGGTAATCAGAAGGTTGGTATCATCTCCTCAGCCAGAATGTTGCTTACTTGGCATTCCAGTCACTGCCAATAGTTAAATACCTCATTAATTACTTCTTCTATGAGTTCAGAAAAACTCGATTCATAATTTCCCAGGTATGTCATGGTAAAGTACAAAAGTAAAAGCATAGTGATTGTGTGTCTTCTGGTTGGTTTTATTACTAGTGCACACACCTAGCTAAAGTGCCTTTCCTCCTTATTCCTGTATCAGTAAAAACCAAGAAATAGCTCTTGTTCTTTATGAGTCATGTACCCATCACCTCCTCTTATCACTCTCTCAGACTCTGCAGTAGAAAGATAAAGATTGTTTTAGGAGATCATCTGTGTCTAAACTACAGTGCAAACTAGGGACATTAACCACTAGATGGGTCATTAGCATAGTGTTTTATAATTTACAGTTACATGTTTGATTCAGTAGTCTTTTTGAGAATCCAGAATCTTTTGAGAAGAACAGCCTGGAATCACAGTATTACAGTGTACAGACGTCTCCAGTGGCTTTGTTTTCATTGTGTATGGGGGGGGGGGTTCTTCCCTGGTATTTGGTATCTTGGGGTTTTCCTTACACTTAGATGATCTCCATCATAATCATCTTTTTTTTTTTCTGATATATAGTAACAGTAGTATCCCAGTGTGCATCACTATGCCAGTATCTAATCTCTTAGAAGCACCCCACAGGGTGGTGTTCCATTCCTACTGAATTTCCTGTACATTGATTCTTCAGCCTGTGCCAACTGCTCCCTTACATTAAGCCTCTGCATTAAAAAGAATGAGACAAAAGTACAACAGCATGTACCTATACACTTAGGTATCTGAAGCTGTCAGATTCACCTGTGCGCCAGATCTTTGCATTTTGTTTTTTCTTTGTCTCTGATAAAACTGAAGTCCTCAGTGGCAGTGTTTGGTTTTTTGGGTTTTTTTGTTTGTTTCGTTTTGAAATTATAGGTCTTAACTAATGGGTCCTGAAATCAGTTTAATAGCTAAAAGCAATCATTTCAAAAGTGGAGTGGTAAAGAAATACAGGAACAAGAGAACATGTGAGGACAAATATTCTTTCTGTTTAAAACTTGAAATGGGATATACCACTTTGTAGTGTTAGATTTAAAAAATAAAAAGCCTGTGAGACTAGGGAGGCGGCACGGGCTGTCCAGTAACTGTTGGAACTGTGGCCCTGGATCAGGGCCCTCCTTTAGATTTGTGTTTAAGTAAGGAAGAGCAGACTCGGATCATAGAAGTCATCTTTAGAGGAAAAAGACATGAAAGCTCTTCTAGTCTAGTGTATGAAATGTTTTGCCTCCCTTTCCTCATAGACTAGTGGGACCAGAAAAGACAGAAAATCAACTCTGCAGATGACACCCAATAGGCTATGGTCAAGCCCTCTAGCCACAGGGACACCTTACTCCCTGTCTGCCTTGTCTGGCTCATCATGCAGATGGCAAAGATACTGAAAAATGTGCAGCTAACTATGTAGGGGACGTTATTGTAGGAACCAGAACACTCAGTTGCTGAGGGTGCCCTACAAATCTCAGTACATCTTAACTAAAAATGCTGCATTTCCTCATTTCCATAAGGCCCGAATAGAAGAGGAAGAAGGTTTGCATTCCTTACATCAGATTCGGTTTCCTTTGGTGCTGTATAAGAGTATCACTCCTCTCTAGAAAGGAACCCTTTGTCCTCTGCCTGATCCTTAAATATATGCTAACCTACCTACATTTACATTAGTTTGCTACATTGTGTTTGTGATCTGTGGTTTGTAGTATGGAAGGTGAGCATTATACCCACTAGCAAGACTTTCCCACTGACCTGGAAGGTGCTGCCTTGCTAAGTGAGGAGGGGCTGCACCTCACTCAGAAACCCCACTAATGTTTCTTCAATCGAAACCTTATTTAAAGATACTACTTTAGCCTTATGGGTTCTTGATTTTTATTTTTAAGCATTATAGCATTCTTTAAAAGAGGAAACTTTGGGTTACTCCGAGCTTGACACATAAGAAATGTAACTTCAAGTTTTATAAGTTAACATGAGTATTTTTTCAAAACTGAGTTCTTTATACAAATATAAATCTAGGTTGTGGTTTAACACCTACTGTGTTCCCTATCAGATTGCCTTGATTTATAATCTCTGTACTGAACATATTTCTGTGATATCAGTGTTTCCTTCTAGTAAAATCTTTGTAACAAGGACCCTCATAAGGCTGTTAAAATAAAAATGTCTAGTGGTTAGAAGTGTTACCTAAAGCAGAACGTGGTGAAAGCCTCGGTGTCTTCTTATACCACCATTGCTTAATGGACTATCCAATAGTTGCCAGTATTGAGGCAGATCAACATTTCGGAAAGCAATATACTATAGCTTATAATAGAGTATTCTCAATATCAATGATAAAACACTCATGCCCACCAATAATTATAAACTATATTTGGAACTTGTTAGAATACATTGTATAAATTTTTAAGTGGTCATCTCTATATATAAGTGTAATACATTAATGAAATTTTCAGGGAAGGTGTGCTTTAAAAATACCTTCTCCTCCCAGTTTTTTAATTGACCAGTTCCATACTTTTGAAATGTCCAGATTAGTGTCTTAACTGTTTCTATATTGACTTAATAGAAGCCTGCACTTCTTTGAGATTGTTTTTCAGTGAAAACATGGTCTTCGTTATGTATGTTTCTGCATTGCCATCAGTATTTTCTTCACTTTTCTATTCTAGTATCTCGTGTTGTAAACGTGACCTAATTACCTATTGCACAGTGGCTGCCCTGTAGCTTTGTGTATTTTGATATACTCTACTAACATGGGCGTTTCTAATGTGATCCCTATTCTTAAAACTGATCTTCGTCTTTTTCTTTCTAAAAATTGGTTGGAAATGCTAACTAACACTTAAACAATACTTACTTCTTGGAGGTGGTAGATTTAGATTGCATGCTAAGATGACTGCCCAGTTTAATCATACGTGAGTCCAATAAAGCTTTCTGGTCTTCATTCTGTTTGGGTTGTTAATTGAATAGAATCAGGAACATTCGCCTTCTCCTGCCTGTCTGAAATGTACGCTTTCTGGGGCCTAACTTGCTCCAAGAAATCAGTGTCCTGACTTTTCAGTTGCAGTGTTTCAGTTGTTAGCCTCTGGCCAAGCACGCTCACCATAGATTAAAAGCTGGAGAGTACACCTGGTGAACTCTTAGCCATCAACTTCAGATGACTAAATTTCTACAAACGGAACTAATATTGACAAAAATTACTGACTTACCTCTGATGTGGAGAGTTTAGCCTTGCTGAAACTGAAAAAGGTGTTTGTTACCACCCTTTGATTTATTCCACAAGTCTCTTGCCCTGAAAGACATCATTATCTTGTATGTCAGGCCAAAGGTTAAATTGTCAATAGTTCAGTGCTAGAAAATACTTGAAAAAAGAATTCCACGTTGTTTAACATTCTTAATTCTGATTCTATTAATATGCTTCTTTTTAGGTTAATTGGTTAATGAGACCCAGTTAATCGACTTTAGCCATGGTATGTGATTTGGAGGGGTCACAGGAGTGAATGTTGTCTTTATCTTGATGACTCAATGTTTCAAGTAAAGCTTAGCACCTATTTATCCAGTTCTTCGTGCTTTGAGTAAAGATTGGCTTTTCAAACCTATTGCTACTTGGGTAGAACGGGTTCACACATGGAATGGTTCCAACAAATTGACAATCTGGAGATCCAGTTACTGAATAAAAGAAAGGCTCTAGGAATTCGGCAACAGATGTAGCCAATCTGAGAATGTTCTATCCAGACCTAGCTAAATAAACGCAAAATGACTGAAAGCAGTGAAGTTGAAACTGCACTGACCCTCTAGAATATCCAATCCAGCAGTGCACTGGAGAACTTATTGCTTCCTCTCGTGATAATGCTGACTGGAAGCTGCAGCTTGCAACTGCCCATCATCTCAGGAGAGTACCAGGCCAAAAGTTGTTAGCCTGAGAACGGATCAAAATTCAAAGTACAGTTTCTACTGGATATATGTCGCTTTCTCACTTTTGTAAAAGCTAAACCCTGTTAAGTTAGAGGCCCTCTGAAGATTGGTGAGGAGTAGATACATCCTAAGTCCTTAAGTGCACACATACCTCCAAGTAAGCAGTAGAAACCAAGCCACCCTAGGCCTTTAGGCTGAAGCACTCTACTTCCCAGGGTATTGGGCTCTGCATCTATTTACTGAGCCAGCTATTAAGGAGCTCCAGCATACCATGATGAATGAAGACTTATTTCAAAAGGAGGGAACAGGAAAGCTGCTGAGTTATTGTTAAGGCTGTAGCATTTTACTTTTGAACAGAACCATCAGCCACAAGCTCTAAGAAACATAACATCATCAGTGTTCTTGGTAGAACAGTGTATTCTCAATATCCAGAAAGGCACAGAGTACACAGTTTGAACAAAGCAGATTTGTGGTTGCCATCAGAGCTTTGGCAAGGTTTATATAACATTTGTTAAACAAGTTGCACTTTAGCCATTCCATAAGCTTATAAGACCTAGCCATATGCATTAGGATACACGCATGCACTATCTAGAGCCCATTTATCCTGTCTCGGCTTTGGTTTCATCACCGAATTTGTAGCATAATTATATTAGATATTGGAATAATATTGATTTGGCTTAGAGAGTTGACATGAAGAAAACTACCTTTTAAAGAAATCTTTGGCTTTTGCTCATTTGACAGAATGCTTGCCTGGCATGAACAGAGCTCTGGGTTCAAGCCCAAGCACCTCATAAACTGGTCAGAGTGGCACTCAACATCCAAACTTACTAACATGTAAATATCAATGTCAGAATCAGACTGTTTGAGAGCTCTTATGCCAAGAATAGCTAACGGCAGGGTGAGAGCTCTCCTGCTTTGAATAGGTTGTGTTTATGAAGACAAGAGAACCTGAAGTTCAAGGTCATCCTCGGCTGTATGGTATGTTTGAGACCTACATGGAATACATAGGGCCCTGCCTCAGAAAAGAAAGAAAAAGAAAAACCTTAGTTGAGCGTGATGGCACACACCCACAATTCCAGCATACACTTGGAAAGTCCAGGCAGAGGAATCAAGGCCATCCTTAGTTACATAGCAAATCTGAACTGGAAGCCAGCCTGGACTACTTAAGACCCTGTCTGTAAAAGGCATAGAAAGCAGTCTTTGGTAGAACATTAGCTGAGTCACACACTTCAGCATTAAGGGGAAGAAATATTAGAAATATCTCTTAAGATACATTTAGGTCATCAACGCTATTAGTCTGTTTAGTTACCTAAATTAACCCTAGAGGTCTGACGACATGATCTTCAAATTAACAAGCCCCTCTGATATGTGATTTTTAATAGCTATTGAACACTTTAGTTTTTTTTTTTTTAAAAAAAAAAAAGAAAGAAATCACAGTGGCTTTTTAAAATAATATCAAACTCAAAAATTATACCTACTCTTACAGCCCAAAGGTAAGAATTAGACAAGTTAAGAATTATAGACACTTAAAGGGGTTGGTAAAGCAAGTATCTTTCAAGTTGCACTACCCGTCTCTGTCCCTGTGGGCTACATAATGTCCTTGGATCCTAGCCCAGGTGGTCAGAAAGCACTTGCAGATCAGACGGAAGAGCTCAGATCACACTCTGTCTGGGAGGAGTGGCCAGCAGCATTTACACCAAGTTGAACTCCCTTAGGTTCAGCTGTAGGATCGTGTCTTTGACAGCAGCAAACACAAAGCGGATGTTCTCGGTGTCTGTAGCACATGTGAAGTGAGAATAGATGACCTTCTCCTTGTCAGGATTCTGGTCTTGATACAGCTTCAGGATAAAGTCCCTGGCAGCTTTGACATCTTGCTTCGGTCCTGGTCATAAGAGGAATAAAGAAAGGTACAGACTCACCACCAAGTCTTCCTACAATCCATTTTCAATGTGTCTTGGTTCTTATTTGGGATCCTTCTTTGATCAATCTTACTTTATACCTAAGAAAAGTTTACCTGGAGTAATTATTACATTTCATTATGAATCCATAAATATAGTAGTTTAATAATATTTTCTATTTTATGCAGTGTGTGTGTATACATATGTGTGACCAAGGAACAATTTCATATCATTCTTGGGTATGTCGTGCCCTCCACTTGACAAGGTCTTTCATTGGCCTGCAGCTCACCAACTAGGCTGGACTGGCTGGCCAGACAAGTCTACTTGTCTCTGCCTCGCTGGCTCTGTGATTACAAGCTTATATCATGCCTGACTTTTTAAAAGTGGGTTCTGGGGGTTAAACCTAAGACCTTATGTTTGCTTGCGAGGCAAGTGTTTTTAACCAACTGAGCCATTCCCTAGCCCAATAATTGATCTTTGTAAAGTGTCTACTGGTATCTAAAAATTGTACTGTAAAGTGGTTTGTCTAAAAATAGTGGCCTAATGACCTAGTTTTGTTTTCTAATCACTTTTGAAGTGATACATATTAACTTGTACAGGCAGGCAGCTGTGGGCTGGGGGCGGGGTGTGGTACAGAAACTAATGTTATTAGGTTGGTTTTAAAGCTTGATGGTTCTAAACTTACTGCCAGAATGTTTACTCAAAAGAAAAGGGGTAAGCTAACATACTAACATGTAAATATCAATGTCAAGAGCATACTATTTGAGACCTCTTGTGCCAGGAATAGTAAGAGAGTGAAAACTGTCCCATCTTGAGCAGGTTGCATATATGAAAGACTTTAGCACCCACCCTGTGTCTGAAAAGCAGATGCCACCCTGTAACCCCACAAAGCAGCAGGTACTCTGACTAAAGCTGGGAGAGCTAGCTCTGCTCCCAAGAGTTGCCAGGGATGAGTATGCAGACAAGACTCCCCAGCAGAATAACCAGGCTGCCAAGGCAAAAGAAAGGGGGTGGCTCTCTAATGCCAGCTGTAGATAATGACAGGAGGACCAGAAGGTGAGGCACCTGAGCTGGAGCCCTACCAGCCAAGTGGAGCCAGCCAGAGGAGTTGACAAGTGCATTCAGACCCTTGGTGGCTGGTGTAGAGGTAAAAACTCAGACAAAGGCAATGAGAACTACAATGTGAAGTGGGAGCCAATGGGGTGGGCGGGAGGCAGTGGGGGAGATGGACAGAAACCCATGGTGAGGGCTGGAGGCTGATGCTGGAGAAGAGGTCAACAGGCTGGCCTGAGAGCACTGTTGACCAAAATGAATACTTACCTGTGTATTCTGGGAAATAGCTAATTAGATGAGAGTACATGATTTTCTCTTCCAAAAGATCCTTCTTGTTTAAGAACAAAATCACAGATGAATTCAGAAACCAGGGGTAGGTGATGATGGTTTTAAACAAGGCTTTGCTCTCTTCCATACGGTTCTAGTGAGAAACAAGGAAGTTAGGGTAAGCCAGGAAGAAAAGCAAGACTAGAGAAGCAACATGCCAAGTGACTGCATCCATCCTGCAGTCCCCTCCCCTTAGGGCCACTGCTCTTAGGAAAGCCTTGTGGGCCCACCAGACCTGCTTCTGTGTGCCCCTCCCCCACCCAACTAGTTGACTTTTCAGGGCCTCCTTTTTAAAGCACTCTTACCTCTTCTCTTGCCCTAAACAAGGCTTTTATGCAACTTGGAACAGCAAGTTCATGTCCATGTTTGACAAGGTGTTTGATTACCAGGGGCTGAGATCCCAGCTTCAAGTGAGTATGTGATTCCGAGCAGCACCTCGGGAGTATCAGAACACCGGAGGAAGGAGAGCTCTTAGGAGGAACACAACCCTAATCCCTTAGCATGCTAGACTCTGGTAGAAGGGAGGCAACACAGCAGAGCACAGTAGCCATGATTCACAAGTGGGGTGTTGTCCCAGTTAGGTGGGTGTGCATAGTATTCCAAAAATTGAACTTTCCCAAACCCATAAAAGAGTGAGTCCAGCGACAATTGTGCTTACAGACGGGAATTATAAACACCACATGTCAAAGAAAATACTAAAAGCTCTCAAATTTGAGGGTGCATATCGTTGAGAAACAGATCATATCTTGTGACAAATTACTGTTCTGCACAGCATTTTCTCTAAAGTATCTCTAAAAAGAATAAAAGCACGAACTTGCCTTTAGAGAAGGAGGTAACCATTAACACATCAAAGCTTAACGCATGCTCCAAAGGGACAGGCTATGCATCCACATTGCTATAAGCCTGCACCTGCACATTCTCCAACTGGAGACTGAGGGCCAGTGTGTTATCAGAGAAATAAGTTGTCAACTTGCAGAGATTCTCTAAAGCCTAGGATTACCTTAATGTCCAAAGGAAAAAAATTCTATATAACACTATGAGTGGATCCAGTGCGTATCTACAACTGGGAGGAATGGGCTGGAATAGCAACCATTTACATTCTCTCCAAACACCTAGGAGAAGGGAATAAATTTAATTTCTAAGAATGTTGGACTGATCTCCTGGTCCTTTGAGTACCCAGTCCTTTGACTCTTCTGAGAAATACCACAAGTAACTCTTATGTATCTTTTTTTGAAATTCCATCTGGGAGAGCTAGGCTGCAACCACCATTACTTTGATGGCACGAGTAGATGGGTTAAACCTCCTCTGATTAGCTAGTATAGTGGCTCTCCTCATAGAGAAGCCTCCTCTCGAGAGGTACAAGATACGAGTGGTTCATGGGCCGCTGCTTGATCCTGGGTGGAGCACTGATGAAATCTTGGGTAAGCGCAGAGGAAAAGACCATTAGGGGGACATTGCTATCTCTTAGAAAATGACCCAACCTCACGAAGTGACTGACAGTTCTGATCACTTGCTGTCAGAGCCTCTAATGGAACTAAACCCAGCCAGCACCTGCAGCTTTGCAGGAGGCACAGTTCCTGCCTGGGAAGGGTCAGCCCCAGCTGCCCCAGGGCGACTCTCTCAGGGGAGTAAGGAAAGACGCAGTCTCAGGTAGCTCCTGAACTGCTCCTTATGCTAGGAACTCTGCCCCCCATTGGAACCCAGTAAATATAACTATAGAACAGGCCCAAACGGCAGTATTTTTCCAACACACCGGCAACTGTAAGAATCTCAGCTGTGTGTGCAGGTTGGATTTTCACAGGTTCTAAAGGCTGACTCGGGTCCCCTGACCCAGTCGCAGGCCTCTGATTTTTCCTATTTTCCACCCTTCACAACACACTGAATGTACCTGGGGGAGCTTTGTAAACAATCCTTGCTTTTAGGCCACACTGCCATCAGTCAATAAATCAGTCTGGTATTAGACCTGGGCACTCAGGTCTAATACCTCAAGGTTCCTTAGGAAATTCTACTGGACAACTACATTGAGTCCAGGGTTTTGGTCCACAACTTTTGGTATGCAGTAGACTGCACCACCTAAGTTAGTCACACAATGGTTAAGTATCTTCTTTTTGGGGGGAGGGGAGTGTTTCTTGTCCTGTTTCCTCAGCTGGAACTCACAGATATCTGCCTGGTTCTTGCCTCCTGAGTGCTGGAATTAAAGGCATGTGCCACCAAACCTAGCTCTGAAATCTAATGACGTCTACCTCAGAATGCATTTTGTCAGGTGACATGCGACACAAGACACGTGACACTGTCAAGTGACAGTATTTATGTTACATGGGACTTTGGAAATGGGTCTGCTGTGCCCCAGAAGGCTGCATTGGTAACAAACACCTGAGTGCTGACTGGAGAAAGGGTCTAGTTCCAAACCTAGCTAGCTTCTTGAAAACTGAAGCAGTAAGGCTGTCTTCCACAGCTATTGAAACCCCACGGCCACCAGCAGCAGCATACCTTTCAGGTTCCCTACCCGCAGCATACCTCATTGTCACACTCGGCCAGAACCTGGTCATATTCACTCAGAGCAACCAAGAAAATGATGGAGGTGACGCTTTCAAAGCAGTGAATCCATTTCCGTCGTTCAGATCGCTGGCCACCAACGTCCACCATCCTGCTCAACAGAAGTGGGTGGTCAAAGGTTGGAATGCAAAACTCCATGGAGTTAGTGACCTTCGGGGTGGTCCTCAGTGATTTTAGAGGGAACAGGGGTTCTTAGGGTTGACGTGTTGGAGCAGTGCTGCCCTAGGCCATGATGGACCATTGGTGGTTTCTAAGCAGAGGATGCAGGTGGAGCCTGCCTGGAGATACCGGGTAAGAACCTGCTGCAGTAGTCCTGGTACACAGAATGTGAACAGCCTCCCACCCATACAGAGCCCTAGGACACAAAAGGGACAAAGGTCCCTCTGCTTTCTTCAGTCCTATTTTTAAATGTATAACTTGCATTCTATTTTTTACGACTCTGTGTGTGTCGCACTTGAGTGCAGGTGCCCTGGAGGCCAGAAGTCATCATTGGATCCCCTGGAGCTGGAGCTACAGGTAGCTGTGAGCCACTTGATGTGGGTTCTGGGGGCTGAGCTCTCTTAGCTCCATCCAGTCTTGATTTCATGGTTCATCTAATTTATCCACAGGTCCTTTCTGTATTAGCTGAATCTCACCCCTTCTTCCCATTTGCATGTGCTCTCTACCCAGGATAAAAATCCACAGATGCTACCTGTGTCTGGGAAGTATCTCAGGGATTCAGCCCAGAGATCGCAGCCCTAAGCACTATTCTGAGTCAGTGGAATCCTGTCCAAAGAAATAGCTGCCATGTCTGAAGCTGCTGATGCTAGACAAACTGCGGGCTCATTGTTACCAGATCTGTGGATATTTGGGGGAAATATAGTAGGTTTTAAGTAAAACATCTCAGTTTGTAAGTGTTAGTACAAATATTTTTTCTAACACCATAGCAGACTACACTGGTCAGATAGAGCACATAAACTACCAGGTCACACCCACCACCCCTACACACACTAATTCCTGAAGACCCCAAACCAGTGCAGTTAGATGGTCCACATGCTCACTGCTGCTCCCATGACTGCTGTCTAGAAAGGTGCCTTTGAGCCAGGTTCTAGGGGTACAGACATGCCTGAAATGCTGTATGCATGCCCGTTTGTCTCATGTTGCAGAGGGGAATATAGCTAGGAGAGAAAGCACAAGAAAGCCAGGAGACGCAGTGTGAAGACCTTCTACAAAGAACAAGCATAAGAATTCTTCATCCAGAAAGATTTCATGGGGCAGGTGCCAGAAGCAGGTGTTAAACAAACCTAGTCCTAAGGCTCTAGAAAAGCAAAACCTGTTCACCAAAGCTGAGAACAACAAGCTTTGAAGAAATAAGCCTTTCAACAAAACAAACAAATGCAAGCTTTGGGAGACTCTCATTCTGAGGTTTTTGGGAGGTTGCAAGCAGGCTTTGACTCTGAAAAGTTTTAATTCTACAGGTTGGCTCGGGAGAGAGTGACCATTAAATTACACATCTGGGACAAAGATGCAGAGTGTTTTTACACACACACCATGTGACAACACTGAAGGAGTGCTAAAACAGAACTGGGAGGGCTAGAAATGTGTAAAATGGTCATCGTTAAAAAGGACAAGGGGAAATAATAGAAATACAAGTGCTTTGCGAGACTGGAGAGGTAGCTCACTGGTCAAGAGCATTAATGCTCAGTTTCCAGCACCCACACGGTAGCTTACTACCACCTCTAACTTCAGTGCCAGGGCACCCGATGCCCTCATCGTCCCCACACTGAGGCACACAGACACAAAATAGCTTTTTAAAGTGCTTTGAGTTCTTTTGGTGGTTTATAAATGCCCTATATTCTTACTCATTTTTTCCTGTACAAAGTAAAGATATGTTCATCCTAAGAGTATTGTTATGTAATAGAAATGTATACATTTTACATGCCTGTAAGTACTCCATATATATTATAAGTTTAAGGATAAATCTCAGACAAGGTAAATAAGGGAAAGAGAAGTCATATTCAACATTAGGGAAAAGATATCAGTAGACTGTGGTCACAGGAGAGAACATCTGTGTGAGTATACAAAAGGCTGCTATCTTGTAGGAAGAACCCAGAAGTCCCTCTGTTGTGCAACTTCTTGACCTAAGAACTGCTTAGGAATTGCACACCTAAGACTGGGGACTTGCCCCTGAACAGACAGGTCCTTAAAGGACTCTGTCTGGGAGACAGACTTACCGGAAGATGATGTTTTCCAAGTCAAATGGATACTCTATGATGCCAGTGGTGGGCACTCGAACACGAAGCACGTCCTGTTGCGTTGGCACGAAAGATGGCATGGCGATTCGGTCAATGTCAGTCAGGTAACTGTAATATTAAAGAGTTGAGATGCTGAGGCTCAAGTTTGAGAAGGGAATGTAGCCTTCCTCGGTCAAGGGAAGTTCTTCCTGACCACAGGACCTCCACAAGTTACGAAGGCCAGTAGTGACATTCAGAGATGACTATGCCAGGCCTCTCTATCCTAAGACCATTCTGGGGGGATTGGGACTCAGAAGCACATCTGTGAGCTTCCTGAGGATGCAGGCCACTCCATCCCAGTTCTCGCTGCATCATCTCTGTGTGGCCATGAGGGAAGCAGCAGCCTAGAGGTCGTGGGAGACGACCTGACCCCTCACCCAAAGGACCTGCCCACTTGCCTTCATCATTACATAATGTAGACTGTTCTCTGAAGGCTCTGATCAATGGATTAAGAGCAGCTTATCTGAAAATACACAGTTGTAAAACTGACCCTAGAAAAATTCCCTCAAAGTAAGGTAACCATTTTCCTGTTAAGCACACTGGACAGCTAAAATAATCCAAAATTTAGCTCATGTTATTTTGGGATATGTATTAAAGTTCTGACTTTAAAATACATCTTTTGTTTCTAAAGTCAAATGAAAGAATGCCTTTAAAAACCACTTCAGGGTGGCACTGTAGCCCAGTTGTTGGAGTGCTTGCTTAGCATACGCATAGCCCTGGATCTAAGGCCCAGCACCGCCCACAACAGGTACTGTGGCACATGGCTGCAGTCTCAACACTCAGGAGGTGGAGCTAGGAGGACCAGAGTTCAAGGCCAGCCTAGGCTAGACTGTGTCTTTAAAAATTTCCTGATTACTGTAAGTCCTTACAAAAGGCCCCAGCTAGCGATGGGGTTGGTGGCTTTGCTGCTTCACAACCTAGACATCCAGGACTGAGCAGGGCAGCTTAGAGGTGAACCTCACGGACGTTAATTCTGAACTCTGGGCCCACTCCATGTGTCTTTTTGTTGTTGTTGTTGTTTGGTTTTTGTTTTGTTCTGTTTTTGTTTTTTGTTTTTTACTTTATAGCAGTCGTCTCCCAAATAATCCAGTATTTCACTCCACAGTTTCAGAACCCATGGTTCTTTGTGGTCTAAAAGTAAGAAATGGAAAACGATAACAAATAATTCGTGTTCTTTTTGTATTGTTTTTGTATTTTGCAAGGCTGTGAACAACTCATACGTTTTCAAATCATTGCCATTCTGAGTAGCCGGGTAAAATCTGTTGCTGTTCCTAGATGTCCAACATACTTTCTCTAGGGTAGCCACACTGTGCACTACCCACCTGCCAGTCACTCGGTAGCTGTCCCAGTTACCACACTGACTATCAAGGGATCAGATTCCTGATCAGGTAACTCGGATTTTACTTAATGTGTCCCATGTAATTACATTGTTTTTAATTTCTGTAAATCTCTTACTGTCCCTAATTTATAAGTTCATCTTATCATGCTTATGTAGGATGGTAATCAGTGGTTTGGGGCATCTGCTGGAGACTCTAGAAGGTGGTCTAAAAGTAATAAATGGAGGATAAAGAGACAGACTACAGTGATTGATTGATTGATTAGAACCAGCAGAGTGTGCAGTTTCTGACATGAAAGGGCATCAGTTGTTGCCCCAGAGCCCTCAGCACACTATCTAGGGTGCTCATTCGGGCAGTGTAAAATGCACATCTAAATAAGCAGACACTACTAGCAGATGCCTGAGAACCACTGGCCTGAACCAAGAAAATGCACAGGTAACTTATGTTGTAGAGCATTTAAGTGTTTGTTTGTGACACAAGTCCTCCTGTAGCCCAGGTTGTCAGGCTGACCTCAAACTCAGGAGCTGAGAATATCTGAGAACTTTTGGTCCTCCTGCTGCCGCCTCCCCGGTGCCAGTATTTCAGGCATGTGCCACCACATCCACAGACTCTCAAGGTTGGCAACTATCTGGCTTTTGTCTTCCCTGACCACCCATGATATGCCTCTGAGTAGACTTGCCTCAGTTTTCAAGCTTCACACTGAATCCCACAGCAGCTCTGGGTGAGCTTTCTCCAAATGGATGTAAATGATCCACAGGACCATCACTGAACCAGTGACAGCAGGCCGCTTCTGGGAGGGAACGGGGGGCCCACTAGCTTTGGCCTTGAGCATCCCTGACTTCGCCTGCCTCCTTGGGATACTTTTTTCTCCCTCTCCATTGTCAGTCGAACATCTTACTGGTTTCTTTTTTTTTCCCCTGACATCCTGCTTTGCTGCTGATGTAGTTGGATCAGTTGTGCCAACCTGGATTCAAGTGAACATTGCCAGGGACAAATGTCCAGGGAAAGTCACTAAAGGGCACAGGAAGTAATGGCACCTTTCCTGATGGCTAGTTTGTCCCAACCCAGCTAGGTCAGAAGGAGGCCAGCACTTACAAGGAATTGGGTAGTTCTCAGGGTGTGTCATGGTCCTGGAAGGACAGACAATGAAACAGGGAAAGGAGAAAAGACTGAGCTACAGAAGCACAAATAAGCAGCAACCCAAGAACTAAAGTGAAATAAAAAAAATTTTGGTGGGTTGATGGTAGCCAGAACTTTATGGGTCCAAAATTTCATAAAAGGTAGACTTTCTGAGAGGGTCAAATAAGGCAGCTGAGCTTCCTGTGTGCTGGTCTTGCAGATACCTATGTCCATCACTAGAGGGCAGCATAACATCAGGTGCCGCCTGTGTTTCAGAAGGATACAGAGAGGAAGTGAGGACCACAGGCAGGTATAGTCTTTGCTTAAATCATAAATCCAGCACCAAAAACATAGATCAATTCCGCTAAAGGCATTTCTAGTTTTAACTAGGCGAGAAAAGGTGAGTGCTGGGAACCCACAGAGCATTCAGAGAGATGTTAAGAGTTAGTGCCTAGAAGTCAGGGAAAAGACCGCCTCCTCTTTGCCAAGCAGGGAGTGAAGTCTTGCAGGGTTAGCCCAATGGCAGTGTGAGCAGCCAGCGGCAGCTGTGGTGGAGTGAGTACTCACTACTTGGCAGAGTCCGACAGCTGGTACTCCCTCCTCCTGTCGTAACACTCCTGGATTCCTGGGTCCAGCCACAGCTGCTTGATGGCTATCACCTGGTCCCTGGACAGCGCAGAGACTTTGTCCACTTCCACTTCTCTGATCATCTGGGCATTTTCCTACTCAAAGGACAGAAAACATTGCATTAAGCAAAGGAAAAGCTTGCAGAGCAGGGGATAATCTTGCCCTGGCTCCAGGATTGAGGGCTCTGACAGGTGCAGGGCTGTGCACAGCCTGGTAGACCGAGTGGGGTAATTTGATTGTCTGGGAAAGTGAGCCACAGATGGCACAGACCTGCACCCCCAGTCCAGCAGCACCAGAGCCAGCTGCCCTGACCCAGAACCCATGCCAGGCAGCCACCTTCACTCTACACTCATTCCACCGGCTGTGCAGCCAGAAATGTACACAAACCGCCATGTCTGTGGCACACCAGGGTTGTGTGGTAGAAGTAGACCCACCGCAAGTGTACAAATGGGCATGATGATTGGGAAATCAATGCCAACTATTAGTCTGCTCTTTTACTTACCCCTAAGGTGGTTTTTTTTTCCTTATTTATTTTTTGAAGTAGAGCAGCATTAGGAAGTTTCAACTCAACAGAAAGTTCCCATCTGCCAGCCACACAGCATCGTGAATCACTGCACAGTTCTTTGCCATCAAGGAACCACTTCCCGAGCACCTGCTCTGCACAGCAGTCACTAGACTGTGCTTATTACACAGTTGTTGCTGTTACCACACTTAACAGTCACCGTCAGGAGCATACACCCGATAAATATCCCTCGCTTGCAACACTAGCACATATCCACCACACTTGAGCCTCTGCATCCAATACCTTCCACTGTTGTTAACCAGAGTGTTGGAGGGTCCTGGATAGCCTTGTGTGGAGCACAGGCACCGCCTCCCCTCCTTGCTTCCCACTGCCACTCTATCCTCCCAAACAGAATCAAACGGTTTCCTCATACTCTGTGGCTGCCTCTACATTTAAAATGGCCATGTACCTCTGTAATGGCACATCACAAGGCCTCTAGGCGCATCCAAGTCAACCAACCCCAAAGAAGAGACTGCCCAAGGGGCAGCTTTCAGCCACATGGTGGGTTCTGCTGTTGTGATTCAAGCTGTTTTAGGTTTAAAATACTTGAAAAATGAAATTCTGGACCTGTACTGAACATGCAGACTTTTTTTCCTTTTCCTTTTCTTTCTTTTTTTTTTTTTTTTTTTAGTTTTTTGAGATATGGTTTCTTTGTATAGTCCTGGCTGTCCTGGGACTTGCTTCTCCCTATATGACGATATAAGGTCTCTCCCTCTGGTCCCCAGGAAAATACCTAGGACCAGGTTATGAGCCCCAACACATGGACTCTCAGATCCTCTGATCAGTGACCCACTTGGTTGCATAGACCCATGCCATGTCTTTTCCTTCCCAGAAGCTGAGCTAATCGGCGGTCAGGCAGCATGGATATATTTGCATGGTGAGAACACTAAAGACCTACTCTCTTGGCAATGTTCAAGGAGCTTGAGTCAGCAGCTAGGCCCTCAGCATTCCCAAGATCCTGCTTAAATCATGGTCATTTTTCTCCAAATCCTGGTTCGGCTTCACACCCTACAAAGACGTGAGCAGGTCTGTGGGATGTGGCAGCTGAGGCAGCTCCTTATGGGCTCAGGTCCATCTTGCCTCCATTGACTCTGTTGTCTCTGCTTTGCCCTGCTTCATACTCAACTTCTCTCCCTGACTGCCAGCCTTGCTGACCCATAGAAACCTCACACTCACCACCAGGTACACAGAGGCAGCAGCCTTCCAGGGCCTTCCTCTCCATTCCCCAATTACAGCACAGTCCCTGTAATTAATTCACCATTCCACTGTGCTCACAGAAACTGGTTCCCCAGTCAAACCCAAACCAACACACCAGCACCTCCATTAAAGTTCTCCCCGTTCTATTCAGAGTCAAAATCCCCTATAGCCATTGGTCCAAGTGAAACTAACATCTTAGGCATCAGTTGGGATGATCTAAGTTTCTCAAATTCATCTGCACCATGACAGTGAGTCTCACTGCTCTCTCCGTGACTGGTCCTCCATGCTAGACCTGGGCTGGTTTCTTGAACTTATACAGCCCTCTTGAATATTTTAGAGTACTGGGGTTTCTTTAGGTGAGAAGTATACCAGACCCTGACACAAACGGTAAGAGATCCACAAAAAGGAGCAACTAGAGCTAAGGATGGGTGGAGGAATGGACTCGTATTTCCACCAGAGGATGCACATGGAATGGAAGGAGAAGGGGCACTGTTCCAACAACTCACACCTTTGTGACCATGAACCTGATGTGCTGGCCTTTCCTGACAGCACTTCCCATGGTTGGGGCTGGGGATTCTCTTGGCTACACCATTTTTCACAGAGCATTCCTTCTCCTAAGATGTTTGGAGGTCACCAGAACCTTCAAGTTCTGGGATGGAGGAACACATTCAAGGTATAGTTTATCAGGGAGCATCTGGAAGCTGAATCCCAACCCTTAAGTTTATAGTTAACTCTCAGTGCTCTTCAGGAATCATTTCGAGGACCCCAGTGGATACTCAAGCCCAAGGACAACCAAGACCTCCTCTCAGGAACATAGCCCTGCCTGTCACACTGCCTCCTCTCACACTGGCCACACAGTGCCAAGTTGCTGGGTCAGAACCCAGATGGACTGTGGGGTTTTAAACACTCCCTCAACCATTCACAGAAACACTTGGCTAACCCCAGAAACAGCTGGATAATTAGATGCATCCATGTAGCACACCACTGTCCCTCCATTCCTGAATTCATTCATCCAGGGTCTATTTTATGAAGGAATCATTCTGCATTGGGCACTAACAAGTACAAGAATGTAACTGTGAAAAACACTGTCAGCTGTTCTCATATTCAACCTTATGGTCTCTACAGAGACAATGGAAACAGACATTCAAAGTGTGGGAAAAGAACCTTTGAAAAATGAATTCAATGAGCAAGGAGGGGGAGAGGAGAGAGGGAAGAGGAGGGAAGGAAGAGGGAGAGGGAGGGAGGATTCTACTTATACAAGCATCTACTCTAAGATTCTCAAAGAGCAATGCCCAGCCAGAGTTAAGTTAGTTGGGGGTCTTGCCCTGAGACTGGAATCCTGTAGTGAAAACAAAAGTACCACCCAGTGGAAAAAATTGGCTGTGTAAAAAGAATCATTTTGATTCTTTTTACAAAATGTAGAGAATCTTCCCTTAATTACTTCCTTAAGTAAGCTATGATGGTATTGCCCAGAGGTTTAATTGTATTGCTTGGTGACTATATATATTATATATACACACACACACACACACACACACACCTTTATGTTGTGTTCATCAGTGAAGGCCAATGACTAGCTGTTCCCAGAGAACGTGAGGCCTGACATCAGGCTGGCCTCGGCCGAGGTGGATGCCCCCACCCGGATTCTACCTTGAGCACTGTCCAGTCACTAGAAGCCAGTGACTGCCTCCAAAGAGGACTTTCACTCAACTGGAAATCCTTCCCAACTTCCTAAGGCAGGTGTCATATACAAATGAAGGCAAATGGAGAGAAAGATGTTGAGCAGCTGCAGCTAGGGAGATCTACCTGTGGCTGCAGCAGCACTAAGAGATGCAGGTCTCTGATGGCACCAGCCCAGAGCCCCTGTCTGGACTCCTCTGCTTCAGGCCTCCTTAGGGCCAGGCACAGTTCCAGAATTCTTGTGGATACTTCTTAGTGCTTCTGAGCACTTCCTTCCTCCTGGCCAAGCAGAGAACTGGCAGAGAACTCACGGCAATGGTGTAAGGAGACTGGAAGCCAGAGCTGGGCAGGAAGTGGGATTCCAGCAGTTCATGGCCCTCTGCATCCAGCAGCGCTGACAGAACATGGAGATTCTGATGTTCCCATGTTCCAGGTGCTCTCTTCCTGCCTTCACCTGGGTTCACCTCTCTATTCCTGATTTACAAAAGGGGGCACACCAAGCAGAATATGTGGGTCTTTCACAACAAAACATTTCAGCTTTCCTGAGCTGTGGTCAGCACCAGCATATGTAATGTGCTCAGCTCAGGCCTGGACACAGGGGAACTTCCATCAAACAACAGGATCACTCTTCTTAATCCGTTCCCTTCCGACCCTCCTAAACACTTTCCTAAACACAAAGCCACAAAGGACCCAAGCAGTCTGCGAGAGCTTCCTTGTTCGTGGATTTCGTATTTGTGAATTTACCTCCTCAACACAGCTTACTGTCGCTTCCAAATCAAAACATGAGTTCTCCAGGGTCATCTTTGGGCAAGTGCAGTTAGGAGGATTGAGAACAAGCAAGCAGGGAGAGCAAGCTTAAACCTTCTCCCGTGTCCTTTGTACTGGCTGCTAGCAGAAAGTGTGGTCCAGGTTAAAGGTGGATCTTCTTACCTCAAAGATCCAGATTCGAGGTGGGTCTTCCCACTTCAAATGATTTAATTAAGAAAAAATCCCCTACAGGTGTGCCTAATCATTTGGCTTTTGGTTAATTCCAGATGTAGTCAAGCTGACAACCAAGAACAGCCATCACACATACTCACTTTTAACAGAGGATTCTAACACGAGTGTCATGATTTCAAGGCAGATGAGTGAGCTGCATTTAGTGAGAGATGCAAAACATAGGTACCGCCAAAGACTGAAGACCAAGATGAGCTGCAGAAAACAAGCATCAGCCACTACCTGGGACCATAGGCAACAGGGCAGACAAGAGTGCTGGGCAACGGGTTATCTTCCTATGACTCACATCTCCATCTAGTGGCAGCTTCTATAACTGCAAGTCTGTTGACAGAAACAGTACTCCAATTCTCATCCAGAAACCACACAGCCAGGTTCTATGTTGATCTCTCTCTCAGCATAATAGCAACCTAACAACCCGACATTCTAGTTCTTTAAGGGAAAAGATGAAAGAATGAGTTAGATTTTAGCGGAAGGTATGCCTTCGGGGCTACATTTAAAGGTAGCAAAACAATCACCCAGATTTAAGAGTCCCTTGGAGGACTGGCTCCTCTGAGGTTTTTTAAGGTGATGAGAAGGTCCTCTAATTGTGAAGCAATTGAGGTAGAGGGATGGAGAAAAGCTGTTCCAGGCCCTAAGTCCTCAGGGCTCTACTAGCTCTACTGCTAGCTTTCCGCTGCTATATGTAAAGCTACCCAAGAAGGCAGCCATTTCCCTTGGACACCAGGGCCTGTGTGGGGCTATACTGTTCTTTGCACAGGACTTAACACTGTGTTCCTAACAATTGTGCTTTCCATTGCTTGTCTTTCATTGTAAAAACACACATCTAGGCTGTAGACACTGCACCCCACCCACCACCACCCTTCAAACTCCCATCCCTGCCCCGTTATGGTTTCAGCTGGGTGGGTTCATCCCCCACATGCTTTTGAAACGAAGACATTGCAACACATCTCCCGAGACCCACCCAACAACTCCCACCCTGCCCCCCTCCTTTATTTTCTGCTGTTTCACTTTTTCCAGTCTTTTCAATAGCTTGAAAAACTCCTAAGCAGACAACAAATATGTGGGTCACAGCTTGCTTTAATAATATGCTTTGGAAATGATTTTAATCCTGGCTGCATGTTTGGTGGTTGTTTTCCTTTTGCAGTGAGAACCCACAGGCATTTCGGCCTAGGAGGAGAACGGAGGAAGCGGGAGGTCCACATTTCCCAGGGAACCCTAGTCCTCTGCTCATGGGAAGCCAGCATAGCTCCCCAGCCCTGCAGTTCTCCCAGCCTCAGTTTGGATAGGATATGAAAAGAAGAACCAACCTCTAGTGGCAGCCAGTGCTTACTCTGCCAGCCATTGCCCACCCCCCTGTAAAGCAAAACCAGGTCACAGGGCACAGCTTTGCAAGGGCAAGAAGTTTCCAGTGAACTCCAGGTGTTCTGGAGCATGTGAGGAGAATGGCTGCGTTGGTAAAATACTGGTTGTGGTTAGACAGAGGGGCACGGGATGGGCTGAGTACATGCCCAGGAAGCTGTGGCGTTTCCAATGCTGGTGAAAAGAGACCCCACTGTAGCTCAACAAGGTTAGATCAGGATCTGCATTTAATTAGCCAAGCTAATTAGGGTCATCATCAGGACACTAGGCTAAATAAAAGTACAGTACACGCAGCTAAGTTTGAACTTCAGACGCACAACGGATACTTTTTAAATACAGATATGCCACTTGCATTTAATAAACACCTGTAATGTAGAATGAGTTCAAGTTACTGCAGTGCTTCACTGTGACAGAGACCCTGAGACCCTGTGGTCATTCTGGATTTCGGAATGTTTATCAGTAACATCCCGGGGATGCAAGGAGGGGGGTGGGGGGGTTGTTGTTGTTTGTTTGGTTTGGTTTTGGCTTTTTTGCTTTGGTTTGGTTTTTTGTTTTGTTTTTTTTTGTTTTCAAGGCAGAGTGACATTAGTAAGGCCATATGGTGAAGCAAGAAAATAGAAATCTTGCTCATTTGTCCCTGACAATAGCTCCACCCACTTCCAGTGCTCCAGGAAGTTCACTGAGCTCCTTTGTCACCTGTCAGAGAAAAGTCAACATTTCCTCCCTCTCACCCCTCATCCACCCCACCTCCTCTTGGGACCCTGTCACCAACAATAAATGCAGAAGTTCCTCCCAGTCAACAGATTGGGAACTGAAAATATTTGGGAAATAAAAACCCTGCACCCGCACTGAACACATACCAAGACCCCTTTCTGTGTCACAGTCCCCCAAACAGCACAGTGTCCACGTTGTTTTCAGCATTAGGACATTATATGTAATCTAGAAATGACTCAACAGACACAGGAGGAGGCCCACAGACTACATGTGAACTCCAAGCAAGTGTAAAGAAGGAACTTGAGTGTCTAAGTCAGTGGTTCTCAACCTGTGGGTTACAACCCCTTTGGGATGCAAACTACCCTTTCACCTAAGACCATCTCCGTATCAGGTATTTACATTAAGAGTCACAACAGTAGCAAAATTACAATTATGAAGTAGCAACAAAAATAACTTTATGCTTGGCAGTCACCACAACATGAGGAACTGTATTAAAGGGTCACAACATTAGGAAGGTTGAGAACCAATAATCCAGGTGGATCTCTCTCCTCCCCATCATTCTTGTCCTTCATACCTTACACCTGGTAAAAACCATAAATCATATACACTAATATGAATGTACTTAATGCTACTTAAAATGGTCATAATGGTAAACTTTGTTATATCCATCTCTCTGCTTCCTGAATGTGGGTATAATGTGATCAGATGCCTTACATTTCTGCTACCCTACCAACTATGGACAATACCCTCAACCCACAAGAAAAAAAATAAACCATTCCTTAAGTAGCTTTTGTCAGCTATTTTGTCACAGTAATGTGAAAAGTAACTAATACAGAAGATTGGTACCAGGAGTGGGGCCGCTGCCATAATAAATGTGATCACGGGGTTCTTAGACCTGTGAAACTGCTTTAAGGTGAAGGAAAGTTTAGAACCATAAAAGTCAAAGAATTTTGTAAGCAGACCATAATGGGCCATTCTGGTAGTAGTTTGGAAGACCAGAATATCAAGAAAAATAGGGACCATGGAGGGCCGATTCATGAGTCTCAAAGGGGAACAAAGACTATCAAGAACTAAGCCAGAAGCTATTCATATAGTATTCTGGTAAACAACCTGGATTCATTCTGTCATGTCCTGAGAACTTGAGTGAGACTGAATTCAAAAGCAGTGGACTATTTGTTTGGTGAATAAAATCTCAACACAGGAGAACATTAGGCTGTGGTGTGGTTGTTAGTGCCATGCCCGGATCTGCAGTGGGAGTAAGAGAGTAACAAATGTATCCAAAAGATAGGAAAAAATGTGCCCATGGGTGACAAAGGAGGGAGTTTAAAGTTCTAGACAAGGTGGGTGCTGGGAAAGCAGATGTAGTTATTAAAGAGATCAGTGACATTAAAAGAAAGTTTCCATTCTGTACTTGGACAACAGGAAAGGTGCCCTGAGGGCAAGATCCCATCCATTAAAGGCTCTAACTTATGACATCAAAGTTATTTGAAAGGGAGGAGAATGAACTGAGCATGCCACTGATTAGGTTCCTTGCTTGGCAGCAACTACATAGGGAAATATTTCCCTAGGGTCATCTTGGAAGGCACACAGCCTGCTGCAACTGTGATCAAGGGGCTGGGCTACATCTTGAGCTGGTGGCAGAATATGGTAGCATAAGGTGGTGGTTTTAATGCCCCCATAAGTTCTTATATTTGAACATTTGATACCCTATTGGTAGTGCCATTTGGGGAGGTTATAGAACCATTAGGAGGCAGAGGCTTTCTGAAGGAAGCACATCACTGGGGTTGAACTTTAGGGGTTTATGGTCTTACACCACTTCCTGTTCTCACTCCCTGCTTCCTGTGTGGATGAAAGATGTGATCATCCAGCTTCTGTTCTAGATGCCTGCTGCCTCACCACTATGGACTTCCCCTCTGGAACAGTAAGCTAAAATAAGCTCTTTTTTCTCCAAGTTGCTTTTGCTCATAGTATTTCATCACAGCAAAAGAAAAGCAACGCACACATCATTCATGTGGTACTTGTTTCATTGGCATGAAAGATGCAAGAGCGACAGAGCCATGGAGGTCCGTGTCAAGGCTCTTCTTAGAAGGCTACTGAGGCCAGCAATGTGGAGCATGGTTGAATTTTCTGCAAGGGGGCCCGGAGGATGTAGGGAGCATGAGGATGGCCATGTCAAGGCCATCAATGCCTCAGACTCATGGGGATGGCAAGGCTTTCCTCTAATGAGTATTGATGTTGACAGTGGGCACAGAAAATTTCAATTGCAGCTTCTTCCTCCAGGATGACTGCAGCCTGAGACCGCTCCCCTACAGAGACCACCTACTGAGATGAGCCATACCATTCCTGCCATGATGATCTGAACCCTTCCTTAATTTGCTTTTGATCTCAATGACTTTATCCCCATCTACATCTCTATTCCTCTGCTGACAACTCAAGCGTCTTAAGACACTGAGGTTGAAGCACAGAGTGATGAGTTTGGGTCCCTCAAGTTCTTGATTGTGATTTTTCTCTGCTACTGTCACAAAGTACACTGTCTCAAAATCCACACTTGTATTGGTCATTACTGGGTCTACAAAGAACTGAGCAGAATGAGGGACTCTCACACCTATAAGGACTCTTTATTCGTGGTGTGGATGAAGAAAGCACCGGTGCATTCTCCTTGCAACCAACACGCCAGCAACGCACCCCAAAACAGTTAGCACATGGGCACCCAAAGATCAGAGAGACTGCTAATGAAAACAAGTCAGTATTGCTAGCTGTCATTAAAAAGTCCTGCCTCACATGTGAACTGGTCAGTCCTGAGTAGATGCTGACCTTTGCTTTTGAAAATCTCCCAGTGCAGCTCTGACAGAACCAAGGCCAAGGGATTACATGTAAGAAAATGGACCTTTATCCTTAACCTTTAGATTTTAACTCCAGCCAAACATTTCTGTCATTTAGAAAGTGTGATTTCCTCTTAGATAAAGTGGGTTTTTTTTTTCTCCCTTCCACAGAGAACATATGGAGCTTCTCCAGCCACATCAAAAGCAATTAGAAACGCTTCAGAATGATCATTTGGTTTCCATTTCAGGGGTGAATGATGGCAGAGTGATGTCAACTTCAAAAGCAAAAAGCCCACAAGGGACACCAAAGGGCATAAAATCCAGGATCAGGGGCCGCTGGCCAGCCTGACAGACTCAGCCAGCACGCATGGGAGCTGCAAGAGGGAGCGGGGGCCTTCAGCGTCACTGGGCAAAATACATGTGCAGGTTCTAACAGCTTCCCAATTACTTCTCACATCACCAAAGGAAAGACAGTAGAGGGAACAAACAGCCCCAGTGTCCCCCACCATCACCCACATCATACTCACGGGACTCTTTCTTAGCATATATTTCAATTGCTGTTTGATGTCACTATATATGTCTGAATGTGGAGAGGAACACTTGGAAGAAGTTTTTTTTTATTTTGGTTTCTTTAAAAATGGCGTTTGGATTAGGTTTGTGTTCCCACTCCAGCTGTGGTATGGCTGAGTTGGGTTTGGAATGCTTGATGCAGGTGGCTATAATTTGGTTAGATGCAGTCATTCTGGAACTGTAGATTGTTTTTAGAATTGTGTGTTGCATGGGTTTATGGGAACTTTTGGCTTAGGGTATAAAAAGTCTGAAGTCCTGAGAGCCGGGGTGGGTGTTGGTTGATGGTTCGGTGGTTGGGTTGTCGTCTCGCATGTTAATTCTTAAAAGAACAAAGGTTGGAGGAATTGAGTTTACAAACCATGAGCTGAGATGCTAGTCTGACTCACCGTCAACTAGTCCTCCTTCAAGCTTAGGACAGCCTAAAAGAGGCTGTGAAGATTTCTACCTTTCTGTCTTTCTATATCAAGGCCACTTGCAAAAGCGGTGAAGATTTCTTTCTATCCTTCCTTTCTCTTTCCTTAAATTGAGGGTAAAAGATTCTAGTGTTCTGCTATACAAATGTGTGTGATTACATATATAGGCATATGCAGGCATGTATGTAGATAAGGGTTTGGTGCTGGGATCAATACAGGACACATAGTGTACTATGCAAATGCTCTACCAAGTTAATAGTCTTTCTTTTAATTAAGGGCTTCTAACTATAAGGTTTTTGTTTTTCCCTTTTCTTTTGAAATCTTGTAACATTCTCATTTCTCTCATTAAAAAAAACCTTATTGATATATAATGCACATACAATTTACTGATTTGAAATGTGCAATCAATATTCAGAGTTGTACAACTATCATATTTAACTTTAGAACATTTCTATCACCCCCCCCCCAGAAGACCAAGAGTAGTCTACGGGTTAAACTGTGTCCTTCAAAAACATGCACTGAAGTTCGAATCCCCTACATCTTGGATGTGACCCTGTTTGGAAATAGTCTTTCCAGATGTAATCCAGTTATGATGAGGTCATTACAGTGGGCCCAGATTCAGTCTCACTGATAACTTGACCACGGTAGGGGACCTTAGACACAGACACACAGAGAAAGCAGCGAAGCCAGGCAAGACACAAAGGAAAGATGGCGGCGGAGGATAGTACTCTGGTGCCTTATGCTAAATAATTGGGGTACCCCAACTATGATGCCTATGAACCACAATGGTGACCAGCATGACATGATAACCTTAAGGGTGTAACAGGGGCACACATGTCTTGTTGGTAACCAACAACACTTTAGTTGAACTTAAGGCTTGCTCAGCAAGGGAAGCCTTGCTTCTTACTGGAAACCCAGCCAGTTGTCTAGGGCTAGTGAAGTCATGAATCTTTGAGGAAAACCTATAATGACCACTTTACTAAACTAGAATGATGCCTAGCTACATTCTAAGTATTTGTCCTTATACCCACAGAGAAGCGTAGTCCTCACCCCTCTTTAAGGAAACGTCTCTTTGCAACAAATAGAGACTATTACAGAAAACAACAACCAACCAAAATGCAAAGAACAAGAGATCATTTGGTGCCCAGTCCCAACTGATAAATTTACAACACAATGCTGCACTTAAGGCTCAGGGATAACCGTGGATAGAGCCAGAGAAACAAATGATTGTGTCTCCTAGAACTGCCAGGGAAGTTGATGGGACCCATGGAGTCCTAGCAACATGGCCGCCTAAGCAAGAGCTGAACAACTACGACACCGATAGATATGCTAACGTGGAAGGGGTGGGGGGTATATCATGGGGCCTCAACACTAGGCAAAAAACTACAGGCAACTAAGGAATGCTGAGAGCGGGAGAAATCATCTTTCCCAGGGAGAAGCACAGCAATTGGTTATCCCATACCAGGGGATCAGCCCTGAGATCATATTCATAAAAGTGACATTATGTGGGCTGAGCAGATTACATGTATATGTCTAGAAACACACACGTTAATAACATATGTGTGTGTGCGTGTGTGCATGTTTGTGTGTGTGTGTGCGCACGCATGCACGCGCATGTGCACGTGTGCAACAATTAAAGTAGAAGCCATCAATTCGAGAGAGTGCAAGGTGGCCTATGAGAGGGTTTGGGGGAGCAAAGGGACGGGAGATCTGCTATACTTACAATTTCAAAAAATATTAAAAAAAAGAAAAGAAAAGAAAAGAAAAAGAGCTAGGGTGCCAGCGGCTGAAAGGGCAGGGAGGGCACTTCCACTCGGAACTTCTGGCTTCTGGAGTTGAGGGAATCAACGTCTGTTGCTCTAATAAACGTCTGTGGCGCGCTCTGCTAAAGAAACTCTGGTAAAAGTACGGTCACTCCACTTGTCCCCCAGTCTCCTGCCTCTGGAAAGCCAGTGGTCCACTCCGCTATTCTCTAGCCACGTGGATTTGTCTCTCCTGGACATCTGATACAAAGAGGACCTTTCAATATGTGGTCCCTCGTGACTGCTTCTCTCACTGTGCAGCCCAGACTGGCCTCAAACTTGTGAAATTTTTCCTGCCCTCCCCCCCCCCCCCCCCCACCCCATTCTAATATGGCATGTGTGTGTCTTCACACCTGGTTAAACACCACGTTCATTTACCCACTCAGTTAATGACTAATTTGATTTTTAAAAACGCTTTTGGGCTGTGAACATTCTTTTCCCTCTCTTTTCTGGTCCTAATAACGTTATATTTCAGGCTAAGCCAGTTATACGAAGGCCCATGTTGGCTCACAGTTCAGATCAAAGGTCAGGGATCTAGCAATGGGACAGATGCGGGGATCGGTGTCTAGCAATGGCTTCCTTGCTGGCAGAATTGTGGGGGCAGGGCCTGGCGCTCCATAGTTACACAGAGACCTTGCCAGAGACCAAAATTATCTGGATTTCATAGCAGACCAGCTCTCCAGCAGCCCACTAGTGCATTAACCCTATGAATAGATTGGTTCCCTCGGGACGGCGGAGTGCTAATCCCTTCGCGTAGGTCCATCTTCCACACCTGGTTCAACATTCTTACGACAGTCTTTGAGGGGATCGCAGAACATTCCCACCACAGGAGCATTCACACACAGGTCGTCTTCATGCAGACATGTGTTTCCATTCCTCCTGGGTAGGGATTTAGGGACACCTCTAGAGTGGAATTACTGGGTAGCTCTACATTTTACCCTTTGGGTAATCGACACTGTCTACTAAGCCAGTGGCCCCATTTGAATTCCCACCAGCAGTACATGATGACAGCCTTCAGTTTAAAGACAGTCTTGTTGAATATGATGTCAATATGATAGTATTGACATCTGTTGTGGTTGGAATATAAGATATTCTCCATAGGCTCATGTTGGGCACTTGTTCCATTCCTGGTGGGGTTCTTGAAACTTTGGGAGGTGGGGTCCAGCTGAAGGAAATACCTAACAGGCAGAAGGGAGAGGTTCTTGGTGAGTATCTTGTCTCTGTCTCCTCCTTCCTCCCCTCCCTTGTCTTCCATGAACAAAGATCTCGTTAGCTGCAGGAGTCCACCACCATAATGTTTTGCCCAAGTACATAAAACCAAAATAACTATACACTGAACCCTCTGAAACCATGCGCCTAATTAAATCTCCCCTCCTTTGCTTATTTCATGTGTTCTGGTCAGTGATGCAAAAGTAATAAACACAGTTTCACTCATTATAACATGATTGTCATGAACTGAGTACATCCACAGAATAGCATATCTACTCTGGATTCTAATCTTTACCTCCTCATACCTCCCTCTGGGTTTCCACTGCTGTTTTGTTACTGTTTTCTTGGTCATTTGCTTGTTTGTTCAGGGGCTTGATTTATCTAAATCTCTAAATCTGTGCAATCTCTTCCATACCCTAAAGTCCGTGCTCCAATTCCTCCCACTCCTCTTATATCCTGTTCTGGCCTCCTAGAGATATTCTCCTCCCCAACCCCACACACACACACACACACACACACATTATGTATATATATATTTCTTGTTGTTTTTTGAGACAGGGTTTCTCTTTGTAACTCTGGCTGTCCTGGGACTCACTCTGTAGATCAGGCTAGCCTCAGACTCACAGAGATCCTCCTGCTTCTGCCTTCCTAGAGCTGGGATTAAAGGCATGTGACACTGGCCCCTCTTACACTTTACTCTGGGTTCCTAGAAGGTATTTCTAAGTTGGTATAAGCCACTCATTGGGCAAAGGTTTTATATATAAGCCCCCGCAGTACGATATTTTACCTTTTGCCACTGTGTGGAGTGGGTGAAGGGAAGGCTCAAGGCTTTTTACACTTTGAGTGTTAACAAACTGAGAAGCTGGATTTGGGGGCACTCCTGAGAGGGTGTGGAGGTGGACAGGTGCAAAATGCTTAGAGTATAAGGGTGAGTGTGAGTCATGCTGAAGTCTAGCTTCTGGCTTCCTAGGTACAGAAGTTCTGCTTAAGCACCTCCTGCCCTCCATTAACTCTTTTTGTCTAATCCCTTACCCCCTGCTTCCCAGCCCCTGCCCCAGGAATTGAGCCCAGGACCTCATGCACACTGGGCAAATGTTCAACCATGGAACCACACCCCCAGCCTTGCAACAAGTCACTCAATAAAAGTTCCACACTTGACTAATGATCTGTGACCTGGAGAATGCTGACTTTGTCCCCTGATTACTTCTGGGAGGCTTCAGTTTTTCACATGCTCACATCTCCAGAACTCTGGAAGGCTATCTCTGACTCTTGTGACTCCGCCATTGCCTGCTGCTACCAGTGTTATGAAACTGCTCTCCCAGGACTCCTTAACTGTGCATGACCAATGCATTCCACTATTTTTGATAATGGCATTGGGCACAAAGTTCTCCATGCTGTATTCCAAATACAAGGAGCCCCCACTTGCATAGCTGTGGACTAGCCATTCTTATGATCACCTGCATCTTTTTCCTTTGGATAGAATTCAGTTCCACAGCACTTACCCTGGAAGTGAGGACAGTGATCAACTTTTGATACAGTGGACAATGGTCCATTCCTATAATGAAGACCATGCACAGGATACAGAGAGTTGACAGCCCCTGTCTTATCTTACCCATCCTGGTATGGAAAGTGGATTCCAAAAGCATGCTGGTTAGGAATAACCCAGAATTATCAGCCTTTTATGCCTGGGCTAGAAGCCTCGACCCACAGATGAACTTTACCAGAAGAAGAAAAAGCTCAGTCTTCTCAGACATACTTGCCTGAATCAGGACTTCTGGAACATGAAGCTAAAGTGGCTAAGACACTCTGGCAGCCTTTCTTTCTTAGAGTGAAGTCACAGCCCTAGACTGAGAGCCAAGGCACTTGGGAGAAGCTGCCTATTCTCAGACAAACCACAATAGGTGTAACCAGCCAACTTTCTCAAATGAATGTTTATTTGCTATATGATCTCAGGAAACTTCCAGAGACTTTCAGTAACGTTTATCTATAGCTTTTCATTTACTATACGGCGGCTTTACTGGGGAGAAGGTCACCAAGCTTCTACTCTGCAGGTTTGAATGTGCCCTCTTCCATACACACACTTTTTAAAAGCCAGGATATCACTGTATAGAGTCCGGGATGGACTTAAACTCATGCTCCGTTACCTCAGCCCTCGAATGCTGAGACCACAGGCATGTGTCCCTATTTTCAGCTCTGAAAACCACTTATAATCACAAGTAAGAAGCTAATATGGCTCCCTTGTCCTCCTCAAGAGTGCATCTTCCAACATGTGCCCTGCTGCCCACACATGAGGCTTGCTGTGCAGGGTGGACATTTATAGTACTTGCCAAGAGTTCAGGGACTTCTTTCCCTGGGAACACTGAAAGACCATCTTTCGCTGGAGATATGAGTAGTTTGCAAGGCCAGCGAGGCACTCACTTGCTTCGTGCTTCTCTACTTTCTCATCGTGGAGGCTCGTGAGGATCACAGAATAGGCAAGTACCTGTTAGCCTAGAACCTGCCTGATAACTGTGTGAAGCCGAGCCCACATCCCTTCGGTTATACATGCAGTGTGAGAAAAACATGCCTGTGCTAAGCCACCAGAGTTGAGGCTATCCATTTTTACCTGCTGCACATCTTGACTTAACCGTATCTCATAAGAATGCTTGTGCACGCATGCACACACACACACACATACACACACACAGCCTGGTTAAGGCAACTTTATCTCTCAGTATCTACACAAAAGCCATACTCCACAGCAAGTCTACATGGTATGGTGTGACCTTCACACACTGCTTGTCTGTGTGTCCCAGCTCAAATGTGTTCTCTCTTGTGACAAGGAACCGAATGAGGCATCACCCAATACACACTACCCGTCCCCTCCCCCCCTTTACAGGAGAACTTCTGTTTATTCTTCCAGACTCAGCAGATGACATGCTCGCTGTCAGGAACAGAGAAGGCTGAGCCAGGATACAAGTGAGTGAGGTGCTTATATGCAAGTTGTCAAAAGAGAAGCTCCTTAGAAATAGTTTTAGGATGAATCACATTTGCTTTTTAGTTAAAAAAAAAAAAAAAAAAGGAATTGTAGACAAATCATTTACAAGCAAGTGTCAGAGTTCTATTTCATGTACTTTTATTTTTCTAAGACAGGATTTCCCTGTTGTAACTCCTGGTTGTCCTGGAACTGACTTGTAGAGCAGGCTAACCTGGAACTCACAGAGATCCCCCTGCCTCTGCCTCCGAAGTGCCGAGATTAAAAGTGTGAGCCACCACTGCCCAGGTATTTCATGAACTTTTGAAGTCAAAATTAACAAAGAAGAAAAGCCAGCCTGGTTAACAAGTATTAGGTTGAGTGAGCAACAGTCTCTCTGGGGGCATGCCTTATGTAAGGAAATCACATCTGTGGCCACCTGGTATAGGTAACCCCTGACCTCTACCCCCTATGCAATGATCCACATCTGTAGCTGATGGCCATGTGGCTCCCGCTGCAGCTGCACAGCCTCTAGGCTGCCCTAACATTCTTGTAACCTGACAGTCAACACACCACGGAAGAATACAGCTGGGAATTGGACTCCATGAAGTATTATGGACTGTGTAGCTTTGGTGAAGTCTTAAGTTGTAGGCTGCTATTTATGTGGATTTAGTGAAATGCAGTATCTGGTTGGAATCCAAATGTACAAGGACATATTTCACAGATTCTCAGGTAAACTCAAAGAGGGTGGTGCTCTTGGTTTGACTAATGGAAAGGTTCCAATTTTCACTGGCCACTCTATGCCGGGCCTCTTGCAGCTTAGCTTTTATGAAAACAAAGCCTTTTGTAGCAGCATGCTTGGCAATAATACCTAACTCTGGTGAGCATCGCTGGTTTTGACTGCTTGTGCCAGGGCTGGATCCCTTACTGACACTGCCCTGGCTCCTACGGAAACAGTCAAGGTTCAGATTCAAAGCCAATCAAGATACGCTAACACTTTTGAGGCATGCAGCTCCCACAATGCCTAAGGAAGACGGTACAAGCAATCTACAGGAGTGTTGCTTCTCTGTGGATGACACAGACATCACACTCCATGATGAAGCTGACCTGATGTGAACGTGCAGTTGAAGGATACACGTATGTGGTTACTCAGGAGGATTAAACAGAGTGGGGGATGGGAGAAAGGGAGCGAAGAAGGGAGCAAGGTGAAGAATACAGAAAGGAACAGCTAACACTGAGGGCCATTTAAGGGGTCTTACAGAAACCTATTAGTTTTAAAAGCTCTTAATATATATACATGCATGAAATAAATATAAATGGAATCAACAAATGGCAGGGAAGACAAAGCCCTAGACATCTCTTGCCACCAAGTAAAACCTCCAGTTCCAGGAATGGCTTACATGTAATTGAGTTGTTGGCCAAAGGGTCCCCATAGAAACCCTCAAACAGCTCAGGCTATTTCCAAAGCTATTGGTTGCTCTCCATGAACTGATGGTAAGGCCCTATTGCTGATAACAGCACTTCTATATCTCATTGAAAACAGAAAAGTAGAGCTGGTGCCTAACTAGTCTTGACCCCCTCTACTGACTAGTGTTCATGGTATAGGTATTCCGAAGACTACTAGAGAAGAAAGGTAAACACCAACCCTAATACAAACCCTTCCATCTACAATGGTAACATGCCTATAAGATATGCTAGCGCAATAGTGGCACCACTGTTATGGGAGTAACTAAACTACCATCTTATTGGATTTAAGGCGTAGCTACTCATGAGATGGAACCCATGCCTAATACTGCTTGGGTGGCCATGAATCTGAGACTAGGTAGGCCATGGACCTAGGTGAAAACCAAATACTATTTTTCTGGTTAAAGAACATAGGAATAAAATGATTCCTAATGACATTCCGCTATACCCATAGATCAGTATCTCAAGCAGCCAGCATCAGAGAAGTAGATGGAAACTAATAATGAGATTTATAGCCGGACAGTATGAGGAGAGCCTTGGAACACTTAGTCTTAAACAGGATGTCTTTACCAAATCCCTCCCCTTGGGGCTCAGGAAACGATGCAGAAGAGGCAGTGGAAAGATTATAAGAGCCAGAGGAAATGGAGGATGCCAAGGAAACAGTATCTTCCAGACACCACAGGACTGACACACATGAACTCAGAGAGACCATGACAGTATGCACAGAGCCCACATAGATCCAAACCAGACAGGGTCCCAGTGCTGAGATGGGGAAGTAAACACAAGCCCCAGCCCTAACAAAGACGCTATCTCCAAATGACAACAGCTCCCAAAGGAAAAATTAGTTTCTCCAAGGAGTCTCACTGGTTATACAAACCACACTTGAGGGCAGGCCTCATGCTCAGCAGTATGGCCTAGGGGCCATAAACCAAATGTCTTGACTTTGATGGCTAACCAGATATAGCTTACAGGTAGCCCCTTGAGCATGAGCTAATCAAAACTAAACATTTGTAAAATGCATTTCAGTCCCCTAATCAGAAACCAGGCTACCTCACCTATTTTGAAACCCCCTCTTACTGTCTATAAAAAGGCCAGCAAGCCTTTGTTCAGGGTCGGCCATTTCACCTGGTGCCTGACCCCAGCCTGCTGGTTTGCTCTGCAGAATAAAGGCTCCTTGCTTTTGTATCTGAACTGGATTCCTAACACAAAACAAACTCAAAGGTATTTTTGGAGATTTTTTTGGTCTCATATTGCTTTGCTTGGGCATTTTTTCTTTTTTACCTAATTGGTCTTTTGGTTGTATATTATAGTTTCTGATTTTGAGTTTTTATGGTGTGTGTGTGCGTGTGTGTGTGCGTGTGTGTGTGCGTGCTGCTCTTTCTTGATTTCTTTTCTCTTTCCTCTTCTTTTGGTTTGTTAGGTTGCTGGTTTTGTTTTATTCTCACTTTTTAAAATCTGTTTATCTTATTATCTGCCTGTTTTCTTAAGGGAGAAAGGAGGTGTGGGGAAAGGAGGGGAGGATTTAGGAGGAGACAGGAGATGGGAAACTGAGGATCAGAATACACTGAATAAAAATTACTTTATTATCAATAAAATTATTTTTAAAGCTGGTTTCAAAGTCCCTGTGCTGAATAAAGAGAAGGCACCAGTGTTTCTCGGGTTCTGCTGAGCCCTGGTTTTAAACATGTGTGAAGGGACGGACTCTGCCCAGATCACTCTGGGCTCCTGACTGTACTACACTGCTTCATCCAAGACTCTAGGGGGATGCTTCAGGCTCCTCTGCTCTCCCTTTCATCCAAGATGTTGAGCGTCTGAAGCAGCAACTGAGGTGAACTCAATGGACAGATCAAAGCAAACATGTACTGAATCTGCGGGTTGGTTGATCTGTGCTGAGGAGGGAGCTAAAGGCACCTTCAGTCATTTGACAGCTAAAACTGCCTACTCTGGCATGAAATGAGGACTAAAGGGTAGTCACTAGAGGAGAGGAGTTCAGCCTCCCAGAAGTTCCTGAGCAATTGCAAGTATCAGAAAACTGCTCAAGCATCTCATTAAGCAGGTGGCTGGCATCCCAGAAGGAAGCTATCCATTACATCATGCAGAAAAGCCCGCTGCAGACCAACAAGAGACAGCCTTGGCCTGATGGCTGTGGTTCATCCTCTAGTTCCTAGCATTTCTAGATTTTTTTTTTTTTTTTAATTCCAGAATTTCCTGAAAACCTACCAGATGACTAGATCCAGATGTTATGAAGATTTAAAAAAAAAAAAAAAGCCACCGCTCTCTAGGGGATTGGTGGCTTGAGAGACAGTCACATGCATATAGGCAAAACTGTGCCTTGAGACAATGTTTCAGGCTATACGTATACTCAGGGGAAGCAGGGGCAGCGGAGAGGAAGGCTGGGGAAACTTAAAGAATTACTTCTTGTACAGAGGACTACAAAACATTAGAAGGGAAGTGGAGGATGCCAAAGGGTAGAGAGCAGACATGTCACATTCAGTGTGCTCAATGAACCCAAGTGGAGAGAAGGAACAGAGGAATGGAGGTCGGTGGGCTAAAGAACACAGACTTGGTTCTGAGGACCTGGGCTGACCTCAGATCATGCAAGGAAGAGGCATGCCTAGTTAGTTACTCCAGATAATATGTCTAATCAGAAAACAAAAAAAAAAAAAAAAACTAAGGAAAGAACAGGAATCTGGGAGAGAAGGACACATCTCTGCTGACACAGGTGAGCAGTGGCGGAAGTCTGATGCGACAGCTATGTGGGGGACGCTCTGCCACGGACTCTGTCCGCCCTGCTTCGTGCAGCCTGCTGCAGACTGAGTGAGCACTCGTTCGTGAAAACAATGAGTTTATCGGACAGGACATGGCAAATGCTTAAAGAAAATTGGAGTTCGAGCCAGCAGGATGGCTCAGTGGGTAAAGGTGCTGTAAGAAGAGCTTATGTTACTGCTCTCATGTAGGTCGGTAACTAAAATGAACAACAAAGTAGGGCAGAAAGAAATATAAAATGTACAGGTTGGAAAGAAAAAGAACACTACAAAGCTTAGTGTCACCACAAAGGCGGTGTTGTGTGTGCCGAAAGAGACTTAATTGTTAAGGCTTCTCTTTAATGCTGCTAATCTTATCTGCATTGTAAACACAAGAAGGGCACTCTTACAGGAAGAGTCCACCCAGTTAAGTCTCCAACTTGTGAAAAAAGGCTTAAGGAGTTTACCTGCCTAACTGCTTTTCCTTTTCCTTTTTCTCTTTCCTTCTTTTTCTCCCTCTTTCTCCATCTCCCTCTATCTCTTTCTCCCTCTCCCCCTTTCTCCCTTCTCTTTCTCCTCTTTCTTTTCTTTCTTCCTTTCATTCTTCCTTCTTACTTTCTATCTTTCTTGATTTCCCTCCCTCCCTCCCTCCCTCCCTCCCTTTCCTTCCTTCCTTCCTTCTAAGACAGGATCTCACTATGTAGCCCTGGATAGACTGGAACTCACTATGTAGACCAGACTGGCTTCAAAACACCTGCCTCTGTTTCACCTCTACAGCTCTGGGACTAAAGTCATGTGCCACCATGACCAACTTCTAAGGAGATTTTTGTTCCTAATAAGCATACAGAAGAGATGGGCATGGTGGCACACACCTTTAATCCCAGAACTTTGGAGGAAGAGGCAAGTGGATCTCTGAGTTTGAGGCCAGCCTGGTCTACATAGTGAGTTCCAGCATAGTCAATGCTATATAGAAAGACTCATCTTAAGGAAGGAAGGAAGGAAGGAAGAGAGAGAGAGAGAGAAGGAAGAGGAAGGAAGGAAGGAAGGAAGGAAGGAGGGAGGAAGGAAGGAAGGAAGGAAGGGAGGAAGGAAGGAAGGAAGAATTTACAAAACCAGTTACAAATGTGGTACAAGCAGGCTAGGTTCCATCCCAAACTGGTACATAAACATTATATGAACTGAAGTAAACATCTCTTGTATTAAGGCACTGAAATTTAGGAGTTTGTTGTAAAGGTTATTATGACCTACCCTGCCTATAGAGCAAACGAGAATGGTTTTAAAAAATGGGGTGGTGAGCAGAAATATACTCTATTCTATATGGCTTTCTGTGTAAATAATAAACAAAAGACTAGAATGCTCTATGACTCCAGGTACTTTATAACCCACTATTGGATACAGCTCACATAGTTCTGAGATGATGTAGCTAAACTCAAAAGAAATGTACTTGCTCTGTTACGTGACTAGAAATCATATTCTCTAACTGGCTTTCTTCCCAGAGGAGATGTTTCATGAAAGGACTAGGGCACTACCCAATGCCAGGGAAGCCCTGGGCTTGCTCTGTAGTCACTCTGTAGGTGACTGCATGATGGGCTGTGCCATATTGGGATACTGCTTTGGGGACAGCGGCGTATCTACACTGCCTTTGGGATATTTCACTGTGCCCCCTGAAGATGAGCACATAGGAAAGGAATTTTGTTTTTCCTTCAGCAAAAATGACATTTCAAACTACGAAGCTGCATCTTAGAAAGCTATCATCTTTGAAACAGTTGTTTCCCAGGAAACTTGCCTGTGATCTGTCCACAGAGGGTGTGGCCAGTGGTTTTAAGACTGTAAACTCCTTAGATGTTCTACCTGCCTGTGTGGTCAGGAATAGAAATTGCTAGAGCCATGGTTCTCAACCTTACTATTGCTGCAACCCTTTAATATAATTAATTCCTCATGTGGTGACCCTCAACCATAAAATTATTTTTGTTGCTACTATAATTTTGCTACTTTTATAAACCTTAATGTAAATATACTATGCAGATGGCCTTAGGTGATCCCTATGAAAGGATTGTTCAATCCCCAAAGGGGTTAAGACCCACAGGTTGAGAACTGCTAGGCTAGAGGGTCTTCCCATGGTAACAATGCTTTATTCTGATGAGTTAATTGCCAGTAGTAGGATGTTCTTAGCATAGTGTCCTTCCATGATTCCATCATTCACATTGACAGGTCACCCAGCCAGGACAACAAGACAAGAAGCGGGAGGAACACCTGGATCTGGCAGAGAGTCAGAATCACTGTTTGACTGTGCTGCCTTCATGGTTTTGTTGTTCTTTTGTTGTTGTTGTTTTGGTTTTTTTTGGGGGGGGGTTGTTTTTTTTTTGGATAGAAGGATAAAGAGGCATCCTTACGGCAGAAGGGACATCTGAGTTAAATCTCAGAGGAGCATTTATCTTTCCAGGAAAGGTGTTTTGTTTGTGTTTTGTTCATTGTTGTTTTTTAAATTGAAAAATCAGTAAAGTGCTTACAATACACTGAGATTCATCACACTGCATGCTTGACACGGGATATACTTGGTGCTCTCAGGAGACTATTTTCAGAGAACAGAAAGATGTACAGGAGAGTATGAAACATGCTTGGTGCCACCATCCTGCTTTGCCAGGGGAAGCATTGGACAGTACTCACTTTCAGTTCCCTGCATGGTCCCTCACTCCTCTCCAGATGTGTCCCTGCTTCTGAAAGGGGCCCTAGCATTTCTAGCAAGAATCTGCATCTTCTCTCCACCCTCTCCAGCCTGAAAGAGGCTATTATAGAAATTCTTTCTTTCCCAGAAGTCGCAGGAGAGCTTTCCAGCCAGTGGAAGCGAAGGCTGTGTGCGTAACAAAGCTTACTGGCCTTGTCTCTAAGTTGATTATTTCAGAGAGCCCAGAACCGAGACACAGAGAGGGGGATTAACTCCCATTTATACAAAGCTCATCTGGACATGAATTCCACTACTGCTAGCCAGGTAACACTGGACCAATAATTTCTAGTCTAGGCCCCTCCAGCTTCCAGGAGTGTGGTTATGGCCAGGGTATTTAGCCTCATGGAAACTTTCTTTACCTGCAAACTAAAGGGACCACCTCCTGAGCTGTGGGATGACCTGGGTGGGGTTCATGTGCCTGCCCTATGCCTGCCTCCTTTATATCATGGACATCATGATAATTATTACACAGTTGTGAAATGCTCTAACTGACTTATTTGCTTTCTCCCTGTACTGAGAGACTCTTAAAAACCAACATGTATTATACATGCATGTGGGGTACGCTGATGATTTTACATGTAGACACAGTACAAAGTTATTATTTTTGTGTTAGAAACCTTCAAACTCATCTGCCTCCTATAAAACATACAGCATGTTTTTGTCATGGCCACTCTGCTGAGCTACAGAACACTAACAATCATTCAGACCATGTGACTACAATTTAACACCCACTTCTAACCTTCCCCAACCCTCAGTCTATGTTGCTCTGATGACTTGGATTCTATACTCCGCCTCTATGAAATTAACTTTCAATTAACTCTTAATTTGTCTTTTTATGCCTAGCTTACTTCACTTAACACAATGCCTTTATGCTCTGTCAACTTTTTGAGAAGGCCCATGGACCTGTTACATAATAATGTTCTAGGAATGTCGCACAGATCAAATTTATTGAATATAGACTTATGATATAACATTTTATACTCAAGTACTTTATGACATATAAAAACCAGAGACAAGTAGCAGATGTAACTTCACTTGCCAACACAAATGGTGTTGGCAACCCGTGTCACCCCAGCTAACAGCAATGCCTTCATTGCTGTACCTGTAAATGTGTCTTTGATGTGACTAAGTCCCTCGAGATGCTGAAGTCAGCCATCTAGAGTCAAAACCAAGAAAGAAGAGTATTTACTTTTCACTGAAAATGATTTGACTTCTTTGTTTCTGAGTTCTCATCTGTAAAGCAAATGAAAACAAGCTGCAGCTGGATCACGATACATTCCCTAGTTTAACAACATACCTTGAACAAGCCTGAGCCCATGGAAGATATTTGATGTACAATACAGTTACTGAAGGGGGAATAGAGATAAAAATAAAATAAAATAAAATAAAACACCCCCTAGGTTTACAGTAGAGACTACATTACTTAATAGTGCATGGCATAGTGCTGAACACCTTTAAAATAACAAGTTTGCTTAATATTTCATGGCTGGAGGAAGGCCAATGTATTAGTCTGCATAGATCTCAATATCAAGAGCTCAGCTAAGGGTACCACTGAAAGAGGCTTTTCCCACAGTGTGATGACCAACCTTGGGACCACTGAAGGGTCATTATGGTTTAGATGTGGAATGTCCCTTGTAGGCACATCATGTATCAAACATTTGGTCCCTCGCTGGTGGTGCTGTTTGGGAGAGATTGTAGACCATGGGGTGTAGAGCTTAGCCAGCAGAAATGGGTCCTTAGGTGAATTTCCGTGTCTTGATTCAGCAAGGTGTGAAGAAGCCACACTTCCCACACTGCCAGAGACTGAGCTCTCCCTGGCAAGTCTTCTCTGCAATGCTGAGCCACACATTCTGAACACACATAAACTCTTCCTGTAAGATGCTCCTGTCAGGCATTTTGTCACAAAAAAATGAGAAAATGAAATAATACATGGGCTTCTCTGCCCCTCCAGACTTTGCAGAGACCTTTATGAGCGATGTGAGCCCAAGGACACGGCCTCTCCATGTCCTCATTTCTCTACTCGAAAATGTTCTAGAGTGCACACATGTTCTACAAAGTCCACAGACTGTCGAGAATGCTAACAGCTGCAAGAGGCCAGAAAAGTCCAGTTGCTGGCACTTTGGCATGATGTAGGAGGAGCAAATGGCAAGCATGCTGCAGATCAGAGAAAACGACAGGAAAGGGCACCTGGTGGGGATCCCACAAACATACTGAAAGTCTAAGATGTGGGACAGATTAAGTTAGTTGGCCTTTAGCTCTGATACTTGCAAACATCCCATTCAAACCACTGCTTCTTAAAATAGTGTTTGTAATTTTCATGATTTCAAAAGCACGCTTCATTATTCCATGATTACAAAGGTTCATTATAAAACTTCGGAAAATTCCAGAGAAATGATGAAATGTAAAACTTCATCCCTGCCAGAGATTACTATTGTTCATTACCTTAATCGTTTTTAGGCACTTTACAGTTTAGACATTATTAATAGCAATTGGTGACTATTCCAAAAAGCTGAATATCATGTCTCTCCTGCCTACATTGTGTCCATCTTACATTTTTCAAAACTTGTTTGCATGGAGGTACCCTACATGAAGAAGGGATAATATTTTTTTAGGTTATTGAATGGATTATTAAATAAAAATCTCAGTGCCAGGTGTGGGATATCTCACTTCTAGTTGTTGGTCTGAGGCGGGGGAGTCCAAGACACTGCCAACAATACAGGCTGTTGCCATTGCTCTTGGTTGCCTGCCAGAACTTGATAGTAAGATCATATTGCTGAAGACACCGCTTTCTTTGGCCTTAGGCATAGAGATATCAACCTGGAACTGACCAGGAAGTTTCCTCCTGGCTGTCTACTGTCAGAAGTTATATGTTGACTACTGTTGAAGAAAAGCCATCAACTGTCTTATCTAGCTGTGACTCTTGTGAGCTACAGTAACAACTGACCCAGCGACACATGCACATTATTGCTATAGTGGCATAAATGTTATGGAGGTAACCAATGACTTTCTGATTAGATTTAAGGCCTCCTCCACAAGAGAAACTCATGTCTTCCTGGTACTATAAACCTGGCCAGTAATCCATGACTTGGGAAGTCTTAACCCCTAGGGGAGAACCTAATACTATTATTTTGCTAAATGGGCATAGTATCAAACTGCCTTCTAAATACTTCTCTTTATATCCAAAGATCAGTGGGACTTTCAGACTTCATCAGAAAAACTTGTTCTTTGCAGTGAGCAACAGTTAATACAGAGACTCATGGCTAGCCAAAAAGCAGAGAATAAGTGACTGTGGGGGCCTCAAGCCCTGAATGACCATCTATAACTCTCCCGGCCCCAGCCCCATCCTCTCAAGACTCAGGGAACACCATGAAGAGGTGACAGAAAGTTGGTAAGAGCCACAGGATGGGGAGAACTGCTGCCATCAGTGTCTTCTGGACTTGGCAGGGCTACTGCACTCGTGAACTCGGGAGTGGGCTATGGGTTCCTGAATAAATCCTGCACAAGATGAAGCCAGTCAACATCCCAGCATGTATGGAGAGGGACACATAAAGCCCTCCACCTTGCGGAGGAGTTAATGGCACTTGATGGGTACTGGGGAATGGAGAACCATTTTTCTTCAAGGGCATGGCTCCTGATAAGCTGCCTGGGCCCCAGGGAATGGCCCCACATCCATGCTTGTGTGAGCATCAGTTGGACTAGATGGATTTTTTTAATGACATGAAGTTGGGAAGGAGATGCGTTAGGGAGGGTCCAGGAGGAGATAGAAGGGGGTGATAGGGAAAATACGGTCCAAATACATCATTTACATGTATGAAATTTATAAAAAAAATGTTTAAATGCATGAGAAATTAAAATGAGAATAAAGAAAATGAATACTCTAAAAATAAAAGTTCTTGGTGTAGACTTAGTTAACGTGGACATTGGGATATGAGGTTACATGACAGTCTTTTTCTGCTCTAGTGGATTGACTCTGCCCTGTACGGGGAGGGAAGATGTGGAGCCAACCTTGCGACTCCCAGGGCTCCTTATCCCTATTAACTGTCAAGTCACTACCATCTCCAGCTGCGAGTCTGAATACATGAGGCAGTAAGAAAACCCTGAAAGTTCAAAAAGTGAGCTCTTAGCTCCTGGGGCCTCTTCTCATCTTCCTTATTCCTTCTACCTTTCACAGCCTTTGCAACTTTGTATTATGTACAATATCCAAACGTTGTAGTTGTACTTAGAGAAATAGGGGAAATTACCTTTAGTCCATTTTCCTGAAAGTGGAAGCCCCCCCCATTTTCCCTTTAGTGATTAAATATGATATGACCTATGCCAGAGGTCAGTCCTGGTTGGTCAATTGTGCTTATCAGGTTGTGGTAGACACCAGCCATCATGGGTGATGCTCAAGGTGATTAAAGGAGAGCTGAAGATTAAATGGTAAGACATATAGGTTGAAAGCAAAAGAAATGTCTTCGTAGTGAACAAAGCAGGGACATGCAAAATTAATCATTTCGAAAACTAACTTAGCATCCAATCGAAACAGCAAACTGCTAGAAAGTGACCGTAGGGGATATACGATGCTGGTTTCCTTGCCATCTCCCTGTCCCTCTGCCTGTGAGCTGTTTGCTTGCACGGACTTCTAAAAATGCCTTACAGGAATAAATAATGCCTGACTGGCTGAGTCAGCGCACAGAGACATACACCCACACAGGCCACCATGCCAGTATTCCAGTGTAAAAAGCAGCAGGTTGGCTGTGTATCAAAGTCAGTATGCATGCTGACCCCTTGGAAGGTCCCATCAGCTCCCTACCTACTCTGGCCTCACAGTGTCAGTGAACAGGCTTCATCACCCACTTTTGTTAAGTTTCCAGCAGAAAACTGAGAATTTAAACAATTTCCATTATAGCCAGCTTGTGTTATGAGTAATGGAAGCAAGTATTTTACACCATTTTCCATGAGAAATTCTTGTCACGGGCCCTAATAAACATTGTTATTTTTTTAAAAGCCTTAAATATTTGACCATTTGCTCCAGACTATACAAACTACATCTCTGTTGTGTGGGACCTGCTCTAAAGTTTCGGACTCTCTGGCTACCTCACCAGACCACACAGAGTGCTCTTCCAAAAGCCAAAGGCCAAACTGCTTGGAGAGGCAGGAGCTCCCCAAAGCCTCATCACCAAGTTTTCAGCCTGTTCCTAACCAAGAGAAAAAGCAAAATATGTCCTTCCCCTTTACCCACAAAAGGAAATACTGCCACCACCACAACAAAAAATATTATACACCAAGCCCGCACTCACCAACGCCTCTATCAGAGGAGGACATGGACTCTGAGCTATGGAGTCCTGGAAGCCCAGCTAATGTAAAATTCTCATTCGCCAGGTTCTCAAAAGCTAAAAGCCCCTGATCATTTGTGCTCACTGATGCCTGAGGAGATATGGGATTAGAGACATATGTTCAAAGTAGAGGGTCTTGGGGGACCTTCCCCCTGACGTAAGGCAACCTTGCGATACAGCGTCAATGCATAGTGAACACTTGCTTTGTTGGAAAGTCTGGCCAAAGGTGTAGATTAGTAAACAGAATGTATGGGAAGGCATAAGTAGACATATTCAGATGGAGAATTATCATTATTTTTTAACTTATAATAAAGCTCTTTTGAAACAGGCGGAATCAGATACTATTTCAATGTTTATATTTGCTAACTTTTAATCTCTTTAAATAAACTTGGCAAACTCTCTTTGGATAACATCATGAGTCATCGAGTTATGAATTACCCCAACCCTGAGCCAAGTATTAGTGGCCTTTCCCCCGGCCTAATTACATTTTGCACAGCACTCAGACTATGGCTCAAAGTGGCATATTATAAATCACTGAGTCTCTGTGGCCAGCCCTTTTCTTATATCTCCCTACAGGAATTTTAAAGCCAGAATAAACCATAATTCTTCCTGTATTGTGAGAACACAAAACTATGTCTAAATTAAAAATGAAACGTTAAAATGAATAAATGGATGGGTGAATGAATGAACCAGTGAGGAATATTTTGCGAATTTCAAGTCACATGCTGTTAGTCAGAAATCTTCAGATTGGAAAGAGAGGGACATAAGCCAATACATGGTTTCCCAGCAGAGAAAGAACCACAGTGGGAAAAGGGGGAGGGGGCACCATTTTTGCTTTATTTTTGTATGTAGCTTTGAAATACATCATTCTATGTGAACACATGCTGCCAAAGTAATTCCCTTCCATTAACTAGATGAGAGGTCCATAATAACAAATACGTTTTCCTTTTTGTTATTTTTTTAAAGATTTTAATTTTATTTGTAATTATGTGTACATTTGTGTGTATGGGGGGGGGGGGTTGTGCCTTTGAGCGCTGTGCTTGTAGAGGCCAGAAGAGGGCATCAGAGCCCTTGAAATGGGTTATAGGCAGTTGTGCACTTGCATGTGGGTGCTGGGAACTAAACTTGGGTCCTCTAGAGGAGGAGTTTGTGCTCTTAACCAATGATGGCTGATGACTCATTGGTTAAGAGCTTAATAAAATAAAAAAATAAAAAAGCTTCAGCTTTGTTAGGCCAATTTTTGTTACGCCAATTCTACCTGATAGAAGTATAATGAGAGCCATTTGAATAACTTAAAATTTTTAAGTAGTCATAAAAAATATAAAAAGATGTAGCAAGTAATTAATCCAACAAGTGTGTAATAAAAACAAGGAGACGTTTTCATAGATATAAGCCTATCAGACCCCAGCAGAGGGAATGGCATGCCATGGCAAATTCCATCTTCAACTGCCAACCCCAACTGTCTTGTCCTCAGGACTGTATTAAACCAAAGCTCCTCCTTACTTATCCAAAGGTCTGTTTGCATGATGAAAGAAATCTCATAGCTTGACTCATCCCACAGCCCTCAGCAGCCGAGTTGTCACATTCATGGTGGGGAAGCTCAAAGCCCAGTGGGAGCGATTCACTCCCATAGTTGTCTGAGTGTGGGGAGATTACAATGAGACATCCTCCTTATAAACTTTGCTTTAACAAGTAGACCTCAGAGTGCAGCTTTAATTACTCTGGTTATGACCTTTGGACAGGTTTAGGAAGCAGTCCTTTAACAGAAAGCAGCAACCATTTACATTTATAAAGCAGACGTTTTCCAACTATAGAAATCATAAGTCCTACCAGGATTCTAGGCTACGAACACATGATTATCTTAAAAAAAAATACAAGGATATATACGCAGAGAGAAATACAATATTTGAAGATAGGTTCAAATGTTCTCCAACAAAAAGAAATGAGGAAATATATTTTAATAAAACAGTTGAACTCAATGTATCTAAAAGATAATTTCCAAAGAAAATCAATGTAAATATTATTCACGTGTATTTTAACATCTTTTATTTACATTGTCTTGGAAATCCAGTTTACATTTTATACTTTTAACAAACCCAGATTCAAACTAGGAGCCTTTCCGGGACTCAGTAGTCATGTGGAGCTGGCAGCCATTGGGCTGAAGAGCAAAGAACAGAAACATAGCTAGAGCTCACCTGTAGCAGATGCTTTTTCTTCAGGTTCCAGATGTCTTCCACCTACCCCAAAGGCTTCTTACCCACTTCTCCTGACATTAGTGCTTAGATATGTGTCATTTTTATGTTACCCGAAGCCCTGTTCCGCACCTTATATAACACAACACAAAAAGTTGGCTCCGTCTCACTTCCCAGCTGAAGATGTTGAGTACAGTCACATGACTGCCAAGTTTTCTGGCCATAGCTGCAACTCCAGTCTCTAAAGGACTATGTACACCATGACCATGGCTTCCATGTCACCACCCTCTCAGAAATCACAATATGGTGCTTCACAGCAGAGGAAACAACCCACCGGAGCCACGAGAAGAAAGCCTGCTGCTTACACTACTCAGGTCCCAGTGGCTTGCCGGGGTGAGGGAGAGGTTAGGTCTCAAAAAGCAGTTATTTCCACAACTTGAAAGAGATTTCTGGTCCTCTGCCAAAGGCAGGAGAACCTTTTAAAAATAAATCAATTCCTCATTTCCAAAGAACAACCATGTAGAACATGTATGCCGGATCAAATGCCACAATTGAGAAAATGTCACCATCAAAGCCAAGAACAACCGAGTCCCTCCCCCGTGTCCTGTAGAACTTCAAGGAGATTCATAAAAAACAGCTGTCTCTCCCCAGTTTTCACTGAGTCTAACTGCATGCACTGTGTCTTGCTTTAGGAAGCATACAAAGCATTATTCCAACAATTAAAAAAATTACATTCCTCCCCCATTTTTTTTTTTTGGTCTTTTTTCTTTTCATCTTATGTTTCATTTCTTCCTCACCCTCACTCTTACTTAGTGGATTCAGTCATGTGAAAGATTTTAAATGCTGAAAGAAATCTCTTGGATCTTCTCCCATCCCTCTTTTTCTGTTCTCACTGTATCTTTACTGACAACACTGGTCACCACCATTGTCCCATTCTCACAAGAGAGGGAAATGGATCCAGAATGTACATTTGGCACTGCTAAGAACCAGGAGATGTGATGTTTGTTCTCTTGGTTTTAAAGTAGTTTGTGATGATGGAGTTGATAAGTTTGAAATTGTCTCGCTGGGTGAAGGTCTTGTGATCTGGTTTTCACTATAGGAGATGCAAACGTGGTCCAGGACAAAGCAAGGTGGGGAAGTGGTGATGCTGGAGCTAAATAAGAAATGACTAAGATGGGTACACATGTTTCTGTGTGCATGCATGTATTATGTATGTATGGTTGTATATATGTTTGCATGTGTGTCCATAGAAAGGGAAAGAGATATGTAATAGCCAAACAGCAGTGAATTCATCTAGACTCTGATTTCTGACATGGCCTCTGTAGAAGGAACCAAATCTCCTTGGAGAAATGACTGTGTACAAGATAGGGCAGAAGAGAAGCAAATTGGCCTGAAACAGCCTGTGCCAAAAAAACATGAAAGCAAGCATTTATAGAATAGTAAGAAACATAAAAATAGGTTGGCAGGGTTTTGGTTGGCTAATGCCTACCATCTAAAGAATAACTAGTAAGTAGGGAGATAGCTCAGACTGTGAAGTGGTTGCCTTACAAACAACAGGATCCAGATCGAAACCCAGATCATGTTTAAAATAAAAAAAAAAAGGAGGGAGATAGGGAGAGCTGTGCATACACATGCCTTGTAATCCTAGTGTTGGAGAGGTGGAAGCAAGCACTGGGCTCAACTAGCCTACTCTAATTTGCATTAACAAATGGCCAGGAGCTGGTCAAATTGACTATCGATATTAATCAATCACCACAAATCCACCCCTTTTAACTTGACACCAAAACACTTTTAAGCCATAGTTTCTTCTTACTGTCTTTAGGCTCATGGCTGTCTATTCATGCAAAATGCATTCGGGCCAACTTCAGAGTTCTCATAGTCTTTTACAGGCCCTTTAAATGCCTTAAGTCATATCTCATCTGATACGCACTCAGCTGTGAGTGCCTGCAACAAGCAAACAAACAAGCAGAAAGCAACTTATATTCTTCCAATATACAATGGCACAGAATATGCATTCTCACCGCAAAGGAAGAGTAGTCATAACAAGGAATGATCAGATTTAAATGAGACCGAAACCCAGAAGGGAAAATAACAAATCTGTGCCACCAATAAAAAGCAACTACCCACTGCCCATTTTCCATCCCCCTCCCAAGCTGTCACTGCTCTCCTTTCTGACCCCAGGTGCTTCACACAACAGCAGGGTTTGTCCTTTCCTGCCTGGCTTACTCTACTGAGTATATTTCCAAGATGCATTCATGCTGCAGCAGGAGGTAGGATTTTATTTCCTTTTCCTTTTAAGGTTGTACACTATTCTATCGTGTGTATATACCACATTTCATGTATGGACATATGGATTGTTCCTATCATCTGGCTATTGTAACTGTGATTCCTATGACTATGAGACTTAGAAATATTGGAGTCCCTGTGTCCAAATTTGGGGTGGTATATACCAGAGTGATAATTCTATACTTTAATTTTTGAGACTTATTGGGCTTTCTGAAAGAAAGAAGAAAGGGCGTGGCTATCGAAAATTGCCGGTGAATAAGTGTGAAAACATCTGTCCATGGACAGTGCCACCCTCAAGGCAACGCATTACTAGTGAGGGTCATCACCATCTGCCAATGGCCGAAGAATGAGATGTCCACACCATGGCAAATGCCTTCTCCAAACAGTCAAAGCTTAGGGTCGACAAAGAGAGGCAAATTCACCGAGTGCCTTAAATACTCAGTGAGAAGCGCCTATCGCCATGTAGCGTGGTCTTTGTTCTCTGATGAAGATTTCGTCGGTTGTAATTTACCATCTTTACATCTACTCCTTGCAATGTACAACACACAACTCAGTGATCTCTTTCAAAGCATTCACAGAGCTGACTAACCACAACAATGACTTTTTTTGTTGTTTTTTAAAGATTATTCCATTTGTTGAGATTATAATTACAGTATTTCCCCTTTCTTTTTCCTCCCTCCAAGCTCTCCCACAGACCCTCTCCCTTGCTCCTTTTCAAATTCATGGCCTCTTTTTTCACTAATTGTTGTTATACTCATACACACGCACACACACACACTCACACATCCCTAAATAAATACAACCTGCTCAGTCTGTACAATGTTACTTTATGTATGTTTTCAGGACTGACAATTTGGTATCAGATAACTAATTGGTGTGCTCTCCTATGGAGAACAATATTGAAGAAAGAAAAGAGTATAAAGAGACAGAGGTAGAGGAGAAATAAAAAAGAAATGAGAGAAAACAGAGAAAGACAGAAAGACAGAAAGACAGAAAGACAGACAGACTAACTGACTGACTGACTGACTGACTTGTTATAGGAATTGGCTTATGTTAGGAAAGCCAAGAAATCTTCTGGTTTGCTGTCTTCAAACTGGAATCTAGAACCAAGTCAGTGGTGTACTTTAATCTGACTGTAAAGCCAGAGGGTGAAGGGGCTCATGGTGTCTTGGTCTCGATCCACAAACTTAAGGACCAGGAGCACTGATGTTTGAGGGCAGAGATGGGTGTCTGGCTTAAAGTGTATGCACCTTTCTCTACCTTTCTCTTACACTCAGGACCTAAATCGATCAGATGATGTCTTCCCCATACTTGTGCCAGCAACCTTAATTAGTTTAGCACTGTAGATGTCATTCACTTCTGGAAATACCCTCACAGGCAAACCTAGAAAATCATGTTTTAGCAGCTCTTCTGACATCTGCTAGCTCAGTCAAGGTGGCACGTGAAAGTAGCCAGCCAGGTGTGGGTGACACCTGTAATCCCAACATTAAGGAGGTGGAGACAGAAAAATCAGGAGTTCAAGGTCATCCCTATTCACACAGTCAGTCTGAGGCCAGGCTGGTGTACATGAGACAAACAAAGGAATTAACCACTCTACCACCAATAATGAAGCTTCTCACATATGACTTTCCTGAAAATGTTCAATTCCGATTATGAGAATACAACTTCTGATCATGAGTTTATGTAACACAAATGACCTGAATGCATCAAAAAATGCCTGCGCCACTAGAGAGAGACAGAAAAAGAATAAGGATGTTATTTTTACAGAACAGTAAGAAGAAAGCACAATGAGGGTGCTTACAGGATGCTTGCTTGGTTACTGGATTGAAGAGAAAAATGCATGGAGACTGTTGACCTTTCTGTATTAGAAAATATCACAGCCATGAACTGCATTTTCTTAGGTGTGGCAACGGCATTTTGTGGTGATACAGGGTAATGCCCTGCTTCTAAGGAAGACATGCTGGGATGTTAGGGTGACCACATTATGTCCCCAGCTGAATAGTACTTAGGTTAAAAAATATGTGCACAGCTGAATAGCACTTAGGTTAAAAAAATGTGTGCACTGTGTATGTGTGCATGTGTATGGGAGAGAGGGGGCAAAGATATGGACAGAGGAGGAGAGGGGGAGAGGGAGGTGGAGGGAGAAGAAGACCGAGAGGGGGGAACCACAAGATGTTAATAGTGACTAAGAGTACAGGTGAATTCATTGTACTTATAAATCTATGAAAAGCTGAGGGGGAAAAGTAACTGAGAAAAAGAGAAAAATTCACCCCCTTAGAGGACTTAGAGTGTATGGGATGATGCATGTCTGCTGGATCGGGCTACTCCATTTACATAGACTTGGCATCCATGGATTTTGGTTTTTGTAGGAGGGTTCTTATTGCTGTAGAGAACCTTAGGTATAATGAGTACCTGATTTCTGCATTAACCAAAAATTAAAATAGATGAGCTAGAACACAGAACTAATGTCTCACGTTCTTTTGTGCCAAAGCGCACTGTCCTCAGACCTGTCCTTCTGCAAAGTCAGGTTTGGTTCCCATTCAGTGGTCCCTGGGCTTCTCACCAAGGAGTGAACCTCCATCCCTGGTCCAGGATACCCATGGGACAGCCTAAGGGACAGAGATGGAATGTTCTCTTTGGACCTTTCTATATCAGGCTCAGAGGTTATAATTAGCAGTTGTGTGGGGGGTGAGGCTGAGAGCATGCACAGAGGAGAGAACGGCCATGATGTCTGGGGATGCTCCAGAATTCCCAGAAGACTTGTAAGTGATGAAGCCCAGCCCTTGGTGGTGGTGGTGGTGGTGGTGGTGGTGGTGTATGTGTATGTATTGTGGGGAGAAGTGCTCTCAGAACCAGCCAAGCTAAGGGAGTGCCTGGTTCTTACCACAGTATTAACAAGATTTCTCAGGGTTGGAGTGATGAATTCCTCAGTTAAGAGCACAGGCTATTCTTCCAGAAGACTAGATTTGAATCATAGCATCACATGGCAGTTCACATCTGCCTATAAATTCCAGTTCCAGGAGATCTAATGCCCTCTTCTGACCTCCATTGGTACTACACTCACATGGTGCACAGACATACATGAAAGCAAAATATCCAACCATATAAAATAAAAATATAGGAACCAAAGTGAAATCAAGTTCCAAGATTGGTTACAAGGTACAAGTTTTTTGGTTTTTTTTTTTTTAATTTCAAAAAGTTTTTTTTTTTAAGCAAGAAGGAGTAGAGGATAAAAGAACCTTCACAAAATGACCCTAATCTTATGAATCCCCAGATTATTCTCATTGTATTATTCTCCAATTCTAAGATAAAATCTCCGTTTCCTAAATAGGAAAAGCTCAGAGCATCTGGTCCAGCTCCTTTGTTTATGAACAAGGAAGCAAGATTAGAGAGAGGCAGTAACTTGGCCAAGTTATTCAACTCATAGCCACAAAAAGGCACAATTACAGTCCCCACTCTGCTCTCTGATCAGGCTGAGGGAGTATCAGTGAAAGCCAGTATAGGACAAACCTTCCTCCTTGTGACTTAAAGCCTTTGGGATGAAGGAGCACCCAGGTTAAGATCCCCCAAGATCTTACCTGCTGAGATCACTGCTGAAGCATTAAAGGGGTTTTAGTCACTGTGATTAAATTTTAAGCTACTGATGCTTATGTTAAACTTAAGAGGTCAAATTTATTTTGCATTTTTAATACAGAAAAAAAGAAGTGAAGTAAGGGAATTTATAGCCTTCTGCTGAGATAAACTTTAATTCATATTGTAGAAGGAATTTGAATATAATAGAAAATTAATGGTGAGATTATCCCTCCTTCTCCACTAGTCAGACACACGTCCCAAAGTTAACCATTTCCACAATTGCTTACTCTTTCATGGACAAGTAATACAGAATAAGTATTTATTTTAGTACTGGGGACAGAACCTAGGGCCGTAAGCATGCCAGTCAAGTGCTCTATTCTGAGCTACATCCCAGCCCTCTTAGTGTTGTTATATTGAAACAAGGTCTCACTAAGTTATTCCAACTGGCCTTGAACTCAAGCTGTAACCAAGGCAGTCTTTGAACTTGTAATTCTCCTGCCTCAAGTGTAAGCCAACAGCCAGGCTCTTGTTGCTTCATAAACATACATATTTCTACAGCTTTCTTTTTTCTTGCCTGCTATGCTGTGTAATTTTTATTGTCAACTTGATACAACCTAGTGTTTCCTGGAAAGAAGGAACACCAATGGATGAATTACCAAGATCTGATTGGCCTGGGGCCATGTATATGGGAGAATGTTTTGGTCTATGATTGATATGGGAAAGTCCAGCCTGAAATGTGTGACAGCATCCCTAAGGCAGGTGGTCCTGGGGTGCATAAGAAAGATAACTGAGCATGAGCCAGGGAATGAAAGAGAGAGAGAGAGAGAAAGGGAGAGAGAGAGTAAGAGAGAGAGAAGCATTCCTTCCTCCTTGGTTCTGGTTCAGTACTTGCCTGAGTCTCAGCACTGGCTTCCCTCAGAGATAGGCCGTTACCCGGAAGTATAAACTGAAACAACAAACTCTTTTCTTCCCTAATTTGTTTTTGGTTAAAAAATTTTATTATAATAACAGGGAGCAAACTAGAAACTGCCGACTATATTCTGATGATCGTCCCATATAGATATGTACAGTCCTACCTCATTCTCTTATGCAAGCCCTCGGACACTCCAGCTACAATGAGTCCTTTTTATACCACTGTCAGTACACTTTTCCACTTTTATCTTTTCTGGAACTTGGTTCAAAAGTCATTGTCATGCTTTAATTGTTTCAGAAAAATAAATCTCCAGTAATGTCCAGCAAGTTTAGTTCTCTTAGGAAAATGAAAGAAGAATAGTTCTCTACTAAGGAGTGTCCATCCTACCCAACAGAGAGCTTCTCAATCCTCCCACTGCATCCAGTGGACACACGGGTCCTGACACTCTCAGTCTCCCACTGCATCCAGTGGGCACACGGGTCCTGACACTCTCAGTCTCCCACTGCATCCAGTAGGCACACGGGTCCTGACATTCTCGGTCCTTCCACTGCCTGTGTCTGCTGGAAGCACTAACAGAGACAGCACTGATAGAGACAGTCAAGGCAGGCAGGTATCAACTATCAAGAAAGGAATTCATGAAGTGGGCTGGGAACGTGAGTCTTGAGACACTCTGAATCACTGGCTATCTTCACAATCAAACTTCATGAGAGCTAATGCTGCCTATGGCTTTGACCCACTCTTGAGAGGCATAAAGGAAGTATAGTCGTGAGCAGCTTGCCTGATCAAGCCACATGGGCTCTATTCAGCTCTGATGGGTGACTTTGTAGAAGTTACTTAACTTCCACAAACCTCAAGGTCTATGTCTATAAAGTAGGGCACCTGGCAGAATCCATTAGAAGACTCAGGATCTGGAATACCATTCCTGGTGTGTCAGACTCACCCTCATCCTAGAGTCAGAGTGTATATGGTTTCCAACCACAGGGAGCTCACGGAGTGGTGGGAATGTAGCTATGGCCATGGGTGCAGCTGACACCGACCCAGAGACTGTGCAGGTGGAGGCCTGTCAACTGATGAACTCTCCTAAACTTTCACTTCTTCCCCATTCTTCTATTCTATTATAGGCTTGGCCCTGTGGTGAGGGAGGTCTTTTAGAACTCATTGCAGCCCCTATGGGTATGTCTGTCACATCCTTGCATGGGGACAGCAGTCTAGAAACAGCAGCACTGCCCATCATGATTAATTCTGATCAACACATGCTTTACTTCCCTGTCTTATTTCTCAGTTACTTTAGAACTTGGTTGATAGAGAAACCGTATTTCCTATTAAGTTTCCCCTCTAGATCATAAACAGGCTGTTTTGCCCATGGGGTGTGTGTGTGTGTGTGTGTGTGTGTGTGTGTGTGTGTGTCTGTGTGTGTGTGTGTACTTGTTAGTGTTGTACATGTGTTTATGCGTGCACACCTGCAGGCATATGGAGGCCAGAGGTCAATGTCAAGCGTCTTCCCTTAATCACTCTCCACCTGAAGCTCATCAGTTAAGCTGGATTTGCTGACCAACCGGGTTCAGCTCTATCTCCATCCTCTCAGGATTGAGATTATTGGCACATACCACCATCAGTACTCAAGCTTTCCACACTGGAGTCAGAGTCTCTGGTTGTGCAAGGTTTTAGGGTTTTCTTGCAACTCAGAAGCAATATTATGAAGTACTTCTATGGAAAGAAAGCCATTGCCATGTGAACTTCCAGTTGCTTTTTGCCCAGTGTTACAGTTCCAAATAAACTTACATCATGCTGGAGGGCAGTAGAGCCCGCCTGAGAATACGCATGCCAGGCCTTCCTCAACTGAGGGAGAAGACAAGCATACTGGGGGCTTTGAGGACTGATGTAGATAAGGATGACGGCAGGGACTTAATTTCATGCCAGATGTTGTCCATTCTAGTATGTCAAGAGCTAACTTGACCTTGGAAAGAAAGACTTTCTGGCTTAGGGGTAATTATTAACACTGCAGAGGGCTCCACATACCAGCTAACCCAGATCATGAAAAGAAGGGAAGGAGAGGGGGAGGGGGGGGCAGAGGAAACAATACCAGAGTGAAGGAGGGCCCGACAGAACCCAGCCTGAGAGATGTTCCACATCAGCACAAAGCAGAACTAAAAGGGCAAAGGCAGATGTTGAGGAGTTGGGGGAGGACTGTTGGGCACCAGGCAAAGAAGATGGTCTCACACAGGTTTCAGTCAGTCACTTTTACTGACTTCAACGTAAAGGCAAGGGAGCTAACAAAGAGCCACCTAAAAGGCAAGCAAGGTACCTTTTGCTACCTAACCGTTTTAGCTAAACAATTACTTAAGTAAATGTGATGGTTAGTTTTAATTGTCAACACAACAGGACCTAGAACCACCTGGGAAGAGAGGCTCAATGGCCTCTGGGCATGTCTGTGTGGGATTGTCCTTACCTGAGCTAACTGAGGTGGAAGACCCACTTTGAATATGGGTAGCTGTTGCATTTAGCTACTTTGTTGCTCATCAAGGAAGACATGGAAGCATTTTCACAGACGCAAACCCTGCCAGACCTCAGTCAGAGGGAACCACTGTCAAGGCAAGTGCCATAGTGGATAACAACCCCGAGCCTCTCATCTCAGGGGTTTTTATTGATACCTAAGCTCCTCAGGTTTTCTATTAATAGCATGTGCAGATCATGCGGCATCAAGCATCTTTTACATAAATCCAACACCTGCACACAATACAAATGCCAAAGCCTAGGCAGCCCTTTTCCCAACAGTGCGTAAAACCATTTTAAACATAACCAAAAAATAAACTTCTACAACAGGTAGCTGCACTTCGTAGGTTGGCCCTTGGACTGCTCATGAGTTAAAAGTCGCCTAGTAAGCATTCATTTCTCTCTGCTCTAGGTTGTGCCTGCCACGAGATGAGCTATTTAAAGCTCTTGCTTCCTTGACTTTCCTGATACAGTGGGCAATAACCTGGAATTGTGGGCTGAAAGAAACCCTTTCTCCCCTAAGTTTGCTTTTGGTTGGGGTGTTTTTTTCATAGCAAAAGAAATAAAATCAGAACTATAAATAGCCACTCATATAAATGATTAGGAAACTAGAGGTATTTTAAAAAATCAGAAAAGCTAGCCATCTTTTTATCCTTAATAAATGGTACACTCATACACAGGCAAATGGTTCCCAACCATACTATAAATGGCCAACTTACACAAAGGCTACCCTATCTTTTTTACTAATTACAGAAAGAACATGCCAAAATATTTTAAAAATTGATTTAGGAAAAATACAAAGCAATTGATAAATGTGAAAATTATCTTATATTCATTTAGAATGTTCTAAATTAGACCTGACATAGTTTAGGGGTCAGAAATCCCAATCAATAATTTGATTTCCTTGGATCCATTACTATGTCCAGTTTGAAATAACCCCTCCCATGCCATCGCCTTGAGAAAGATTTGACTGCAGAAAGAAAGCTTTCTAGAGTCTTCTGCCTGAGATATGCTCCTCTAAATTCAATCTGGGCAGGACTCCAAAACAACCCTAGGCAGGAATTTAGTCCCTGGCTTGTGTTCATCAGTGAAACCACTAGGGTTCAGAGAAGACAGGCTATGGAAAGCACCGACCCTAAAGCCCACCCACTAGCAAGCCACCAACCACTAACAGCCACCAATCACCACCACCTACCAAACACTACCACCCACCACCCAGTTACCAAATACCCACCAACCACTTCCAGCCTACCACCCACCTACCACCCACCACATACCCATCACCCACCTACTGCCCATTACCACTCACCTACCACCCACCACCACTGCCCACCAGCGCCCACCAGCGCCCACCAGCGCCCAGTAGCACCAAGCAGCACCAAGCAGAACAGCTCTGTCAGGGAGAAGCAGCTGCAAAGGGCTTGGGGCTACCATGGATTTTACGGTCATCATGGGTGTTGCTGTTCTCATTAAAGGTTATTCAATAGTGAGGTGAGTTCGCATGTTCTCTTTCATGTTTAGGATGATAATAAATTTGATTCAAATTATATAATTATTATCTCCCACGCTAGTTTGATCATTTGTAACCTTGTAGGATTTCCCTTTTTCACCAGGTTATCAAGTATTTTAAGAAATTGACGTGGCCTACATTAGATAAATTAATGCTGCAATGTTCAAGCCCATCATTGGCCCTCACGCTTACTTCGTCATTCACCAAACACGCTTAAAAGGCCATGAGGTTCAGGCTGTGAGGTTCAGTCATAATGGAGTTTACAGAGAAAGCCAGTTTCTATCATTTTTATCCTTTATTTCCAAACTCTCACATTTCAGTGTCTACCGTAGGGAAAGCATGGATTAATCGAAACCTTTCCCTGGGATTCCAGTGGAGAATTTGTTGTTCTTTACTATGATGCCAGGTAGAACTCCAAGTTCTCAGTAAAAGTGTACCGTGTGGTTTTTAATAACCGAGGGGACATGGGAAGCAGGGCCCCGAGGTTAACATTTAACTAAAAACCAGCAACCCTGGGCCACATCCCAAGTCAGAACATTGGCCTTGCTGTTCCCAAAGGTTTGCAGAATCCAACTTTTCAAATTGGATGAGGAAGTGGGGCAGAAAAACATATTTAAACAGATGTTTTGGAAATTAGAAAATAAAGATCTTAAAATACCCCAAGTCCTGAGAAACTGTCCCGCTGAAATGAGCCATAAATTGTCCGTGTTCCCTTAACTATGCCTGACTTCCTCACACAAGCTGTTAGCCCCTTCTCAGGATCGGAGTCCTAGAACTCAAGCTGGAAATGTGTGTGTGTGTACATGTGTGTGTGTGTGCGTGTGTGTTTGCTATCCAAGGTCTTTTGGGTGTTAAAAAGATTCTGAGTTCAGCAATTGCTTCTAGCGAGAGTTTGATGCCCTCTGAAGGGTAAGTCAGTTTCACACCTTTAGAGACACTGTGCTCTAGAACTCTGGAGTTTCTACTTACTGCAATAATTGTGCAGTTAAGCCGAGGGCAAAGAAAACCTTAATTGGCTTTTATTTCACAGTAATGAAATCTTTCCTTCATTACTTATGAATAAACCTTTATTTTCTATTTCTTGAGGTATATGTGTGGGTTTTCATAGCTGGGAACTTCCATGAGTTTCCCTTTATTACTTAGCTACTAATGCTCTTTTTAAAAACTTGTTATTTATTGTATTGTGGTGATATGCTCTCACTGTAGATAGTAAGCTACATGAACCTGGTACATTGCGCAGCTCCTGTACGCCAGATGGCAGGGAAGCCACTGACACTGGCTTCCAGGGAAGATGGAAACCTCCTATTCTAGGAAACACTGAATGTAGAAGCTTAAAGGCTTTTGAGAAATTAAATGGGCTGTTCTTTGCCTTTAGGGGGCTCAATTTATAACTATCCATGCAGGTCTGCAAACCTTGGAGGATAGAAACATAGTAAGGAAGGCCTGAGCTCTGGGCTTCTAAGCTCACAATGTCACAAGCAGCACCAACATGAAGCTCTTCAGTTGTCAGTGAAAAGTCACGAGGAAAATGAATAAACGCCTTGTGCTACTTAGTCAGGCAGTGGTACATTCTAATGTGTCTATAAAACACGACTGAGAGACATCTGTAAAAGTCAAGCCCATCAACAAATACACATGAATCATGTCTTTAAAATAAGTATATGAAGCCTAAGAAGGTAATCAAGGCTATGTCTTAATTTAAAAAACAAGTCGGGGGTGGGGAGCAAATAGCAATCTAAAGTTCTTTAATAAGCCATCTTTCAAGGAATAAGCAAAGATTTCCACAATCCCGAGGTACAACGATTTCACTAGCACTCGAAACCTCCTAAACAGCCTTTGATTCACTTCTACATCCTTTTAAGAAAGCATTCCCTGCTATGCATTATGGACACACACACACACACACACACACACACACACACACCAAGAAATGGAAAGAAATAAAGGAAAGATTTTATTATTGTGAAATAAAATCCAACTCAGGTTTTTTTTTTTTTTTTTTTTTTTATACTTGGCTTAACTGGGCAATTATTGCAAGTTATCATTATTGTATAAAGAAGACAAGCACATAGCATCTACTTTTTTCTTCCTCTTGAGACAGGGTATTATGTAGGCAGAATGGGCTCAAATCATAATTTTCCTGATTCTGCTTCCCAAGAGCCAGGGTTACAGGCCTGTACCACCACAGGCAGCCTAACCAGTTTTTCATTTCATGTCTTAAGCATGGTACTGTATTGTCTAGACCACAAAGAAAAGTTATTAGAATTAATAACAGACAACAGAAAAACAATATGAAAGGGATAAAAGAAAATGACCTAAACAAATACAATAAACAAGAAGTCCAACTCTGGTTTTGAGTTTGCCCACTAATAAACTTAGGTCCACTTAGACACCATTTTCATTTGGAAAGCATTTATTTTGCTCACGTATCTTGCACACAGAGTAGACGTGAATCTGCCAGTTGGAAGATTGCACTGTTGGACAGCATTGCCACTAAATATCACTCCTACCTAGAACTCCAAAGAGCAATCTTATTTGGAAATGGTGTCACTAGGAGGTAATCAAGGTCATCCCTGATTGATGGTGGCCTTATAAGAGGCAAATTTGAATTTGAACACAGAGAGAGAAGATACCACTATGTAAGCCCAAAGTCACAAAGGGACACGATGTGCTTTCAGACACAGAGATTGGAGTAACATGTGTACAAGCCAACACAGGCCACTAACTTCTAGCAACCAGACTCCAGGAGGAAAGCAGGAAACTGGTTTTCTCCCAGCACCTCCAGTCAGTACTAACCAACCCTGACTTTAAACATCAAGAACTGTAAGAGAATAATCTTGTTTCTAGGCACCCTGATTGAGGTACTTCATCACTGCAGGCCCAGGAAATGAACGTAGACAACCAGACACACAAAGATGGCCTATGGAAAAGAACTGAGACCCAGCCAGCAGGAGAAACCAATGGGATGTTAAACCCAGCCTTTTTGTTTAAAATATGAACTCAGAGCACCTTTAAAAGACCACAAAGGAAAACCAAATAAAGACTGGTCTCGACTACCAAATCTGATTAGGTTTCACAAACACACATCACCAAGGGAAGCAAAACCGGTTTACACTTGAGCCTTCTCATCAGCTCTGTTTATAAACCTGTCCCTGAATTCTAAGCTTCATTCAGCTATCCTGCTATGCCCAGCAGAGAAACTGTAGCCTGGAGCGGGTGTTAAGGGCACATGAAGGGAATCAGCAGGAGTCCATTCTCACCTTGCTTCCTCTCTGAAAGAATCTGAAATCTCCCCAGAAAGCCTGTCTTTAGGATGCTATGTAGGTTATCAGTGAGCTGTACACTTTCAAAACATGAGTGTGTGCTGAAGAGCAATGGATGTGCAGATCATCACAGCCATGTCTACAACCTCCCAAGTGGCTGAGCGTGTCCTTCACACATTATTGCATGTGAGTTCACCCATGTGCTTCCAGTGTGACTGTTAGAAGTTGAGACTGCAGTCAAGATATAGTCCTTTGTGTGACCTGGAGACTCAAGGAGTGGTAGTTAAATGAGCTGCACCAACAACGTGAAGGTGGCTACAATTTGGTGCATATTGTGTTTGACATAAGGAATTGCCTGTAATAGTTAGCCTACTGTGTGGGCTCAGCAAGGAAGAGACGGAGGCATTTTCATACATGCAAACTCTGCCAGACCTCAGCAAAGGGAACCACTGTCCTGGCCAGAGTGGAACCCTGAGTGTCTGTGCTCAGGTGTTTTATTGATTCCAAACTCCTTAGGTGTTCTACTGACACCATGTGCAGATCATAAGCAATTAAGCAACCCCCACAGAAATCCAACACCTGCAGACAATACAAAATGCTAGGGCCTATGCATCCCTTTTCCAACAGTGCACAAGAACCATTATTTTAAACACAACTAAAAAGAAACTTCCACAACAATTGCCAAGGAAGAAAAATTTAAATTCTTAAGTTGCTTAGAAATTTTCTCAGTCATTTATAAACGATACACATGAACACAGGTGCCTGACATCAGGAACACAGTTCCTGATAAAACCATCCATACTGAAGCCCACACAGCTCTGCAATGTTAGCAGCAACATTATTTTATCACCGTGATATCCATAACACAGTATTGATTATTTGAAATGAAAACATTTTTTCCTTTTCTTAAAAAAAAAGCCAGGGTGTTACTGTGTGGCCCAGGCTGGCCTCAGACTCACAATCCCACTGTTTCTGTCTCCCAGGTGACAGAATTATAGGTACGTGGTGAAACTCTTATTTCTAATCTGGATCCAAAATAATCTCCAATCCATTCCAATTCAGCACATGCAATCCTATTGCCTGTCCCACCCTCCTTGCCTTTTCTCTCCCTTCATGTTGGATTTGCATCCCTAATGACCAGTGATAACAGGAAGCAAGCATCAGCTTGGTGTGCTCACATCATGACAAGATGGCTAACTGGGATACCAGAACTACACTCAAATGTCACTTAGTTCCCAAGAAAGGCCAGCTCCCAACACAAACAAACCCAATATTTCTCTCAGTAGTCTACAGGGTGCTAGTGGAAATAGAACATTTCCTGAGCCCAAGAAGTCTTGAAAAGCCAAGACGACGAGAGTCATCATTTCCCCCATTGAGGCAAGCAACCAGGTCTCTCAGCTCAAAGAGAAAACGGGCATCTCCTTTTCCCCATCCCTAAAATGAGCAACCTTGTCAATTACCCAAATTTCAGATCCCTGTACACTGCAGAACAGCACAGCCTCATTTCCTACAGAAAACTCCCGGCAGAAATAAGACCCACAGGACTAATGAATCCGTCACATGGTTCCCAAGCAGCTCTTCCAAGACTAAGGACCTCAGGGGCTCTGGCATCCAACCAAAGCACTTAGCAAACCTTTTCTGCTCCAAGTCTTTCACTGACCCAAATGGGAAGGCGGGGTGCGTTCACAGACAGAATCAACTCTCCCAAGCACCTTACCTTATTCTGCTCACACGTGTAGTGTATCCTCAGGGTGTCCATTGCTCTGATCATGGCTTGCATGGCGGTGAATATGTTTTGGTAAACCAGCTTTGTGAAGCCCTTTCTGTCTTCATCACTGTAGCCAGACCCATGGATTATTCTCATTTGCTTGATAAAGGTGCTTTTCCCACTTTCACCAGTTCCTAAGAGAAAAATAACGAGCGAAGAACAGTTAGACTCCAAAAGGAACCCTGGCAGCCGTAGTCCATATCATGGGTAACAGGTTGGGGGGATGGGCTTGGAAAGACTCTACCAGATGCTTATGCGGTAGTGCCATCCTGAGCCCCAAGAAATGCCTCCCTTTCTTTTCTCAAGTCTTTGAAGCACCTGTGTCTGACCATCCTGAACATGAAGGCTTTGTTGAGGCTCATATTGACACTGGCAGTGACTGAGCTGCTTCAGTGTGTAAGAAGGACTTGAGCAGCAGAAACACCTGGAGAAGAGGATAATTAACTTGCCAACATGTACTTGATCCTTGCACAATGAAGCATGATTCTCACTTATGCCAAGTGCTTATGCCAAGTGATATAATTGCTGTTGTTCATTCTCCAATCTGCATTTTGGGAGTCTCCTAACACTAGCCTGTGGAACCAAGAAGCATATATCACTGGGCTATCCCATGGGTCTTTAATGTGCAGAGAGGTCTCAGCATGTCATATAGAACACAGGATGCCAAGATTCAATATTTCTATCAGATTGTGATTCTGCTAAAAAACAAAAAAGTAGGAAAAATATTTATAGGGTGAAGCTCAAATATTTTCTAACATTGTCTCTGATGAATGGAATTACTTATATGAGATGTTCATGGTTCATTTCCAAATCTAAGTACTGGCTTAAAATTTTTACTAACACTTTAGTTGTTAATAAAGTTTCAAGTTGAAATTAGGAAGAAACTATCTCAGAACTAAAATGACTCACACTATACCCCTTAAATAAATGTACTTTACAAAGTGCAAATTGCAGAGAAAAGTTGTCTAATAGTATTTCTGTCAAAAGAAAATGTTATGTGAGAAATCTCAACTAAAACAACATAATTAGAGATTTTGCTATAGCAAAGGCTGAAAGTTATGTTACATGAAATGATTAATTAATTGTGATGCTTTATAGTTACTCTGTTTCCGGTGCCTCAACAGAATGCTCAGATTGTACAAATTCTATAATCTCTGGCACTTTGTTGACTCTTAGTCACATAAGTACCATGTTGTACATAACATGCGTGTGTATTACATCGTATAGGGAAGTGTTTTCCAGAGTCGGAGGCTAGAATATGTAATAGTTACTAATTTGATTAAAAATGGAGATTTTTATACTAATACAGGCTTTCCTATACACCCTTGCCAGGGCTCTGAAAACTGTAAGGACAGAGTCTGCTGCAAAGGCCCAAGTGAGACAGCACTTTTAAGTATTTTATGATTCTGCTTAAATCAAATGTTTCTTCAAATTGATTTTGTTGAAACACAACTAGCTCTTCTTTTTCTCCATCAAACTCTCAGTGGATTCCCTGCCCTTCAAGAAGATCAAGGCAGGCCAGCGGTCCTGGGGTGTGGGCAGGCCAGCGGTCCTGGGGTGTGGGCAGGCCAGCAGTTCTGGGGTGTAGGCCCACCACCCTCAGCAACCTTTCCACAGAGCTCACTTCCTTCTATACTCTCTACTCCAGCCACGCTGGCCTGCTCTTGTTTTGACTTCCTTGGGTACCCTCCACACAGCCTGGCTACTGTTCCTGGCCTTTACTTTTTTGTCTTAATTCTTGGCCTTGCCTGGCCTTCCTGACCAGGTCCAGTTCAGAACTCAGGGAATGGCCCTACCCATGATCATGATGGATCTTCTCACATGGATTAATCAAGATATTCCCTCACAGATATTATCCCAGGCTAGCCTTAATCCAGACAATCTCTCACAGGTATGCCTCAAGACCTGTCTCTGCCATGCTCAGTGGATAATTAATACTAACCATCACACTTATGCGGCTTTCTTTATGCCTAGTATGGTACCTGACATTTGGAACATGTTTAAGATTGACCGGTGCTTGATGTCAGGTGTCTACCTCAGTCACTCTCCACCTAATTTTTTTTTGAGTCAGGGTCTCTCACAGAATCTGCAACTCCTGGAATCAGCCTGGCTAGCTGGTGGGCCGGTGAGTTCCAGAGCTCCACCTGCCTCCACTTTCCAAGCCCTGGGATCATAGCCATGTGTCAGCATGCTGGCTTCTTACATTGGTGCTGGAGATGTGAATTCAGGTCTTTATACTTATACAGCAAGGATTGTGCTGACTGAACCCTGACCCCCAGGCCCCTTCTTAATTATCTCTAACTGTACAGTTCAGTCCAGTTATGTAAAACAATTCAGTGTTGTACAATCAACGGGCAGAACTCTTTTAATCTTACAGAACTGAACCCCACCCCTACCCATTGGCAAACACTTCTTGTTTCTGCTTGGTGAGCCTGACTACTCTTGACACCTAATCTACGTCAAGTTATACACTCTGTGTTCTTTTGTGCCTATCTTATTTCAGTTAGCATCCCCAAGGTGTGTCCATTTACAGCATATGTCAGCAGACTTTTGCAAATCTGAAATTTTCAAATACAAGGTATTTTAAAAGTCCATCGAGTTTCAAGTACCTATGCTACCCAACTCATGGGAAAATAGCATATGCTGTCTCTGCAGGCTCCCCTATCCCCCGTCCATCCATGTTCCGTGTAGATCAGAAAAAACTCCAGCCACACAGATAAGCAAAGAAAGGCCCTAGAAGAAGCCTTGCTTTGATATTCAATGACCTCTTCTGGGTACTAGTTGGGTGCTGATAGTGACAAATATTAAAGTAGTCATTCTGTGCTGGGGACTCTACCCAAATCATCTCCTTGTTCAGAACCACTCTGTGAAATAAGTACCGTTGTCTTTGACACGCAGGTGAAAAACCAGGGATTCAGGTTATGTAGACTGCAAGCACACATGGTTAAGTAGAGAAATAGCTGGGATCCATTCACTGGGACTCCACTGACAAGCTCTACTGTCAGAGAAGAGTTGGCTCATAAACCAAGTGACCTGGTGATACTGGTCTAATAAAGGCAAATTTTAAGTTCAGCCACGCACTGTAAACCCCAGCCAAGCCACCATCTTGCAGATACACCCTGCTCAGGTCCTGCTGGGATATGCTCAGAACCTTGTGAAGCCCCCATGTGCATGCAGAGTCAGCCTTAATGCTTTTCTTCCTGCTGTTCAGTTCTCATTAACTAGGTTCTCCTAAATCCACCCAAATAACTGCACAAAACTGAGCAGAGGTCAGACTCCGTCTCCTAAACTTTACTATCAAAGCCTGGCCCAAAGTCCTAGACCAGATTAGATCTCTGTTCCCACAGAATTCTGGGTTCCCGCTCCCCCAGATTATGAGCTCATCCTTCACTGTTTTCCACCCACCAAGCAGGGCTGAGCCTCCCAGGTCTGGTGTTAGTTCATCCCAAACAAACACAACAGTACTGTGTTTTACAAATGAAGAAGCCAATGTGAACACAGAAACGCTGTAACTTCTCCAAGCAAGCTCTGTGACCTTGAAGCCAGAAAACTCATTCAGACAGCCTGAAATTCTGCAGCAAGATAAAGAAGCTTCTAGTAGCAAGGGCCATACTTTCACACGAGGCCAAAGCCAATCACAAGTATGTTTTAAAAAGCACTGATTTCCTTTGTATTCAGAGCATTAAAAAAAAAAAAAAAAGTTTAGCCGGGCAGTGGTGGAGCATGCCTTTGATCCCAGCGCTTGGGAGGCAGAGGCAGAGGGATCTCTGTAAGTTAGAGGCCAGCCTGGTCTACAGAGTGAGTTTAGAATAGTTTTAAGATTAAATGAAAAAAAGTATTTAATGATATCAATATTTTGAAATACTCTTTAAATGCTTGTTTTCAAATGGCATTGTTCAAATAAACACACACACACACACACACACACACACACATGATGAAATGGGATAGGTTGGAGGCAAAGAAGAGACTGAATGACATTGACCACTGAAGGCCAAGATAAAAAAAGAAACCATTTGTGTGTGTGGGGGGATGGCCTCTTGCTCTCATCAAGCTGCCATACACCCCAGCTGGTGCCATCTTTTTCCAGAAGAGAAACTGAGAATCATGAAAATTAAAACTGGTTGCTCAAGTTTACATAGCTTATTAATGCTGGCTTGGGTCTGAATCCAGGGCTGTCTTGGTACATGCTCTTCCCGTGACAATCCGGTGCTTTCCTAAATAAAGGGCCTCCTTTCCTACACACACAGATTGCAGCAGGAGAGGCTTGCTCTTTCTGTTCCCAGAACTGGGCCTGACTGGAGATGGCTTGGCAGCAGGGGGCAGCAGGCAGGAGGGAGTGAAGGCAGGTAAGGACTTCATGCATTCTATAATGGCAGCTGTGGCAGGGGCTGCGGGGACTGGGTAAACTCAAGCCAAGGATCTGAGCAGATCCACTCACCTGTTCCAAACAGAAACCCCACATGTGGACCTCAGGCACACAACTATTCATTTACTCAAGGAAAATAAAACGAACACCCAAAGGCATGATTCTAGGGGTGAAAACTACTTTGTGGCTTTAACTGGGTGGTTTTGAATTGAGGAGTGGGTGGCTTAGCTCTTTTCCCCCACTTTAGCCAATTACCTCCTAAAACATGGAGTCTGGGCCTATGCTGCTGGGCTAACTATGTCCCTCTAGAATGGGCCTGCTGGGGCTCCTCCTGCAAATGGAGAAGAGAAGGAACTCTCCGTTCACAGCAGCTTTTTTTGGCCCAAATAGAGCCAAGCATTTTGACTGGAAATGAATTTCGGTGTCAGGTTGCCAAGGGATTCCTTCCGGTTTGAGGAGGGCCCCATGCGAGAGGCTTTCCACCCAGACTCTGCATGCAGCCACACAGGAGAGGGGATGAATCAACTAGTGGTTCCATTTATAGGTTCAGTTTTCAGTACAAATAAAGGAAATGGTTTTTCTCTACTTAAGTTTCCGTCTCTCCACTTTCCTATTTGAAAATAAAATCTAACTGGTTATTAAGGACAGCTGTTATCCACTACACGACATCTCAATCAACGAAGGAATGCCAGTGTATACAGTGGGTATCCTAGACGGTGAACCGTATCAAATATCCACGTACGTGATGGGCTCTAAGATGACAGTGGAACAGAAGTTTTTCCATCAGGCTGTCTTGTCTTGTCACTTACCATTTAATGTTGGGATATGCTCAGATACACAAATATCACTGTGCTCCAATTGCCCGCAGTATTCGGGACAGTGACAGATTACGTAGATTTGTAGTCACAGAACCACAGTCTGTACACACAGCCTAGGCATGTAGACGCCGTATCACCTAGGTTTGTGTAAGTACGCTCTATTATGTTTGCCCGAGGGTGAAACTGCCTAATGTGTTTCTTGGAACATATGGCCGTCATTAGGTTAGGCATGTCTGCACTTTTCAGTTCTTATCAGTGTCAAGAGCCTGCCTGTGTGAGTCGCTCACCTATCATCATCTCACTGCAACTGCCTTCCATAATAAAGTTGATGGATAACAGCTGGCCAGACGCTCAGGCCAGAAGAGATTCATCCAAGGACCTCCTGTCTCTCTCTGTCACAATGATCGCTGTGCCCTCAGCCAGGGAGCATCAGAACCTCCCAGTCTCTTGCTATGTAACTCCAATCTAGAGCTGTGCCTCTTTTCCCTTTAAGCAAGTGTTCTTTCTTTGACCCGGACACTCAACACTGGGTAAATGGACATGTGTCTTTTGCTACTCAACCATGCACAGTGCATATAGATAATGCGTACTCTAAGTTAAAGCTCCCTTCCACAGACTCCTGGATGACTGTGGGTGAAAGTTTTGGGCCTCTGGCCTTGCAGAGATGGGAGCTTTTCTACAACAGTGTTCTTGATTTTACTGTGCAGTGGTATCTCCCAAGTTTTAACCATGTGTGTCTCAATATTGTGATTTTGGCATATGCATATGACACCTGTGTAGTTACCTAACATTTTACTTTATCTGTTGTTCAAATAAGTTTGTTATGAGATATGAAAACCCTGTAGTATGTGTGATGAGCAATCAAATTAAATATAATAAAACATATGACTTTGCAATATCCCAACACTTTGCCTGTTTCCAGTAATCTAGGTGCTACATTTTGGGGAACCATTTAGAAAGGATTGTCCTTTGTCGGTGGCAAATTTCCCTTCTACTTCTCATCCAAGATTCTCTCCTAGTCCCTATACCTGTGCCTCTCCAGAGGCCTCTGAAATTCCACCCAGGATCTCACCCAGATACAGCAAGGCTAGAAACATAAGCAAGTGAAAGGGGCCAACAAAAATGTCCGCACGCTAAGACTCTACACTTCTGGGATTAAGAAATCAATACAAGGTTAAAGTTTTAATTTAACTTCAAATAACATAGGAAGGCTCATTGTGGTGGTGGGTGGGTGGCAAAATTTGCTTTTAGGAGACAGGAAGAAACAGAGGTCAAAGCAAAATAAACCCGCTGAAAGGATAAACAGAAGATACTTAAACAGAAAACCAATTGTTCTAGAATTTACCCAGAATCCAGAAAGACTGGCTCCCTGAGAGCTAAGGCAGGTAGCTAATGAATCTGCTAAGACAGGTAGTGGCCTAAAGTATTTTCTGACTTCGAAATCCCCACCTCCCAGAATCTAGAGTTCTCAGCTTAGGGTTACAGCAGACCCTGTAAAGGCAGTAAAACATAACCCACAAAAATGAAGGCAGAACTGTAGTTGGGGGTGTCGTCTAGTTTGTGGGACTAACATGCTGGAGGGGTGTGGGGCTATCCCAGAGCTGAGGTAAAGTAGAAGCTTGCTTGGAACCTGAGAATTCTCACCTCCTAGAGTGGAAGGCTGTTCCTTCAGCTCTGCTCTGACAGACCACAAGTTATGCCACCTGCTCTCCCAGCAAGGCACCACCTCCTCAAAGGTATACGACCTGGCAAATTATCTGGAAGTGTAACATTTTTCCATATATGACCATGCAAGGTCTCTCCCTCTGTCCTTGGGAAAATACCTAGGTCCAGGCTGAGAGTCCCAACATGCAAATGGGGCTGTCGCACATGCACTGTCCTAATCAATGTGTTTCCCCTGACGTCCCTGGATACCAGAGACCCTTTCTCTCCATATATACATGACCCTGTTCACAATAAACTGAGTCATGCCCTCTGCTACGGGCTCCAAGTAATTCTGTACATTCCCACTGGCTCCTGGATCTCCAACCATATAGACCTGACATAGAGCCTAGCCTTACTGCTTCCCTCCCTGGAGAGATGGAGCTACCTCGCAGGGATGGGAAACCTCTGGGAGACAAAACCTACAGAGGAGTATGACTATGTCTGATGTGACCATGAAGTAGGCTCTGTATCTCTTAACAGAGGACACACTAGTAACCTAAAATCTATTCCTGAATGAATATTTACAGATTATCAACCACCACGCCAGGTGCCTGCTGCTGGACTTTCTGACGAGGGCACAAAGACCTGTGCCAAGCACACTGGGGAGCTCAGGTTCTATGTGAAGCCTTCTTTGGAGTTAGAGAAATCCAGAAAATGCTTTGTGTGATCTTGAAACTACAGCGGCTCTCACCTGCAGAGGCCTCCCCAGTGGACAGTGTTGTAACTTTGTTTGGACCACTCCAGCTTGGGCTAACCTTGGGCAGTGGAAATTTCTGCAGCTGTATGGGCTGCCATCCTGGAGCTTGTCATTCAGCAGATAAGGGTTTATGAGAAAAGCTGGCAGATACTGGGGAAAACCAAAGAATGCCCCAAGTGCAAAGCAGACCCCAAGGGGCAGAGGATTCGCTGAAACACAAGAGTCTTGGCCCCTCCTCAGCCAAGTTTCACTGGCCTTGGTAAGAGCCTGGGAATACGCATCTGTAGCCAGTATCATAGAGGTGTCTTGGGCCGATGGAGAGACTGCTCCGGGGCCTTCTGAAGGGACTCTGATAGAATCTACCTGGGACAGAAATGCTTCGGCTGCTACAATCCATTCAGTTGAGTGGATGGGTTTTTCTACCAAGTTCCAATTTCACTTCTTCATGAATAAATATTCCCCATCTTCCAAGCTCTACTCTTCCATTTCCAGGGAAGAAATGTTTTTAAAGAAGCAGTAGGATTCACTTATTCAGTTCTGCCCCAACCTCATGTCAGCATCAAAACCACAGCATGGTCCTTAGCTCCTGTTCTCACACTCGGAGGACTCGCTGCTTCTAACCATGAAAGGAGGAGGAGGAGTAATGTCTTCTACAACAACTACACTGGAAGCAACTGGAGACGGGATCGTGGCCACTGTTTGAACAAAAGACATTATCATGAGGCTTTTGAAAAAAAAAAAAGGGAAGTTGACAGAAATTAAGTGGTGAAGCCAAAAAGACAGTTTAAGTTTTTTTTTTTTTATGAAGAATTCAAAATATGCTGTATCATACTCGATAATCTTTTGGATTTATTAAAATGTTCAATTATCTTTATGGACTAGACAAGTCATGATTCTAAGCACAGTCAGCCGCTCCCAGAGGTGGATGTCACATCCATGGACTCAACCAACTGTGGGTGAGATAGACATATATTTAAAATTTCATCTAGGACGAACAAGGTGACTGAAAAAGTACCCACCAAAAAGCCTAATGTCTTCAGTCCTGGGATCAAATCCCAGGATCCACATGGCAGGAGTTTGTCATCTGACATGCACACCTCCACAAAATAAACAAATGTCCAATAAAAAATTTAAAAGATCCCCAACTATACTGACACGTAGACTCTTTTCTTATCATTAGTCCCCAAACACTACTGTGTAATATTTCCATCTTCTTAGGTATCATTGATAATACAGAGATGAGCCAAAGCAGGGAGGATGGAGACGGGTTCTACAGGAGACACAGGTGCAGGAGATTTTGACAACTAAGAGGGCTCTAGGGGTCAGTCCCTCAACTGATATCAAGGGCAACCATATGACCTTTTACTTCATATCATCATGGATATCATTTTGAGTAAGATGTGCTTTCAATTTCAAAGTATCTGTGAGAAAGTTCTATTTTAAAGATTTCTTTAAAAAATTTATGTGTATGAGTGTTTGGCTGTGTATATGTCAGTGCACCACCTTTGTGCCTATGAAGGTCAGCTGCCCTGGAACTGGAGTTATGGATGGTCGTGAGCCACCATGTGAGTGTTGGGAACTGACCTCAAGTAGAGCAAGTGCTCTTAACCGCTGAGCCTCGATCCAGCTCCCTTGCTTTTAGAGCAGACAAAACCAAAGGGCCACACCAGTGATCTTTGGATCATAAGGAGTTTTTAAATTCTTAGTTTTTAAATGCAATGTACTGAAAACAGTGACCTTTCCACATGGCTGTCAGTACATTTAAGAACTCAAATACAGAGAGACTTCAAGGCGAGTTTTAATTCTTAATTAATTTGAGCTATTTACTCAAATCTTCATAATGTTATAAAAGTGGGATGCACTAAAAATTCAATACAAGCATTTAGTTTGGTATTAATTACTTTATATCAGGAAACATTTGGCATTGGTTTATAGTCATTTCTCGGATGCAGTTACATGATCTAGAGATCTTTGTGGTGGGCAAACATTAATCCTTCTGCAAAAAGCTACACAATCAGCTGCCTGGCAACACGCTCCTGTAATCCCAGCATCCAGGAGGCTATCTCACAGGAGGGTTGTAAATTTGAGGCCAGCCTGGGCTATATTATAATAAGATCCTGGGCTTCCACATCACCCCCCTCATCTCCCCACAAAAGGATAAAAGAAAAAGCTATATACAAGTTAGCTCATTTTATGTCAACAGCTCATTTATAAGACCCCAGTAAAGTAATACAATACTAATTTTCAACAAAACTCCATTATGGAGAATTCTCTAGACTTCTATTAGTTTACCCTAGAAATGAATAAACCACATTGATAGCAAGAAGAATCCTATCCTGGTATGTTTTATGGCTAACAGACAAAATACAGAGGTCCCATTAACGTCACTCATCCCCCTTTCAGAAAGATCGTGAATCCACCTTCTGCCTGATGAGGCCAACTCGAGTGATTTATGAAAAGGACAAATTTATGGCATTTTCATGAACGATTTTAGAACCTCTCACAGTTCACTGCTGCTTCTGAGAGTAAGCATGTCCCTCCGTCCTTCCTTACCATTCACCGCGCAATCCTAACACCGGGGTAGTGACGGGCATGGCCCTCTGCCTACGGAAGCTGCTGGGGGGGGGGGGGCACTCTAGCGTGAGAATGGCCCTCGCTGGGATCCTGCAGTCAGCACCACCCTTGCACATCGTGACAACTGCTCCAAAGCTGGCCATTTGCTCATGTTGAGACTGGAGAAAAAGTAGAGCAAAGGCATCTATGAAAACACAGAAGCCCTAAAACAGGCGAGGAACAACATTCCCCGAGTCCGCATGAGTGCAGGTAAGGGGACGAGGGAACCATTTTGAAACACTACGAGACTCTGTGGAAGCACACAGATGGTCAGGGTAGACATAGTCCTTCAGCCCAGGCTGACTTCAAATCAAATTAAATAAACACTATTAAATCCAAAGCTGCTAGCTAACTAACCAAACATGAGGTGATAGCAGAAACGAAAACACGAGACTCCCAATACAGGAGTCTTTGAAAGGTGAAGGGAAAAAAATGAAGTTCTCCTGGGTATTTTGGAAAAATATGAAACAATTTTTTTCAGACTGATACCTACACAAGTAGGCGTAGAATTTTCATTCTGCCGTTCTGGCCACGCACACAATTTGCCTTCGGATCATCCAGCATAAGAACCCGGCAGCTGAGGAGTGGCAAAGTGGTACTGGCAAGACGGCACACCAGTGGGAAGCAGGGGCCTTCTTAACCTGGGGTTTCTCTGACCCCTAAGCTGTTGACTCCCTGGCCAGCGTATCTATCTCGCCCTCATAAGGGTCCTGCACTACTGCGCACGTTGCTCCCAGACTCCCAGAAGACACCCATTCTCATCTCCAGGTCGCTTCTGCACCTTTCTGACCATGACTGCGACATTTGTCATGTCCTCTCATTTCATGCAGGAAACATTTGAGAATTATTTCAACATGTCTCTCACCGATGTTAAAAAAAAACAACTTAAATATATTTATTTTATTTAAAAAAAAAGTCTCAAAGTGGGTGCCATCCTGGAGGGTTAATTTTGATTTATTATCCTGACTGGATTGAAGGAAACCTAAAAAATGTGGGATTGCTGTAAAATAGAATACTGGATGGTGTGGAAAGGTAGTTTGTGGAAGATGAACATTTGGAAGAACAAGATAGGAAAACTCATGCTGAAAGTTAAGCAAAACTGGGCTATTCTGGTGTGAGCTCCAAGAGAGCTGAAAATACAGACAGTGCAAGCCTTCCTGACCAAGTTTTAGATGAAGATGGAGACTCCATCCGCAACTGGTCTAGCGCTCAGTCTTGAGTCAGCACGGCGGTGGCTCTGGCCATTTTGTGTCCTTTTCCAGAGTCTTCCAGGAAACTGTGCTTGGAGGTAACAGACTGATCTAGCAGGCGGAATAGACGCAGGCTGTTGTGTGGGTATTGGTGGGTGCTTTTCTCCTTTCAATTCTGATGTTATAAATACATAATTACATGATTCTTCCCCCTTCCCATCCCTACCCCACTAGATGCTTTTAGCCAAATTTGCAAAAAAAAAAAAAAAAAAAAAAGAATTTGGAGCAAAGACGAGCAGAGAACAAAACTTAGAAAAATCCACAGTCTGAGCTCAGGAAACATCGTGAAAGAGGGAGCAGAAAAAACCCAAGAGCCAAAGGGTGGGTAAATGTGCAGCAAAAATGTCTCCCAGACATGGCATGGCCATTGCACCCAGGAACTCACTGCAGCTGTGGGTCTCTGCTTAAGTTCATCATGGGATTGGGCCCTAGCAACACTTTGTTGTGGGTGGTAGGAGGTCCGTGAAGCCTTCCCCCACCCTGAGGGATTATTGATAGTTAACAAGGTAGTTGCAAGGTTAGGAGTGTCATTTTCTTCAGTGGTGTAGCCACTGCCAGGCTGCCCATGTGCTGGTAAATAACTTCTTGTTCCATGCGCATGCAAACAACTCTAAAGTCATTGGATCACATACAAAAAGAAGACAAAAAAGTAGGAAGAAGCATATCGCAGGAGGATGAGAGAGAGGAATGGGGTGAAAATGACTAAAAATTATTATATGCATGTATGCAACTGTCAAATATTTTTTTTAATTAATTCACAGGTTCATCAGAAAAGCAAGATGTGCAGAGGCGCATCCAGGACACTGCTTACTAAAGAGGTGTGCACCATTGAGAAGCAATCACGTGCTTTGCATTGGTACAATAGAAGATATGACAGATGAGTCATTCTCAGAAATCAGGGGAAAGCCAGTATAGGCTCAAGGGTATCAGAATGAAAATTTGTTTCAAAGACCTCCATTTGAGAAGAGGACCCAGAAGTGTAGTCGACATTGTGCTCACAGATAAGCACTAAGGAAACCAGGAATGTTAAACACGAAGGGAAGGGTCTCTCTTCAAAGGAAGGAGAGGTATATCTGTTTTTTGCCCAGACATGTGGGAATAGATACAGTTAACAGCCTGGTGATCTGTGCTATCTGTAGCCAGGGCACACCTGAGTCCCCCCAGACTATTATGTTTGTTTATCCCGGACTCTTCCTCCCTAGACCCTTATCTTTAGCATTGCATCTTAGTCAATAAAACCCAGCCTTACGGGAGATGTCACTTGTACTTTACAACAGCCTGGGTAACTTCTGTGTTATCTGTAGGACCAGGCCACTCCTGACTCTGATCAACCATTTTGTTTGTCTCACTCAGTCTCCCTAGACTCTTATCTTGAGCTTTGGTTCTCAGTCAACAGAACCCATCCTTATGGAAGAAGACATATGGACTTTGTAAAGAGCTTCAATGTAAACACGTCTTAAGCTTTGTTGTACACGTAGGATTGAATTATTATCATCAGGAAACTTTCTTTCCCAAAAATTATATTTGCTTAAATATGGCTAAAATAAACGGCCCGGGGTCAGGCTCAAGTAGAAGCTTGAACCTACACCGGTTGAACCAGATTTCCTTCTTGCCTCTACCAGCCCTGGTGTTTGCAGAGACCCCCACACTGAGGTACCCTGCATACCCCCAAATATCCGGGGATTTGTTTCCTGCTATTTTGCCATCATGACACTTTGATACTAAGAAAGCCAAAGTCCAAGTAGGTCCAGGTAGATTGTACTGACGGCAATCTTTGGCATTATCTACAGGACTCTTGTTTTGCACAGAGGCCTCCACCAAGATGTCAAAGGAAGGCCGGGGAGGTCTGATTATGTGTGGCAGTTATTGGAGTCCTTGTAAGCAGACCCTGAGAGGGCAATGTGTGGAATTGTGACAATAGAGCTGGAAGTTAAAAAAAAAAAAAAAAAAAGAAAGAAAGACAAATACGTTATGCTTGTCAAAGAATGCTATAGGCAGCGAGCACAGCCAGCCTCCGAGAGCGGGTTAGGTTACAGTCAACAAGGTTGTAGGGGAAGGGTTCCCCAGGACACATCAAACTACAGGGTGCAGGCACAGAGTCAAGGGACGTGATGTTCCAGTACTATAAAAGCTAGCCAGCAGTGAGGAAGTTTGCAGGTGGTTTCCAGCTTGATTTCTCCACATCTTGTAACCAAGGTGTCAGGGTGTCTTCAGCAGTAAGAGTCTTACCTTCTAGCTCCAGGAGATAACCAAGAGGAATGGTAAGCACCTGTACAGTTTGGCCTGATGGGTTTTGTGAGGGTATTTCATCACACAGTAAGAAAAGAGACTAAGATACCTACTAGCTAGATTAATTATCTATCCAGTGGCCTCCTAAGTGGGGGAGGGGCACTTTCCACTAAAACCCAAATTGATGGAGCCCAAAAGGTTTCCGAAACATATAAAAAAAATTCTATCGTTATAAGGAATAAGCTCTTTGCTCTTCTCCTTCCCTTCATTTGGTGGGATTCCCTCACCATAGCAAGGGGTATAAGGAAGGAAAGAAGAACCGTCTGAGGACTCTTACTTGCATTTTATCCCTGTGATACAGATGTGTCCTCATGGTCTGCCCCCTTGGAAAGTAAAACAAGCAAACAAAAAAGCATGATATAGTATGTTAACGATGGCAAGGCAATCAGTTTGAGATTGACAATGTTTCATTGATGCTCAGGGAATGAGTCTAACCACCTCAGAGTCTTTCTCTTGGCATTCTAATACAGCCTTAGATGAGTTACTTAAACAATTTGAAGTCTGCTTTTGACATCAATTAAGATTGGATAAAATACCACCCAGTCAGCCCTTATGGTGAGAATTAAAACCACTTTTTAATATAGAAATAAGTATTTACATACTAGTTATAATAACTTATAAGAGAGATGATTGTGGAAATGGAGATAAACCAATGTTTTCATTTGGGAGAGACACTGCATTTAGGAGACAAAGTCACAATAAAACTGTAATCTTTGAGGTTAGTAATTTGGTGGCATTTTAAATAACAATGGAGAATTTTGAAAGATGGCCATAAGCTGTTGTAATAAAGGACTACAGCCAATGGTTTAAATTGATAGTGACGTGTTCTCTCACAGAGGAAAACTACTCCCTGCTTCTTCTCCCCTAGCTTTAATGTGTCTAACAGGGCTTGATGACCCTGGGCTGGTAGCCCTATCTGATCACCTTTCCTATGTGCCTATATTTACATGTCACATCACCCTATGTGAGGACACAGCCATCTTGGATTTAAGGTCCAACCAAATTCACTCTGAGTGCCGCATGGTTTATCATAACCACAAAGACCTTATTTCCAAGGAAGGTCACCTTTACAGGTTCTAAATCCACTGTGAATTTTGGAGATACAGTACTAGGCAACCCACTAGAGGGCCTGCTTCACACTAATGCACTTGCTAGCTAGAATAATTATTAGTCTTAGTAGGATTTTTACAGAAGCAGCAAGAATAATAGGGGATTTCTGCACATTTTATAAGTAAACTTAAAAAACAATTCCTTGAGAATTTCATACAGTATATTTTGATCATCTTTACTGCTCACTATTCCAACTAACTCCTCCACAATCTGCCCTCGACTCCCTAACCCCCTAACTTCATGTGTTTTCTTTCAAAACAACCAATTGATTCAAATTTGTCCTGACCATATATTTTTGGCTGCAAGGCCATCCACTGGAGCCACAGACCTACCAGGAGCCACACCATTTAAGAAAACTGACTGTCCTTCTTCCAGAAGTCGGCTACTGCCCATAGTTCCTCAGTGAGAGAGAGGGGTTCAGGCTCTCCTTTTCCATTTTAGCCAATTTCTTTATCCTCCATCATAAAGAGGGATTCTGATGTGTCCTCCTTGCAAGCACCATTTGGACTTTTACTAGCATGCTAAACAATTGTATCCTTAACTTCTCCTCTCACACTTTTTTTTTTTTTTTTAGCAGCTTTTGGTATGTAGCCTTGGTTAGCATGGAACTTGCTATGTAGACCAGGCTGGTCTCAAACTCACAGAGATCCATCTGCTTCTGCCTCCCAAAGTTGGGATTAAAGGTGTGCACTGCTATCTTTATTTTCTAGATGAAGATGTTTTCTTAGTGAAATGATTTGAGGGATAAAGAGAGCCAACATCAGGCTTTGGCCCTCTGCACCAATGTAACGGTGCCAGTTTAATTTCTTTACCAGCTATCCAAGTTTGGACTCAGGGATCCAATTTCCATTTAGTTTAGTGGAAGCATCGTTCAGCTCTCTTAATTTGAAAGCTCTTTATTAAGACATATGTTCTCCTGATCAGCCCAAGTCCTCCTCACCTGCCCTTGGTCTCTGCTGTCTTATGAGCTTATTCATACGTTTGTGGTACTGCTGGAGCCCAGACAGTGTTTAAGATTTCCAGCCACGACCTCCACGATTTCTGACACCCTAGGGCCCGAAGCCACCTGCCTTCCATACTTAGAACTACTTTCCTCTGTTTCATCCCCTTCCTTGACAACTATGTGCTGACCATTCTCTCTTTAAATCTTCTCATCTCAGCTTCCATTTCCCCCAGAACTAGATTGAAAATACCTTTGTGCCCTCCCCAAACACCGAGCCTATCAACCCGCACAGAACAGACATTCAAACTCTTGCTGGTGAAAAGTTAAAGTTTCAGAGAACCGGCACCTGCCGTGCTTCTGTATGCCAGGCTCCGTGGCAGTGCCCCTCTGGGAGCTAGGCAGCAGGGCTCAAATCCAGAGTATCTGGCTGTGTTCTTTTCCATTTTCTCCCGGCTCAAGAGAACAGAGAGTGTAAAGAGCCAAGGGGCTGTGTGTATGTGGAGTCCACACCAGCTCCTCAGCTTCTAGCCTGGCTCTCAGAGGCACTCAGAGACCCAGGAATTTCACTGTCTAAAAGCCCTGAACCCATTTACAGAGCTTACACAGGCCCTTTCCCAGCCTGGGGAAGATACGCCCCTGGGGGCCTTCCCATAGGCCTGGTGGGAAGACAAGAGACAGATGTTTGTGAAGAGGTGTGGACTGAGCTTGGGCATGCCAGGCAAAGCACATATGAAGTTCTCTGCTCGGTGGGCTGAAGGGCCAATGAGGACAGAAGCCAGGACTTACACCCACTCTTCTTCAGCTCCTGCAAGTGCCAATATGTACTCGAGCTGAAGAGATAAGGAGCAGCAGCCAAGTCCACTCCTGTCCAACTTTCACCCAGGACACGTTTCGTAGTCTGGGTACATTCTGGTATAAATAAATGTACTCAGCAATGACTTAGCTAATTGAAGAATGGTACACTAAAAACGGACAAAATCTTCATCTTTTATTCCAGATTTTTAAAAATAGAAAGAGACTTTGTAAGCATGGTACCTATTGTTGGTTAAATGTGCTATGATTATTCTAAGTTAGCTAGTATTTCTGGACTAACTGAATACCCAGGAAAATCAGGAATGATGTCATGTGGTTACATATGAAAGAATATCCACCACAAAATAACCGTTACCATACTGTCCCTCTAGCTTCTGAATACATTGTTACAGAGTGTGACAATATTAATAGTGCATTCACACTATCTTGAAAGTAGGCGTTTCATCAGTCTGTCTTGTCTCCTATAATTGAACCATCATCTCCACAAAAAAAACCAAACAGAACCAAATGCAAGACTCTAGCAGGATTTTTCCTAGGTCAAGCTGTCTTTAGGAGAAACAAATCGAGTTACAGGTTTCAATGCATGCAATAAAATGCTGACCCCACCATTAGCTTTACACACTGTAAATGCCTTTGAAAAAGCACTAGGTCTCAACATATGACTTGAGATTGTCCCTTGTTGGATAATGCTGCTGTCAGTTCAGTTTCTATTTTCAATCATATATGGAAATAAAGCTTGAGTTCTGCCTGTCCAAATGGGGAGCATTTACAAGCAGTCTGCTGAGTCGTCCGCCTCTCCATCCTCTAGACATACATTGCTAGGTTATGTTTTTTCCTGTCTTTTGGTTTAAAGGAGAGAAAAAAAAAAAAAACAGCTTCTTGGTTAAGTTAGCTGAGAAATTTTCAATGTGCTTTATTCAGAACGTATGTGCCTACAAATCTGTAAACAACCCGAGTCAGGCACCCTTGTTCTGCCACACAGGTTGACACATACACCCCAGCTCTTTGGATTTCTCTCTCCCTTCATTCTTTTTCAAAATCTGAATTATTTGGGGATCTTAAAGGACTTCATCTCTACTTGTGAACTAATGTTTTTAGTGACTAAAACTCTGCCCTGCTGATAGGCAAGGCTTTAACTTTCCCCCTCTGGACTGTCACGACCAGTGAACCACTGACTGACACAGACTTACCCTGTCTGCCCCAGCCTGCTCCTGTTTCCCATGAAGTACCTCTGAGGCTGGCACTATACTCTTCAAGATCTTGCTATGCGCACAGCTTCTCGCTGTGGTCTGAAGTCATCATGCCAACAGGCTCTGAAGCTGCAGCCAGCTGAGCCTGAAGCCCTTTCCTGGGACCTTCCCCTACTCTGAAACCTGGTCAGTTACCTAGTAAGACATAATCTCTTGGAAAAAGTTCCTTCCAAACTGACGTATCAAAATCCCAAAGCAGCATCAGGAAGCTAGCTAGCAATTCTCATGTGTTATTCAGAAAAACTTCCAAATTTTTTGTCATTAAAGGAATAATGAAACCTCCATCATTAGTGTGGCAAGACCATGCAAGAGACAGAGATGCGGAGAGATACTCACAGAGAAACTGTGTGTGCCCAGTACTATGATAATATATTCAGTGTCATTTCAGTGCACTGGACTAGATCTTAGCCGTACATGGTGGGGGGGGGGGGACCCATTCCTATATGGCATATGAAAATGAACCCCCAAATCAAAGACATATATCAACAGCCTTCAAGAACTTAAGGTGAATGTTTAACACTGTATTGAGGCTATTCACGTTATTTTAATAAAAACAGGTAAAATGCGCCATGAAAAAACACAAAGGCTACATTAGAGAAGAACTTTAACATAGAGAAATGTTTATATTATACACTTAAAAAGCCATTTGCTACAAATCAAATTTTAAGACATGCCTTTACCGCCATGTCAGGCTCTGGCATGATTTCTGGCCAAGAAAGCTAATAAAATGAAGAACTGGATGCATTATTCTCCTTCCAGGGAACAAGGGATCCAGCCGTTAATAGACGGCTGCCCCACAGGAGGAGGAAGAGGCACCACAAAACAGCAAGCACCTTCATAACTTTTCTCACCAAATTAGTCCATAATCAAGAGTGGGCAGGAAAATATACTTTCTCGAAATAAAAGATTTCCATTGCGAAACACACACTTTCTAACCACATTTGAAAGACGGCATCAAAAGAGCCCGCAGAGACCACCTTGCCCTATCCCTTCCTTTTGCCCACGAACTCAGAAAAGCAAAAGCCAAGGACCCCAGCCCCATGTCTTCCACACTCTGCTACTGCGTCTTTTTTCTCCACAGTCTTCCGCCCTCTGAAATCTGTCTCAGCTTCCTAGTCTCCTGGGCTTCTTTACAGAGGCATTTCTTTCCTAATTTTTTAAGACAATGCCAAATATTTGAGTATAGACTGGATAGCACATATCATCACAGAAAGTTCTTCATCGTCATCAGTGTTATATGGCACGTGCTTATGCGGAGGGAGGGCCTTTACTGAGGAACATTTGGAGGCGCCACGCCGCGAAGTCTGCAACTGGCTTCCCTGTCACACTGCAAACTAAGACAGACTAGTGACAGATGGGCAAGGGAGCAAATGTGGGAGGATGTTTACAGCTGTTGAACGTGAGGGGAAACGTTCAGTGTGCTACTGTGTCGTGTTTTTGTGTTTAGAATGCTGACAATAACAATGAGAGACTATGAGATGTATTTTTAAATCCTCTGTGTAATGGGCCTGCGCCAAGCGGCCCAGGCTCCCCGTGTGACTCAGCTAAGTCAAGCATCCCAAAGGATCTAGGGGCTCTCGGGTAAATCTAAACCTAATGGCAACGAAGCCACATCTTACAAACTCACCTACCGGGACAGAAACTAGACAAGAGGTTCTTGTTGGTTCAGAGTAAGGGACCTTGGATCCTGCTGTCACTTTATGTAACTGTTTCCATTAACAGGACAGGAAAGAAGGAAAAACTTTTATATAAAGTCAGGAAAAAAACTTCAAAAACATAGGACAGACAGCTGTTTTGCAAAAAAGCCAGCCATTGCCTTTATTTTCCTCCGTCCTCTAAAACAACAGCTCTGAAATGTCTGATCTCGTGTCATCTCCCCTATGAAGCACTGTCAATGGAAATGGGAAATCCCCAAGGGAAACCCGTGGGAAGGGGATGATCAGCTTGGCTTTCTCCACCATTGACTGGCTTTGCTTTCTCCTCTCTGGGGCCTGATTTAAAGCCTGTGCTCTTCCAGCTTTGACATAAACCAGGGATGTGCCTTCTCCCCAGATTTTTAGGACTACGTCATAAACACTGATTACATATGAGAACTGCCACTTGTTCCTTTATTCCCTATTAACGATTTAAAGTTCAATTCTCAGAATGGAGTTGGTCTTTCTAGAGTCAGTCTTCACAGGGCTTGATCCTAAGCGCTGCTTGCTATCCTACCAACTAGCACAGTGCCTGGGAGGGCTGTGACTAGGGCATGGCTGGCTGTGCTCAACTAACCAGGGGAAGTGCAGACAAAATACATGCAAGATGTGGTCCCTGCTCTCAAGCAGCTTACCGTACATAGAAGATTTGACATGTCATTGACCACAACATGGGGTTGAATGAAGTGAGAGAGAGAGACTATGTAAATTAGAGGGAAAGTACTCGCAGCCCTTCTGGACAGATTCACAATGACAGACAGCCATGGCACCTATGTCCTGATGCTTTTACGGATGCAGAAGAATGTGCTCTAAAAGAAGAGCACAGCTTGCCAATGCACATGTGGGAAAGGCAGCACCCACACAGGGTGATGGTAAGCACCTGTGTGCCGGCTAAGTGCAAGCTTATGCTGGGGAAAACTTGCTAAAGTGAAGGAAGTGGTTCATCTAACTGAATCAACTTCCTTGGCCATTTCTTCCCATCAGATTTACACAAAAACAAAAAAGCATCCATTAAGAAACAATAGCATCTGTGTACATTACTCCCCAAATCACTTAGTGTTACAGTGCTACACCAAAGATCCTTCCATTCCCTTTCTCTGGGGGCTTGGTCATGGCTTAAGAGTTCACATTTTCAGGATCAACTTTCAAACCATTGAACTCAACTTGCAAATGGAAAATGTTTCCAAAACGCCCTTGTTTGTGTGTGCACTCCTGAGCTAAATCAGAAGATTGTTCTCAAGTAATCTCAACTCAGTGAGCCACACCCCTGGCTGCCATGAGAATTCCCTAGAGAGCTTTAAAGTGGTGTCGGATGCCAGAGCCCAACTCTAGAAATTTCCATAGTGATTCTGTTTTCAGAGTTGATAGAACTGAAGTGGAGCTATTCTGTTTTTACAGTTTAGTTTTAAAACCCTCTGAATAAGTTACAATGAACCACAGTGTAATTATAAGGAAATCATGTATGTCAAAACAGAAGTTAGATGTTTTGAAAAAAATCAATTACTTAAAGAGTTTCAGAAAGCTTGTTTTCATTGTCTGGTGATAAGAGCCTGCTATATAGCCTACAATGGCCTGAAACTTACTCTTTGTAATGCAGAACAAGTGGAGGACAGAACATGGATAACTTTATCTCAGGTGCCTTTCCAGGAAGGGTAAAACTAATTTGTTGTCTGGAAAAAAAAAATCTCTGAAAAGAGCATGAAGAGTGAGACTATAAAATGGTGTGATGTGGTTATAAATGGCTTGTAGCTGAAGATCTGTGTGTATCAAGCGGTGATGACAGATGGAATATTGTATGCATGCGCAGTGGAGCATCACTAAGCCTTAAAAGGAAGGGGTTTCTAGTTGATGGGCTTTGAAAATACCACACCAAGTGAGACAATCCAGACACGAAGGGCAAATAGAACTTATCCCCACTCATCTAAGAGACACAGCTAAAACAAGCAGGTCCACTGAAACAGGAGACTGAAGGTGACAAGGCACTGGGGGAGGGGAGGAGGGGTACAGAGGGAATGCAGGGCCACTTTCCTGAATTTAATACATTTGTCCCCAGGGTGATAAAAAAAGTTCCAGAGATGGATAATGGTACAGATTGCACAATACTGCAAATGTACTTAATGCAGAATGAATGCACACTTGAAAATGGTTACGATGCTTAATTTCATTATATGTCTATTTTACCACAAGAAAAACTTGGATTGAACAACCAAATTAATTCAACTTAAAAAAAAAAAATACAAAACACAAGAAATTCAAATTTGACCACCATTTCTTTAGCTGCTTGTTACTGGGTTAATAAACATCAACTCCACTTCTCACTGCCCTAGCTACATGGTCTATACCAACAAGCTATTGAGGGGCTTCATTTCTCAGGCAAAACCTCTCCCTTCACACTCTCATCCTGGAAAAAGTGCAAATGCCCACCGTATACTGATGGTCTTCAGGAAGTTTCAGTGGCTGATGAGCTAAGACATCTCCAATCCATGGTCAGCTTTCCAGCCCCATGAATTAGCTGCATATATTCAGAATGATTCCCTCTAATAGTCTGAGTCTGTAGAAGTTTATGGACTAGATGCTTATGGATTTCACAGAAAAATCTAACAGTTGTAACTAAAAAGGCAAAAGGAGTTAACAATGTGGACTCAGAAAACACAGGCATCACTTTGACACATCCTAATAATAGCTATTGACACAGGTGACATGAACATCTTGTGCAGAATAACGGGTAAACTCTAGCCCCGATTTCACGAAAATTATGTAAGCAGGTTAAGGTACAAAACAACCTGTTAAAGCTTGAATGTGAAATGCCTTCCATAGGCTCATATGTTGAACATATGGTCCCCAGCTGGTAGTATTATTGGGGGAGGTGGCAGAAACTTTAGGAGACAGGGACTAGATGGAGAAAGTGTAGTCACTGGGGTCCCCAGTCCTTTTCCTGTCTGTCGAGAGATAAACCACCTCTTCCAACACAACACACATATGTCACATGATGTCTGCCCAAGCTCAGGTGGCCAAGAGGCCATGGACTGAGTCCTCTGAAACCGGGAACCAATATGAATGTTTTTTCCCCTTAAACTGCTTCTGTCGAGCATCTGGTCACAGCAATATAAAAGACACTAATACATGATTCATCATTTAAATAAAGGCAAGAAGTAGTCTTGTTTGTGTATGAGCAGAGCAGGCAAGTGCTACAGAAAGCCTAGGGAGAAAGAAGTAAAGCCTGCACACGCTCTGGTTCTGGTTCATTCACCAGGCTCAGTTTGCTGACCTTTTATAAGCAGACACTGCTAGTCTCATGAAGATGGCAGTTGTTTGGTTTTGAGGATAGTGTTGTGCAACACCACTTTAAAGAAAGCTGAATCCAAATGACATACATCAACAGGGAAACAAGTTAATATTACCTGTGAACGTACCTTTAAACTATGGGGCTTTGTAAGTTCCCAGGCAAATTTTATGGAAAAGATAAGTCAAAAATATTTGGATTCTTTGTAAAGTCCAAAAAATTATCTATTATAATCATGTGTTTGGCTTTGAATGGGTATAAGTAGCAGATGGAGAAAAACAGTGATATATATGTTAAGTCATCAAATTGATGTTTCAGCACCATTGGTTAAAAAAAAAAAAAAAGTCACCACCTATGTTAGAATAAAAGCCAAGTAAATCTCCTGCATTGGTGTTCTTGCTAGCACACCAAGAGGAATCTCTGATGATGATTAGGCTACACTGATCTATGAGTATAGCAGACTATCATTAGGAATCACAGAGTGTGTGTGTGTGTGTGTGTGTGTGTGTGTGTGTGTGTGTGTGTGTGTGTGTGTGTGTGTGTTTGGGGTGGGGAGGAGGGCTTGTCATGTTTAGTTCTACCCTAGGTCTCTTGGTTATCCAGCCTCAAGGTTTCTGGCCATCCAGGTAGTGTCAGATTTGGTCCCCTTCTCATGGCATTGGCCTCAAGTTAGGCTAGTCAATGGGTAGCCACTCCCACAAGTTCTACCCACCATTACCCCAGCATATCTTGTAGGCAGGACATATTGTAGCCACAGAATCAACTAAACAAGTTTCACAGGGGTTCACAGAGACTAAACCAGCAATCCTGGAGCCTGCTTGGGTCTGCACTAGGTCCTCTGCATATATGTTATGGTTGTTAGCTTGGTATTTTTGTGGGACTCCTGACAGTAGGAGTGAAGTGTCTCTGACTCTTTGCCTGTTCTTGGGATGCCTTTTCTCCTCTTGTTTGCTTCATCCAGCCTTAATATGAGGGTTTGTGCCTAGTCTTATTGTATTTTTTTACACTGTGTTTGGTTGTTATCCCTGGGAGACCTGCTCTTTTCTGAATGGAAACAGAGTAGTGGATCTGGGGGAAGAGAGACGGGGGGGGGGGGGGGGTGCTAGGAGGAATGGAGGGAGGGGAACTGCAGTTAGGATGTACTAGAGAAAAAATAAATAAATTTTTTTTTAAAATGTAAGATTAAGCAACTTTATGTTTATAGTTTATTCTTCCAAATGAAATTTTAATTAAGTTTCCCCACTGCAATATTTTCAAAGAAATGTTTCAATGAAATGGAGCCTGCTCCCAGCAGACTCATTTTAAATGGCCTTTGTCTGGATTAATCAGTTTCAGATCTTGGGGCCTTCTGCTAGTCTTAACTAGAGTATCTCTGCCCCAGGCAGAGTCAGAGCTTAGTATTAGATTCCAATTTCTAAGAGGAAAAAAATATGGATTCCATTACCAAATATCCAATGACTTCACTGTCCCAGTGAAATCAATCCAACATTTGGATTCATCCCACAATTGAAGTGATTCAGTGGCAGTGGATAAAGGTATCACGCCTTCATCCTACACAAATGCACAATAAACGTAAACCTGAGAGCTAAAAGCAAGTGAGAAGGCTCATCTGCTAGTGAACACTACCGATTTACAACGGAATCCAGTGTAAACCCATTGTCCTCGTGTTGTATGTATCATTAGGAGGGAAGTACTGGATCCATTCTCATAGGGTGGTAAATCGGTTTCCATGGTAACCAGAGAGCGTGCCCTTCATTGCAGGATAAATGAACAGAGCATCCACTAAGTTTCTTGGTGTTTTCAGGTCCAATACCAGCTCTAAATCCTGACACCCATTTGCTTCTTTATTTTTATTTTTTGTACATACCAAAAATTTTTTTAAAAAGGCTATTGATAGAAATCTAATAGATCTGCATCCTAACCAACACTGACCCTGGATCCAGTACAAAAAAAAATATTCCTGATTCTGAATGGGCTTGTATTGTCAAATGAAATTCAGTTGGCTCCACTTCCGCTGGCGCTAACACTGTAGCTGCTCTGCATTCAAGCAGAGCACAGCAATAGGAGAAAGTGATTTTAATGTGATATTTTCTCCCTCTAGCACTCCAAACAAATGGTGGCTATGACTCATGAATCTCAGTGTAGTGAACAACTTTTCAGGCCTATAACCCTTTCTTTAGACACTGTCTCTGGAGTGCCACTCCGGGCTCTTGCATCCTTGTACCTTTGTCTGCTAAGAGTTTGTCTAGACGTGCTTTAAAGATCAGCACTACTTTTACAGACTCTCTTGGCCAGCCTTGTCATGAAGTTGAATGACTCTGGATTAATCGATACCTTCACAAAAAGCTCTCAATCCCCAAAGCTCATATGAGATATCTTCTCTGTAAATTATGGGCCTGCTCATATTTGACAACAAGCCTTTACCAATGTGTCCCCAGGGACCTTCTGCTATGCTCTCATCCAGTTACCTCTGTAAGAAATGTCAGCAGCTAATAGAAAGAGACATGGTCTAACTCTATACCTTCTCCACATTCCTATCTCTTCATTCTAGCCCATACTTTAGAATCATCGGAAGAGCTTGGCCTTGTGCTCTCTAGATATTTCCATTTAATAGATCCAGTGCAGAGCCCAGTAAGAACATTTGAAAATATTCCCCTAATGACTCTGGTGTACATCCTTACTGATCCCCAGAGGCTACTGGACCATTAGACCTGTGAGCTCACAAATCTAAAGCCTCTATTATACAATTAACACAGCAATACATTTCCCTTTATTCTCTGCTGACCACCACCCCCAAAAGTCCTCTTCGTGGTGGATGTTGGTCCAGGACTCCTTTTAATCCCTTCTACATATGCACACACACAAATATATCAGTGAGTACACGCAACATGAAAATGCTACATCAATTTCACTTTTCAAAATAATTTTCAACAAGCCATATTTTTCTGTTGTTTTCACTTCACAATATCCACTCGGTCTTTCTCTGCCTCATTTCCAGTTGCTGATAAGTACAAGCTCGTCACACTCATATTCAAAGTCCATCCCTGTGGATCTCAGCTGTCCTCTATGGAAACGAAAAGCCACACATGGCTATTGACTGGAATTGATATAGAATGTACTTTAGTCATAAACTAGGCATCAGATTCATGTTTAAAATATATACTAGAGGGTGTGCATGTGTGGGTGCACATATATACAAACGCATTTGTATGTAGAGGCCAAAGGTCAGCCTTGGGTGTTGTTCCACAGAAGCCATTCACCTTATTTTTTGAGACAGAGTCTCTCACTGGAACCCGGCACTTACTGTAAGCCCCAAGGATCTGCTTGTCTCTGTCTCCCCAGTGCTGGGATTACAAGCATGGGTCACCATGCTCAGGTTTTTACGTGGGAGTTAAGGATTGAGCCCAGACCCTTGTGTTTGCACAGCAAGCACTTTACCAACTGAACAGTCTCCCAGGCCCCACACCGGATTTTAAATCTTAATTCTGGAAAATATGTAAAACATCTCATCGATAACTTTTATTGATTACATACTGATGTGATAATGTTAGACAACTGGATCAACCAGCACAACGCAAACAATAGCCAGTTCCACCTGTTTCTGTTTCCTTCCATGGCTGCAAGAACCACACCTATGAGGTTTCATGTGTGGTTCAGATTTTATTTCTATGAGATCACTCTGTTCTAAATGATGGCCATTGTAGTTCATCTGACATTCCAAATACACCCTACCGGATATTATTCTAGACTGTGTGAACCTTGACAGGGAATTTGCTTCCGGGACAAAGTATAGAAGCATTTTTTCTACTAGGTGGGGACTTAACTACTTAACTCATCTACAGTGGCCAGGATGTTACATTCCACAATTCAGCCTCTATGGACAGAAAATAACCTAGCTCAGCATATCAACAGGGTTTGAAAACTCAGTTCAGCAAGAAGCACACATAGCAGTGCTCCCCAAAGGCAGACTTTCAGTCACAGGATCACCTGAGCTTCTGAAACTTTCATACACACACTAAAATACCCTTCAAAATAGACACACCAACTAGTTACATGAACCCCCTTCCCACCAGCAGCACACGAGAACATTAAATTTAATAAAGAATAAGATTCAGCCTGGAAGAGTCTGAAATGCCTCAAATTGTACCCAGTACATATTCCAAGTTCTCACTGCTCTCAACGGGAACAGTAAACTAAAAGTCCTAGAGTTCTAAGTCATATGTAGAGGCTTAAAGTGCCCCCTACACTGAAAATCATGCCTGCGATGGCAGAGCAAACGATGTTAATTCATAACCACTATCTCTACTTTCCAACCCTGATTAAACCATGAATCTTGGGAGCTGTTCTTAATCATCTGAAATGCTTTTTGAGATTCAAAGTTTCTTTTAAAAAGCTTTGTTTTCTGCAAACATCTAAGAGCCTGAAGTTCCTAGCAAACACTATTCTCAAAATAAGTTATGTGCAGAAACTGATAGTATTAGCCATGGGACAGGCCCAGGTGTTTGCCCTCAAACACTATTTGTTAGTTACCGATGATCTTGCCAAAGAAATCTCCAAGTAGAAAGGGTGGGACACCCCCATAATCCCAGCACTTGGGAGACTGACAAAACAAAATTCCCAGTTCCAGGCCTGGCTAGACTATATAAAAAAGACCCTGTGTCACGATAAACATAGACGTATTTAACAAATGTAAATCTGTTGTGCAAATCCAGAGTAGAATCTATATGAAATTCAACATTATGTTCATATATTTGTATTTTATCTAGTCCTTTTTAGGATATAAGATTATTTACCTGTTTCCATTTCAATATCCATATTTACAAAAATTCAGATTTCATGATCATGGTTCACATTCTGAATTTTCTTGCACAGTATGTCAAATGTAAGGTCCCTTTCAGCCATAAGTCCTGTAGGTAAACTGAGACTCATAGCAGCTTCTGCTGCATGAATTTGTAGTGGAAAAAAAATGGATTTTCACTTCCTCAGTGGAGTAGATCTGAATCCTGAATTTACTCTCAGTATGAATGAGAGTACATAAAATAATATGAACACTAGGAATACAAACAATTAGTTCTACCTGGACAGATACCACCTTGTTGTCCTGTTCCCTTCCTCCATTTTTTGTAAGGCAGTTTCCAAAATAAAGTATTCCAGTACAGCTAGCAATACTTCATGGTAACATTCTCCACATCCTAAACTAAACTGTATTTTCTGCTTTCATATTTTGAGACCAAAAGGTTTTAGATGATCAGGGGGCCAGGAGGACAAAACACTCCCATGTCTAAGGCTCAGGGGAACATTGCAGAAGAAGAGGCAGAAAGATTGTAATAGCTCGAGGATCAGGGAGTTGCCTGGGAGACACAGTCTCCTAGTAATGCCAGAAGCTACACTCTTAAAGACGGACCAGAGTGACCACCCAAATATGAGCTGGATATGAGGACACCAGTGAACACTCCAAACTGGATGGAGATAAGCCTCAACCTACACGAAGAACTACAGACAACCGAGTAAAGCTGGGAGCAGGAGTGTGGTCCTCCCTAGGAAGAGCTCTCTAATTTGTCTCCACTGCCAAACAGCCCTGAAAATATACATACAAATAACATTGTTCAGACTGAACACATATTTAAGAATATATGTGTTTATGCAAATACCTATCTGCATGCAATAACAGTTGATGAGAAAGAAGCCATGAATTTGAAGGAACTCGAGTAGTGTATGGGAGAGTTGAGAGGGAAGGAAGGGAAGGAAGAACTGTTATAATTAAAATACACTCTTAAAAATAAACAACCATCATCACAAAGAAACAGAGGAGGGGAAGGAAAGGAAAGCTGGGCTGTAAGCTCTGGAAGGAAAGAGCCATCTTTGATCATCTGCAGCTCCTAGAAGGGGTCTGGGCACACAAATGTACTTCACATACTTGTTTAAGAAAGCACAAGATGGAGAACAGTAGTTACCCAGTGTTTAAGTAAAGCACTGAAGGTTAACCAAAAGCTTCCTTCAGAAATAGAAACGAGGACCCGACCCCCATGTGGCACTGGGCAGGCACGATGTATAGACAGATTCCCTCTCACCAGTCAACCAAGACCTCCCAAAAGCACAGGAAAGTAAAATCTCTGAGCAACCGGGGTCTCTCGCCTGTTCTACTGTCCTGTTCCCACTCAGAAATGCGGAACAGACTGCAAAGCAGCAACAGAGCCTTTGCGTAACCTTCAGCTAGCCAAGTGAAGGAAGTTAGGATACAAATTAGTTATCAGAGCTGTACCTCAGAAACCTGAGGCACTGTGAAAAGAGAACGCCATATCTCTCCCAAGACCAGCGGGTGAAACTCCAGATCAGGCAAGCTTGCCAAAGCCTCAGCAGACAGTACTAGTCCTTTGTTTTCTGATTTTGTTTTTGTTTTCTTGAGATAGAGTCTTGCTCTATCCAAGCTGGCCTCAAATGTTGCTATATAGCTCATGCTGGCTTCAAATTCATTATCCTCTGATCTCTGCTGGGATTACATGCAGCTGCCGCCGTCCTCAATTCAGCCCAACAAGGCAAGAGAAACGGAACCCCCGCCCTGCTCTGATCCACAGCTTTCCTGCCCTGAAGTATGTGAGGCATACAGCCTCATGAATCTTTGGCTTTTATTTTTAGTTGAGTAGGGAAAAAAATTATCTTCCCATACACCAAGTGGCAGAAACTTACCCCCTGCTACATACATGATTCCAGAGTGCTCTTTCTTGATGCTGGCAATGAGGGGCTTACTAAAGAGGAAATGTCAAGCTTTTCTAACAACAGGTAAGCCAAGCACAGCAACACAGATCTAGCGATGGCCCTCATGCTTCTAAGAAAGCTTATGTAGGGCGCATGTTAGCCCTGTCTAATCAGTAAAGCCACCTGAGACAGCAATGGAAGGCCAGGAACAACCCTGCATCACAAGAAGACCTTCCAAACTCCTGAAAGTTCGGGACCAAATGGAATCACATAAAAACAAAGTAGCCAAACTCAAGGCAGGAAAAAGAACTCACAGCTGCCATAAACAAAAGGAATTAACTGTCAGAGCAGCTGGCCAAGAAGCTGATAGCTCAGGAGCCATGTATGGGAGCTTTAACTAGGGGTGAGGAAGCGTCGCGGGCCTGTGAGCTGCTGTCCTAGTTTACTTTCTATTGCTGTGATAAAACATTCTGACCAAAAGCAACTTGGGGGAGGAAAGGGCTTATCTGACTTACAGGTTAAAGTCTGTCATACAGGGAAGTCTGGCCGGGAACTTGAGGTAGAAACGGAAGCAGAGGCAATGGAGAAATGCTACTTACTGGCTTGCTCCTCGGGGCTTGCTTTAAAAAAAAAAAAAAAAATCAGGCCCACCTGCCAAGGGCTGGCCCCTCCCACGTCAATCACTAATCAAGAAAATGCCCTCACTTGTCTACAGGCAATCTGATGGAGGTTATTTTCTCAGTTCTAGGTTGGTCTTCATTAGCAATGAGGGAATTTTCTGACCAGAGAGTTAGAAGGAATTGATGAAGGGCACAGTGACAACATGAAAGCTCTCAGGAAATAAAAGATCAAGGGACAGAAGCAAGGAATTCAACCTGCAGGAAGAGTCATAAAACCCATCACCCAAAGAGCGGACCGAGAAGTGATTCATGAAAACTCCAGCAACCAGATCCTGAATCATTTTCCTTTCCTGATTGCTCAGTCCTGCCTTCCTATATTTCTCTTGCCTCCACTCCTCCATGAAGTAAGATGTATATACGAGATGTTTCAGAAGGTAGCTGAGTCTATCAAAAAAATTAAATGTTTTGAAAGCCCAATAATTAACCTAAAGGGCATTTCATGTCTTGAAATTTTGCAAAAACATGCTGTCTGTTACTTAGGGGACTCTGCATATTTTAAAACAAGATCAGGGCAGATCCAACTAGAATGTGTTGAGCACTTCGGAGTCATAACTGCTATAGCAGTAATTTTCTATATATTCCACATGACTGCCTGGCTGCAGGTAGCCTAGCATGCTCTACAGAACCAGATAATTCAAAGTGACAAGAAGAACCCAGCAATGATAAACTAGCTCACTGTTGCTACTCAATAAGAACATCATTTCATCAAACCACATCAGCTACTATTAGATCAGAGGTCATAAAGTATCAGAAGTTCAAGGTTACCCTCAGCTACAGATATTTGTGGCCACCGTGTGCTGAGTGAAATTGGAAGGAGGGAGGGAGGGAAGGAAGAAAGAGTAGAGAAGATCATTAATACTTTGATCAACACGTGGATGCTTTTAGCAAACCAGCTAAGCTGATTCTTCTGTATAAAGGAGGTGGGGTTGCAGCAGAGGGGAGCATTGGGATCAAAGACCAAGGTTTCTGCCTCCCCTGGGTTGTCATATACGCTCAAGGGATTGAATATAAACAAGGTAGCAGGATTTCTGGAGCACCATGATAGATCAGTAAAGGCAAGATGGAAAAGAAGGGATGAGCAAGAAGACCCGCTTGTGGCAAAACCTTTCAACAGGAACTGGGATGGCAGACATCTGGCTAAGCATCATCAGCAACCAAACACGTTGACTTTATATCACACTGTTCTTGGGCTTTTAAACCTCCATCTCACTGTGGTTATTAAACCAGAGTTGGGCAAAAGTTGTTAGCACACAACTGACTCCATCATAGATAAAAGCGCAGGCAAGGAGCTGAGCCGGACAGGGAACTGCAGATACTGTGCAGCAGCGGCTGCTGCTGAAGGCAAACAGACGAGGCTTTAATGCCAGCCCAACCTCAGCGCAGCAATCGAGCGTCACCTGAAAGGTGTTGAAGGCAGGAATAAAGAGATCTTTATGGTATTTTCAGGTGAAGGGATTTTTTTCAGGTTGCTTTGGCTTATTAATTTTTGGCCTATTAATTATTAATTAATTATTAGAAGAGAAGACATTTATATGAGTTGGAATTTATAAACACAGGTGTGTGTGCACCCCACACCCTCTTGCTTCATGCAGGTTAACATAGGCACATCTTCTTCTCTCTCTTTAAAATGAGTGAGAATAAAATAATTCCACCAGTCTTTGAGAGTCTCTTTGTTTACAGCTAACAAAAGCTATTTCATGGGATAAGCTCTGAGATCTCAGTCACATGGCATAATAAAGTGTTCCTTCCTATCGTTTCATCTTTTTGCTAAGGTAGAAGTGACATCGAGACAGGATCTCTCCACAAAATAACAACTTCATCTTATGCTACTAATGGATCCTCCACTGAGAATCTAAATTTGATGAATCTGTCTAGCCCTTCTGAAAACACAGGTTAGCATAACATTTTAACTCCAGTAAGTGATACCTTTCAACCTCCCCACAGCATCGTTATAACCAAGTCGGTCACTGTACAGTCAGTGATTGTTCTCTCTTCAATCTGGAACCTGTACTCACCATCTCGAATCTTTATGGAGATACCACCATACTCCATCCAGCAATGGCTTTGTAACAACAGTTGGATGAATGCTATGGACCTTCCTCAACGGGTGGCTGCCCTCAGAAACAAAGTAAATGTTTGCCAGTGTAAATGCTATTATGAAAAGGAGCTCAATCTGCCAACCTAAAACATCAAACATCCGAACCCCACCTTAGCAACAAACAGTTCAGAAACGAGTGTCTTCCTTGTTCAAATCCAGCACTTCTGATGGGATAACACTATGCTCACGTGCAGAAAGCCAACAAATTCCATGGGAACAGCAGTTGGAGTCTTGAGCCTTGGCAAGCAATTGTAAACTAAGGACTTTATACTAGGACTGGTGATACAACTCAATGCAGAAAGCTTGCTTAGTATGCACAGGTCCTAAACTCAATCTCCAGTACTGGAGGGCAAGAGAAGGCTTAGAGAAGACACTATGGATATGCACATCCATAGACTGACTAAAGAGGGACGCAGGCAATGGATCAGGTTACACTGAAGTTACTCAAGAACTCATACACTTAAAAACCAAGCTATATGAGTTTGGACACCTGCATTGGCTGATTTGGAGATGGGGATTAAGTATCTGCTCCATAATTGTTTTTTAACACCCATATCTCAGAGAAAGAATTTTGATAAATTACTTTTACCCCTACTGAAAGAGTTTTGCCCTTGATTAGTATAAAGAAACAGAGACATTTGCAGTCACGAGAGTCTCAGGGACTCAAGTCTTTTAATGGATTCAAGGCAAGGTATTTCAAAAGCACACCAATCTGGCCACCTTCTCAGAGGTATTGGCCACTCTCCCTCTAGGACTGTCATCAGTGAACAAAGCTTCTGCCTCCCCAAATGCCAAAGGAACAGTTTACCACCGACCCAATTATACTTTTAACATGGATTCCTTGAATGTCTGATATTCCTCATGTACAGATGAACACTGCAGAATGCACATGTTCAAAGCATATTCTATAAAATCTAGGGGGGTATTTTGGAATTGTTCCTTCTGTCAAGCTGGTGGCAGGGCTGTTTTGATGCACAGACTGTGGCAAACCCCAGCACACCAAATGTTCTGTCTGAACTACAACATAATCCTGCACTAACTTGTTTTCCCTGTTAAGTGACTTCATCGTGGACATCCTTCAAACAGCTGTGGGTCGTTTTCTGAATGGAAGGCAACACAGAAAGCATAAACTTCAGAGTGCTCAGTCACACATGGTACACCCATATCATCCCCTACCCAAGGTTCAGGGACCGTCGGAGGAAAGGTGGGAGATTTTAAGAGCCAAAAGTTGTCTAAACATGACAGGCCCACGGCACTCATGAACTCACAGCAGCCGTGATTACCTGTCTAAAATCAAGCCAGTCGGCATTCTGGCACGGAGGACTAATGGGCACCCCACCCTAACTGAAGAGGGAGAGGCAGACTTCTTTAAGGATGTGGTCCCTGCTAGGTCGACCACCCTCCAAAGGGTGGTTACACATCCAAGAGTATATGGGTGGTGCCCATTGCACTCAATGGCCTTTTTTTTTAAAAAAAAAAATAATAATAATAAGAGGACACAAAGTTTGGAAAGGGATAGGGAGGAGGTGTGGATCTGAGAGGAGTTAGGGGAAGGAGTAGGGGCAAATATGATCAAAACACATTATATTAAATTCTCAATGAATTAATAAATATACACATTAAAAAGAAGTCAGAGTGTTCATTGCTCACCACTGAGTGTATATAGTATAATGTGAGGTTTGTCAGAAGCCAGAAACAATAGCCAAAGGGTGATGGGAAGGACAGAATGTGATCATGACCACCAGACTGACACTGCCCCAGCTTTTAGCTGAGATCCACTGGGCTTGCTTTGCTTCACCGGCTCCTGGTTTTGTCTAGAAACCTATGTTTTGTCTAAGGAGAATAAAAGAAAGGGGAAATTGCTTAGATCTCGATCTACATCTGCATCATGCTCCCCAGTGCAACTCAACTGTTGCAACAGACACAATGGTGAACAGAATCAATCTGAGTGTTGAAAAAATACCATCTGTAGTCACCCTGCCAAAATCTGAAAATGCAGACCGGCACAGCTGCCTTAAAATGCGTAACATTAAAAAAACTTGAGTAAGAGTAAAGAAAATACTTTCATGCCACTCCACCCAGATCCTCAGTTTAAACTGTGACTACTGTCCTAACGTCGTGTCAGCCTTGGGCCCATCCAAAGCTCACTATTGCATAGTTTTGTAGTGAGACACAAATGCCTTCTCTATTCTTTTTGAGAGTCAAATATAGTTAAATCATTTGCCCTTCCCTTTCCTTCCTCCAAACCTTCTCATACACCCCTCTTTGACCTCTTTCAAGTTTATGTATATACACATATATTTCTAAAAATAAACTTGCCCAGTCTGAATGATATGTGTATGTATGTTTGCTGGGTTGGCCATTTGGGATAAGCAATTGGCATGCTCTTCCTTGAAAAAGACTATTTCTCCCACTCTCAGGATTCCCTAGTTGCCTGTTCCCCCGACCCATCCACTTTCATGTGTCTATTGTTGATGTCCTTATTCAGCTCATGGTTAGGCATGGAGTGAGAACTACATTGTATAGTCAAACACTTTATCTGCATAAATTTTATATTTATGAAAGAATGGGCTGAAAATGCAAAAAGATTTCATTGCCAAGTGTCCTCGTTTGCACCAAAACCAAAAGTAACTTGAGGATGAAAGGACTTACTTGGCTTACATGTCCCAGGTCACCCATCATTGAAAGAAGTTAGCCAAGGAACTCAAGGCAGGAACTGAAGCGGAGACCATGGAGTAATGCTGCTTACTAGATTGCTCTTCATGGCTCACTCAGCCTGCATTCTCACACAACTCAGGAGTACATGCCCAGGTATGGTACCACACACACTGGACTGGGCCCTCCCACATCAATCATTAATAAAGAAAACATCCCACAGACATGTATAGAGGAATATTTAGTAAACAGTGATAATGAAATTAAGAATTTTAAACTAGGCCAGGAATGGTGTGTAAAGGAATATTTAATCCTTTAATCCACCAACATGGCTGCTCTAGTGTAGAAAGAATGTTGGTACACACTTTTACTCCCAGTATTCAGAAGGCAGTGGCAGTCCATGCCTTTAACCCCTAAGACAGAAACCAAACATGAAAGCAGACACAGGAAGCAGAGCTCAGAAAGAGTCAATGTCACACAGGAAGTGATGTCTGAAATGAATCAGAATGAATGACAGGCAAAGTGACAAATCAGAGGAAGAGTTAGCAGAGTGAGTTGGAGTGAGGACTTGATCAACTCTCATGAGAGAAGGGTGGGCTCTCATCTCAGAGCAGAGTTAGTTAGAGGAGAGACAGATAAATCAGTCAGTTACAGCATTCACTTACAGCAGACAGTATGAGTCAAGCAGTCTGAAACAGGAAGACAGGCAACAAGACTCAGAGACCGTGAAGTAGTCTGACTGAGGAGCAGAGAGGCTGACTGAGGTGGTATGGAGCAGTGAGAGCTCAGGGAGAGATGCAGAGACACAGAAGGAGCTTGGCAGAAGAGGTCAGTATCAGATGGAAAGAGAGAGTCAGTTTGAAGCTATGCAGAGAAGTTCAGTCTGAGGCAGTCAATCAGCCAGTATAAATTGAAGTCTGAAGAGTTCAGTCAGAAATAGTTAGCCGGCTCAGAAGAAGAGTTTGAACAAGTCAGTTTGGAGAGGAGTTTGAGCCAGAACAGTGAGTGAGTTAAACCAGAAGAGACAGAGTTCAGAAGGAGTTAGTCAGAGTGGTTCAGTCAGCAGTAAGTCACAGAGGTTTATTAATTGTACAGAGGTTTAAGTGTTCTAGACTGTATGAAGGCTGAAGTCTTGCAGGTCTAGACTGAAGACTAGATTGTACAGAGCCTGAAAAGCTCCAGGGATCCAGGACTAAGAACCAGTGATTTAATTAGACAAAAAAATAAACAACCCTTTGCCCTGAACCAATGGCTACATTTGGCTACAGACTTGCCTATGGGCCAACCTGATGAAGGCATTTTCTCAATTAGGTTCCCTTTTACCAGAGCACCCTAGCTTTTTTCAAGTTGACAAAAACTAACCAGCACACAGGACTGAGTGGACCAGCTGGGTGAGGGGTAGGTAGGAGTCCACCTAAAAGACTCCAGTGAAACTATAGCTCTATAGTCTTGATTGCTTGTAAATTCTTTGAAACTGAATTACACCCAAAATGGACTTGTGGGTCTAAAGAATGTTGTGGCCCTTATCTCATCTACACTGTGACACTGGCTATCATCCCTAGAGTCTCCTGGACTTCAGAAGGAAGGAAGGTATCTCTACTCAGAATCTCTGAGAAAAACAGCCTTCAGTACCACCACATACCGCTCCTTTAAAATTTGGGGTACCAGACAATGAGGCTGGCTTTTGGGTAGACTACTGAACAAGAATCTTCATCCTGAGGCTGGGTATGGCTGAAACAAGCACAGAGCAGACAGATATGATGATCACCCTGAGCTGAGAATACTTTAGCTAATACTAACAACCTACACACTCCCATGCACCTCAGTTTTTCTCCCAAAGCATGCACTCCTGGGTATAGAAGCTCTAGAAATGGGGGAGGGGTGCCCCAAGTCCTGCCTCCTTTCCACAACGAAGATTTGGAAGCAAACAACAATGGCTTGTCCAAGCTGGTACTTGGCTGCTCAGTGACCTTGGGGCACATTCTTTCAATTTCTCAAAATCAACTTCTCCAGTTTCAGAAAGTAGTATTAGCTTTGCAAAATGAAAGTGGAATCTTGATGCCTCTGTTCTTGGGGCTTTCAAAGGCTGATTGCTCTGCCCTTTCGGGTTGCTAGCCATGGCATATGGATAGAACTTAAGTTCTTTCCCAGTGGCAGGCATTTCAATGACAGTCTGTCATATGGAAATAAGCCAGACTTGATTCCTTTGGGTCTGCTGACTCATTTCTATAAGCCAACAACAGCAAGAAGTAACTTCATCCATTGTGAAGGGGTCTGTTCACCCTGTCCAGCCTTGCCACTCCTACCATTACCTTTGCAAGGTAATTCCACATACCTGTTATTCGTGCATTCAAAATTGATTAAGCCCTATTTAATGAAGCAGGCCTTTGGGGAAATTTGCCTTCATCTGGCAATATTGGTTGGATTAGAAATATTCTGGCTTGACTTCTCACTTCCTTTGTTTTTCACTTAATAGAAAGTGACCGTGAAGCTCACATCCCTCTCTGTCCTGGTCTGCTGGAACACTCCTGGTTTATTCCTGTGGTTTAGCGTTCCTGTTAATAGTGCTCACCCACTATAATGCTAGCTTTTCCCCTAAGGATAACTAGCTCCCCTGCATATTTCATGGATTCTGCCAGCGTGTATGAGGGGGAAGCTCACAGGAAGGAAAGGACCCTCATTTCCAGGTGCAGATGAAACCCTTATCACAAGTTCAACTGCAACAGGCTGCAGAAGGAAACCATAAAGCTTGCTGTATCCTTTCAAGAACTGTACCTAAAACCAGCTCTTTCAGGGACAACCTGACAGAGGGTTGAAGGGTCTAGGTGCATAGCCATGTTTCTCTGTACTGCCATTTCTTGACTATGTGCACCCAGTTATTTAACCATGTGTGGCTCGCTTCCCTCACAGGGGCAGTGGATATTATAGCCATACCTACTCTGTGAGGTTGCGGACAGTACAACACAAGTCCCGTGTGGCACATTCAAAATGCTATGAGATGTTTTCACTATAAACTATTGTTCTGGATCCAAATCAGAAGCATGTGGGCTAGACCAAGGAAGGACCACTTTCAACCGACATATGTGGTGAAATCCTTTGGTTCTAGGATTTGGCAAAAGCTGTCCAGTCAGATCCAGTCTCTAACAAAATAAATGATTAAATGAACAAAGCAGGTCACTAAAGTTGAATCTCAAGTGATTGGCTCAGTCTCACGGTCTGACCCAGTTGTGCAATCCTTAGGGCCCAGAATGCCTGAAGAGCAAAAGAAACAGCCTTGTGATCCACATCCCTGTGGAGCCTTGTCCTTGGCCAATCACTGTTTCATCTGATGGTGGCTATCCTCTTCTGTATATTTAATAAATACGAAAGACAAGTGTATCACAAAGATTTACACAAATTCTATGGGACATCAGACCTTGCTAGAGAATTGAAACTTCCACTTCTGAAATCTTAATTCTGTGACAATCTACTCTCTGACCGTAACTTCAGATCAACTCAACGTCCTGTGACATGCCTCCTCCAACAAGGCCGGGCTCCTAATCCTGCCCGAACAACCACAAACCAGGGACCAAGTTTTCAAATGCCTGGGACTTAATGGGAACATCTCATTCAAACCTCCACACTTCCCCTTCCTAGTGTTTGCTCATGGCACCCAAGGCTTCCAATGCAGGACTGAGCCCACTTGGCACAAAATAAGTCCCAAAACAACTTTGGAAAATGTTTGCCATTGCTCAGCTACAGTGGGGAACAGCAGCAGCTGTTCTTTCAGCTTCTGTTTCAAACCCACTTTCCCCCCACCTTCATCATCTTCAACAATTCTACAACCTCTCCCTCTCTCAGCTAGCTTCTCTCACAGGCATGATTACCCCCACCTCACCCTCCAGAATGAAGCCTGATCCTGGACTGTCCACCTGCGTCTCTGGAGATCTTGCTCCTCACTTGGAACTTGAAATTTGCCATCATCTGAAGATGGTTTACTCATCCATCCTCCACAGTGGCTATGTCTGGGTGTCCTTTTCTTCTCTCTGGCACACTAGACAGGTTCCATGGCACTGTCCATCATAGCTCTCTTTATTTCTTTGTCCCCGTTGCTACAATCATTCATTCCACTCTCAGCACTCGATACCTACCACTTATTTCTACAGTGCACAGCGGATCTGTGTATATTTGTACATCTGTAGATATTTGTACATCTGTAGATATTTGCCTGCATCTCTGGAGCTACCACAAGGCATTGATCTAGGTAAAGTCGGAGGCCTTGTCTTGCTCATCTTTTATTCTCCGGCTCTGAAGCAATTTCCAGGATGTACTCAAAAACCACTGGCATGAAACTGGAGAGATGGTTCAGTGATTAAGAGCACTTGGTGCTCTGATTGGATGGGTTTGGTTCCCAGCACCTATATGGCGGTTCACAATCGTGTGTAACTCCAAGGGAATGTTCCCTTGTGTGTTTCAAGGGAATCCAACCTCTTCTGACTTCTTTTGGGTACCAGGCATGCATGTGATGCACATACAAACATGAAGACAAGCATTCATACACATAAAAAATTAATTCACTAATAATATTAAAAAGCCCTTGGCTATGTTAATGGAAACTCCGCTAACTGCGAAGCCTGGGATTTCGTATGTCTGCCAACCATGTTGAAGTAGAATACCCACGGATTTCTTCCTGTACTAGCACCTGAAACTTGTTTACTCAAATTACACATGAACGGATGTTCACAAATTGCCAGGCAGCACTCAGGAATCTGGGAAATGCTTGCGAGCCTCACCCCATCTCTAATTGGTTTAATAACACCACCTTTGTTTTGTGAATTTGCTCAGAAAATAGAGGCTAGGCCCTACCAACTAGGTTAGGTTAGGACAGGAGGAGGGCAGACAAGGAAGGAAAGAAAGCTCAAGTTACAGCCAAGGTCAATAGACAGCACAAACCCCTAGTTCAGGAGCTCTGGACTCCTTTCATTCCAGATGCCAAAATAAGTGACTCTAAGTTCATGAAATTCCTGTAAACTTCCATTTGTGATTCCCATCATTTTTATTTTATCTTGTTAGTTGAAAGGGTGGAGATTTGAAAAGAAAGTTGTGAGTCTGACCACAGTTGTGCTCTGTGTGAGGGTGGCTACAGACAGACACTGATCAGTCTAACCGTTGACCGTTCTGATGAGACCCTCATTATGCCTCTCCCCAAACTCCTAGTGCTTCTGAAATTCAGTAATGGCTTCTGGTCATGGAGATTCTTGCTGAAATGCAGACTCCAATTCAGTAGGTCTGCATCTTGCACCTAGCCCAAAGTGGTACCACTGGCCTGGGCCTAAGGTTGCAGGTCAAGGTCTGCCCCTCCACCGGTGGCCATGTCTCTGTTGTTCTAATAAATGCTGAGATGGTTCACAGAAAAAGAGGAAGCATTTATTTTTCTCACAACTGATTACTCTTCATAAGTGATAAGCCTTGCTGTCTTGGGAATGCGGCAGCAGAAAATACGTCATGGAATCACCACTCACTTCAAGGTAGTTGGGGTTGGAGTAGGGGTTAAGAAGAGATTCTGTTAGTACATTCCCCACACAGCCCCAAGATGGTGATGGGTCATGGAAAAAGCAGCCAGACATAAGTTATGTTACTGCCTCTTGCACAAAGTCCCTTCTCCCAGAAATCCAACCACAGTGTCCCTGCCTCTATCCCCAAACACCCACCACCTCTTCTTTGTTCTCCTCCCAGTCAATGGGAGACAGCCATTCCAAGCCTTTTCCGACCACACCTCCCTTCCTTTCCTACACTAGAGCCTTTAAAACTGCCATCTCCCAATGAAGCACTGTCTGCCTTCCCTCTATCCAGTCTTTTCATCCCTCTGGGGAAAAAAATATCCCTCTTCCCCTATTCCCTTCCCCCTGTTCCTTACTCTCTGTTCCCCCAGGACAGATGCATCTCCTTTGTGCTAAGGATCTGGCATCTGGGTGTGTTCTGGGCAGACTCCAGTCCTTTCAGACACCTCCCCCACAATCTCTGAGGACACATGGACAATGAACCCCTCCCACTAAAGCCTGACACTAGGCCCCACCACCTCTCAATAGTATCAAGTTGGAAACACACAACTTTGGGGGCATCTTAGATCCATACTATAGCTGTGTAGCACCCAGAGACGGAGGTCCCACTGATCCTTAAGAAGTAAATATTACAATTCCACTTATGTCCATTTTTCTGTAAGAATGTGAAATGAGAAACATAGATACCATGCCTGATCCATCTGCCAGAGCACCTCCTTTTGGCCCACGTGGATATGATCCTGAGGAATTCAGGAAATAAAATCCTGCAACACAGAGGAGCAGACAGTTTGTTTTCATGTAGCCACTGCAGCATGCTGGGATCCTGATGTTGCAGAATTTATGGACCAAGTTATCCAGTTTCTAACCCAACCTCACATAATGAACCTGCGTCAGTTACTTCTCCTATTGCTGTGGTAAAATCTCTGACAAAAAGCAACTTAAGGAAAGACCGTTTATTTGAGCTTACAGTTTGACGGTACAAGTCCACGGCGGGAAACTTACGAATGCAAGGCTGCTGGCCACATGCCATCCATAGTCAGGAAACAGACAAAAACCAATGCTCATCTACTTTCTCCTTTTCATTCAGTACAGGCCCCCAGCCTATGGGATGGAGCTGCCCACTGTTAAGGTGGCTCTTCCCACCCTATCCTACTCTAGATAATCCCTCACAGGAATGTGTGTCTCTTCGGTGATTCGAGGTCCAGTCAAACTGACAATAGTAACCATCACAGTACAAGAGGCTAAAACAACGCCATGAAACTACTGATTAAGGATAGCGTTAATGGGGTGGAGAGATAGCTCCATGGTTAAGAGTACTAATTATTCTTGCAAAGAACAAGAACAGTTCCCAGCACCCTCTTCAGGTGTCTATAACCATCTGTGGCCTCGGCTGCAGAGGATATGGCACCCTCTTTTGGCCTCCATGGGTACTCACACTCTAATAATAACAACAACAAAACTTGGTTTTGTTTTGTTTTGTTTTTCTTGAAAAACTAACACTTTTTTTTTTAAGAAAAAAAGGTTATTATCTGGGTATCTGGGATCTGGGGACTGGAGAGACGGCTCAGAGATTAAAATCACTTGTTCTTGCAGAGAACTTGGGTTCAGTTTCCAACACCCACATAGTAGCTCACAACTATCTGTTACTCCAGTTCCAGGGAGTCCAGTCCCCTCTTTTCACCTCCACAAGCACCAGGCATGCACATGGTACACATACATACATGCAGGCAAAACACTCGTAAACATAAAAAAAAATCTAAAAGAAGAAAAACGAAAAAAACAAAAAAACATAATCTGCCAGACAAATTTGGTCTATAAACCCAAAGCTACAATGTAGATTTTATTGGGGAAATGGACTTAGAGTCACCTTTAATGATGACTTTGACCGTATACTTCACTGGAAAACACAGTATACACACATCATCTTTAGAGAAATAATTCCTACGTTGGAGGTGAAAACATAAACATTATTTTATTAATGGGATCACAATCAAAGGTCAGGGACAACTGCTTTGTCCTACCAGTAGGGCTTCACGTGCACTAGAGAACCTTCTGGCCACTTTTGATCAATCCCCTACAAGACAACTCTTCTCCAAACCTGTGACCCCTACTCCCCACCATTCATGTCATATTGTAGCCAACATGGTAGTAGAAGAGCCAGCAACACAAAATTCAAATGTCTATGAGGACCAGGGAGGGCTCATAACATCTTAGAAGAACTAAGAGAAACCAAACATAAAGAGCCCAAGTTGTATCTGTCTGCCACCAGCGTATTGTAACCCCAAATGTACCTCTTCTGCATAATGGTTATTTAAAACTTATTATGTTGAGGAACTGCAGGCACAGAAAAAGTTCTTAAAACAAAGCAGAACTTCCCTGTCTTCTCATGAAGGATATCTGCTGGTGAGAGCATCTTTAGCTCTGCACCAGGAAGAAAAGGATAACTCACCAGGCCAGACACTGGTTGCTGTGACTAAGTACTACACAAATCAACTTAAAGGATGAGAGTTTATTTTCCACTTTGGTCTCAGTCTAGGTTCATCTGGCTCCCTTCTTTGGGCTGGGGAGTTCAGGAACATCAGAACAGAGGGTGCAGCAGGGCACAGCTGCTCACCATGTCAGGAAGGAGAGAGAGGAAAGGTCTGGGGACAAGATGTATTCTTCAAGACGTACCACAATGAACTAATTCTTCCAACCAGGCCTCAGCTCCCAGGATTTCCTTAATGGATTGATCTATTGATGAAGTCAGAGCCCTTGTGATCCCATCACCTTATCAAAATCCATCAGCGTGGGTCAGGGAGATGACTGTAGGTAAAGGCACTTGCCACCCTGCCTGAAAGGCTAAGTTTGATCCCCAGGATCCAGATGGTAGAAGGAGAGAACTGACTCCTATAAATTGCCCCCTGACTCCACAAATGCACTATGACATGTACACACACACACACACACACACACACACACACACACACACAGTAAAATAAAATGAAAAAATTAACAGCAGCTAGCAAGCAAGGCTTAACCATGAGCCTTTGGATGACATATTTGGATTTAAACTATAACACTGACCAATGGAGTATGTGCTGACATAAAGCTCTGTGACTAACTTTCCCTTGCTGTCCATGATTTTCCTGGGCATTTCCCTATACCTTGACTTTGCAATACCCTTCTTACTACCTGTCAATTGTCATTTACTCGAATAACATGACTCCAGCCTTCTGGTCTCTCACCTCTGGACCTGGTCTACTTTACCGATGTACCTATGTACCTAGGTACCTCTTAAGACAGTGAACAGAAAATAGAATTGCTTGTCCAACATGTGATACTCTCGGTGCCTGACAGAACAGAGTTATGTGCATTCTTCTCTCAAACGGTGTACTCTATTGATTCAGCCTATATCTGTCCATTTAATCCACCTGTCCTTTTATTGTTGTTTGTCCTCTGCCTCATTGCAATTCCAGATTTATCTCTTGGACTGAAGATTCTTGGACACGGTAGTGATAGATTCATACATTACCTTCTTCATGTGCCTGCAGCGCATCCTCGTTGTTTTTTTGCCATAGAGCATCTCCTTGCCCTAGGACCCTCTCTGTGTCTTCTGCGTGAAGTCTTAGTGATACTGCACTTCAAGGTAACTGCCCTTCTTTATACCTAGTGATTAAACATGATCCAGGGAACGCCAGCTGCTCTACCTCTCTCAAACCATAGACACAGGAGTCAAACACAGCTAAAGTAGACACACAATTAATGTCTGCTCTCCAGCATCCCAGAGCATTTTCAAGTTTCAATAAATTCAATTATTCCCCAGTATTTGTTTCTATCATGTCTTAACAAATTACCACAAACTCAGTGGCCTGAAACAATACAAATCAAAGAGATTGCACTGGAAATATATAAAAACCTTTAGTGGCTCAGCAACAGGAAGGCAAAAAATCTGAGACATTTCTTCAAAGAAGATATGTAAATGGACAAAAAGTGTTCAACCTAAATCATCAGAATGCAAATAAAAATCAAGAAGTACCATATCACAGCTACCAGGATAGATATTGCAAATGTCAAGGCCAGAAAACTCAATTACCAACAGTATTCTTGTTACTGTCCAGCCTACTGCCCCTTGTAGCATGATAAATAAATCTTTTGTCTTATATAATATGTTTATTAATAACTGAATTTCAATGTCTCTCAATAACACCCTCTTTCCAACCCTCTCTGGTCCACCTTCCCACCCCTGTGCCAGAAAGAAAGAAGAAAGAAAGAAAGAAAGAAAGGAAGGAAGGAAGGAAGGAAGGAAGGAAGGAAGGAAGGAAGGAAGGAAGGAAGAAAGAAAGAAAGAAAGAAAGAAAGAAAGAAAGAAAAAGAAAGAAAGAAAGAAAGAAAGAAAGGAAGAAAGGAAGGAAGGAAGAAAGAAAGGAAGGAAGGAAGAAAGAAAGGAAGGAAGGAAGGAAGGAAGGAAGAAAGGAAGGAAGGAAGAAAGAAAGAAAGAAAGAAAGGAAGGAAGGAAGAAAGAAAGAAAGAAAGAAAGAAAGAAAGAAAGAAAGGAAGAAAGGAAGGAAGGAAGAAAGAAAGGAAGGAAGGAAGGAAGAAAGAAAAGAAAGAAAGAAAGAAAGAAAGAAAGAAAGAAAGAAAGAAAGAAAGAAAGAAAGAAAGAAAGGGAGGGAGGAAGGAAGGAAGGAAGGAAGGAAGGAAGGAAGGAGAAAGGAAGAAAGAAAGAAAACAAAAAAATTAAGTCCAACTTGTGTGGCAGAAGCATGTATCACAGGCATCACCATGATTTTTGGAAGTAACAGGCTGCTCTAATCATGGACAATAATTTGTGCTATATTAGCCTGAGATAAAGTATGATGACGTTCGACCTGAAGGTAGGCTTCACTGCCTAAACCCACAGGTACCTGAACATCACACAAGTACTCTGGTATCACACAGGCACCTGGGCATCATGAAGGCACCAGGATATCCTACAGGCACCCTGATATTATGTAGGTACCATGGCCCCTTGCAGGTACCTGGGCCTCCTGCAGGCACCCAGACATCCCTCAAGAACCAGGGCATTCTGCAGGCACCTGGACATCCCAAGGCACCAGGACCTCCTGCAGATGCCAGGGCATCCCACAGGCACTTGGACATTGGATTTCTAATATGATAAATAAATCTTTCTGTTGAAAAATGAACAACAAAAATTCATAAAGCCAAGCATTTACGTAGAAAAATTTGATTCCTTGTGTATCACCAGTGGGGATGTAAAGTAGATTGGCTATTATGGAGAGCAGTTTGAAGGTTTTCAAAAGGTCATCATATAACTCAGCACATATAATTATATAATTCTATATGTAATATAATATAATTCTACTCCAAAGTTCATACCCCAAATAATTGGAAACAGGTATTCAAACTGGTACCTATATTTGGTGGTTTCAATGAAAATGGCCCCCATAGGCCCATAGGGAGTAGCACTATTAGTATGTGTGACCATGTTGGAGGAAGTATGTTACTGGAGGGTGGGCTTTGAGGTTTCAGATGCTCAAGCTAGGCCCCGTTGTCACAACTCCTGTTGCCTGCCAATCTGGATGTAAAACTCTAAGTTAGGTTGCAGAACTCTAAGTTACCTCTCGAGCACCATGTTTGCCCGTGTGTCACCGTGCTTCCCACCATGAGGACAGTGGACTAAATTTCCGAACTGTAAGCCATCCCCAATTAAATGGTCACGGCATCTAAACACAACAATGAAGCCCCAACTAAGACACTACATGTTTATGACAGTTTCACATATAAAAACCAACGTAGAAATAACAAAAATGTCTATCAACAGATTAATAAATTATGTTTTCATACATTAGAATATTTTTCAGCTATAAAAAGAATAAGTACCAGCCTATGCTACAGTATGAATTAACCTTTAAACACCATGCCAGACACAAAAGGCCATATGTCGCATGAATCCACTTATACTGAGTGTCTAAATATGTAAGTCCATGGAGACTGAGCACAGATTGGTGATTACCTTGGAAAGCAGGAAGCTACTGCACAAACCATGTGGTTTCTTTCTGAAGCAATGAACATGTCTTAAACCAGCTAGAGTGATGATTGCACAATACGGTAAAGATGCTAAATGCCATTGAACCACAGCTTTAAGTGGGTGATTTTGTTCTATGTATTTCAATTCCATTGAAATACACATGCATTTACTCTCCCATAGTTCCAGAGCTCACAGGTCCTGAAGGCAGATTGGCATGGATGCATTATTTCTTGGACCCTAGAAAGGCACCATCCCTTGCCTTTTCTATCCCAAGCACCACTAGCATTCTTTGGGTGTTATCTTCAAAGCCAGCCTCAAGCTCAAATCTCTGTCTCTAATGTCCATTTCTGCCATTGCAGCTCCTTCTCCCAGTTCCATCCTTTCTCACCTCCCCATACATGGGTCCTGTGAGAACTTCAGCTCTGCTTAAATTAGTCACACTCCAGAGTTCCATAGCCTCATCCCAACTGTAATTCCCCTTATGCCATGTAGAGTAACAGAGGCCCAGTCCTATGATTTTAGTGTGTCCCCAACAGTTCATGTGATGGGAACTTAACACCCAAATGCATATGTCAGTGGGATTTGGAGGTGTACAGTTCTGGGTAAGTAATTAAGGTTAGGCCAGGTTAAAATTCCTGCAGCTTTCCTTAGTCATTCTCCACTAGAGTGGGTTAGATAGGTTTGTTTTTAGACAGTACCACCTTCAGACTCCATTCTATTCTTAAAATCAAGAATGAAATGATAACTCTTGCAGGTGCTTCATGGATCTATTTGATTCACTAACTTTTAGGATCAATTTACCAAAACTTGGCATTGATTTTCACTCTACACTTCTTGCAAGTCCCACTGGTCTAGCAGGCAAATAGATATCAGTCTCAGGAGGCAGCTGGGTAGGCTAGGCCACCTTCTTCCTGGGCCTCTTAAGGGAAATACCATTCAACCATCTGCCACAAAGAAACTGTTAGTACTGCCCATTAATCTGACTTTGACCTAGAAGTTTTGTTCATGCAAAACATATTGAGGTATTTTATTAGTGTGCAGGGGTTCCTGGAAGAGCAAAAGAAAAATTCTTTATTCAATGCATGATCATAGAGTTCAGGCATCAGTTATATTTCATCCTCAAAAGCCATCGCTGAGTCAGTCCTGCCTTTATTGGTACATGTTTATTGAAACGGGAGGGGGCTGTTTGCTTGTCCAGGGTGGAGAAGCATTGAAGGTAGCAAGATATTGCCCTTTTCCTCTCTTCTCGGGTTATAATCTTTAGTCAGTATACACAGAGTAAACTATACGTGACCTGGAGCAATGCTGAGGGCTGGAGTTACCTGAACAAGTACACTGTTCCTTGGTTAGCTCATACCGGATTTTAATTATGAGCACCCAGAGTTATTGCCTTCAGTACCAAGAAGTCCCATTTCTAAAATGCTGTCCTTCAGACTCTGTCTTGTGTAACCAGGAAACATTAAATGGGAGGAAATGCAATGTCTCCACTCCTCTCAAAGGTTGGGAAAGTGGGGCAAGCCACTTAGAAACACAGCAAAATGTTGTCACCCAGGAATACAGCTCAGATCTAAACACGGCTTTACAGCAAGAGAGCCATTCTTCTCTAGGAACAGAGAAAGGAGATAACCTTGAAAGAAGCTTCCAGAAAGGCCAATGTTGCTGTGAAATGCTGCATTTGGGAATTATTTTGTAACTGTTTCCAAGGTGAATTGTGACAATCGGCATTCCCATAGCCTTCTCTGCTCATCTACTTCATTACACTAACATCCAGGACTCCTCTTTGACTGGAGTACTTGCTTTATCCTTGCTCTCAAATCCTCGATTAGCCATTGTGAAATTTTAGGACAACAGAGTTAATGGAAAGAAATAAAATCAATCTATTGGTCTCTGTTAATCCCAACAGTTGAAAAAAGACCATCACCACAATTTTTTTAGCCAATTTTGAAGCAAGCTTTACTACTCCAGTAATGATGGACATTGACCAGGACCGTTTCGGGGTACCCACAAAAACAGCACCAACTCATGTCCAGCAGAGGCCTATAAAGGCACAATCCATAAGGCCAGATACCTCCCATCAGGTCCAATCAGGGGCAAGCAAATATCCTGTCCCTGTCCCTCTCCTTCTCCCTCTCCTCCTCCCTCCCCTTCTCCATCTCTGCCCCTTACCCTGCTATATCAGAAGAGCAAAACATCCAGGTTTCAAATGAAATGTCCCTGAATTCAGACCAAAGCTCTTCCCTTCCAAACTGAATGACCTTGTGGGGATAGTTCCCCACTAGCCTTCCTTTACTCGGCTGTTAACAAAGATAATTACAAGGCAGCAAATGCTTTAGTTTGGTAAGGGTTAAAGTATGTACATTTCAGACAGTGCAAAAGTAACACAGTATCCATCTCTCTCTGACCTAACAAATGTGTTAGAGGATACAGATAACAATTCTAACAATAAATCTACTCTCTTGCTCAAAAACCTTCCTTGGCTCTGCATCCTACGAGCGAATCTCAAACAGTGGCACTGTTGGACCACTGATACGCTTCTCAGATGATCTCTGTCCAATGGTACCAGCCAATACACCCACTCAATTTTCAAGTTTTATCTGAGCCACCCGAATAAGACTTGTTTCATGTCCAACACCTTTCTTTCTCAGCCTGAGGAGACTTGAGTGCAAATCCTAACACTTAAGTTGGAAGTTGTAAACTAATAAACTAATAAAAGGGCTATAGGGATGGAGAGGTGGCTCAATAGCTAAGAGCTCTTGCTGCTCTTGCAGAAGCTCTGGGTTGGGTTCCCAGTACCCACATGGTGGTTCATAACCATCTGTAACTCCAGTTCCATGGGATCCAGTTCCTTCTTCTAACCTCCAAGGACAACAGGCACAATGTAAGTGGTGCACAGACACACATGCAAGCAAAACACTTGCATATAATTTTTGTTGTTGTTTTTGTTTTTTGAGACATGGTTTCTCTGTTGTAACTTTGACTGTCCTGGAACTCACTCTGTAGACCAGGCTGGCCTCATACTCATAGAGATCTGCCTGCCTCTGCCTCCTGAGTGCTGGGATTAAAGGCATGCACCACCATCATCCGGCGATAAATAAAAAAATAAAATTTTATGGTTTTGTGTGTGTGTGTTTGTGTGTGTGTGTGTGTGTGTGTGTGTGTGTGTGTTTTTTTCACTATGGAATATTAGTTTACTTTCATTACCTACAAAGATTATGATATTTTTTAACCTAGGCTTCCAATATTCTGATGAACTAGGAGACATGACCCCTTGGTGGCACTGCTCTGGGTAGCAACCACTGGTATTCTGTGAGCGGCAACCGGCCATTTAAAGGAGAACAAGCCTTGTCCTGGTTTACTTGGGTCATTTTAATTCCACAGAAACACACTAGCCTGACTTTCTGATAGCATACCCCCTTGCCCTCTGAAGGGTGGTAATTTCTGTTCTGAGTCTTACTGGTCCTCAAGCCCTCGTCAACACTTGATTCATCTACTTTATATTTCTCTCCCTCCTCTTTAGCCTCAGCTACATTCATTGATATGTCCCTTGTCATAGTCCCTATGCCACCGCTTTTCTTGTTCTGCAAGTCTCTACATAGTCTTGCTGTGCTGTCCCTCTTGAAGTACCGGTCCTTTGACCCAGAACCCATTCGGTCTATGTCTGGTTTAGCACCAGATACAAACATCCATTTGATTAATGGTTTTTAAAATTAAATTTGTTCATTGACATTTTCATACACATACTCAGTGCATCCTCATTAGCACCCCTTCCTTGTTTCCTCTCACCCACCCCTCCCGACTGCCTCCCTCTCAATTCTCTTTCCCATATTCATGTGATTTGTTTTGTTTTGTGACACAGTGAGTTTTAACCCGGACCATCTGTACGACCGTAGATCTGAAACTCTCCACTGAACCCCTTGGGAGCTCACCAGTGCTTATACAATTAATGCCTATGACTCTCTATTTCCTAGAATTTATTGGTAGCCACTGGTTCCTGGCTACCAGTCTCTCAAGCTTTAAATGGGTCCCGCAATTTGAAAATGTAATGGTTTGGCTAGTATCTACAACAGGTGAAGGGAACAGAGGCTTCATGAGCTGTTGTAAGAAGCCCCCTGTTGGAGGTATAAGGGAGTTTGCAATTTTCTCAGACTGGACTGCATTGAACATGACCTAGGCCTTACCATGTTTGCTTAAGTTTCTAGTCGATGAAAGTATCTTCACTGTGTGCTTGGGAGGGCAGTGTTTAGTCTGAGCCAGTGCAAAGAATTCTCTTTTTGAAAAACAGAGAGATACCCATGTTTTATAAGAATAAGAGCACTAGGAACTTTTTGGAACAGAAAAAGAAGTGACCATCACTTCATGTATATGCATGGATTCCTAAATTAAGCCTTCCCTGAGGCCCGATCTTCCCTGAAATGTCATTCCCAGGATTGCCACTATTCTTCAAAATCCAGCTCAAACTTTACCTCTTGGTAGGAAATCCTCTGTCTGCATCTAAACCATCACAGCTCTTCCCAGCAGGCTTTGCGTGGCTCTGTGACATCACTGGGTACACAGCCCATCCTACTGTTGGCTACTGTTGTGACATCTTTACATTTGCATTGCTTACACCATGTGAAATCGTCTAGCAATCGACAGCTGATGCTTGGTGAATATTTGATAAACAAATGCCTAGGATTGTTCTTTGGCATATCCTGCCACGGGTTTGAGCGGGCAATGTGAGCGAACTACTCTTGTGGACTCCAGATGGGTTGCCGTAACTGTGGGCACAGAGGGCAAATCCTCATTTCAAACATCTCCAGTGCTTCTTCCCGGCTCTTTCAGTTTAATGACGCCGACCACTCACCCAGGCAACCCGTGTGATCTGTGCTAAACAAGCCCAATACCCTCAACTTGAGGAATATGAGACCAGTGCTATATCATTTCCCCAACCTTCAGGTCTCAGAGGTAAGCCATAGTAGAGGGATCCTGGCTCGCACCCACTGTTCATATCCAACCCATCAGCCTTCCAGCCCGTTGTCCCCAAAGTGAAATACTGATGGCATGATTGTAAAACATGGTGCTTCTCATTTTCCTCTGGTTGCCTGCTGATCTCAATAAACCCATACGATCCCTCACAGGCATGTGAATGTGATAGTGTACGTCTGGCAGCAGCAGAGACAGGAAATGAATTTTACTGTGGCAAAACTCAAATCGCAACCATTTTGACAAGAGAGCTAGGAAAGATAGGCTGGGCTGTTAGGGTGTGTCCACAAGACAAGAGTCTCTTCATTGCTTCCTCTTTTTTTTTTTTTTTTAATCAAAGATACGAGTCTTTTAGAATATTGTCAAAGCACGGGCTGTGTTTATCTCCCAGAACAGGGAAAACGGAAAGTGCCCACCCAGGCTCCCCCGCAGTCCAGGGACGAAGCTGCTTTCTCTCAGCATGCCTCCGGTCCATGAATGCCCTGCCAAATCTGCTGAATATAAAAATGCCTGGCATTGCAAGTGTTTTTGAACATAAAATGCAACAGGACTCTGTGTCCTTCTGCATTTGACATGCTCCTCTGAAAGCCAGCAATGTGTCAGTTCATCAGCTACGGTGTCTAAACAAATGTCACTCATTGCACCAAATGTAAACGTTAAGTGCTGAGGTTAATATAAACATGTGATTTTTCTGATGGCTGAAATTAAGCCATATTTAAGGTTAAGATATATATGATTATATTACATATAATATATGTGATTATAAAGGTCTTCAATGGAGGGCAATGGTTTACAGTAATTTCTTCTTGTCCAAGCAAAGACTTCTGGCTACTAAAAGTTTGGGCTACGTTGCCAAGGATTAGAATAGAGACCTAAGTAAGAAATCAAAAAGGCTTCCTTTCATCATACAGAGCTGCTCTCTTGTAGGCCCCTTCCCTCAGCATCCTAAAGCAAGTACTTCTGATGGCAAGATACACTATAGATCAAATGCCTGTCAAGGCACACTTCCTGAGCTAACATCATGGAAAAGAAAAAGAAATGAGTTAAAGCTGTCCGAGACTCTTACTATCTTACTTCGAGTCTTGAACTTAGTCCTGGTGGGGGACTGGCTGGAGGACAAGCTGGGCTTGGTGTGATGCTCCTGACAAACAGCACTGCACAGGGTACCATTCCACCCACCACAACTGCTCGGAGGACCGACCCTGTGTCCACATCTCATTCAGTCCTCTCCGTGGGTACTGCGTTCGTCTCGCAGGTCAGATGTCTCTGGAGAACTGATAGGCAGATTTAGCAGAAATGACTGGGACTCAACAGCCTTGAATGGAAGCAGTCTAAAGACACAATCCTGTGGTGGAAACGAAATCAGAAGCATCATATTGGATCACGCTGAGAAACTATGAACAGATTCTCCCTCAAGATTTGTTTTCTAACTCTGCATTAGAAAAAAAAGATTTGTATTTTTTTAATTGTATGTGTATGAGTGTTATCTCGCATGTATGTATGTGCACTACATATGTGCCTGATCCTCTCAAGGCCAGAAGAGAACATTAGATCCCCTGGAACTATAGTCACAAATGGTTGTGGATTACCATGTGTGTGCTGAAAACCAAGCCTAGGCAAGAGCAGCAAGTGTTCTTGGCCCTTGAACCATTTCTCCAGCCCCTGTCCTCTTTACCAAATTTTAAAATATTGGTCTTCCCTACTCGTTCATCTTTGGTGCTCCCCTTGGTAGAATATTTTTCCATGTAGAAAGGAAAATAAGATCATCTGAGAAAATTCCAACTATCTCCAATAAATTTTTCCTTTCAACAATCTCCAATAAAGGTTTCCTTTAAACACATGAAAACCTCTGCCTATACTGAAGCCTGGTGGGCATACAGTCATATGCTATACACCTGATACTGCTTTGTAGGATTAACCAAAGAAACCTATTATTTTTTAGGGGGGTAACCAAAGGTCAAAACTAATACGAGCATGCTCCTGATTGAGCAGTCTTTATTTCCCTCTATCTAGGGAACATGGAACATTTCAGATAAAACCTACTCTTCACTGTAGATCCCAGTCACACCCAAACCTGTGAAGACCATGGTGGTTCTGAACTCTCAGGCAGTTTATCATGTTAGACTCCATCTCCCCAATCCAATCACACTCCTCAGAGCTGCTGTCGGGTACTCCTTGGTGGCCAAATTACACATCTTAATTTCTTCCTTCTTTCCTGTCTCTTTTTTCTTTGTTTTTCTTTCTTTCTCTTATTCTTTTTCTCTTTCTTTTTCTTTCTCTTTATTTCCTTCCTCCTCCTCTCTCTTTCTTTCTGTTTTTACTTTCTGTCTTTCTTCTTTTTTCCTAGTTAGGTACTTGAACCAAGACCTCGCCATGCTAGGCAAGTACTACTACTGAGCTACATCTGCCTCCTCTCGGCAGCAATTCTGAGAAATTTAGGATATAAATGTGCCTCAAATCCAGGAAACCATAGTTTTTTTCTATAGTGTATATGGACAATCCCATTGCTCCTGAAACTCAAGGAAGCAGCAAGGAACTAGGATAAGCCACTCTTCAGAGTTCTAAGCCATTCCTGCTTTAACCACAAATGAAACAAAGGACATGAGTTGGCTCTAGGCAAAGAGCCAAGGTTTCTGTCCTGCCTGTTTATGACCAATTACTTAGTGAGTGGCATCCAGAAGTCCTTCCTTTCTGTGAGAAGGCCTGTGGTTGGTATTAAATCTCATTGACCAGTTCATTCAAAACAATGATTCATTCATTTACTGCATGAGTTTCCATTTACTTACTTTTAATATAATTGTATTAATTCTTTGAGAATTTCATACAATGTATTTGATCATCTTCACCCCCTAGTTCTTCCTTTAACTACTCCCAGATCTACCCAGGTCCACTATCACCTCCCTGTCCCCACAACTTTGTGTCCTATTGTTTTATCTTTAAATAATCCATCACATCCGATCTGTATTACCTATAAACTCTCCAGTGTGAGACATCTGTTTGAGTATAGTCGACTTACTAGGGGCCATACCCTTAAGGAAAACTGACTCTCCTTCTCCTACAAGCCATCTTCCTCAGCTGGGGGTGGGAGCTCCTGACTCCTTCCCCTGTCCATGCTAGAATGCTGAATAGCTTTATCTTGTACAGGTCTTATGCAGGCCAACAAACAAAAGGCTGTCACAGTGTGGCCTGCCGAGCTCCACACACAGCAGCCTCTCGTGGCTAAACATTGCATCCGTGTATCTATAATCTTTGTTCAAGAAAAATTCTGCTCTTATTAAAACCAGATAGCACTGACTACTTCAAAGCATTGCTCTGCTTCTGGATTATTACATTTGTTCTTGAGAATTGGAATGGAGAGTGGATGGGGCATAAGACGCTTTGGTCTGATGACTACAAATGTCTAACATCCATTAAAGCAGACCTCAAATCATACCTATCTGTGCTAGCAGGGAAGAGAACCAGGTTCCAACCAGCTGCGGAAACAAGAAGAGTGTGAGATTAGCTTGAGTCTTTGACACTATGAAGAGCAACCAAAGGTGGTCAACGCATGCCATCGAACACAAAACCACAGAAATGTCTAGATTCACTAGCACTCATGGGAAATCATTTGAAACGTTATCTTCAATGTGGGATAGATATTTTAGAGCATAATTAAATAGTCATTAATTTTTGTAAGCATAAACCTTCAGAACTATGTACTACTGAGACAGTATTGTCAGATCCCTGTTTTACTTACACTTCTATTGCTATGATAAGACACCATGACTAAGGCAACATATAGAAAAAGCAGTTTATTTGGGGCTTACAGTTTCAGAAGGTGAGAGTCCACAAAAACATATAACTCAGAGACCAAAAATCCAAGCTCAAGCCATGTTTCCATCACTGTCTAAATGTGTCTGAACGTCTGCAGATGGAAACAGGAAACAGTAACTGACACGACGGGGTCATTATAAGAACCAGATTAAATATAGCAAGAATTCCATGTCAGCTCTAAGACATCATTAATTATTAGATTATTTATCCTCATTGATTTGGTATTGCCAGTCTATTTGCCTCACAGTTGAGGGGAAATACATCCTTCAGTCTCTGCTTTGTCTTGTTGCTCTAGTGTAGTGGTTCTCAACCTGTGGGTCGCTACCCCTGTGGGGAACGATGACCCTTTCACACAGGTTGCCTAAGACCATCTGCATATCAGATATTCACAGTACAATTCTTAACAGTAGCAAATTACAGTTATGAAATAGCAACGAAAATGATTTTATGGTTGGGGGGTCACCACAACATGAACTGATTTAAAGGATCTCAGCATTAGGAAGGCTGAGAACCAGTGCTCTAGCACAATGTCACAATAGCCCATTGTACATTTCATGAACCAACAATTTACTTTCAAACAATGATGAAACACGAAATTGGACCGTGAGCTTAGCCTTTGTGTTCCCGGAAACTGAAACTTGGTTTTTACCTATGGTAACTATGTAAATAACCTCAATATTAACTTTTTAACTAGATTTTCTATGATTTTGTTTTATTTTGTTTTGTCTTGTGTGCTGGGCCTAGAACTTGCGAGGCAAATGTTCTACCATGAACTGTATTCCTAGCCCCTAGAATGTTAATGAAAGCACAGACTGCCCTGAGTACAGGAGTCGGATTCCTTTGTTGACACAAATTCTTCCAAAAATGGATTAAAAAGAATTCATTTTGTGCCTCAGCTGTGATGAGAAGTGGAGAACCCGAGAAAGCTCCTGGACTAACCGGGAAAATGGTCAACCCAGCAACGAATCTGTTCTGACCCGCTCATATGACCCCCTCTCATAGCCCCAGATTTCTGCACTTTAAGGCATAAGAAAGCTATATTATTTCCTCACTGTCCTGAGACTAATAACCTATGTGATGTCCATTCTTTTCAACTACAAAAAAAATTATTTTCAACTACTACCACTACAAAAAAAAAGTTGTTTTTCCACCATAAAGTCGGACTAGATAAAAGATTATCTGCTGGGAAAGAGCAGTTCTTGATAAGTTTAATACATTGTGCTGAGAGACATCTCCCCTTCCTGCTAATGGGGAGGAACAATTCAAACAATGGAGTAATTCAGGAAATGTTTACCAGTGCAAGAAGAGCTGCATTCCTCCCTGGGGCAGCCTGAAATGGAACAGAAACACTGTACGTATTTTATTATTCTCAGAAAGGAAGGCAACTGTTCTGTCCTGGCAAGGCCTTGACCTGGGAGCCCCCTGTCTAATTTAATTTGGGGGGAAAAATCTACTAGCAATTCAAGATTATTGTTTTCTTTTTTAAAAGCTATCCTATAGAAAAAGTTTGTGAGAAGGTAATTTTCTAGTTAGTAGGTTAATCAGCCTCATTCTTATTAAATCTCTCCCATCTTTTAAGTGAGTATATCTAGCCAAGCACATTTCTCCCCATAAACCCATTAACTTGCTTTTTATTTTTGGAAGAACTAGTTAATGACTATTATCCCACAGTTATGCAAAACCAGAATCTCAACCTTTTGGGCTCTTTCTTCATTAATATGTTTAATCTGTTCTTTTCAGGAGGCAAATGGCCATTATCAAAGCAAATGAAAGCAATACCAAAGCTAAGATCTGTGCCAAGTGTTGTTCCATGCGTATCGACATACACACTGAGTCCTACCAAAGAGTTCAACAGGAACTGCCTCATGAAAGCTATCACCAAGTGGGCTGTGATGGGTTTAATGAGTTGGAGTCCACAGGGAAGCCATTTTCTGGGTAGATGTTATAAAAACACTGAGGATCAAAATTTTCACCATCCCTAAGTTTTCTGATTTGCACTGAATGCTTCCTTTCTCTCTCTCTCTCTCTACACCCCACCCTCTAAATTCCTAAGCTGAAGTTTGAACCCACATGTGACTGGATGAAGAGATAGAGCCTTCAGGTTATTTGAGGTCCTGAGGTTGGAGCCCCAGTGGTGGGATTAGTGCCCTTAGAAGAGGAGGCTGAAACACCAGAACTTCCGTTCCTTTTCATACCAGAACACTATGAGAAATCGGTCCTAGAGCGAAGAAGAGAAAACTCACAGAACCCAACCACACTGGCATCTTGACCTCAGAGACAGAGAAATAAATGCCGGTTGTTTAAATCGCTTAGTGTATGGTATTTTGTCATAGCAATCCAAGCTGATAAAAGCATCTTTCCCTTCTGAAAAAGAATTGCTTTACATGGATTGTTCTGAGATTCTTTGGAATTTCAATATAAGAAGACAGATTGCCACAAATTAGAGTAAGGGGAGAGTACAAGCACAAGGACCTGAGTTCAGACCCCCCAGAATTCACATAAAAACCAGGTGTGGGGGTTGGTGTTGTCCACCTACTGCAGCGGCTCAGCACAGAAGATGTGGAGACATATTCATATGTGCAAACCCTTCCAGTCCTCAACAGAGGGAACCACTACCCTGGCCAGCACCATACTGACCAGTGGAACCCTGAACGTCTCAGCTCAGTTGTTTTTACTGATTCAGAACTCCTCAGGGGTTCTACTGATAGCACATGCAGATCATGAGCAATGAACATCTCCCACATAAATCCAACACCTGCAGACAATACAAAATGCTAAGATCTGGGCAGCCCGTAACTCAACAGTACATAAAACAATTATTCTATACATAACTAAAAATAAACTTTCACAACAGGCTGGAGAGATGGCTCAGTAGTTAAGAGCACTGGCTGTTCTTCCAGGGGATCCAGGTTCAGTTACCAATACCCAAATAGTGGCTCACAACCATCTGTAACACTAGTTCCAGGTATCCGTTAGTCTCTTCTGACCCCTATAGGTACCAGGCATGGAGGTAGTGTACAGACACTCATGCAGGCAAAACATACACATTAAATAAATCATACATATTAAATAAATAAATAAACCTTTTCTTTTAAAAACGGGGTGTGTGGTGCTACACATCCCTGAGTCTCCACACCAAAGGGCTGGGGAGGTAGAAATAAGCATATCCCAGGCCAGGGGGATCACTAGCCAGTCTGTGTAGGTGACGTGGTGCGCTACAGGAAGACACCCACTGTCAACCTCTGGCCTCCATGGATGCACATATGGGCAAGCATACATGCACACACACACTCATGATGGGGAGAAAGAAGAAAGAAAGAAAGAAAGAAAGAAAGAAAGAAAGAAAGAAAGAAAGAAAGAAAGAAAGAAAGAAAGAAAGAAAGAAAGAAAGAAAGAAAGAAAGAGAGAGGGGGGGGAGGGAGGGAGGGAGGGAGGGAGGGAGGGAGGGAGGAAGGGAGGAAGGAAGGAAGGAAGAAAAAGAGGAAGGAAGAAAGATGATAGATAGATAGATAGATTAGATGATAGATAGATGATAGGTGATAGATAGATAGATTGATAGATAGATAGATGATAGATAGATAGATGATAGATAGATAGATAGATAGATAGATGATAGATAGATAGATAGATAGATAGATAGATAGATAGATAGATAGATAGTTGATGGCTGGTGAGTCTTGGAAACACTATGAACCAGAAGCAGGGAACGGTAAGCCAAATGAACATTGACTGTAGGTAAGTCGTCAGTATGGATGGGAACTGCAGTAACTAAGTGTAGCATAGGCCATCCCAAACTCTCCTTTCTTCCACAAAGTCATGTGGGTGAGGCTGATACATTACTGAGTTCAAAAGGCAGAGTACTATACCAAGAATGAGAACTCTCAAGCCTCCCATCAAATGGACGTGCTGTGTGATGCTCTGGACTTGCTGCATGCCACCCCTTTGTTTTCCCTGATTCCCTACTCAGGGATAGGGGAAAGGACCCGTCCTGTGCCTGTTCTACCACTGCACTTTGGAAGCAAGAACTTGCCTGGTTTCATGGGTTTGCACGTGGAAATTCTACCTCAGAACAGTTCTGGACTTAGTCCCAACCAGACCTGATTTAGATGACATTTAGATGAGACTGTGAACTCCAGAGCTGATACCTGGCCTGACTCATTCCCTGAGGCCCCACCAGACTGACAGATGAGTTTGATCAGGTAGTTCTCTGCAAAAGCAGCCCCACTTCAGATGCAGGCACAGGTGAGGGGCATCCCAGCCTGCAGAAACTGGAAAGATGGCTGCCTCAGGAACCTTTCCAGCAACTGGCCTTATATTCTAGGCCAGTGACCAGAGTGGCAGCCCTGATAATCTCCAATTGCCTTCAAAGTCACCTTTCTCTTTCCTTGAAGGATGTTCACAGCCAAACAGCTCCCCTTATCCGGCCCTGTAGAGCCCCAAAAGTCCAGTGTCCTTCCTTTAACCTGCCCTGTTTTTTCCTGCTTCCTTTTGTATTAGATGGCAGCATTTATTCTAGGACGATCACATTTCTGTTCCTGGCTTCTGCTGAGATACCTGATTAAGTACGAGGTTCACATCCACACCATCTCCTTAGCAATCAGTATCCAACCATACCCTCAATGGTCTTTTCAGAAAAATCTACTGTTCACAATTTAATGTGGTTTTCCTTAGAAATTCCCTCTTCGATCAATTTCTCTGCTCTCCATTTCCTAGGAGAAATCAGGAGTAACCCAGCCACTCCTTCGACAAGCTGCTTAGAAACCTCCCCAGCTAAATAGCAATCTATTGCTTGCCAATTCTGCCTTCTACAAGACACTAGAAGATGAACTCAACCCAGTGAAGTTCTTTGATACTTTTCAAAAGTCACCATCCCTCCAGACTCTGGTGGCCTAATCCTTATTTCCTCCTGAGATCTCACCAGAATAACCACTGTCATCCTTATTCGTACTAACATTTTGTCTGTGGTCATTGATGTGTTCTCTATGATGATGGTGGTTTTCTCTCTGACTCTTGTCTTTTTCTTCTGACCTCACACCAAAATCATTCCTGATGTCCACATTTCTAGTGCACAGGTCAAGTTTTTCTATGATCTAACCATCATTATCCAGTTCCAAAGCCAATTCCACATTTTCAGATTATTTGTCACAGCAGTATTCTCTGGGTACCAAAATCTCTATTAATTTAGTAGGAGTGGTATCCTAACAAAAATACCAACCAGTTGGCTGTTGCAGAAGTTTATGTTTAGTTATGTATAAAATAATTGTTTTATGCATTGTTGAGTGAGGGAATGCCTAGGTCTTGGTGTTTTGTATTGTCTGTAGGTGTTAGATTTCTTTGGGGGATGTTTCATTGCTTATGATCTGCACATGCTATCAGTAGAACACCTATGGAGTTCTGAATCAATAAAAAAACCTGAACTCAGATGCTCGGGTTCCACTGTCCAGTATGGCACTTGCCATGATGGTGATTCCCTCTGCTGAGATCTGGAATGGCTTCCACATATGAAATTGTCTCCTTATCCTTCTTGGGTGAGCCACCACAACAGCCTAACTGCCACAGTTGACTTAGATAAAAGAAATGTCTGTCTCATAGTTCTGGCACCTACAGAGTGTAAGATTCAGATGCAGATCAGTTCCAGTTGTCATTAGGGCCTTCCTGGCTTGTAGACAGTCACCCTGCCTCCTTGTTGTCACCCTCACAGGGTGAATAATGAGCAAGTAAAGGTTTTGGCATCACTTCTTATGAGACCACTGTCTACCAGAGCCCTCTCCTCATGACCTTATCTAACACTCTTGACCTCCAGAAGGCTCTCCATGTCCAGATGCTATCACACTGATGTTTAGGGCTTCATCCTATGAATTTGGGGGAGGGTTATAAACATTCAGTCCATAAAATACTCCTTTATACTCACTAAGTAACCATTGATTCATTAAGGTCACTGTCTACGGTCCAATCAAGAGCAGACAACTAAACGGAGCACTACCGTTGCACATTTCCATTGTATCAGAAGAGTAAGGGCATCGACTCAAACGTCTGAGACGCCTGGATTCGTGCCTCGGAAAGGACAGAGAAAATCAGCACAAATTCTGTGTTACATTCCTACCAGTCATGGGAGGTCGAAACCTACTTTCCCATCTTCCTTTTCTCACTTGAGGAACAGCACTCTAGTTTCTCCCTAACTTTTTCTCCTCTCACCTGTAGTCCAAGGATGATTTTGCTCTTCTCAAATCTCGGAGGGACAAGGGAGATGACTCGGTCATTAAGAGCCATCATAGCCACTCACTGGCTTTCTTCCAGAAGACCAGGGTTCAATTCCCAGCAAGCACCTACCCACATGGTAGCTCGTCAGGGTCAGTCTCGGGAATACATTTCCCTCTTCTGGCCTCCACAGGCAGCAAGTACACATATGGTTGCATAAACATACATCCAGGCAAAACACCTGTATACATACAATAGTGAATCATTTTTTATTTAAATGCAGCCTGAGACTGGACCACCGCAGGCTAGTTTTATGTTACACCTTGGTCTCAAGTGGCCTGAGAGCAACCAAGTGATTGGTAACCAAATCAGAGGGTGTCAAGAACGGAGACAGGTCTGGAATTTTACCTTGCTTTATCTTACCTTAAAGTGATGACTTAACTCACCACATTTTGCAAAAATGCTAGTACTAGCCAAGAGGTCCCAGGGTTCAAAACAAAGGGCTTTTCCACATCACATTGGCCCAGGAAGCACATCTGACATCAATAAGTTTGCAACAGTTTCCTGCCCCATGTTCCTATGGGAGTTTCCTGACAAGCTCCAGCAAATACCTGAGTGCTCAGGGGCTATGTGGTAAGAGAGGAACTCTGGGCTTAGGAAAACGAGAGGTTTTACAGTGGGCAGTAAGGTGCATATCTTTTTACTCTTTAATATATGTTATGTATATTAAATATATATTAAATGTATGTGTCTATGTGGACATGGACATGTGAGTATGGTGTCCACAGAGGCCAGAAGAGGGTATCAAATTCCCTGGAGCTGGAGCTAGAATCAATTGTGAGCCACCCAACAACATGGGTACTGGGAACCAAACTCAGATCCTTACAAGAGCAGCAAAATCCCTTAACCACCAAGCCATCTCTCCAGCCCCTATCCTTTACTCTTGGGAAACACATACCAACATCCCTTAACCACCAAGCCATCTCTCCAGCCCCTATCCTTTGAAGAGGAAACATCCTTGAAGAGGAAATCCCTAAAGGGAACAGCTAGTGTAGATTTTATTTACAGGACCTGCGGAAGCATGAGACTTGCCACCCAATGACAGCCTTGAGGATGGAAAGCAGAGACTTCAGAGGGGGTTGTACATCTTCTGCCTTTGCATTGCTGCCTTCTAGCCCATTTATTACACTGGCCTCTAGGGGGAACAAAACTAACAAAGCAAGGCAGTGGAAATGGCAGCCCTTGTGTGGTGTGTGTGTGTGTGTGTGTGTGTGTGTGTGTGTGTGTGTGCTGTGTGGTGTGTGTCTGTGTGTGTGGTGTGTGGGGTGGGGAGGGGGTATGTGGTGTGTGGTGTGTGATGTGTATGTGTGGTGTTTGAGTAATGTCCTTCATCCCAGTGACATTTATCCTCTGGGTTTCTACACTATCTTACCAGTCCTGGTTAGTTTGATGCCAACTTGACACACGCTAGAGATATCTGAAAGAAGGGAAATTCAATTGAGAAAATACCTCCATAAGTCCAGCTGTCAGGCATTTTCTGAATTGATGATTGGTGAGGGAGGGCCCAGCCCATTGTGGATGGTCCCATCCCTGGGCTGGTGGTCCCAGGTTCTATAAGAAATCAGGCTGAGCAAGCCATGGGGAGTAAAAAAGTGAGCAACACACCCTTCCATGGTCTCTGCAGCAGCTCCTGCCTCCAGGTTCCCGTTCTATTTGAGTTTCTGTTCTGACTTCCTATGATAAGCAGTTCTGTGAAAGTCTAAGCCAAATAAACCCTTTCCTCCCCAACTTGCTTTTTGATCATGGTGTTTCAAAGCAGCAATAGAAACCCTAACTAAGACACTACCTTTTCAGATGCTCTCATAAACTGGTAGTTTCTAAGTATCAGTTCCCCACAAACTTAGACCCAAATGCAAGGCACAATTTAAACAATATCAGCTAGACTTGGTGGTACGGACCTGTAATCCTAGTTACCAGGAAGCCTGAGGAGGTAGACAGTCACTTAGCTACAGAGTTCAAGGTCAGCTTGAAAAATTTAGCAAAATTCACTCGTAAACAATGTTTTTTGTTGCTGTTGCTGTTGTTGTCTGGGTGTGCTGGCACACTCCTGTAATCCCAGCACTTGGGAGGCTGAAGCAGGAAGATTTCTATGAATTTGAGGCCAGTCTGGTCTACATAGCAATCTAGGGGATAACCAGACATACACAATGAGTCTCTGTATCAAAAAAAAAAAAACATTTTAAAGGGTTCTATCTGTGTCAGTAGCTCGGTGATATGCACACAGTAAGTGCTGTCAACCCCCAGTGATGATTACAGAAGCAGGAGGCAGCTTGAAGAGGAGCCATAGTCACAGACAGTTCCCAGTTTCCTGAGGAGTAAGGACAAATGTTTAGCTCCTGACACAAACAAAATAGAATCATTGCAGACACTGCACCATCAGCAAGGTAACTAGCCATTGGATTTCATGTTTGCAGTTTCAATGCCAACCTTTAAGAGAAGAACAAGTTCCCAGTACCTTTCAGAAACTATCCCAAATCAACTGAAAAGTCAGGAAGGGATGCTTTGTAAGCCAGTAAAAGAAACTCAGTATTAAAGGCTTTTGTTACTGGGCAGAGTTACCAAGGTCCCCTTGGGAGCCCAGATGCTGGGCTTTAGAAGACGTGTGCATGTGTTTACAGAATGATGAAGGAAGGGAAGCATCTTCACAAGGAGATCAAAGACATCCATATACTGATAATTTGGAAGACATGACTGTTGTGGAAGTTTGTTTTATTTTAGTTATGTATAAAATAATTTTTGTGCACTGTTATGAAAAGGGCTACCTAGGCTATGGCATCTTGTATTGTCTGAAGGTGTTGGATTTATGCGGGGGATGCTTGATTGCTCATGATTGCACACCTGAGGAGTTCTATATCAATCAAAACACCTGAGCTGAGACATTCAGGGTTCCACTGTCCAGTATGGCACGGACCATGACAGGTGGTTCCCTCTACTGAGGTCTGGCAGGGTTTGTACCAATGAATATGTCTCCTTGACGAGTTGCCACAGTAAGTGTACTATTACAAATGGTGTACCAACATGGGACACAACATCATGGCAGCTAATCCAATGTGGAAATAGGGAAGAAGAAAAAGAAACTCCAGAACTCGCAGAGTGCTTTTTTTTCTCTGAAAAACCTGTTGAAAAGTGGTCCAGATACTGGTGAGGTGGTCCTGCCTTGCTCCCCGTGACTTGGTCAGCCTGCTTTATTTAGGATCCAGAACCACCAGCCCAAAGATTGCACCACCCACAATGAGATGAGCCCTTCCCATATCAACCACTAAGAAAATGCCTAACAGAAAATGCTTACAACCTGATCTTATAGAGGCATTTTCTTAATTGAAGTTCCCTCTTCTCAGATGACTTTAGCTCATCAGTTGATATTAATCTAGCCAGCACAGTCTGTGAAAAGCAGTCTTCCTAATTTCACAGGGCACAGTTAGGGTCCACCCATTGGTAGAACATGGGTAATACACAAAAGATTAACAATGCATATATACAGCGTGATCTGGGCATTGACCAATCAGAACACCACGATGGCTGGACCAGCACTAGGGAAGCCAACTGCTGGGGCAGAAGGCTACTAAGTATTTTCTCATTAGAGGAAGGGCTGGGTGTCCCCGGGCAAGGCCCCATGGCTCAGTTAGGAGCAAGAAGAGAAACTGGCACTCACACTCAGGCCAATGGCTTTTCACCAAGAGGCCACTCAATACTTAACATCTAACATAGGCGTGCCAATCAGCAGCTGGTGACTCACCATAGCAACAGCTCTTTCCAAGCACAGAACTAAGATCTTTTCGTCAGTAGAGGAAACGTTTGTGTTTGCTCATGTACTTACCTACCCAAAAGTCTACTCTGCCTGTCTTTGTACCGTCACACTGAAGCACACAAACCATGACAGCAGACATATCTGAGTCTCGGAGGCCAGAACAGGACCAGCCCGCAGTGAGCTCACAGTCGCTCGAAGGAATAATTGGTTCTAATTACCGACCCAACTGGAAAACTGACTCTGTTATGAACACATTATCTTAGCACTACAGTGCCTGCAAGGATCATTTCGTCATTAGAATTTTCTCTAAGAAGGAATTCTCCATGCTGCTTAAGCAGAAATGGACTAAGTATTCACACAGCAAGGCATCTAGTGAATGCAGCTGCTTACAGCAGTGATTGCAGCTTTGAGAGGCTACTGCTTTCCTATTCTACAGGTTTCAGACCTGAGCCACCCAATACGGTAGCCTGTAGCTGTGTGAGCCATTGAGCACTTAAAATATGGGGTCTGCACTTAGACATGCTGTAAGCGTAAGACACACGGCAGATTTCAAAGGCTTAATTTGAAAACAGGAATAGAAGACAATCTCAGCTGAGCCTTGTGTTACAGGTCTCTAATTCCAACTACTCAGTAGACTGAGGAGGGGGATCACAAGGTTACATAATGTTTAGGCTACAGAGTAAGTTCAAAGCCGGGTAGGACATGTTAGTGACAGCCTGTCTCAAAATAAAAATAAATCCAGGGGGCTGGAGAGTTGAAGATGGAGATGGTTCAATGGTTAAGTGCATTGATTGCCCTTCCAGAGGACCTGAGTTCAATTCCCATCACCCACATGGCAGCTCACAACCATTTTTAACTCTTGTTCCAGAGGGTCTGATGCCCTCATCTGGTCTCTGTAGGTAATGCATGCATGTGACGCACAGACATACATGCAGAATAGACACCCATATACGTAAATAAAAATAAATATAAATAAATCTTTTTTCAAGTTTAAAAAATAAAAGTAAAATAAAAAGTACAAAAATGGCTGGGGACATAGGCCAGTGGGAGTGTATTTCTGTAGCATATGGGAGGCCCCGGGTTTAATCCCTAGTCCTGTTTAAAAATAAAAGATGATCTCACTGACAAATTTTTTAAGTGCACATTTTTATGTATTTAAATATATTTAGTGAAATATTGAAATAACTTTTATCTACTAATTTTTAAACCTTTAAACATGTGGCTATTTGATATACTTTAATTGTTTGTATAGCTTCCATTCTGTTTTCACTGGACAGTATGGGTTTGGAAAATTAAACAACTTTCAAAGTCCTAGTGAATCATCATGTAAGACCCAGAAGCACATTCCAGACCTCCATCTTCACTCTTTTTTTGTTCTGGTTTTTTCGAGACAAGGTTTCTCTGTTGTAACTCTGGCCATCTGGAATGGAACTACTCTGTTCACCAGGCTGGCCTTGAACCCACAGAGATCTACCTGCCTCTGCCCCCCCAAGTGTTGGGATTAAAGGTGTGTACCACCACCACTTGGCTCAGTCTTCTCTCTTATCTGTGTCCTGTCTATCCCAAGCCCTGGATTCCTTAGTGTGAACACCTCAGCATGGGCAGCAGAGAGAAAAGACAGCAAGAAATCCCTGGCATTCAGCTCCACACTGGGACTGGGGGGTGTTGGGTGGTGTAGGGGCAGCTCTTTAATCTTCCTTTACTTTGGTTTTCTCATCAGCAAAATAGAAAAAGTGTATCCCAAACACAAGTGACTTGTAAGGACGAAATGAATTATTACATGCAAAGCTGTTAGAAGACCATGCTACACTGTCAGTCTTATACAGGGTCAGTGCCGTTATTCTTATACAGCTGTTTTAAACTGAAGATCGGAAGACGTCTTGGTAGTGCTAAATCACCTCGGTCCATGACTCAGACCTGAGTTGATGGGTATTTCTAAAATCACAAGTACTGGTCTGACTATCAATTCACTTTTGTCCCTGGGAAACCCGTTTTCAAAGCACTGAAAGTGGTGAGCGTGTGAAGACTTGTGTCCCATGAGAAATTCAAACACTGCTAGCGAGTGAGGGAATACAAAAAACTTGGGTTTTTTTTCTATTGGCCCCACAAACAGCAATCCTATCCCATTTCCTCTGTTGTACTGGAGGGATGCAAGAGTCAACATCCCCTTGAACGAGCCTCTGCTGTCTCTGGAGAGTTACTATGGAAACTCAGGACAGCCTTAATAAAGGCTGCTGAATCTAGTCTCCTCAGTTTTCTGATGAGACTTGGAGGTCTTGATTTGCCAAAGATACCACTGCAAATTAGAAGCCATGCTGGGACTTCTACCAAAGAGTTCTGGCAACTCACCCACAGGGCTTAGATGATACCCAATTCTTTAGAGGACTGGAAGTTAAAGGCATTAAAAGAAAAAGCAGTCCATTAGCAGACAATGCGGCAGTATCAAGAGGCCTGTTCAGAATTCTGGAAGAAATACAAATTATAAATAATGTTTCTAATACAACTCCAGTAAAACTTCAGTGTAATCAACATATTCTGAGTTTTCCACTCACCATAATTTAGGCAGAAAGACTTCAGCTTTGGCCAAATTGATTCTCCTTCAAAGGAAAAATAACTTCAGACACGTTTCACATGCTCAAGATGAACACTTTGAACCAACAGATACACTGTCGGGAAGATAAGTTTTTGGACATTTTATGGTTGGCACCAAGATATAACCACATTGTCGGTAGGTTTAACTATCCCCGTAACAAATTCAAATTGCTTTTTGAGCAGTAATTTCACAATATCTGCTGAGATATGTGTGCATACATGTGCATCAGTGTGCACACGGAGTCAGCGTTACTGGGCTGTGCTGAAGTGATAGCCGTTATCTTTAGTGTCTAATCTCATTCTGGTGTGCTGTGTCACATAAGCCAAAACCTCTTCTTCTTTTTCCTTCTTCCCATCTCCTAACACAGACGCACTTTATACTATAGGAAGGGAGGAAGACTTCCTCACTGAATGTCAACTTGAATGTGGGCAGAGAAAGGTTAAGCAGTTTTCTCGAGTGTGAAGTACGTGGAGACATCTTCAACTCCATATCTCCAGATGGGAAGTAGATAGGCGATGGTGAGAGGAGGCAGTGGGCTTGTAGAATGGAGAGCACTCGAATGCAAATCTTGCTGGAGGCAGAGTTTCAAAGGCTTGTGCTTTGTGATAAAGGCTTTAGGGCTGGAGGTACAGCTTGGGAGAGGAGTGCTTGGCTAAGCAAGACAAGGTTTTATATTTCAATCGCTCTGTTTACTCTTGTTCTTTAATTCATTCTTAAATAGCTTTAAAGCCCAACCGAAAGGAAAGAGGCATATAGATCCATTGGATATTGGACTCAAGTTGGGTTTAAACACAGGACAGTTGAGGCAAAACACGGGAGAGCCATTCCTAATACAAAAATCCAAAGCCAAAGCTGCTCCAAAATGGGCATTGCAGAGACGGCTCAACAGTTGAGAACACATGTTGATCTTGCAGAGGACCAGGGTTTGGATCCCAGCACCCACATGGTGGCTCATAACCATCTATAACTCTAGTTCCAGGGGATCTGATCTCCTGTTCTTACATGTAAAACACTCATACACATAAAAATAGGCAAATCTAAAAAACATTTTCTTAAACTGCTCCAAAATTGCAAACTTCCTTAGAGATGACATGATGCCACACATGGATGATCCCATACCTGACTTCACATGTAAAGATCAAGCACACAAAACTCCTGTGTGGAATTCCCTTCAGACTCTGTGCAGGAGGTAAGTGTGAGACATAAATGTACCTTCCTGTGAAGACTTGGCTTCCACCACCCAGTTATAGAATCACATCTATGCAAATATTTCCAAATCTGGAAAAAGCCCAAAATCCAAATCATTTCTGCTCCTAAGCATTTTGGGGAAACGGATCCTCAACCTGTATAGGCAAGCATTTCAAAAATTACCTCATATCTTTCATATCTTGAATCTGAGAGCTAGTTTTTTGGGTTTATTTTTTTCTTTTTAAAGTTAACAGCCTGACACGACAGCACATGCCTCTAATTCTCAACTCTGAGAACATCCCGGGCTATATTTATATATAGTATGGCGTTGCCTTAAAAGTCAAATTTAATTAATAAAATAAAGTGTCAGCAATAGAGTTAAAAACAAAGGTCCCAAGAGAGCTGAAGAAACTTAGCAAGTAAAGAGACTCTTCTGCACAAATCAGGAAGCAAAAAGTCACGCTGCCATGGCCAGTGGGTGTGGCAATTAGCAGTGAGAAAAACAGTGGTGGGAAGCAGAATGGAGAAACAAGTGGTGTTTTTGGATTTAAGAAAATGTATAGGCTTTGGCTGGGCGGTGGTGGCACATGCCTTTAATCCCAGCACTCGGGAGGCAGCGGCAGGTGGATCTCTGTGAGTTCGGGGCCAGCCTGGTCTAAAGACTGAGTTCCAGGACAGCCAGAGTTACAACAGAGAAACCCTGTTTTGAAAAATCAAAAAAGGAAAAAGAAAAAGAAAAAAAATGTATGGGCTTAAAATCTTAACTCTTGGGTCAAGGTTTAAATCTCTTTCTGGTTGATTGAAGATTTCAAGCCTCAAAGGGGTTAAGGAACAGTAAAATCTATTAGGTGTTACTTCAGTGCTTAGATATTTTTTTTCAAAAAATATTTTCATTTCTTATTAAAATTAACATTTAAAAAGTATTTGGGGATACAGAAGTTCTTAAAATGTACAAATGTCTCACATGCTTAAATGAAAGTTATTAACTGAATTAAATAATGCCCTGAATTATTTAATAGTTATTGACTAATTCAGTGAATTATTAAATTAATTAATTATAAGCAGATTGGAAACTGATTAAAGAATGGAGTGAAATCCATAGTTACTGATTTAAAAAGAATAGTAAATGTCAAAAAAATTAAATAGGCATTTAAGGGCTTCGAAAAAAATCAGTGTTTATAGTTTTCAATTTTAAATTCGACATCAATTGAAACAAGTAGCTTTAAGTGTTTCTTCTCCTCGGAAACTATGTCAAGTCCTTGAAACGAGCACTGCAGGAGAGCAGCCGGTGAACGATGGAAGAGGAGAGAACCAGAAGCCGCGGTGTGCTGCGCACTGCCAGCAGCATCGCACTAACTCCCTGGTCCATGTTAGATGCTGTTTTTTTCTATCTTAGGATTCCTTGTAATTTGCAAAGAACTCCTGGATATATTATTGATTATTGAGAAACTAAGAGAAAAGCAAGGTGCACAGTGTTTTTAAGTAAGCTATCAGGCAAATTGTTATTACAAAAGAGCCCAAATACGGGTTCCGGGCCGATTTGAGCAGGCCAGTTCATGGTTATCAGAAGCACCGGCCTTTCGAAGCATCGCCTGCTCATCCTCCTTCCTCATCGTCAAGACAGCTGCCGGAGCTCCTGCCATCAAGACCATATCCTTCCCTAAAAGGGAAGAGTCACTTCCTATGAAGGGAGCAACTCAGAAATTACCTGTATTGATTCCAATGCTATTTCAACGCCTATAACTTAGCTACATGGCTACCTCTAACAGCAAGGAAAGCTTCGAAATTTAGTCTTTAACTAGGTGTGCCTGGATGAAACTTTTAGTATTGAAGGAGGAGGAAGTGGCGGCTAGCTGAGCAACATCTACTCTCCCTATGCCACTTTTAATGCTGAACACAGAGACCATGTTCACAGTGTCCGTTCACAGGCCTGCACCAGGAAAATCTGACAACCGAGGTAACATGGTGCAACCATTAAATGGTTCCTTTGGAATATCAGTTTGTCGTCCAGCGTCAGCACACAAGCAGGTTTCCATCCATGCGTGGAGAGTGAGTCATGAATTTATGTTTCTTCTATTAACATGGTGCCTCAGCTCTTCAGGCTCACTCTTGTTTTTGAAGCCAAAATATGCTTTGTCTTATGCATTACTAGAAATGTCAAATGGCAACGTATTGTCCCATTTTTAAATTATCTATGGAGTTCAGCCACTACCGAAAGCACTGACGATCTGTGGTAAGAAAAAGCCCCTTCGTCTGTAGAAGTTTGAATGTATCAGGAAAGCTGGATGGTGAATAGAGCCTATACTATACTTTGGTTGGCGGGGGGGTGTTTAACAGGGTTTCTCTGTTGTAACTCTGGCTGTCCTGGAACTCACTCTGTAGACCAGGCTGGCCTCAAGCTCACAGAGATCCGCCTGCCTCTGCCTCCCAAGTGCTGGGATTAAAGGCGTGCGTCACCACTACCAGCCTGTTTTGCTTTTTAATGTAGACAGCCCTATAAAGAATATTCTGGGAGATTTAATTTGGATTGGAGTGTCAATGAAGGCTTCTAGGAGGAAGGGATATTTAAGATGCATTCTGAAGATGAATGTCAGTTCGCTAGATTAGTAAGAAAGAGGTCCGTGGGCCGATGGATTGGCATTGCAAAATCTCGTGTGCTGGGAAAGGAGGAAGGGTTTGAAAGAACAGAGGTTCTGAGGCCAAGGCTAAGTCATCTTAGGGATAATGGCAGAGGGGCCATCTGAAAAGAAAGAAGGTTTCAAGGGCTATGCACAGATTTCAGATTTGCACCCACAGACAAGAAGGAGATAGAGAAAGGTTTGTAGCAGGAAACAGCAATCGTGTTTATGTCTCTAAAAGGTAACTCCGACTGCAGGTAAAGGGTGAACTCCAGGCTGGGGTGGAGATAACAGAGAGACAAGGGGTAGAGGAGGGCAGCTAGGACAGCAGCGAGGGCACAGTAGAGATTAGCTTCTTGCGTAGACTTTGGTAAGATGTTGACTGTGGTAGACAGAAGCAGGACTGTGACCAAGACCAGGGTTCTGAAGTCAGGATATGTGGGTTCAAATCCCAGCTCTACCATGAGCATTGAGCACTGCACCTGGTCCCAGAGCCTCAGTTTCCTCATCAATGGCCGTGGAGGAAGAGATGGTACCATTCATTTAAGGTGCCTAGCTTAATGGCTGCATAAACCTTACTGCTTTATCAGTTTGTCCCATTGTCAGTGTTAGTTGTTACAAAAAAAAAAAAAAGGTCAAGAAAAACTGTGGATTCTAGTTTGAATAAGTTATTTCAGAAGCAACAGAAGATTTGGAAAATTTCTCAACCACAATTCCAGTTACATACCAAAGTCTTACCACATACAACTACTAGGGAAAATATCTATGGAAAGAAGGGAAATACATTTCCCAAATCTTATTCTTCGGGGCTTGGGCTCAACTAAGCATAAATACGTATCCAAAATGAGCAATTTTCAAGATATCAGACATGTAAAATATCTGGAATTTTCTAATTGTCCTTTCTTCAAGGCCCAGCCTCGGTCTGTATTCTTCTATACACTTTTCTAGATTGTCTCAGATCACAGAAATCTCCAGCTTCCAGAAGAAATTCTTCCCACCACTCTGGTGGGATTTCACACAAACCCAGGTTATAAAAGGAAACCTGTGCATACATTGAAGCAGTGCTGGGGCTCAGCTCTGGTGGAGGACAGGGGGCTCGGGGAACAGCACTGCCCTCCCTGTAGAGTGCAAGGTCTCATGTGTAGCTCGTCTGTTGCCTGGATGGGACACCTCCACCTACCAGAGAATGGGTAGCATGTGTTGGAACATTCACATGTGCTTTCTCCTATTCTAGAGTCTTCTTTATATACAATGCTAATCCACGAAGCAACTCTTTAAGGTCTTATGTGATAAGACCACTTGAAATAGATCCCAGTGGGCTGATAGCACAACACAGAGACCGCTTTTCTAATCTAATTTTAGCACCAAAAAAAGATCTAATCAAATCAAATACTGTGTCGATATAGAGTTTTCACTGTTTTTATATTTGTACTATCTGGTTAGAGGAAACCAAAACAGGGAGAGAATAGTAATTCATCTTGTGCTCTGGATTCTAACACCTTTCTACCAAGCACCATTTTTGAGTTTGAGGCATCTGTGCATTTATATATTCTTACTGTTTGTTTTCCTGAAAAGCTTTTCTCAGAGCAAGAGCATGACCACGGAAACAAGAAATTCAGCACGAAGATGGAGACCTCAATGAAAGAATAGGCCGGAAACAGGGCTTCTTCCAAATCACTAGGGGCTACCTGGTCATTTGCCTTCTCCTCGCTCTTCTGGATCTTCCCTACCAGAGCATATAAGGAAGTTTTGCAGACAGTGTTAAGGAACTGAGCTTTTTTGGTTTTTTCCATCAGTTGAAAACAGACACATTTATGAACAGTAGAAACATGGATGCTACAGAAAGGTGAGTTTCTAGGTGGTTAAGGTCTAGGATATCGGTTTTCAACCTGTGGGTCTCAACCCCTTTAAGGGTTGAACAACCCTGTCATGGGTGCCACCTAAGATCAACTGAATATCAGATATTTACATTATGGTTCATAACAGTAGCAAAAATACAGTTATGAAGTAGCAACAAAAATAATTCTATGGCTGAGGGTCACAACATGAGGAACTATGTGAAGGGTTGTAGCATTAGGAAGGTTGAGAACCAGCGGTCTAAGCTGTCTGTGTATGCAGCCTTGCTTGGGCAGTTTGGGTGGCACTCTCTCACTATTGTAAAGATTAGGTGATGCTTCTACAAATACTTTATCACCTTTGTTTAGTTGATTTTGGTTGTTAGTACAACTAGCTTACGTTTCCAATTCCATAGTCACTGGGAAACAAGTACAAAAGTCCTATAGGTGAGTTCCTCAAAGCCTTATGCATGGCAAGCTGCAGAGAACGCTGCTATGGATACGTCTGAATCATCTGCTAGTGATCAACGTGGCAATACACAAGAGGACTTTCAAGTAAATGAATCTTACCTTTTCCTTGTATTCATTAAAAATCATACAAAATAAGACAGTTTACCAGTCACTGTATTTTTAGAGAAGCAAAATTTATATGCTAAGAATCTCACCCCTTGGCTAAAAATAACCAACCAGTACTCTGTAGAAGTGGATTTTCAAAGAGAAGAAAGAAAGAAAGGAAGAAGGAGAGGGGGCAAGAAAGAAAGAAAGTTAATAGATTAATAGATATGCTAGAATGTGCTTTCTTAGCATTACTAAGTGCATTCAAAAAAACTATTTAATATCTATGAGCTACAAAAGCCATTGCAGATTATGAGATCATAATGGGGCATATATCAAAATGCAAGTACCCACATAAATGTGAGCGCCTCAGTGAAACAAAACATATGCTCACTCTTGCTTTTTGGCCATGGCCTGTCAGCTGGACAAGTGCAAAAAGAGCCTCATATATTGCCCATCTCATGGAGCGTCCTGGCACAGACCCATAATCCTAACTCGTGAGGCAGAGTCAAGAGGATCATGAGTTTGAGGACAGCCTGGAAGATACAGTAAGGGCTCTGGCTCAGAAAACAAAACAAAACAAAATGTCCCACTCAGATTCTGAGGCCTCTTTATCAAGAGGGTGAAGGGGAGAGTTCTTCAACTTCAAGATGGTATCTCCTTGGGTAGACCAACCCTGGTGCCTCTGGGATGTCCACAGAAAGGTTGACTTTGAGATTCCAGTGACCATCAGAGGCTGGCAGTTCATGAGCTCCAGTTGAAGATTTAGAATAAGCTTGAGCAAGTGTCTGGGTCACCCAGAGGGCTTACTAATATATGATTGCTGGCTCTGCTCCCAAAGTTGATTCAAAGAGCCACAATGCAGTCTGAAGTTTGGCACTTCCACCAAGGGCTCAGAAGGTGCAACACTGGCATTGTGGGTCCTGGGGACTCACAAGAAGAGAACCGCTGGTAGAAACATGTTGACAGAACTGGTAAGACTTATGAGATCACATTTTGTCTTACAGGTGAAGGAGGCCTCTTGGTTCAGAGGAAATGTCTTACTTGTTGGCCAATAACCAGTACTTAGTCTTTTTTCCTGCAAGCAAAATAAATTTAAGTCTCTAGACCTTAAACCAATGGTCCATTGGTTCATCTCATGTTTCTGTATCCTCGGGAGCCACATAGGGATGTCACTCAGTCACACTGGCCCATGAGTTTATAATGGAGCTAAAAGAAAATTCCTATCATTGAAGGCTGCCCTACTCATAGTTCATCTATCTGAGATATGGTTAGTTCCACAAGCACTGCTGTTATCCACAATGTTAAGGGTAATGACATACCACACAGGGTCACAGTTGAGAAGCCACAGGCTGTCCTATACAGCCTACTGTGCAACAGGCTATACCATGCAATTTCCATATATACCTAAGGACGCTTCTTAGAATGTTTGCTCCCGTTTGGTAACAGCTGACTGCTTTTCCACCTCACTCTCAGTTACTTTCCTCTATGAAGGAACACTAGCAGCAGAAGCAACAAGCTGACAGCTCCCTTGTCCAGCAAGCAGCAGGATGGGAACCAGGGAGGCTGTGGGTTCAGGATGCTTTTACATTAGCGGTTCTCAACCATCCTATGCTGCAACCCTTTAATACAGTTCCTCATGTTGTGGTGACCCCCGACCATAACATTATTTTCATTGCTACTTCGTAACTGTTATTTTGCCACTGTTATGAATTGTAATGTAAATATCTGATAATGCAAATGGTCTTAGGCGACCCCTATGAAGGGATTATTTGATCCCCAAAAGGGTCTCAATCCACAGGTTGAGAATCACTGATTTACATGCTTCCCATAACCCCAACTTTTTCAGGAAAACATTCCTGAAACATTCAATAAAACATTCCACGAACTAGCCAAACACTTTTCATGGCTCTAATTCTCAATTTCTAGTCACCATTTCCCATTCCCCTTTGCTGTTAATGGCCTCTTGCTACCAAATTCCAAGAATATTGCTTAGTCCTCTTCATATTGATCCTTTTTTAAATGGATTCTTTAAGCCTAAGGAACTTGTTAGAAAGGAGGCAGTAACAAAGAGATCCGGCTTAGCCTGCCTTCTCCTACAATCCAGGACCACCTGCCCAGGGGTGGCACTGTCCAGTAAGCTAGCCCCCCCCACATCGATCATTAATCAAGATAATACCCCATAGACTTTCCTACAGACCAGTGTTACAGAGGCATCTTCTCAATCAAGATTCTCTCTTCCAAAGTATGTCTAGGCTTGTGACAAGTTGACAAAAACCATCCAGCACACTGTGTGTATCAACAAATATTCCTTGAAAAATATTTGATATGTTATAGTCCAGCGGCTTGTACAGGTTCTGATTTGTAGAGAATTGTCCCAGCCTGTCTGTGCTCATGTGGTGCCTTTCAGTGAGGCTTCAGAAACTAGACAGCTCTGTTCCGGTTGCAGGAGTTTGTAATCTAGTTAGTGGATGAAGGAATTGCATCTCTGTTTCAGGATGAAAGCTACAAAGCAACTGAACTGGATAATGGAATCAAGCAATGGAGCTGAGGCTGCAAAGGCTGCTGACCAGGACAGGCCCTGCTGAGCGATGAACTTTGAGCGGAGATGGAAAGATAAAAGGAAACGGTCAAGACACTAGACTTGGGAAGAGAAAAGAATGTTCCCGGCAGAAAAAGAAACAACCTCAGAGACTCAGAGGCAAACAATAACAAAAACTAGGGTGTTAAAAACCAGAAAGCATGTGAACGTTGGCCTGAGGTCAGTGAACCAGACGATGCTATTTGCATTCAGAGAGGCACCGGAAACTTATTCCAATTTTAAGACACTGGATTGCATCAGTGGAATATGATCTAAGTTTAAGATGGACCGTGAAAGGCAAATATGGACAGTGGGCACTCAGAAGGATAGTGCAGAGATCCAGGGCACTGTGACAGCCTGGCCTGAAGCTCACAGCTTCAGACATTTGGGAAAGACTTTAGTGCCAGAGACAGGGCTGGCAGTGGCTTGTGAGTTTCCTGGGATAACAGGGTGCATGTGTGACATGTTTATATCCCCAAAAAATAAACACACAATAAAAAAAGAAACACAAGAAATGATTGCAGCACTAACTGTGCCTTCACATTTGAAGACATCTGCTTCCTTTCTGTTCCCTGCTTCCGTTGTCTGAAGGCTTCTATCAGATTTGCCTGACCGCTTAGAGAAGATGTTCTTCTTCCTTTATGAAAGTCTCGTATCTCTCTTTTAGACCTTTGTCATCTGGGTCTCATATCTGATCACCCGCTTTTGATGGGAGGAGGTGAATTCCAAAAAAAAGGTAGAAGATGTCCTAGGCCTTTTTCTATGGCAGAAGCCCAAGACTAGCACACTGCTATTCAGCCAGCACTGAAAGTTTTATTTTGCTTTGTTAGAGTCAGGGTCTCATTCTGTAACCATGGCTGGCCTGCAGTTCATTATTCTACCAGGCTGGGCTTGAACTCACAGAGAGCCACCTGCATCTGCCTCCCAAGTGCATACATTAAAGATATGTGCCATCACACCTGGTCAACCAGCACTAGAAGTAAATAGCACTGACTATGTGCCAGGTCCCCAACATCATAAAATGATTCGTTCTTTAAATTCTTCATAATGCCGTCCACCTCATATGTTCGCTATTCCCACTGAATGGATGAGGAAATTAGGTTAATTCAAGGATGGGATACAGCTAATCAATAGAAGAACCTAGATATTAAATCCAGCAAGGCTGCCTCCAAAAACATTTCCTACATTGTCAAGCCTCAGGAACCTCGTGGTTGGGTCCAATCAGATTGTCTGTAGTTTTGAAACGTTGTTCAAGGGTGCAGCGACTTTCACAGGTGATATGCAGAGCTGCTGGGGGAGGGTAAATGTCCACGATAGCACTCACAGGTGATGGGCAGAGCTGCTGGGGGAGGGTGAATGTCCACGATAGCACTCACAGGTGATGGGCAGAGCTGCTGGGGGAGGGTGAATGTCCACGATAGCTCTAGCAGCCGTTACAGGTCCTGTGTAGAGTCACCTGGCTGCTGTTGGCAGACCGCGCTGATGTCAGGGTTGCTTTGTGAAGACTTTCTTGGAGCCTGCCATTTCACTGAGCCTGGTGTCCACATTTCATCAACTCCCCGTTTTCTACTTCCCTCTTAATAAATTATTCTTCTGCTGAAATGATCTGCAACCAAGAACCCTGGCCAGCACAGTTAATTTACACATCAGCAGGCAGCCAGCCACCATACTGAAAGTCAGGGCTCCAGCAGAGTCCTCTGCAGCCTCTTGTGCCCTCAGAGGCCTCCGATTTCCACAGCATGCTTCTTTCCTCTGACAGTGTGTACAGTCAAGGCTACCTGGCCCACGGCAACCCCTGCTCCAGAGCAGGTCCACTGGTGACCACCATGTCTGGAGTGGTTATCCCCCATCCAGAACTGATGGTTCCAGAGAGCACAGTGTTAGAGGTGCACCCTGTGCCTTTAGATCCCACAGAGGAAGAGGGTCAACCCAGAGGATTCTGGCATGCAGGAAGGGAAGTGATGGCTGAGAAAGGTCATCCACACCCACTCCCCTGGCCAGTACCTTTTGCCAGTCTTTGTTTTTAAAATCTGGGTTTAATTCTGTGAGGTTGAATTCCACCCTCATCTTCAGAGCACAGCATCAGAGCACTACAGAGATTCCTGGAATCCCTTTCCGTTGCTTGCCCATCCCCCTGCCTATCATGGAAGGGAATTCTTACAATAGTTTTTCCTTTGTGATTCAGGAGGCATCATGGACACAGATAAAGCAAATCATTATATAAATTAGAAAGCATCTTTCAAAACTTTTGTGTGTGTGTGTGTGTGTGTGTGTGTGTGTGCATGAGCCTATGCGTGTATGTGCCTATGTGTATATGCATAAACATGTGTGTGCATGTGTGTGTGTGTGTGTGTGTGTGTGTGTGTATGTGCATGAGCCTATGCCTGTATGTGCCTATGTGTATATGCATAAACATGTGTGTGCATGTGTGTGTGTGTGTGTGTGTGTGTGTGTGTGTGTGTGAGTGAGTGCAGGCATATTGCTCATTATGGTGCACACGAGGAGATCAGATGATAATAGCAGCTATTGGCCCTCACCTTGCACCCTGTTTGAGCGGAGTCTCTTGCCATCCACTGCCCCATATGCCAGGCTATCTGACTTCCAGAGTTTCATGGATCCTCCCGTCTCTGCCACCCTGTAGGAGTGCTGGGATCACAGACATGCGCACTGCCACGGCTGCCTTTCCATGGGTTCTGGGGAATTCAAACTCAGGTCCTCATGCTTGTACATCAAGTACTTCTGCTGAGCAATTTCTCTAGCCAGGAAAGTACATTTTAAGGCAGGAGGGTTGAGTTTTGTCAAACTCCACTGATAGGCCTTTCTATTTTATATCTGCTCACAGTTTAAGACTCAGAAAAGACTCAAAAATTTCATCTCCTAGCGGCATGTTTTGAAAACTTTACTCTTCAAGGACTTTGGTATTGGGGCTCTGTAGACTACTTAACAAAAACTAAATGTTTTTATCTCAAGTCCATAAGCATTTTAAAAGCAAGGTGAAGTTCCGCACTAGCAGTGACCAAGGTCTTTGTGGAAGTAGATGGTAGCTAATAGACTGGATACAAGTTGATCCAGGAGCATCTTGTGCCAGGAAGAACATACTCGAGAAAATGATGGCAGCGTGTCACAGTGCCACAGGGGCCAGTTTGGAAGGGATCTCACTGCACAGACCTTGCACAATTTGAAAATCAAATGAGTCCACAGTGTAACAAATAAATGAATGAAGAAAAACAAAGTAATTAAAGAGAGATTCTTAAGCATGCTGAGTGCCTACTAGTGAGCACTGAGAGTCCCCTGAAGACGGAAGATAATTTCACAGCCATCATACCATACAATTGACCAGGCAGAAATAAAAAAAATGATTAGTAAATCAAGGAGAATATTTTGGCATCTGGGGATGTAGCTCAGTGATAGAGAACATGCCTAACATGGGTAAGGTCTGGGGGAGGGGGCGCTACTAAGGATCCTTTGAGAAGGATCAGTGCCATTCAATGGGTAAGACAAGCAGCATCTTGACGGGGTAATCAAAGTTAAAGTCATCAGTGAGAAGCAGATGGCTGCCATGTAACCTCAGACATAAGTCCCTCTGAAAGACGAAACACCTACTTGGTGTTCCAGACAAGAATGTCTAGCCAGACTACAGTCTTGATCAGACAAAGCCTAAATGAGGAGTGCTTGGCTTGAAGAGGGGAGAGAGGGATGTGTTCTGCAAAAATCCAATGTCACGAGAGCCTATAAAATGCTCTAGTTAAAGAAATGAAAAAGACATGAGGATCAAATGTGATCACTAAGCTGACAATGAGCTCTGGTTTGGGATGATGCAATGCCACTTGGGACATTCTTGGGCTGACTGACAAATCTAGGCTATGAGAAACGGATTGGACACAAATATCCTACCATGGTTAAACTTACCAAAGTTTCACAAATGAACTGTGCTTGTGTAAGATCTTGCCCTGCTTTAGGAAAAGTACATGGATGTAGTTAGAGGTAAAGGCTACCATGCATATAACACACTCTCAGAAATTTCCAGAAAGTGGAGAAAACACACAAACGAGAACAAAAAGAGGTACAAGTTATATAACAAGCGAATTAGGAAAAGAATATACTTGACTAGTTTGCAAACTCAGTGTGTGTGTGGGAGGGGGTGTGATACGTGTGTGAGTGTAGGTGTACATTCCTGCAGATGCCAGAGGAAAGTCAAGTACCTTCCTCTGTCATTCTCCACTCTACTTTTGAGACAGGGTCTCACTGTTTCAGCTAGGCTGTTGGGCCAATGACACAGGATCCATCTGTCTTTGTCCCTCAACACTGAGGTTACAGGCGCAAGTGGCCACGCCTAGCTTTTTATGCAGATGCTTGAGCTTTGGGCTCAGATCTTCTTGCTTACATAGTTAGTATTCTTACTCACTAAGACATCTCCTTAGGCTCCTTAAATTCTTATTGTGCTTTTCATACATTTAAAGATATTTCCCTATAGAAGTTAAGAAAAATGATTTGGAAGAAGAATAACTACAAAAGGACATGGGCAACTTTTAGGGACAGAGAGAATGTTCTAGATCATGATTATGTCTGTCCTTATACATTTCTCATGTTGGCCATCTATACAGTTAGAACTGGTAGCTATCACTGCATGTAAAACACCTCATTAGAGTTTGCCTGAGAGGTACAGAGGGAAAAGTCAAGAGGCTGTTCTAGACAGACAGTCAGACAGAAAGAAGATGGGTACCCACCGTTGTCTCTTAAGAAGTCTCCAGCGACTGTTGCATTGCAGATGGCTTATTTTAACATCTATTTTAGTGAGCACACCTTGCATTTTTCTACTTCATTTTTAAACTTTGCTTAAACCTTGTTGTAAATGACCCATATTTGAGTTGCATAGTGTCCTTTTCTTAAGACCTGTTGTAATGGGTTTTGTTTTGTTTTTTGTAGTGTCTTTTGATAGTATAGATGGGTTTTTGATAGTGTTTATTGTCAATTTTTTTTCATTTTATTTTAATTCTTCTTCTCTCATACAACTTATAGAATACATCCTGTCCCCCTTCCTCCCTCCCTCCACCCCCAGCCCCTTCCATCTCCCCCAGATCTACCCCCATCACCACCCACTAATGTCCTCCCTTCTCCCCAGAAAAGAATCATCGCCCCCTCCCCAGTGTCACAGCACAATCGGGGCACGGTATAGCAGGGTGGAACGAAGCCAGGCACCAATCCCTACATCAAGGGTGGGCCAGGCAGCCCAGCAGGAGAAAAAGAGTCTCGAAGGTCAGTAAAATGGTCAGAGACACCCCCACTCCTGCCTGTAGGAGTTTTTCAAGGACACCAATCTATACAGTCATGTGATATATTTAGGGGATCGTACAGGTTCTGTGTCTATGACTTGTTTGTTGTCAATTTGACAGGATCTGGAATATCTTTGAGGAATTATTTAGATTAGGTTAGAATCTGCACATGCCTATGAGGAGGTGCATAGGTCAACTGAGCGGGAAGACCCTCCTTAAGGAGGGCAGCACCCTTCTCGGTGCTTGGGTCTTAAACTGTACACAGAGGATGAAGCTTCCTGAACACAGATGTCCAGCACCCTGCTGCTTGACTGTGGATGTAATGTGACCAGCTGCCTCAATTTCCTGTTCCCAGCACAATGAAACTATGTGCCAAAATAAACCCTTCCTTCCTTAAGTGGCTGTTGTCGGAGTCTTTCATCGTGGCAATAAGAAAAGTGTCTATCACGTCCTCTTACTTCTGAACTTCAATATGAAGCATGCGCAATCCCATTCCTCCACCTAGTGAACACACTGACTTAGCTTCACTCTGACTTGTCCTGAAACGCTTGTCTGTGCTGTGCTTTACCTGAGTGAAGAGCACCGAGGAGGGAATTCACAGGCAATGGCAGCTCTGATAGGATGTGTCTCCCACCACTGTTGACATGATGGGCTGAATCAGACCTTCCTTCCAACATGTGTTTGTTGAAGTCTTAAGCACCAACACTTTAGAATAGAACTGTATTTGGAGGTACGGTCTTAAAGAGATGATTAATATAACACAGGCCTTTAAAGTCCAATCTAACAGGACTGGACTCTCTACAGGAAGAAGGGAAAACACCAGGAGTGGACGCGCACGGCAGAAAGGCCATGAGCGGACATGACAAGAAGGCTCCTGCCTGTAAGCCAAAGAGAAAAGTCTCAAGATTAAATAAGCCTGCCAACACCTTGATCTGTAGACTCCAGCTTCGAGCCTGGGAGAAAATGAATTTCCACTGTGTAAGCCTCCTAACCTGTAGTATTTTATCATGTTGGTCCTGCCAGGAGAATATAACCAACTTAAATTAAGTATCACTTCCCTTTCCTTCTAGAGAGTTCCGAGATGAGGTCTAGGTCCAAGATTAGCAGTCAGGGTGACTGGAAACACTCAACTTAATTAGCAAGCAACATGTCACAAAGCCTCATGGAACACTAAAATAAAACACAATTCCTTCATTTTGTTGCCTTTATCTGGAAAAGAAGTTTTCTACACTGACAGTACTACGTATCAATAGTCATGTTTATTCGTTTGTTTTACTTTTTCACAGACATTTATTGCCATGTAATTCATGTTCATTCTACAAAGATTAGAAAAATATAGAACAGAAAAATTCCTCCATTGTAGTACTATCTAGTTTTGTGTCAACTTGACACAAGCTGGGGTCATTGGAGAGAGGAGGGAGCTTCAGTTGAGAAAATGCCTCCACTAGATCAGGCTGTAGGCAAGCCTGTACGGTGTTTCTTAATCAGTGACTGATGGGGGAGGGCCAAGCCAACTTGGGTGGGGCCACCCCTGGGTTGGTGGTCCTGAGGAAGTTTATCTTTAGTTGTGTTTAAAATATTGTCTTGTGCACTGTTGGGTGAGGATATGCCTAGGTCTTGGTGTTCTGTATTGTCTGCAGGTGTTAGATTTACATGGGGGACGCTGATTGCTAATGATCTGCATGTGCTATCAGTAGAACACCTGAGGAGTTCTGAATCAATAAAAACACCTGAGCTCAGATGCGCAGGGTTCCACTGTTGGTGTTGCTCATGACAGTAGTTCCCTTTGCTGAGGTCTAGTAGAGTTTACATCTATGAAAATGCCTCCATGTCTTCTTGCTGAGCCACCACAGCAGCATACTTCTACAAGTGGTTCTCAACCTTCTTAATGCTGTGACCCTTTAATACAATTCCTCATATTATAGTGACCCCACACCCATAAAATTATTTTTGTTGCTACTGCATAACTAATTTTGCTGTTATGAATTATAATGTAAATATCTGATATGCAGATGGTCTTAGGCAACCCTGTGAAAGGATCATTTGTCCCCCACGGATCACAACCCACAGTTTGAGAACTGCTGCTTTACAGCCTCCCTCTCCCACCACATGGCTGCTTGTCTACCATGTGCCTGACCTCCACACCAACTGAAACAAAATTGTCTCTTTCCTTCATTCCTCCATTCTCCTCCTCCAGGCAGCTGCTGAAGTTTTATAGTTTGTCTACTCTGTTTTTTTCCTCCCTTCCTCTCCCCTCCCATTCCTCCTAGTCCCTATCCTGCCCCCTCCCTTATCCCCTCCTTCTTTAAACTAATAAAATTGTCCTTGAGCTTCTGTTTTGAGTCCATTCTTAAATTCTTTAACTAATGACTAATAATCCCAAGAAGGGAGCTGGATTTCCTCTGGACCAGTGGTGTCCAGTATGGTGCTCAGTGTGTGCCCAGTCAGAGATGGGCACTCTGGGACCTGAGCCTGCAGGTAGTAGTCAGCTGCAGAGTGCTGCTCTGCCCTTGCACATTCAGCTCCCAGGCCACTTTCTTGAAGTTTTTCCAAGGCAGCCCCAGCAATGCCTACTCAGTCTGCCTAAGTGTCCTTTGCTGGCTCTGGCATGCTGCAACTGCCCTATGGCCCTAGGCTTCAGCTCTGGCTCTCAGCAAGCACGAAGCTGGTCTCTGGGCTGTTCTCCAAAGTAGGAGCCTAAAGGGAGGTCCTAGGTTCCCAGGAGGAGCATCATGAGAAGGTGGCCACAGGCCACAGTAGCCATTATCAGACTGTAGTGACCTGAAGATAAATCACGGAAACCTGAACACAGAACCTGGAATACAGAAGAGCATGCCACTGGGAAGCTCTGTAAGCTACCCCCAGACCATGCTAGACCGTGGCTGCAATGACAAGCTTTTGACAAGCTCACTGCACAGGAAACTGCTTCTCTAGATGGGAATCCTTCCTCCTCAGTAAGGCAGCCCTGGTGTCTCAATTGACAGCCATCCACAATGGGTTCTGATAAAGGGGTCTTGAGTTCCGTGTCCAGGCCTCTGTATTAACAATTATCCACTTCCATTTACCAAGTGCCCTAAGATCCACACTGTGTCTGTTGACCTCATCTTCTCTGCCCAGGCAAAGGACCAAGGATCCACTGCCACTAGCACCCACTTCATGAATGACCTGTGTGGTTGGAGCCTGAACATGTGACTTACCCTGTAGGAGGCTGGGGACCATCAGAGATGCTGAATAGTTGCATCAGCACCTCCCAGATATAGGGCGGGATATAGGTCATTCTGAGTTGCGGGGCTGGGAGCATTGTCTCCAAGTTTCACATCCTGAGAACAAGGTCTATCCATCCAGCTAATATTTAACACAGGTCTCTATTGCCATTCCACTAGGAAGCTCCTGGGCTAGACCTGTTCTGTCTCCAGATAGAACCATTTCACAGGATCGTAGGAGTGAGCATAAGGTAGTGAACAGCCTGAGCTGACAGCAAGCCACAGCCACAAGAGAGTGCACCCTAGCAGAAGGCAGATGGCATACAAAGCACGGAAGTGAGGAAAAGGGCAGATAAAGGCCTCTCGGCTCCTCCAGACCCTTGGTGACAGGACAGCACGGTAGGGCCCCCAGCTGCAGATAATCCTCACAGGGCCGCTATAGCAGCAGTGACAGTGATGGCCTGTCAAAGCTTGACAAGCCTGGGTGTCCTGCTGGGATCAGCATCCTAAGCAGAGCTAGGAAGGGGTGCTGAGGTCTCAAGGAGGGAGCATCTTGACAGGGCCCAAGTTTCGCCCTGTGGATCCCTACATCAGCAACCATCCCAACTCTGCCCAGCTCAGGGTCCCAGCTAAGGGACACAGACCTGTCCCTTGTAGGGAACTAGGGAAGTCAGTAGTCGTTCTGAATGATAAGTGAAGTCACAGAAGGGTGTCAGGCCACAGAGGACACAGTCCATAAAGCACTTCATTTGTTCCCACCTATGGTTCTCTTCCTCTAGGCTTAATACCTTGAGACTAGCAAATGTGCCACCCAGGCTCAGGACAGGATTCAAAACTGCTGGCGCCTTTACCCACCAGGGCACCCACTGCAGCTCACAACACACACTGCCCTGATCAGTGCTGGTAGCTGCTTTCTAGCAGCAGCTGACCACTGACCGGCAAGCAGGGAGCTGACTCTGTGTGTGTGTATGGGGGGGGGGGTCCTTTCTTCCTCAAGGAGCTGCTGCTGCTGTCTCTGGGCTATGTTCATCCTGTTGAGCTCTACTGAGCTGGGCTAACTGGCCACCCTGTCTGCAGTCATAGCTCATCTAGTAGTCTCAGTTTCTCTCAGGGCAAAATGGCCTCTGGCTCTGCACCTGTCTTTACAAACACCACACTCCTCTAGTCCAGCTGCAGCCTCTGCCACAGGCACTGGAGAGGGAGGGTTCCCTGTGGTGTTCCACTGTGGAAGAATGCCCATTTCTTTTCCATCCCAGCCACAGAGGCCTGTGCAATGGTGGGTTCCCAGGCGCAGGACTCAGAGGCACAAGCCCAGGCTCCAACCCCCACTGGTGTACAGGACACTCACTGTCCTCACTTTTCCACGATGTTATTAGAACTATTTGGTTTTGTCCAATTTTGCCCAAGTAAAAGGAGTTTCTTTCTACTAAATTCGTCTATGTCCTTTATTTTCTTCATCTCCTCCTGTTGAGAAAGAATCCTGCCCAACATCTTACAGCTACCAGCTGTAAGCAGAGAGTGACTTGCGTCCCTCAGCACTGGACACTGGCCTACACTTTTATCAAGCACAGGCAGGACTTTGCTGTTCTACAGTACATTTCAGAAACACCCTCATCCTGACTGAAGACACATATGACATTGTGAGAGCCCCTGGCTTCTGGGAATATACTCCACACAGGATCCCAAAGTCCCATTTGTGAGGTGGGGCTTTTATCTGAGACATGTGACCAGCGAATGATCTAATCTAGTCACTCCAGAAACTCTGGTGAAGTTTCCACTCTGTGTGACTTCGGACAAAATAGCACATACCCTTCCCTGATTCCGGAATCTTCTGAGTCACAGCCCCTTCCTTTAGCTTCAAGAATTGGACTATGCCACACCCTTCCAAGGATGGAAAGAATATGGGTTTTGAAGCCCTATTTAGGCTCGGGAAGCTCCGTGGGAGTCGGAACCATACCTTAAACGGGAAAATTGGGCCCATAATGACTGATAGTCCAGTTGGGAGAAAACACAAGTACTTCAAGGAATCAGAAGATCAAGGACTCAAAAGGCCTGAGGCTCTCATTACCTGGACTCATTGTGACTTTTAAGGCATATGATGCAGCCTTAAGCATTCCTCCTCTACTTTCTGTTTCTGAGTGTGTCAACTAGGCCTATTAGCAACACATTATGGCTCAGCTTCCTGCATAATTTGCTTGACAAGGGGCCAGCATATGACCAGCTCTTGGAATAAGTAAGCCCAACAGTACTTCACACACTGACAGAAGAAATCTAAGTATTTCAAATTGAATGAGAGTTTAGTCTGTCCTTGACAAGAAAAAGCATGCATCTAAAGTCAGACCCACAGGACTGCAAATGAAGGCTTAATTAATTACCTTAGTGTTACAGACTGTCATGCAGTAGTCCATCTGACCAACAAAACTTGATGACAGCCAAGGGGTTCAACTAGAGTTCCCAGGCTCAGTCCAATTCTGGGTGAGCAGCCCTGGCCCTGGGGTACAGAGCCCCTTCCTTCCCACCCGCACCTCCCTTTAGGAACCTCTTAGGTACACCTGTGGACCCCAGCCACCGGTCCCCAGGCCACTGGTCCAAGCTCTTTCACAGTCTCATCAAACAGCTTCTCTTTGCCTTGGCTAAGAGCGTAATAGTAAGCTAGCAGTCCTTTGGGCAGGAAATTTCCTCTGAGTGTGGAATCTGGGTGGTCAGCCCTTTGGACTTGCAGGTCTGAGGAAAACCAAGAGAGGCCCTTTAAACCCGGAGTAGCAGGCTACATAGTAGAGGGATTCCTGAAGGCAGAACAGAAAAAAAGTTCTCTCCAGATCAATCGGTCTTTCCTTCAGTCATTCTTAAAATGCGACTGCTTTAAAGATAATTAAACACAGGGCAAAAAGAGAGGCCTCCCGCCTGGAAGTATGGAGGAAACAAGTTGAAATACTTGCAGCTATTTGAGGGGATGGAAGACCGTGAAAGAAAAAAAGCCAGTATTAATCAGTGGCATCTGAATGGCATCTGTAGGCCAGAAGAGAGATCCTTGCCTTGGGAAATGAATCACACCTTAAACTCTTTCCTTTTTTGTTCTTTGAAACACTTCTGCAGAGACCTTCTAAAACAATTGACTAGAAACTGAGTCACCGGCAGAAGGCACTCAAGTCAGAAGAGAAAACGGCGGCAGGGGCTTACGTCCATGGCTTGGCCATTACTAGTTTTTCTTTCTCAAGTTTGTCAGTTTCTAGGGTTTCTTACCTTGAGGACAGAGACACATGGCCTTCCTTCCCTGGTGGGTAAAAACTAGACTGCATGTGACGCCTGCAGTCAGAACCCAGAACCCAAGGAGAGCTGAACATAAACTGCAGGCCAGGCAGTTCCCACCTAAAACCAAGGTTGGGGTTCTACAGCAGCCGCATACTGGGAGCCCAAGGGCATAGTTGGGGGGGGGGGATGTCGGACAGACAAGAGTCCAAGGTCTGAGCCCTGGCCCTATTCTGAGAAGCCGGGAGTCGGGGGCCGAAAGTCACCCAGCCCCGGGTGCAAAAGACCCGCACCGAAGCCCGGCAATATCAGTGAGCCTTAAGGTGACCAGGAGGAGACGACAGCATGCCTGCCGAGAGCGGCCGAGGGAACAGGGACTCGAACACCCTGACTGTGCGCGGGGTAAACCGGGGCCACTCACCCAGCAGCAGCAGCTTGAGCTCGCGGCGAGCGTCCTTCTTGTCGCGGCGAAGCTGCCGTTCGATCTCCGCGCTGATGCGCTGCGATTCTTTCTCCTCCGCAGACAGGCAGCAGCAGCCAGCCATGGCTTGCCACTCCGACGGGACGACGGGGACCACGCGCTTACCGCCTGGATTATCCGCGCCAGGCGCAGGCTTTGGAGAGAGGACACCAGAACCCACTGTGGTTTGGAATAAGAGGCTCCGACCAGGGCTTAACCCTTCTCGAAGGCAGTTCCCAGGTCCGGCGAGTCCCCAGCGCTTGTGCGGTCCCGGATGCCCGCCTTTGTGCGGGAGAGAAGAACGGGCTGGGCTGTGTGAGCCGCGCTGTCTCCGGAAGATGCGCGCCCCAGGGTACTACTGTAGCTGGGCACCCAGGTAGGCAACGCTCACCGCGATTCAAAAGTTGGGGCGTCGGTGCCGCTGGGAGAGTGGTCTCTCCGGGTCAAGGGGTGTCGCAGGCCAGCAGCAGGCGTGGTGTGGCTTGCAGACGGAGGACCAGCTAGCTCCTGCCTGGAAAGTTCCGAAAACCCCACCAGTCGCGGTAGACTCTCAGGGAATGAAAGGCTCCTCCAGCGCTATGGCTCTAAGTGGCAGGAGAAGGCGGGGCGTCTCGAACCTGCAGCCCTGGCGTCTGCGGGAGTTGCCCCTCGGCCTACCCTGGAGCCGATGGTGCCTGGGGACAAAGAGGCTGCAGACCGAGCAGCCTCACACCTGCCTCCTTGGTGGTGGCGTCTCGGTGCAGGCAGGGCCACTTGCCAAGTTTGCTGTAACCAGCAGGCGCTGGCTGCCAGGCCCTTCCCGCAGCCAGATCCGGGTTCCGACAGGTGAGGGAGTTTCGCCAGCTCCCAGCCTCGCTGCCACGGGTGGAGGCAGCGACTAGCTGACCGGAGCCAGGCGCCAGCAGCGGGGACACACGCCGCGTGCCAGCAGCTAGGCTCACTCCTCCCCTCCCACCTGAGGCTGAGCCTTGCCCACCAGTCTCTCAGGGCTCACACTTGGGGTTCCTGGACCGGCTCCCTCCGCTTTCCAGCCCGGCCCTGGGTCGGCTGGAAGCTCGCTTGCCTAGTGCAGATGGGCGGTCTGGCTAGGAACCGCCGCTGCCTCCAGGGTCAGATAAAAGAGCAGAGGGCTGGTTAACGCCTCCTAGCCGGTCCTACCTCCCAGCACCGGATGAGGGCCCGGGGACTGGAAGCCTGAGGGTGGAGAACGGCTGCTGGCTACTGGCTACTTTGCATTTGGTAGTGGAGAAGACTCCTGCTTTGTAGAAAGAGTTGGCACCTTCCAGGCGCACCTGGACAGTTCCCTGCCCAGCCCTGCAGCCTGACTGCGGCCTCGGGACAGCTCCTGTAAACCTGGGGAATCCGAAAGCACCCTCAACAATTCAAAAGAAAAGACTCAAAGCAAGTTACCCTTGCTGGGTTTTGTCTGTGCGGATTTTAAGGTGCAAAACGAGAGCGGATCCCACAGAGGGATCCTGTGGACCACAGCAAAGAATCTTCTTTTCCTTCTATTCAAATTGTCATATAACGTGTACACACTTAAAGAGTCAGATGCTAATCCTTCCTCTGTAAAGAGCAATCGAAGCAGGAGTGGAGCGCTATGGACATTATATAAGAACTTGGCAGCTAATGCTATCTGGCTGCAAAGTCTTGTTTACTTTACAGTTTAGGAAATGCGGACCAATCAGGCTTTAAAATCTCCCCTAGTATTTTAGTTTCCTTCCAGGCATAAATTGACGGCAACAGTGACCCCTGCAGGAAAATTTCTGGATTTTTTCCTCAGCCATCTAACCCACTTTTCCCTTAGCTCCTACAGACTGTTTTACACCAGTAACAGCGCTTGGCTCCTCACACTAATGCCTCTCACAATTTTTAGTCTTTCATAGATACTGAAACCGGATCAAATCTAAATTCCAAGTTAACTGGAGTAACTTACCTGTTCCTTCTCAAGTTACTAGACTTCCAAAACAGATCATGACAGATCATCCCCGGTGAACTTGGTGGTACCTACCAAAAGCCCTAAGCATTCCCATCCACTTTAATCAAACCTGTAATCCTCTCATAGGGTGTGACCCTGGAGAAACTCCACAGAGTAACAGGCAAAGATTTTTATCTTCAGATAACAATAAAAAACTCAACGACTGAAATGCCAACAACAGGGAATAGGCCAAATTAACTATGTCTTGTCCACATAGGATGATATTATGTAGCCATTAAGGTAATCTGTGAGTAACATTATGTCAACATGAATAACAAAAATCTTGTGATGTTTTGGTGAATGACAGACTGCATGTATCGCGAATGTCCTGGGATCTACCTTAGGGCTGGGGATGTAGCTCAGTGGTAAAGCACTTGCCTCCTGTGCATTTAACATTCAGCATATGTTAAATGACAGTAATAACCTTCCTAGCTTGGATAAGAATGCTCCACAGCGTCCATGCACCAATGAAGCTGATTAGCCACATCTTCCTTAAACTGTCTTCTCATCATTCATGCATGACCACATAAGAATAACAAACTAGGGAGAATCCTCAAAATGCATTCAGCAGAAAAGACAAGGCACAAATACATAAGCGGTCAAATACAAATGATATGATGTGAGGGTATGCACCTGCATTCGTAAGAGCCTACGGTGTAGGGAGCAGAAAGGTTAGTTGCTCTGAGTCAAAACTGGATGGCTGGTTTAAATTATCTGATAGAGATACTTGTAGCCCCTCCTGTAATAATTGCACTTTCCTTAACTGCGTTTTGTCGATGATTTTCACACTTAGAAAAAGACATTAAGGGGCTGGAGCGCTGTCTCAGAAGTTAAGAACATTGGTTGCTCTTCTAGAGGTCTCTGGTTCGATTCCCAGCACCCACACTATGGCTTACAACCATCTGTAACTCCAGCTCCAGAGGATCCAGCACCTTCTCCTTACTTCTGCATGTGCTATTCAAATGTGGTGCACAGACATATGTGTAGGCCAAGCACTCTTACACATAAAATTTAAAACAAAAAATAATAAAAAATAAGATATTAAAATAAATGCAAACTTTAAGTTATTATTGGGCACCATAAGCTCTTGAGAACTATACAATGGGATAACAAGACAAGTAGTTTCCTATTTCTATATTTATTTGTATCTCTGTTCCTTATCACCTGTAAGAACTAGGGCATAAGATGAGAATAGTTTTATATGGTGATATTTGAAACATTTTTCCAGGAAAGACTAGCTTTGAAGAGAACTCTTACTAACGGAGAATGCTTTTCCTAATTATCCGAAATCTGCTTCAGTTCCTCCTGATTCCTCGTAGACCACAGCTGGGCTGCTTATGCCTGCCAAGTGCTGGACTCTGCAGGTCAGATAACTACACTAGTCCTCAGGATGTTCACTGAGTCCATGCCAGCCTGATACTAGGCACTGAGAATTCCAGTAACAAGACGTACTGAGCTGTGGTCTATCGGAAAGAATTAAAGTTGAGACCCTGCAATCCCGTTTCCTGGGAGAAACATCGCTCCGTGACAGTGGCTTTCAGAAGCTGAAGACATACGCATCGCCCTTAGCTTAGCCTCCTTGCCTGCCATGCTAATGGAATCTCAGACAGATGCACTGTTGTGTCCACTGCGGGCCTTGGTGCACCCTGTTCCCTTTTCCAGGAATGCCATCTCTTATCTCAGACAAAGTCAGGTCATTTCTTTTCCAAACGCATCACTTCTGAGAAGCCATCTCCACTTCCTCATTAAAACCAAGGCCCACAGCTGCCCAGTTCACCCCATCCCACCCTAGCACACCTGCCAATCTCCACTAATTCATGTTACTCACAGGTGGTTTGTCTTGTTTAACCTGCTAGTCTTGTACTACTTATACTAGTAAGCCTTAGTGGACTGCATAAAGTTGAAACCAAGAAAAAAAATTCATCTAAGAAGAGAGAATGAAGGCTCTTATGGTAGAAGACAGTGGCGATGATGATGATGATGATGATGATGATGATGATGATGATGATGACGACATGAAGATGGAGGAGATCAACTAGAAACGAGCACTTGATTTAGGAAGAGCCTGCACGTGTGTGCTTCCCGCTCTCCAGCTGTGCCCTTAGAGAGAATGCTAGCCCTGATTCTAAGGCAGAGCTACAAGGAAAGGTACGCCAGAGGGCTAAAAAGATGCTGTTCTCTTTGGGAAATACATTACTTTAGAATTTAAGAAGCACTGCATGACCCAGCTATACTGTTTCTGGAGATAAACCTGGAGCACTCTACTCGTGCAGTAGTCACAACAGCCAGGTCGTGGAATCAGTAGGGTGTACCAACAGATAAATGGAATATATATATACATGTACATACGTGTGTGTGTGAGAGAGAGAGAGAGTGTGTGTGTGTGTGTGTGTGTGTGTGTGTATGTAAGAGAGAGTGTGTGTGTGTCTTATTCAGCCATAACAAAGAATAAAAATATATTGTTTACTGAAAAAAAGGGTGCAACTGCAGATCACCTATTCAGCAAAATCAGCCAGGCACGGACACAGAATCAGCACATTCGCTCCTATTTGTGAGTCCTAGAACTTGGTATGCAAACCTAAATGCACATGCACATGGGGGGCGGAGGGGAGGAAGGAGGGCGGAGGGAGACTAGCTGGAAAGTGAGGAGGAGACAGAAACTTGGGGGGGTGCAGAACAGGAGAGAGGTGCATACGGCCACATGCTGGTAAACCTAACACTGTCTATGATGAATATAGGTCAACAACAACTGGTTTGAATTAAAGGAAAAAGAGAATTTAAAAGAAAGAGCATAAAAGAGCGACCAGTGGGAGTTTGCAGAGCTAATGGCACTGAAGCTTTAGGTCAGTTTTCAAGCTGTGGCTCTCACTCATTCCTGAGAATGACCAGTATTTCTTTAAAGAAAAAAGAGCCAAAATATAAACAGATGATAGTGAAGCACCCGCCACTCACACCCTGCCCTGGAACCCCAGCTGAGAATACCTGTGGGATTATCACAAATGTGCTTAAGTGTCCACGTGAACAGTAGCCCCCAAGCAGGTCCGTGTCGGTGGGCTTGCTCACCCACAGCCTGCACAGGCTGGGAATGGCTCCTGATTTTCTAATTCACTTTTCTGAGTCTGATGTGTTTCCAGTTTTTCATTTCCGTTTTCTTGTCCATTGTGTTCTCCGAAATGGCTTGAGACTCTCCCCCTCACTCTGAGGCTCAATCTGTCCTCTCCAGCTCAGCAGGTGAAAACTGATGTAGCACTGGTGGCTGTGTAGATGAGGGCACAATGATGCACAGTGCACACAGCATCCCTTTTTCTATGGCAACCAGCATGCCGATTGCATTGCTCAAAGATATCCTCTGTCCGAAGCCTAGAAATTGTTTATTAAATAACTTCAGCTGGGCAAGCTAGAACAACAGACACCGAAGGCTGCCATCCAACAAGCACGACCGTGAATAGGCGGGAGCTGCTATCATTCGGATTTTGAATCTGACTTCCCGGGAGGGTTGAGGATCTCAAGAACGTAAGAAATAGAAATCTTGAGGATAACAACCTGGAAATTTTTATTTTGCTTATTTTCTTTTTGGTTTTGCTCACGTCTCATACTCATCGCTGCTCTTCTTGAGGTAACGAATACCAACAACCTAGTATATATGTGCCCTTCTTTGTATCTTTGTGATCTTAAAAATCATATAGAAGCATAAATACGCGTCTACTTAGAGGAGCACGGTCACCACGAATGACAATATGTCATCTCTTTTCTTCCCCTCATCCAGGAATACCTTGTTTGTAGCTCATTCTAGTTTGTAGCTCCGTACTATTCCAGGGTGAAGGCAGTGTCTAGTACTCAACTTGTTCTCCTTAAAGCACCTCCACTTTTGTTTAGTTTGGGCAATAAAACTATCTGTAATCACATCTTTGTATATGGATCTTCACACACTACTGTTTTTATTTCTGTGGGATAGATTCCAAAAAAGGGTTGCTATATTGAATGTATATGCCTACATTTTTCTAATTTCAATAGATGTGGCCAGATTCCTTAAAAAAAAAAACAAAAAAACTCTAACATTCTCATCTGCTGCCAACAACATCAGCTCCGTCTCCTGCTTCTCCGCCAGCAATAAATATTGTTACTCATTAACTTTTGGCAGCTTGGAGGGAATAAAGTGATATTAGGGAGCTGTTTCCCTTGCTTCCTGTGCTTGCTGATGCTGTGTCTGCCTCCCTGTGATTTGCCATTCATATCCTTTGCTCATTTTTAATAATTGGGTCATTTGTCTCCTCCTTGACAACCTGCAAACTCTTTCAATACTGCATGTCGGCTCCTTGTCACCTGAGTTACAAACTGGCAAATATAGTGTTTGCCTCCTTCCTTTTCTTCCTTCCTTCCTTTCTTTCTCTCTTTTTTTTTTTTTTTTTTGAGACAAGGTCTCACTGTATAACTCTAGATGGATGACCTGGAACTCATTATGTAGACCAGGCTGGCCTTGAACTCACAGAGATTCCCACCCATCTCCTATATCCCCAACCATCAATGCATAATATTGCCCATTATAAAGTCTCTGGTGTTTATGTTTGTGAATGTGTGAGATAGAAGACCAGTTTTGTTTACTTCTAGATGAATACCAGGTTGCACTAACACTGTTTCAATGAGCTATATGCTTAATTGTCTGTCAATACCATCTTGGTCTGATTACAGAAGGGATTAGAATGTTCTGCCACCTGAGAGGCAGACCCTCTGTCTCCATGCTCTTCTGGCTGTGCATAGACTTATTTTTCCATATAGACAGTCATGTGTTGATGTCCCTCCCTCAACTCCATCCTAATATTGACCCCAAATTTCTTGCCTTCTGGACATACCAATTTGGATATCTAATAGATATCTTAATTTTTTAAAATCTGAAATAAAATTCTGAGTTTATTAACCAAATTTCCTCTTTCTGCCATCTTTCCCATCTTAGCACCATCAGATACACCTCTTGGCCCACCTATCCTGAGCAATTCTGTACCCTTTCTTTAGCAGCACCCTAACATATTCGAACCCTTCAGGCACCTAGAGATCTTGCACATTGCATTTTTGTGAAAAGAGGTTTCTGAGTTGATCTCAGAATATCTCAAGTGGCTGCCCAGGTATATTCTTTCCTATTATTGTTGCCCCCAGATCTGAACAAGCTACCACTATCTACCTGGACTAAAACAACACTTTTGTGACTGGTCTTTGATCCTCCCTTGACCCTCTAAAATCCATGCATCAAGAGACAGGATAGCCATAAAATGCACTACCCTTCATTCCCTGATTCAAATTCTCCTATGAATTTCCTTAAGAAAATAAAATCTCCTTTTTCTAGACCACAGAGCCGCATGCAACAGTCATTGCTTGCCTGTGCCATCGATGTTAACAGTCACGATACTGAGCCAGCTCCACCCTCCCCATGTCTTGGCTCTCTGAGCAGCTGCTGGACTCTGCAGGAGGTGCTCTGCTGTCTGTATCATGCCTCCTCTAGACCATAACATACTCTGCCTATGCTTGTCACATAGGTCTCAACACCAAGGGGACTCACAAAGTACAGGCTTCCCTGACATGGCCTACCCCATCATCCACGCCCACGTGACACAATCAATCACAGCCCTGTGCTTTCACTGGGGTGTTTATCATTACCTTTTTCTTGCTTTCCTCCTCTCCCACAAGAAAACGATGATGACAAGCTTATTCTAGGCCAGGAAGGCCACATCTTCTTTAAATTGTATCTCCAGATTCTCCAGACCCGCTTCTCAACAATAAGTTAAGTTTGGAACAATCAGTAGTATGATGACCTGGTTGGAATGTGGAAATAGGTTCAGGTCTTAGCTCTTGCCCCTCAGATGGTGGCACTGTTTTGGGAGACTGATGGACCTTTAGGCACTAGGGCCTAGATGGCGGAAGTAGGTCCACAGAGTGGGCCATGGATGGTACAACCTGGCCATATTCCCACCACCATAAAATCCATCACAGCTTCCTTGTCCTGGTGGCTGAGACCGTCTGAAACTGTAAATGCAAATAAGTCTTTCCTCCCTTACATTCTCTGTGTGAGGTGTTTTGGTCACAGAGACATAGAAGTATACATACAATATTTATGATTTTGTATTTGTCTATTTTATACTTCATTTCTTATATGTTTAGAAAATCATACCCCTGAAGACTCTGAGCTGTGGATACAGGACCTGATTGTTTTTTTCCAGTACCTATTGATGGCAAGTGATAGAGGCCAGGTCTGAATTGACTTCAGCTAAAAGTATTTATTGGACCTTGGGATAGTCTTGATTAGAAGCTCTGCAGGACCCTTGTGTTTGTGTGATGTTACAAAGACGACATCTCCTGTTTAATAAGCATTTGTTGAATGAAACAAAGATAATTTCCACTACACTTGATTCTCCTAAAGATTTGGGAAGGTGTCATGTCTAAGTTGTTAAGCTGGAGCCTGGAGCTAGTAAGCACTCAACGGGAGAAGAGAATTTTGGTTCTGCGATGGTTAATTTTGGTTGTCAATTTGACCAGACCTGGAATCAACTAGGAGACATGCTGCTGGACACAGATATGAGAGATATTCTTGATCAGGTTAATCGGAGTGGGCAATGCCACCTTAAATATGTGCAGTATCTTCTAACAACAGCCCAGATGAAAAAAGATTCAAGGAAAAAAGCTTTATTGGCTTTTGCCTGCTTGCCTTCATGACTTGCTGGCAAGTTCATCTCTTCTGCTTGTGAATTCCTTCACTCTGTTGTTGTTGTTGCTGCTGCTGCTACTGCCACTGCCCCTGCTACCATCCTTGCTCACGTATTCTTACCTAACTTAGGGTCACTGTCTGTGCTCCAAGAAGCTAGGGTTGACTACTCTTCCTCTAAAAGCCAGTTAAAAGTTGTAAGGAGCTTCATTCAATGTGTGCTGGGACCCAATAATCCAAGCAATGGATGTGCCAGTTTAACAAGGTTCCTGGCCCCTTTCTAGTATTGGAATTCCTTAACTGCTTTGCCCCATTCTCATCTTTACTGTACGGTGACAAAAGCCTCTCAGCAATAATGTTGTCTATTTAGCCTAATAGTTAAAACTCAAATCAGTTCCTGGGTTGGCTGGGAGAGAGACACTGCCATCTCAGCTCTAAGTAATTATAAACTAACCTTCAAGTCTTGGTATGTGAAAACTATTCATGCTTTCTGTAGACATATCATCAAAACTTACTCTTGGTTAAACTGACCCTCTCATGGAAACAGAGCCATAATTGAGATCAGAAATGAAGAATCTAGACAGTAGATCAGCCAACTTGAAAAAACAAATAGATAATTCACCCCTGAATGCCTGCTTCCTTTAACAGACCAATAGCAGACCAAAAGTCAGCTATTCATTAATAAACTATTGTGTTAAGACTACTCACTAAAATTAACCTTGAAGATCCGAGGCCTGCAGCTGGGAGGGGATGAACACTCTTGCACTGGTTCCTTTTTTGATGTATGCTTGACATCTGCAGATAAGCAGTCTGAAGTTTCTGCTATTTTAGTTAGAGCAAAATCTTTATGAGAGAGGGAAGCCTTGTAATTTTTTCCCCAATGTGCACATTGTTATTTTGCTTTCTCTAATTCTTAATTTTTCTAAGTTCTAATTTTTTTATTTTTTATTATTAAAAGAAATATATTATCATACATAAGCCATGTTCTATGCGTGTCTTAAAAACGCTAAAAGCGTAACATACTGGGTCCCATAGAAGAATGAATTACTGTGTTCATTTTTCTTAATCTTTCTTAGTTTTCCTTCAATGGTCCATTTTCTTCTGTGGAGAGTTTGTGGAACTGTATTGTGGGTAAAGACTGGTCAGTAACCTGCAAATGTGGCCACATTGCGAAGAGGAGCAAGACCCAGAGAATATCCCACTCCCAGGTCCTTCAGGCTCCTGTAGTGAGATCAGAGCTTAACTAGAGGGCCAGGGATCTAAGCAGTCCCAGTAAAGATGTGGCCTTGCCCATCATTGACCCATCATTGTCTGGGCTTCAGTATCATCTTTAAGGTAGTCTGATAAGTTGTTAGAAATGTGTAAAACCCCTTTCCAGGAGTCAGGTGTCCTGACTAGTACCTTTCCATCTCCCAGCATGAGATTCCTAGGAAATTCCAGCTTCTTTGGAGTTCATGGTCAGATAGAGAGACACAATGTCTCTTTAGAATATCATCATTTTGCCAGACCTGCTACAAGAGGAAGGAATAATTCATCCTGCATAGTCCTTTGGAGTTATTCCAGCATCTGGCAGCAATAGCAGATAGGAATTGAGCTTTCACTTCCTAGCAAGGGCAAAGCCATGGACAGAGACCTTGCCTGACCTATCTGGCCAACATCAGAATATAACCATCGAGTCCCATTGAAAACAAACATTAATTTTAAATGTCTGAGTCAAATATGCAGATTCAAGGGTATTATGAATGAAGCCTATAATACGCCAGGTTCTGCTTTCCTAAACTTAATAGGCATTCAGTATTTTCTTCATGATTTAAAAGACTTGGAAGTTGGTAAGTACTAGTTGGAAATATGTTGGTGGCACATTAATGCAAAGCTGTCTTCTGTCTTTGTAGGTATCTCTGGTACACCTTGAAGACCCAAGACCCATGGAGTCCTCTGCCCCTTTCTGACCTCACTGGGGCTGTTAGAAATGGCCAGAAGCTCTTGGGAATTCCACACTTTGGAAGATGAGGCATGCATCCTCTCCTAAAGGTGGTCAGGTTTCGTGGCTGTCCCAGATGTCACAAGAGGCCACGTCTCTTCATGTGGTTGGCTGGGCTCTGAGCTCTCACCTCAAGCAGCTCTCTCCCATCATGGTGACAAGATGCTGTGCATACTCATGTCTGCTGACAGCTTCAGTGAAAGGAGTACCCCCCCTTTCCTCAGTCCAGCAAAACACCAAGATGGACTCTGAATGCGAGTGTGTCTGTTGCTCTGCCTGAACTGACATGTTGTTATAGCCAAAGCAGCAGAATGCTTAAAGGACCAGCCATGGTTAATTCTAGTCCCATAGTTTACTTATCCCTGGATGCCCCAAGTATTATAATTTGTTTAATATTAAAATTATTAATAAATTTTTGTAACTTTAGAATACAGTGTGAAATTTACATTGGTAGCCAGCTCCTTTTAGATCACACTCTTGTTTGGTGGCTAATGGCTATAAAACAGAATAGAATAACAGAATAACACAGAGTAGACAGACAGGAAATATGGGCATTTTGGCAAATTCCACAGAGAAAAGACGGCATAGTCCACGGTCAGTTGAAAGGACCCCATGGAGACTATCATGGGCAGATGACCATCTTGAACTAGGCCTCACCTTGCCCTCCATCTCCTCCTGGTGTTGAAATGCAGACAAAGCAAAGACATAAAAGACCATGAATTGACTAAGGCAGCTTTGAATGGAGAGTTGACTCTGCATTAACTTGTATGGAGTGTGTCCTGAGAAGAAAAATTCAGTTCAGGTTAGAACCAGTTACATATATTACATATCTGAAGTTATTGGCATCAAACCCACATCAAACACACAAAGAAGTCTCAAAAACAAAATGTGACTGACAAGCAGAATCACATTCTGTCCTGTAGGGAGGAGAGTTTAGTGGTGGTCCCTCCCCAGCAATATATGGCAATATCTGGAAACAATTTTGGTTGTCAGAACTCAGAAGGAAATGCTACAACGTCTAGTGAATAGAGGCCAGCATCTAAGCATCTAAGCTTAGCATTCATTAGCATATCTAAGCATCCATTCCATAGGACAGCTTCCCCAATACAAATACATATGCAGAAATCCCCAGCCCAATATCAATACTTACCAACCCAGAGAAAGAAAATCAGTCTAGATTCTTAAGACAAATGCAGAGGGAGAAAATGCAAGATTTGTCTGTATTAACGTTAGCCACCACAGAGGACGAGCACAGCTGAGGCAAGCAAGCATAGGGAATAGTTTGGTAACCCGAGACTCTGCTTGTCTTGGGCTGTGCACACCTCTTCTAATAATGCCCTGGGAGCCTGGGAGCCTGGCTCTTTTACCTACATGTTCTATGCACACACTCCCCTTTCAAAACTATACACCTAGCAACCTCAGACTCCACCTGCATTGGGCTTCAAGCACACCTCTCTCTAACCAAGGAATAAGGCTCTCCCTACATAAAAATGATCAGCCTTTGGATCCTGTTCATTCTTACTCTTGCCATATCCAGGTAGAAGACTGGAAAGGCCCATTTCGCCCGAATTGGGTTCAGATGTATTTATGACAAAGCAAAACTATGTTCTCAACTGAACTGAATCTCCTACATACCATCTCAGGCTTATGCATAATTGGGTATGCATATAATTAAAGTCAGATGTATTTGGGGAAGGGACATGTACCATAAAAAAAAAGATTATATCTTCTAGTCTATAAATCAAGGCAGAGACCACCATCACTACTTAGTAAGCAAACTCCCCCCGCCTAAACCCCATGAAAGTGTTAACAATGCCCAGCCTCTTGAGTCCCATCCCTCAAGTGGGCACTGTGTTTCTTCCTAACATGTACGATTGCTTTCGCTATGAGTAGAGCTTCCATGCCGCATTTGCAATTCTGTGTGGTCCTTATTTCAAACCTTTAAATAAGAGACCAGGGAACCAGAAACACTAGCTCAGACATAGACTCTGGGAGCACAGCCTCGGGCTGCATGCGATGCAGTTCCTATGACACTGGGGAATCAAATACTGTCTCAAAGCTCCAGGGAAAAAATATAGAAGGGGGTTGGCCAAAGGCTGCAGCCTCTTGAGATTCCTGCTTTTCTCTCGCCTCATCGTTTCCCTGTCTCTCCCTGTCATTCCTCAACGGAGAGGTGACAAGGAACAGAGCTTCTCATCATCTACCCTCTCAGGGCACCAGCACAGCCAAAGCCTGCAAGGCCCTCGGCACCCTAGAGTTATTTTCTCACAGCTGAGAAGCTGACAGAATGAGGGACCAAACTAGCCAGGGTAGTGAGCCTCCTTTTCCCAATGGACAAATGTCCTCCATCTTAACTCTCACCGAAGCATCACTTGAAGAGCTGGTTGAGGCACAGCACCCCAAGCTGACCTCCAGGGATTCCGAGTTGAGACTGGCGTGGGGCCTGCAGTGACCGACACGTTCAGGTCAGCTGGGATTTGTCCAGTGATGGCACCAGAGACCCTGCATCTCTGCAAGCACAGCCGACTGGGTTCCCTGGGGGAAAGCCTCAGGCTTTTACTGTAAAAGCCTCCAGGGGGTGTGGATGCCACCAGAAGGCGCTCTTCCCTGAGATGCTTATCCACCCACAAGGGTTGCGATTCTCACTCAGCCTCCAGCCCTAGCACAAAGCAAATCATCTCTAGAACAGGTCTCTAGTGATTCTTGCCTCCCCTCTGGATGGTACAACAATGCATTTGAGTCTTTCTCCCTGACAGGATTCACTTTTTCCCATTTCCGTGGAAATCCCTGGCACCAAAAATATGGAAGATAATGAATTGGTTATATGAACCCAGTTAACATTTGCTGAGACACTAAGCCCTTTACTAACCCTCACAACAGAATGTCGTGGTATGTATTACGAGTCCCCCATTTTACAAATGAAAATGAAAATTACTAATTCAAGAGGAAACAGTTATGTGATGTCATCACAAAGCTCGAGGCCAGTGGATCTGAATTACTACTCCCGCCTAATATCAGAGCCCTTACCTTGCCTGCTCTAGGCCATCAGTAATGGCTGGGTGAATATGTAAGTGACTCTCAGTGAGGGAGTCCTTATACTCACTTACTGTATTTCTCCTCCCAGAGGTCCATGTGCTTGAAGTGTGTGTATGTGTGTGTGTGCGTGTGTGTGTGTGTGATAGATTCATACCCTCTACCTGTGAGTAATGCTGGTATTTTCATGCTAACTTTCTAACTTAGAATCTACTGAGCCCTGGTTAATCACTGCAGCGATGTTCCTTCTCAGTGGAGGCAGAAGCTGCTCTGGGTAAAACACAGCTTTGCCTGCTCACTCTCCTTTAAGAGATATTTATCTCTCGTTTCACAAAACAAAAACAAAACAAAAAACTTCATTTTTGTGATTTACAGGGAACTAATGATTACTTCTGGCTCTAAGGATAAGCACATGATCCAGCTGTGACCCAGCCAAACATTGCAAATTCTCAGCCATGATGACTGGTCCAGGGACATGTACTTGGCCCAGGCTTGGTCAGTCTAAACACTGAATCTCTTTAATGCAGAGGCTGGCTCATTGGCCAGTTAAATAGAATGCTCCCCAAACTTTCCGGAGTCCTTTGATAAGAGGCATCTGCCTTTACTATGTCTAACCTGTGGGTCCTGGCATCTCACAGTCTGCATGTAGCCAGGGTAAACTATGAATGAGGTTCAACATAAAATAGTATGTATACTTGAAACATTATGAGGTTTTTGTGATCTAGTTATTTATTTATTTTTAAAACTCAATCGTGTGGTTCTCAGGTATGAACTTTGAGGATGACAATGTCACACTACAATGTCAAAAGGTTGTACATATCCAGGAGTGTAAGACGTGAAGAAAAGTTGGTGGTCACCTTTGGAAATGAATGGAATGTTACCATCTTATTGACACCAACAGGGAATGAGCCAAGAGACAGAGGAGAGAGTTGTAATTATTCTTGTATTTAAATCCTATAGTCTCAATTACTTGAACTAATAAAAACTCTTGTTTTAGACCCAGGTAGATTATGTTTTTCTATCACTTGCAACCAAAAGAATCATGGCTAATGTTCCTGATCCAAGAGAACCAAGCAGGCAATTAGCAGAAGTGAGGCGAGTGGCTGAGAAAAAATGAGCCCTACAGGTCCACTGATGACTGTTTAACAGCATCCTGTGTCATCTGTAGCAAGTAACTGTCACTGTAGCAAGTAACTAAGACAAGTAGCTTGTATGTACAAAAGCTCTCCAGCATCTCAGTTCCAGAGCTTAGTTCATGGTCAGTTGGCCCCATGGCTCTTGGCCTTCACAAGATATCTTACCCCATGGCCATGGAGCAGGACCAAAACCTAACTAAATAAAATAAAGAGAGGAAAAGAAAGAGGCCAGAGTCCCATTTTCCTCTTTGAGGGCATACCAGCAATGACCTAAAGTCTTCTCACTAAGTCCTACCTCTTAAGGCCAGAGTCACCCTGGAGACCAATCCAACCCACTGCAACAGGAATCTTCATGGGACCCTGAAGACCCAACTAGAGTACCCTAACATTTCAGTACTGCCAGGCCTTTAGTAATGGTAAAGTGGCCATCAGATTCATCTTTCTGAAGTTCAGAAAGCTAAGAGTACACTGATCTTGCAGAGGACCCAAGTTCAGTCCCAGAACCCATGTCCAGCAGCATGTGATCTTCTGTAACTCCAGCTCCAGGGCAGCTGATGCCTCTGGCCTCTAAGGGCACCAGAGACTGAGATGCTGTTAGACTCATTAAAAATTAGGAAGGAAGTCTTTTTAGCATTGGCACGGAACTATGTTTTGGGTTGACTTTCTTTCCTGGATGATACTGATAGTCCTTAGCCGCCTTTTAAGGACTTATGGTCAGATAGGATTTTTTTTTTTCTAACGCATGCTTTAGTCAACTACTTAGATGCAGCACACTTGCAAATGTTTTGAACACATAGAAAAGCCGCATGCTAATTACCCAAGCCAGCTCCTTCTTTGCAGCTGTCGCTCTCTAATGAGGCATCAGCTGATTAAGAGCCAACTTGTCAGAAAGAGCTGTGCCAGTATCAAAACTATTTTGTTGAATCTGAGAAAAAGTAAAAGAAGCAAGGACACTGTTGATAAGGTTGAACATCCTAGCATTTGTTTAGAGGAATTTGGAGAACTACGAGAATCTGTTAATTTAATCAAACTGAAAGACTGAGTTTTTTTCTTTCTGTTTGGATGGTTATTCAGAGGGTTCCCTCTGGCCATTGGCTTTTTGTTTATTTGGTGCATAAGAGGTGCTGCTGCCAGGGCCCCTGGAGCTGCTAAGTGCCTCAAAGGATGTGCTTGGCCGTGCAAACAGCCCTGACAGGTTTGTGCACTCCTACCCCCAGGCCCAGCCTTCCTCACTAAGGTACCGTCTCACTGTTCTATTTAGTGCTGTGAGGAGACACAGTGGCCAAGGCAATTCTCATAAAAGAAAGTATTGAATTGGGGGATTACTTACAGCTTTAGAGGGCTAGTCCATGATCATCATGACAGGAAGCCAACAGGCACAACGCTGGAGCAGTAGCTGAGAGCTTTACATCCTGATCCGCAGGCAGCAGGCAGAGAGAGTGGAGAGGCTGGCTCTATTGTGGGATTCTGAAACCTTGACACTCACCAGTAGTGACATGCCTCTTCCAACAAGGCCACATCTCCTAATCCTTTCCAAACAGTTCATCAACAAGAGAATAAGTAAATATAGGAGCCGGCAGGGAGCATTCGCATTCAGACTAGCACAGGTATTAAAGCAGCTAAGCTGGGGCTCCTGTTCTGATTCTGAGCCATGCCTCCTGCTACGGGGTTATTTTCTTGCTTCCAATCCTGAGCTCGGCTTCAAGGCTGTCTTCCATGTCATCCTGACATGGACTATCAGTCAGTTTCGACTTTCTTATTTCACAAATGCTTATCAGATTCTATGGCAATCAGAAATAGTAGGACCTGTCTTCTTTGCTGATCAGGGACATGTGTCTACGATATGTTAGCAGACATCCCATATTCAAACGTATCCAGGATCTTTTGTAGCTGTTTCTACTTTAATCCAAGCTATATCAAGGGTTTTTTTAAAACTTTTTTTCAAATTCATGCCACTTGTACAATAACCCTTTTCCCATATATTTTGAGTAATCAAGAAAGAATCCGCCTCCCTTCGTAGTTGAGATTCTGCATCACAATGGTTTCCCAAAATCTCTGCCAAGGAATCCTTCGAGTTGTTTCTAGTTATAACAAAAAAAATATGTGTATGGACACTGAAGTCATCTGGGCTGTTCTTATTTCACCATAATAGTAGGCACGGGGTGAACAAGACTAACATTCTAAATCACACACTAAAATACAGAACTAGATAAAAGCAAATTTAAAAAACAAACAAACAAACAAGAATATCAATTGACTTTGCTCCCAGATGGTAAGAAGGTCGTGATTTCCTAAGCAGCTGTTCACAGGGGTCTTAGATACAGCAAAGAGCAGACTTCCTCCTAGATGCAGCAAATCAGACTTTGCATGGGACAATAACTAGACAATGGGTGCCGGCATCCAGTTTTCCAGAAGAAAGGAATATCCATGGTAGATACTCTAAAGACATTCTCAACTTCTCTTGAAAGCAGAAGTTGCCCTGTGACAGTTCTGGCTAATGAAGTATACACAGAACAAAGATTCAACTGTCACACAATACACTGTCCTTCCCCTAGCTCTTCCTGGTGCACAGACTCTGTCAGAAAAACATGAATGAAAACTCACTCCATGTCATAAGTGCTTTTCCCTGTCCTACAACAGCATTTCCCGTCATCCTTGGTGCTGCACCACCTCTGTGAACTTCTCCAGAACTTTACTAAAGAAAAGAAAATATGTATACATATGCGAGTACACATAATTACAAACATCTCTCCAAACTTTCTGAAAATAATTTGAGATTGTCCCTATCATCTTTGCCACCAGTTAAGCCTGACCTTTAGTGCTGAGAATGTAGATTGGATGGTAGAGTACTTGCCTAGTATGTACAAAGCCCTGGATTCAGTCTCCAGTACAACACCATAATGCCAGCACTCAAGAGGCAGAGAAGAATTAGGAGTAAAGGCCACCCTCTTCTACTTAGCAAATCTGAGGCCAGCCTGAACTACATGAGACCCTGTTTTTTATTTTTTAAAGACTAATCTTTACACAGAAGAGTTTTGAGTTCCCAGTGTCTGGCTTCTTCTGTTAGTCTAGGGGATCTTGATCTGGTTCATTTTGACAGTTAAAAAAATTAAAAGATAGGAAAAAATTTGAGTACAAAAACAATAGTCAGGGAAATTTCCCAGACATAGCAGACAGCACCAGGGTTAGCAGGTAAAGACAGGCTTTCATTAAGTGTTGTGGAAGTTTATTTTTAGTTATGTATAAAACACTTGTTTGTGCACTGTTGGGTGAGGGGATGCCAAGGTCTTGGCATTTTGTATTGTCTGCAGGTGTTGGATTTATGTGGGGAATGTTTGATTGTTCATGATCTGCATGTGCTATCAGTAGAACACCTGAGGAGTTCTGTTGCAATAAAAACACCTGAGCTAGGACACTCAGGGTTTAACTGTTCAGTATGGTTCTTGCCATGATAGTGGTTCCCCCTGCTGAGGACTGGAAAGGTTTGCACAAATGAATATTTCTCCTTTTCTTCTTTGGTGAGCTGGCACAGCAGTAGCATACAGCTACAATTAGGAGTGAGGAAACACACAGCAAGGCAGGCAGAGAGAAAGACTCTCTGCCAAGCACTGGGGAAGCTCTCTCCTTCAATGCTGGAGTTTTAAGGGTTTCTAAGGAGGTCTTCACTAATTCAGGGATCATTGGTTTGAACACAGACAGAGTAATCAGGTCCTGATATACCAGGAGTACCAGGCCTATATTTTAAGCTCCAATATGTTTGTGTTAGGTTAGGAAGAAGTCAGCCATCTTGGAAGCTTACCATCTTTATTATCTGGTCAAGGTCCTTCTCCCTGTCTGTCTGCCTATCAAGAAAATTTTCTAACTCCAAATCCCTTGATTCTTTGCTAGCTGTAATTAATTCCTGTTTATGCTCAACAAGTTTAATAAAAGACTTAACAAATATTCCTTCCTCTCACCCACAATACATCCTCGGCTCCTTTGTATGCAGTAGAAGGATTGTAAACAGTTGTTGAATGACTCTATCCATTAAGCATACATTAAGTGTTCTATTGCACAGACTGCACTTAACCACACAGGTTGCCAAACTTTTTCAGTTAAAAAGCCGTATAGTAAATAGTTAAAGCTCCATGTGTCAAGATGTAGATCTGAGTGCATAATGTAGATGCTTATAGAACCATTTAAAATGCAAACACTGCTGGGCCCTGGTGGCACACACCTTTCATCCCAGCACTTGGGAGGCAAAGGCAGGCGGATCTCTGTGAGTTCAAGGTCAGCCTGGTCTACAGAGTGAGTTCCAGGACAGCCAGCATTACAACAGAGAATCCCTGTCTCCAAAAACAAAAATAAAATAAAATAAAATAAAATTCAAACACTACATCTTAAAATCACCCTTTCTTTACAACTATACACAAAAAATAACTCAAAATAAACCAAAAAAAATGAATTAAAGCACTAAAAATACAAACCACTTAAAAGAAAACACAGGTATAAACATCCATAACCTTGGATTAGGCAGTATCTATTTGACACCAACACAAACATAGATAACCTGACCTCTATCAAAGTAGCTCTCATGTAATAAGCAAGAAAATGAGAGTCAACAGAATAGGAAAAAGTATCTCATAGGAATTTAATATCCAGAAAAACATATATATCTATCCTGCCCCCAACTTATAGAATAAATAATCCAATTAAAATTTTTAAAAAATTGGCATGGACTTATATAGACTTAAAAAAAAAAAGACAGATGGCCAATAAACCCATGAAAAAGTATTTAGTATTATCACTTACTAAAGGCAAATCAAATCAAAGCCACAATGAGGTACCATTTCAAATCTAATACAATAAGTAAATAAATCTGATGCAGGAAATGAGAGGTATTGTTGATGTGGAAAAACTGAAACCCTCATACATGGCTAATAGAAGTAAAGGGTAAAGAGGTGAGGGAAAAGTTTGGTAATTCCTCAAAAAGCTAAGCATAGAACTGGCATATTACCAGCCACTATACTCATAAATAGAAGTTCACAAGAACTGCAAACGGGCTTTCAGATAGATGCTTGCACCCAAGTGTTCATTGTGGCATTAGTCACAACAGCTGGCAAATGAACAAACCAGTCCAAACGACTCTCGTTCATCCACAGAAGAGGAACACATTTGACACCTGTTATGTGGTGGTGAATTTTAGGTGCCAACTTGGCTGGAATAAGTGATACTCAGACAGAAGGTAAAGTATTATGTCTGCACATCCAGGTGTATGTCTAGGAGAACATTTCTAGGTGAGATCAGCATTAGAATCAGGAGAGTGGGTGTATTAGTTACTATTCTCAGTGTGACCAAGATACATAGTATGGGCAATTTAAGGGCTGAAAGGTTTATTTTGTCTCATTGTTTCAGAGGGTATAGTCAGTCCATCATGGCAAAAAAGACATGGTTGCTGGACGGTCTTGGTCCATGATGACAGGGGCCCATAGCAGGGCTTTTTCATAACTCAGTGGATCAGGAAACAGAACTGAGACCAGAAGCTGGGCCAAGCTATAACCTGAAAAACCCACTGCTGGTGGCTTATATCTACTACCTAGGAGCTATGTCCCCATAGTCCCACACCTCCCGAAGCAGCAGCACAAGTTACAGTTCCAGAGTTTAAATTCATGAATCTGTGGTGAATGTTTCATATTCAATCCATCATAGTCAGTAACTTTCAATATGAGAGATTACCAAATCAGCTGAGGGCCTGGAAAGAGCAAAAGAACAAAAAAGACTTTGTCCCGTCCCCCCTCTCCTCTCTCTGTAGGTAGGTAGGTAGGTAGATAGGTAGGTAGGTAGGTAGGCAGACAGACAGAAGATGGACAGATGGACAGACAGAGATACACATCTAGATATTCTGGAGCTTGGGTGATCTTCTTCTCCTGTCCTTGCATAATGGAACTCTAGCTCTCTATTCTTGTCCTCCAGTACTTGGACCAGAGGCCTTCCTGATTCTGTGGAATAATGGGTAGCTAAGTCACACTAGTGCTTCTTGTTCCCCCAGTCTGTTGGTGGCAAGCTATGAGACTTCTCAGTCCCCATAATTATGTGAGTCAATTCATTCTACTAAGTCACTTCTCATATGTCTATTTATACAGACATACATTACTTAACAGTGGGGTACATTCTAAGAAATGGCATTATGAAAGCGTAGGTGTAAGCTTTGATTTTTAAATTATTCTTGTGGGTTCATGGCAAAAGACAGTTTATTCTTTGCTAATTCAATCTCTGGTCCTCGAGGAGGTTTCAGCCTCCATACAATCAAATGTGCAAACCCAAATCTAGAGTGTTTCATCAACCCAGGCTTACTACGGTCTGAGCTTACTATGACCAGCTATCTTCTGAACTACTTCTTTTCACTCTGCTATGTATGGTAAACTGCTTCTGACTCTGCTTCTGACTCTCTTGCTTCTCTCTGCTTGTTCTGGATTGGTTCTGTTCTCAGCTTCTCTTTCTCTCTGTGAGCTGACTGAACTCAAACTGTCTGACTGAACTAATTAACTTTCTCTTTCTAGCTCTTTCTGAACTAGCTGACTATGAGCTGAGAGCCCTTTTTTTATATCCTGAGAGTTGGATGTGCCCTCACTCTGGCTCAGTCTCATAGTTTGGGATTAAAGGCATCACTACCATTGCCTTCAGAGCATTTCATCCAGATCCCACAGGCCTCTAAATGTGATTCCTTTATACAGGCCTTTGGATGTGATCCCTTCCTACCAACCACACAGATCTTTCAATGTGATCCTTTGCTAGAGCAGCCATGCTGCTGGATTAAAAGATTAAATGTTCTTCTACATTGTCAGGCAACTTTGCTAATGTACAACCATCATAGAATGTACGTACACAAATCTACTACCTAGGCTATAGGGAATAGCCCATTGCACCTAGGTCCATGAGGAACAAAGCAACACAAGAGTAAATCAAGTAAGTCAAGGGAACAGAAAACAAAACCTTCAAGAGATAAAGTAACCCAGGCGGTGGTGGCACATGCCTTTAATCCCAGTGCTTGGAAGGCAGAGGCAGGCAGATCTCTGAGTTCGAGGCCAGTCTGGTCTACAGAGTGAGTTCCAGGATAGTCAGAGTTACAACAGAGAAACCCTGCCTCAATAAACCAAAAGAGAGGCAGGGGGTGGGGTGGGTGTAAAGTAACCTTGAGTTATGTGAAGTTGCTGCCAGCATGACAGTTTACAGGACTTAGCAAGATTCTTGCTAAACTTGGAAAACTCAGAGATGAATTCTGAAACCAAAAATAAAGGCCTAGTTAACAAGAGGTGAGAGGAGCCTTTGTTTGGTCAGTGAGAGAAAAAATTGGTCTGTAGGGGAGGCAGGAAAGGAAGAGACCAAGATAGAAAGAAACTGAACACCCAGAGAGCGGAGGTTCAGAGGCCTTCTCAGTGCTGAGGTCACAGTTTTGCTCCGGGCATCCACGTGGCATCTGAGCGCACATAATAGCCTCCTCTGTGAGCAGAGGACCTGACGCCTGCCATTCACCTGCCGGAGCCAATCTGCACTCCTCTTGGTTCTGTGGCCACTGGCCTCTAGACTGCCATACTCACACTCAGGCTTCTGATCAAGATTTGTCACTGGGAAATACTGCTCTGAACTTGCTCTTGTTCTTTTGTTTGTTTGTTTCTTCAAGACAGGGTTTCTCTGTTGTAGCTATGGCTGAACAGGAACTCACTCTGTAGACCAGGCTGGCCTTGAACTCATAGAGATCTGCCCTCCTCTGCCTCCCGAGTGCTGGGATTAAAGGTGTGCACCACTACCACCTGCCTGCCCTTGTCCTTAAACCAAAGACTGAAGTATCTGTTGGTGGTCTTCTATAACTAAGTTCTAGAAGCTTCCCTCTTTACTCCTGAGGACCTAGATAATAGTACCTTATATCACTAGCTTGGTGTATACACCATTCTTTAAAGTTTCCTCTTACTTTACTTAGGCCCAGCCCTAATATTAGTAAGCTCATGGCAGGAGTCCAAACGGAGAGCCAGTCCAATGAATAAGAGCTTACCACAGCCCTATTCATCCCAGTCCAGCTCTCTCATGCTCCAAGGAAAGCCCACCATCAGCACAGTCTCCAAAGACATCATCCTTTGTCCTGCCGTTGACACACACAGTGCTCTCCACCTTCAAGAGCTGGAGTTGGAGTGATAAACCCAGGAGGTGGACAGGAAATATATGGTGTGGGTATCTGAAGCATGGCCTTTCCCCACAGGACTCTATGACTATTTTCTCACATAGTCTAAGGTAGTTCTGATTTCCTTTAACTTGGGTTAACCTCTCCTTGGCTGACCCATTTGAGCATCGTGTTTTGCACACTGGAATCCTGGGTGAGACAACTGTGCTTTTATCACATTTGACCCAAGAGCCCCAGCCAGCAAGAAGTCACTTTCTCAAGCACTTTTGGGTCCCTGGTTTCCCCTTTTTCTAACCACTCTCAAGGCTGAGGGCAGAATGGGAATCAGAGCTCAGTCTCCAGCCTCCTTTCCTGTGCCCTTTTACCCTGTTGCAGCCTCCTGAGGGGCCACACTCAGGGTAAGTACAAGCTTTGCTGCTGGAGCTAACATTGCCAGGCGTTGGCCAGAGTCAAGGACATCCTCAGGGGCGGAAGCAGCTTCTTTCTGATGGAGCAAAATGCTAAGGACACAATCCAGAGAAAATGAATGAACAAAGAAAGGTTCTTATGCTTCTTTGATTAATGGCTAGATAAAAATCATATTACCACTTCTTTCTTGTGTCATGTATGAATACGTGTGTGTGTGTGTGTGTGTGTGTGCGTGCACATGCACACATGCACAAATTCATATCATGGGTTTGTGTATGGAGGTCAGAGGACAAGCTCTGGTGCTGGTCCTTGCCGTCTATGATATTTGAGACAGGGTATCTTGGTGTTGTTCACCAGGCTGTCTGACCTGCCAGCATCCAGGGATTCTCCTGGTTCACCTCCCATCACTCCAGAAGCCCTGTGATTGCAGATAGATGCTACCACATCTAGTTTTAACATGAAGATAAAACTCAAGCTTTTTCCCACAGAGGCATCTCCCTGGCCTTCTGTAGATCCTTTTCCATTGAACCAGGGTGATAATCAAACAGAACTCTTTTGATATGTATTTGCTACTGTTCTTGTAAAAATTAAATTGAGAACAAGTTATAAGAGCAGTCAAGGAAGTCACAGATGGGCTGGGCATGATGACACACGCCTTTATCCCCAGCACTAGAGAGGCAGAGGTAGGAGGGTCTCTGTGAGTTTGAGGCCAGCTTGGTCTATAGAGCAAGTTCTTGACTAGCCAAGATTACATAGTGAGACCCTGTCAAGAAAAAAAAAAAAAAAAAACGAAGAAAAGAAAGAAAGGCTACAGATTGCTGCCATCTCTCCAGCCCCCAACTTGATATATTTGATATCTCAGTCTTTCCACCCATTAACTGACTATCAATATATATGTCATATACTGAATCATTCCAGAGAAATCAGTCATGCAATATCTGACCCTTTATTTCCCTGAGTATTTCCATGTCAGCATGACTTCTTGAAAATATTGCCAAGATTTAATGGAAGCCATGTTGTTTTTGTGCTGGGATTCCATGTTGGTATGAGTTAAATACAAGCTGTTGGTAATGTAGATGAACACGTATAAGCATACAGACCCATTGCTCTTCTGGGAGTGAAAGTCATTTGCGGAATTGACAGTGGGGAGATTCTGAGAGCAGAGTGGTTCAGACTTCCCACAGGATTTCTTTCTGATAGATCATCTCTTGGCACCAAGCACTTGAAACTGCCAGTTGTTCTCTGAGGCTGACAATAAATCCAAGCAGGAATACATTTAATATCTACACAGAATTTTGATGAAAGTGACTTTTGGTTCTCTGCTATTCCCATAAAGCCAAACAAACTTAGTATTCTGACACTGCCATTTCCTTTTCTGTTATAAAAACCACAGCAAAAATCAAATAACAGAGACAAGACAATAAATATAAAAACTGCTGGAGTTTCAGAAGGATATGATTCTGTTTCAGAAATGGGGACACTGAAGCCAAGAGTCATGAAGTAAGTTAAGTAAGGTCAAAGAAATCAGAGGGACTTCTGGATGCATTTGAATTCATGACTGATCAATAGATGGAGGAGACTTTGCATTTTATATCATCAGACCAATAAATATAGAGATATTGAGTAATGAAAGGAGAAAATATGTTAGATATCACAGAAAACAGAGCAGTAACCACGGAGGAAGGCCTGGTAGTACCTCTGTGATTGATAGTTAATTTCAATGGTCCACTTAATGAAATCAAGAATCACCTGGGAGATTGGTTTTCTTGCCATACTTGAGGGGGATTATATTGATTAGGCTAATTGGGGTGGGAAGACACACCCACTGTGGGTGGCACCATTCCCTGGGCTGGGAACCAAGACTATATGTAAAGGAGAACGTGAGCTGAGCATGCTCTACTTCCTGACAGTGGATGCAATGTGACCAGCTGTCTCAAGCTCCTGCTACTACAATCTCCCAGCTATGATAGGCTGAACCCTTGAAATGTGAGCAAAAATAAGTCCTTTCTTCTTTAAGTCACTTTTGTCAGAGTAGTTTTTATCACAGCAACAGGAAAAGTAGCTAATACAGCTTACCAAGTAGCAAAAAGGAAGTAGAGAGACCATAGAGCAGCTGCCCACAAGGTCTACAGCTGCTGTTGGTGATAGCTGGGTCTTCTGAATCCCTTTCCTTGTGACCTTTCATCTTCAGTAACCAGACTGGCTTTCTTGAATGAAAGTCATGTGAAGCTGCAGGTCTTTTAAGGACAGACCTCAGAAATAAAATAAAATTAACACCACTTTGGCCACATTTCATTTATTTTGATAGAATAGAATACGTCTCAAAGCCAGACCCTTGGGAGGCAGAGGCAGGCGGATCTCTGAGTTCGAGGCCAGCCTCGTCTACTGAGTGAATTCTAGGACAGCCAGAATTACAACAGGGAAAAAAAAATACAACTCTTATACCTCACCACAGGAAATGTATTTGCCTGAGGGTCCCAGCTACTACAATTCAAAATGCATCCTTGAGCTTGTACAGAGGCCACAGATGAGATAAGGAAGACTGTAACCTTGTTTTAACGCAGATCTTCCCCTGCTATTTCTAAAGGATTCTCCAGTAGCTTTGCAACACCTTGCATAGACGCTTCTACCTGATGTCCTCTCTCCCTTTTCACTCAGGATGGACTTATACTGTGACTTGTGGCTCTCCCAACTTTCTCTTATGATTTTCTTCGCACAGTCTTGTTTCCCCCAGTAGGGTCCATGTGTTTGCTCTGCCTTGCCATCTCCGGGAGAACATGGGCTAAACCATTGTCATAGTCAAGCATCATTGTCGACTTAACTGGATTTAGAACACTGAGGAGGTTGGGTGTTTGCAGGGAGGATTAGCTTAGAGGGAAAGACACCTTGAATGTGAGCAACACCATCTTATGGGGCTGGGAGTCTAAGAACCATGATGGGAAAAAAGACTGAAGCATATATCTTGATGGGGGACCATCAGCCACAGGGCAGAGGAACACAAAAGTTCCAACCATCTTTGAAAATAAGTAGCATGGTTTCCCTCTCAAAAATGGTTCATCTCTTACTCAACCCATGCATTGTGAGTGCTGTAGTTCCCATTCCTAACACTGGTGGGCATGTAATCAATTGCTTGCCAATGAAGGGTCATCATTGGTCTATGGCTGTAGCCTGGCGAAAACTAAGGAAGCTTTGAGGCTTTTACGGCTTCAGCTTTGGGAGGGGCAGGTACTTCTTTCCTCATTTCTGGTGCTGTCTTGGTGAAAAGACTGGCTTTGTCTTAGGACGTGCTATCTGGATGTGCCCCTAGAAGTCCACTAGATGATATCTGTTTCTGCCTGCTCCCAAACTCCTAAGGTACCCCATTTGATACACAAGCAATAAGGGAGAGGGCAGGTGTTTGCAGGCCTAACCTGTTTTGAATGACAATAAAAAGAACCAGGCAATGACTGCAGAGGTTGAAATAGAGGGTTGGTGGCATGGTGAAGAGCACACAGTGCCAACACTGTAATGTTAGTGCTGAGGCCAGTCTGACAAAGCAAGTGCTAATCTCTCCATTTAATGGATAATATAACTAGGGGCAGAGAGACAATAGCTTGATTTAGGTCACACAGATTAGAACCAAATCAGGAAGCTAGGCTCCCAAGTCCTCTGTCTTCACACACCGTCACACCATCTTCTAGTCCAGTAGGGCACTGACAACCCCCTCCACACACACACACACACAAGTTTGCTTAGACAACTGTACAGAGACTTTCTGGGAAGCACTTTACCTGGAGGGTCATTGCATTCCACTTGACACTGACACTTGAGAAAACCAAGTCACAGCACAGTGGCTCCTTTATGCTCCTTATCATCTGAAAACAGAGCCTGATGTAGCATCGGCTCAACGTGGGCAGGTTTGTGCACAAGGCACCTTTGCTTCAGCTTCTGAGCCACTGTGACTCCAGGAAAGCTCCTGCCTGGTCCTTTCTCTGTGATGAGAGTAGAGAGAACAGCACTTATCTACCTGGCAGGGAAAGACTTTTGAACAAATCCCCAGCTGTGGTTGCCAAGGCAGCATCTTTCAGGGGAAGCCGCTGCTGTAAAAGGCAAAGCCTCTCTTGGGAGACAGGTGGGAAATCCCAAGAGCTGCTTCCTTCCCTAGACAGCAGTGCATTGTGAGGAAACGAAAAACAGTTTTGGCCAGCAATAAAGACCCATTTGATGTCTATGTAGCCATTCCAGGGTAGATTAAAGAGGTTTCTTCCGCATTTCCCAGGCAATGATTGCATGGTGTTGCATCTTTCTCGCATGGCTTCTTTTCTCACTGGTGGACATTCAGTGAATTCGAGAAGAGGACTTACGAATCTACTATTTTGAGGAGACACAAACAAACGTCTGTTTACTCCAGATAAAGAACCAGTGACAGACTGAAGAAACTATTCCACCCAAGTCTAGCTTGGTGAACCAATGAGTGTTTGGGCCTTACATAGAGCAACATGGAGGAAGGACTACAGGAGTGTAGGTGACCCCAAAACAACATTGCAGGAAAGTCCCACCTTAGGAGAGGTGATGGCTTCCCATAGGTAGAGTCCCCCTTCAGCTAGCTTTTCACCCTTTTGTGTTCCAGCACCTCCTGGCATTATGTTCAGTAGGGCAGGATGACATGTAGCTGGTGGTGGGGCGCAAGCGATCACCAGTGGAATGATGGTACTTTAAGGTGAGGGCCCTACAACCTTGTCCCCTACTTCACAGGAAACAGGCCCCGTCTTATGAGGGTCTCTTGTGGATAATCAGCTGCTCTGATTTCAAGATGGGAATGCTTTGTCATGCATGAAGGACAGGATTCAACATGAGCACCTAATATTGTTTTTGGAAAATTCTATTTCCCCCAAATATTTTATTTATGTGCATCACATGGCTTTTGTTGCTGTTTTTTGTTTTGTTTTGTTTTGTTTTAGATAGGAACTCACCATGTAGACCAAGCTGGCTTCAAACTCTGTTTCTCTGCTCTTTGATTATTATCTGTTGATACAGTCTCAAAAGCATAGGTTCTTCCCTATTGGTATTTGGTGTATTAATGTGTTTATTAAAGGGTAGGATTCATTTGGTGTTGTGATTTCTATCATATCATTTTGAGTGATCTTAGAATGTTCATCTTCATGCTTACCTTGTCCATTGTTTCTCATGTTGTTCCCTTTGCTCTTTAAGAGTCCATAACACAATCGTCATCATCTTAATTAGGGTTTCTGTGGCTTATTGCTGCGATGAAACACCATGACCCAAAGCAAGTTGTGTGTGTGTGTGGAGGGGGTGTTATTTGGCTTACATTTGTACTCTATCACTAAAGGAAGTCAGAACAGGAACTCAAACAGGGCAGGAACCTGAAGGTAGGAGCTGATACAAGGGCCTTAGAGGGGTCTGCTTACTGGCTTGCTCCTCATAGCTTGTTCAGCCTGCTTTCATATAGAATCCAGGACCACCAGCTCAGGGATGGCCCCACCCACAATGGGCTGAGCCCTCCCCCATCAATCACTAATTAAGAAAATGCCCTACAGGCTTGCTTATGGAGGCATTTTCTCAATTGAGGCTCCCCTCTCTCTGATGACTCTACCTTGTATCAACATAAAACTAGGCAGGACAGTCGTCATCTTAAGCTCTCATTCCAACTTCTGACTTTCTTGTCATTCATGAGTGGGATCTGATACTTGCCCTGCCTTCCAGGACTGCCCCTGGCCCAGCCCTATCTTTTAGTATGCAGGGTAATTGGTTTTTGTTTATTTGTTTGCTTTTCCAATTTGGACATGATGAATTAGGGTAGGCTTTACAGATGTGGTGGAGGTGTGTGTGACAGGGTGGGGATGGGGTTGTGTCTACTGCACTCTCATTAGGTCTCAGGCTTCAGTAGGTCTGTACCTCTGGGCTGTGAGCTTCCTACCTGCCTCTCAGCTTGTTTTCCTGTCTGGGAGGGTGGTGGTGATGGTGGTGGTAGAGGGCAGGACAGCTGGAGGTATACAGTTGGCATTTTCCTCTAAAGGTTAGTCAGGCTCTGATAAAACCCTGATATACTCTAGGAAAATCTAAGAATTCATGAAATACAAATTGTTCTCCTGTACATCAAACTGTTTCTTTTTCCTCGTCCCGAAGAAGAGCCTCTGATCTTCAGTGTAGTTGTGGTAGAGACTGAGGAGTTGAATTCCCAAAAAAGTATGTCCTCTGCTGTTGTAGAAATTTATTTTTAGTTGTCTTTAAAATATTGTTTTGTACACTGTTGGGTGAGGATCTGCCTAGGTCTTGGCATTTTGTATTGTCTGCAGGTGTTGGATTTATGTGGGGGAAGTTGATTGAAAATGATCTGCATATGTTATCAGTAGAATATCTGAGAGGTTCTGGATCAATAAAAACACCTGAGCTCAGATGCTCAGGGTTCCACCGTCCAGTAAGGTGCTTCCTATGATAGTGGTTCCCTCTACTGAGGTCTGGCAGGGTTTGCACCTATGAGAATGTGCCTATGAGAATGTCTCCTTGTCTTCCATGCTGATCCACCCCGAAGGTGTACCACTACACTCTGCCTTCAAGTTTTGACTCAAAATGTTCAATTGATGTGCTAGTAATTTCATTTAGTGTTTCCACCCTTCCTCCGTGCTGGCTTGGGTGGCATTCTGCTCTGGCAAGTTGTGCCTTCTCTTTTGTGCTTGTCTCTCCAATTTGAGCAGGGCAGGGGCGACATAGCAGTGGTGTCAGACTGACAGACCTAACAACTGTCTCATTTTAGCTTGTTTTAGGGGAGAGCACTGGTGGAACTCGAGGTCTCCTTTTACTTGGAACATGTTTTTGTTCATAGTGTGCTCCTTATAAATAGCACACACTAGCTGCTGCATTTTGTCCAATTTGATACTTTCAAGAAGTTAACACGGACTCTATGTCATAGAGGCTAGTGGTTAACTGGAATGCAAAATTTAAAAAGGTTTTTGTATTTGTTTTTTTGATAATATAATTACATCATTTCTCCCTTCCTTCTAAACCCTCTCATATTCTCTTTCAAATTCTTGGCCTCTTTTCATTAGTTCTTGTTACATACATATATGTATATGTTCTCTCTCTCTTTCCTAAATATAACCTGCTCAGTCTGTATAATGTTACTTGCATGTATGCTTTCAAGGATGACCATTTGATATTTGATAAACAGTTGATGTGCTCTTTCCTGGGGAAGACTCTTCCTCCCACTCTCAGCAATCCTTAGCTGCCTGTAGATCTTTGTGTAGGGCTGAGACCTCATGGGCTTTCCCCCATCTACTTTAGCATGTCTACTGATGAGACTTTTATGTGTGTAGCTTCTGATATTACTACAAGACACATTCTCATAGCAAACTCTCTGGTCCCCTGGCTCTTAGAATCTTTTTGCTCCCTCTTCTAAAATGTTCCATGAGCCTTATGTTCAGGAATTGTTTTGTAGATGTATCCACTGGGACTGGGCTCCACATCTCTGCATTTTGATTGGTTGTGTTTTTTCTGTAGTGGCCTCCATCTGCTTCAAAGAGAAGTTTTCTTGATGAGGGGAGAGGATTGCACTCATTTATGGGTATATGGACAAATATTTAGAGCACAGTTAAGGATTATGTTAATTTAGTAAAGTGGTGGTTGTAGGTTCTCTTTCAAGACCCATGGCTTTACTAGCAGTGGGTAGTTGGCTAGGTTTCTAGTACGAGGAATGAGTTCCCTCTTGTTGAACAGGTCTTAAGTCCAATTAGAGAGCTGTTGGTTACTGCCAAGTTATGTGTGCCACTACTGCACACTTAGGGTTATTCTGCCATGCTGGTGGCTGTAGTGGTTCATAGGCATCATAGCTAGGTAGGACTACTGGCTGTCTCTTCCCTTTGGAAGCTTGCATGGTGCCTTCTGCTACCATGAAAACTAATTCTCAGGGAGGAGGCATTCAGGTCAGTTCCAGCTTAGATACACCTGGACCCTAACCCCAGAGTGCAGTGTCTTCAGCAATAGGAACTTACTTTCTATTTCTTGTGTGTGTGCCTGGGGGGGGGGGGCAATCAAGGGTGATAGCATCAGTCTATGTTTTGGGAATCTCTTGGACAACCCTGAGCAACAACTCAAAAGGATTCTCATGCCTGGTGTTAGGGTTTTTGTTATGTGGTCTTTGGCTCTTGGAGGGAGTACTGCCAACCCAGATGAGAAAATTCATCTAAACTATGCCTGTATATTTATAGATTTACATGTTTTAGTTTTCTTAGTTAACAGTATGGTTCCTTTTGACTTTTTCACACATTCTACTATTATTTTGCCCTCCTGCAAGATGGTTTCATCAGAGGTTTTCTTTAACTGCTAATATTTAGCATCACTAAACTAGTTTCTTAGTGTTGAATTCCATAAAAGTTGATTTACCCTATTCCACCCCTACTCTCTTTTATTGTCCCTCAGGACACACATCTTTAGTATCTTAAGTATTCTGTCTCAAAATACAATGCTCTTTTCTTGTGTAATCTTTTTAAATACATGACTTCTCTGACTTCCTCCCAGCAATCAGATGTCACGGTATGTGCCAACATTACAATAAAACACCTTTTCCTTTGCTATCTGCCTTTACCTGCTAGCAACACCCTCTGCCCAGGAGGAGCCAGAAAGGGCCCTGGTATCCCCCAGGAGGAAGTTTGTTCGGTACCACTGGAGACTGTTCAAGGCTGGTGTCCCCCAGGAAGTGGTGTGCAGCTCATTCAGGAGGTGGTGGCCTGGGATGAGTAGATGGTAGAAAGGAGAACCAATTTCCTCAACATGGAAGGAAAAATTAAAATTAAGCTAGTAGTGTCCAGGAATGAATATGGTGTGTGTGTGTGTGTGTGTGTGTGTGTGTGTGTGATTATTAGAGCCAGACATTGGGCCTTTGATTCTAACATGACACATATATGCATATGAACATAAACGTACAGGGGGAGACTTGCTTATTCCTGTGGCTATCAAAAGCATTCCCATTCATAGAACATGAGTCTTTATTTTGACACTTCATTTCATATTGGGGACCCAGTTCTTAAATCTTCGACCCTAGCCTTGCATTATAGTTGGGGCTCCATTTGAGGCAAAGTATTTTTCAGCCTTCCCTATGACCAGTTTATCATTCAGTTGGCCCTGATAATTCTTGTGGCTAAATTCTGGTTTCTGGATTGTGGTTAGGAAATGCTAGCAGGATATAGACAGTCCTAGGAGCGAGCTATAAACATCCCCTAGGACTGTCACCAATGACCTACAGTGTGTACCATTTTATATGGAAAGGCTGGCTCCCTCAGCAATCTTGAAAGTAATAATCCAAATCACAACCCCCAAAATACGACGTAGCTGTGAGAGTTTGTTATTCTGTACAAGCCTTTGTAAGGCATACATCTGGTGTTCAGAAACTCACCATTCCTGGTGGGGAGTGAGCAATCTACAGATTTACCCCAGGAAACACAGTGCTAGGAGTGTGCACCCAACACCTGCAGGCCTGGCTTCTGCAAGCTGAGACTGTATCCAGCTTCTGCCTCTTCTCTGAAACCTTTCCTCTCGGTCTCTGCTAGATCTATACTCCTCATCTCTCAGCCACAGAGGTCCCACCTATGTACCACTGCCTTTTAACAAGCTTTTTGTGCCCCTGAGGATGTAGCTTGGTGCTAGAGCACCTGCCTAGCAGAGGCAAGGCCCTGAGTTCGATTCCTAGCACTACAATAAAACAAGTACAATTTAGAAACGAAAGTTACTTTAAAATTGGCTGAAACTAAGTGTTCTTTCCTAAACTAGGGATCAGTTTTGAAAAGATGGCACCTGAAAGATCTGGAAGAAAAGTTTTAAGAAGTGAATCTCTGATCATTCCTTCCTGTGTCACTCATGGTGAAATGCAGACTAATTCTCTGGGAGTCAAAATACTTCAGACAACCACAGGGGTAAGCCAGTCTCCATCTCCACATGCACGTGCACATTAGGGCCAAGTCTTGGCTAGAATCTACATGTACATCAACTTACATAGAGATCATGTCTTTAAAGCCTTGGGTTTACTGTCTCACCCCACATAAAGTCAATGCTCCTATGGCCTTTGTGCTCTAGATATGCACACACACAAACTAGTTTTGCACTCTACCTGTCCAGCATCAAGCACTTGCTATTCATTCTGGCCATTCCTTGAGAGTCTAGACATTTTGTTTTTGTAGCACATTTGCCCATCCTGAATATACAGGGAGGGATGAACAGAGAGAGGCAGGTGGCCTGGCCTATGGGCCTTCTCCAGGTGCACAGAAAGTCTTTGGCTCAATGGCTTGACAGAGGCACACAAGTGCAGCCCAACAGATAGCATCTGTCACACTGGTGGGTAAAATCGGGTGTGGCTGAATATTTATACAATGAAAATCAGCACGACCCAGTAGCTCTGTCTCCATTTAACCATTTATCAGGCTATCCCAGGAATGGGCCTCCTGTTAACACACAAAGAAGATAGGCCACTGTTGCTAGGGTGGCTCTGGCCCCAGAATATAACCACTGATACTTCAGCCCGACCAGGGACCTGCACCTCTGGTGTACCCGGACTGAGCCTCATGTGGACAGCATCTTATGAGAAACACTAGTTTCCTGGCCACTGGTACAGAGCAGTGGAGGCCCAATTTGCAGATAGCAAGTTTGCCAAGTTTCACTTGCCCATGTGTCTGGTCTTTTCACTTCTAAAGATGCTTTAAAGATCTACCATACACCTATTTGGGCTAATTGGAAACAGTCACAAGTCGATCTCTGTTGGTCAGGTCCTGTCCACTAAGTTACAAAAAACACCTACAGAGCTGCAGAGGGCATCAAAACAGGGACAGAACAGGCTACTCACCTGTTAACACGCTCAGTGCAATTACCTTCGTAATAAAAGAGGATGATTTGCCTGCTTTTTATCCATGGGCTTATGGGACAGAAACATATTCTGGCCTTTTAATTACATTCTTAAGGAAAATAGGAAGAGAGGATATGAACACAGATCAAATTTCAATAGTCTTGAGGCATGAAAACTGAACAGAAAACATCTTTTTAGTTTTTCCAAGTACCATTTATAATAAGGGCCTAGTTTTGCAGGGACTCTTGGGAGCAGAGGTCTGTTAAAATGGACTGTGCTCAGTTTTTTTTTTCTGTTTTCTGGTAGTAGGAGCCAATGCATTTATTAGCTGTAACAATGAAACAAAGTTAGTGTCATGGGGTTGGCAGATGGTGGAAGGGAATACCGACTTCCTCGACATGGAAGGAAAACAAGGTTGAAATATGTAGATCACTTCAACAATTAAAATTAACTTGAAACTCACCCTTCACTACTAGCGAGCCAATTGCTAAGAATTAAACAGAAAAGCAAGAGGCTGAGCAATTTAACATCAGAAACTGGTCAGCATACCTACTAAACACACCATAGCTGTTAGAGTTCCACCCTGGACCTTTTTGCTCTGGCTGTACTGGTTCCCCAGGAAGCAGGCCTAAAGTATGATCACGTGACAGAAAAATGGAAGGCAGGGAGGAGGAAGAGCAAGGTGCAATGGTTCTGGCTAACTATTTTTTCACTGCTCCCAGAAAGATAGGGCAGAAGAAAGAATTATGAGGTGGGTTTACTTTGTAAATAAAAGATCTAAAGTATTTGGCCAACACAACATTCAGTGATGTTGTTTTCCCTCTAAGCAGGTCTTCAGGACCATCATGTAGACAGACATGGTTCTCACGGTTACCAGCAGGACAGAGATGTGGAGAGGGAGTGGCTTAGTGCATGGCTTAGTGAACAGATCTCTTAGTAGATAGGACATGGACCCTGGCCTGAATGACAGTCCTTGGTCACATCATCCCCCTAATAAGGCCAGAGGAGACATCATCTATTAAAAATACAAGACATATAAAGCAAAGGCTTTTAAATAAAGTACTTGCTTCTCTGGAGTTTGCACAGTAGACATCTTCTGAGCGAGGCCTGGGCCAACAGTGAGATGTAGTCACAGGAGTGGGCTTTGCTTCTACTGTGCTCTACAGTCCATATCCAAGCATCTATTTTCTAGAAATACATGGACTTTTTCAAATCTCCAGAGGAAGAAAAGCTAGTTCTTAGTAGACCTCAAAGCCTTAGATACGTACAGACACAAAGGTTATCTGTGCTAGTTCCTTTTTCCATGTGGAGTACCTGCTTACTGCCAGCATTCAGATATAGAGCTCACATGCCAGGACTCTGCACTGTTGATCCTTTGTGCTGCCTAACAGTACAGGGGGATGGGGTGAGGGCTGTTTTTATTCATCAGAAGCTTGCTTCACTGGGGGAGGATAAGCAGCCCTGCACAAGCCTGAATTGAGCATCTACTTACATTCTTAAACTACAGGATCACAATTAATCAAGTGCCAGTTTTTGAAGAACAGATCTGGTAAGTTCTACCAATACATATTTGCACTACAAAGACTGGTATTTCTGATTGTACACAAGTAGGAAAAGGTTGTATGTTTTAGAAACCATTAAATCTGCCGCCTGCTTTGGAAGAATGCATGTGACCTATGAAGTGTGCTAACAAAGTGAAGATGTATCCAGTTGTCTTTACAATAAGCAGCATTCTCAGAGGGGCTCAGACAACTTCAAGAGAAGCAAAACTCAGAATGAAGAATACTGTAGTACAAAATTATGGCCAAAAATACTGTATTTTTAACCAGTAAGATCATTGGGGCATTATTATACAACATTAGGTGTTTTTTGCAAAACTAGTTCCCATCCCCAAACAATAGACAATACATGCATTTGAATGACATTTTAAGAACAGTAAATATGATTTTTTAAATACTGCAAGTTAAAAATGTTTTTGACAAAACTCCCTAAGTACACAGGTCTAGTCAGGGCTTCCAACAAGAGGGTGGATGTGGAGTCCGGCCAGAGGCTGCAATTAAGAGTCCTTGAGGAAATCCGCCAGAAACGTGTTTCAATGAAAGTGACCCGGACAAACTTACACAGTGTTTTTCCACTTTCTTTCCTAACCCTAAAAAGAGCTCACAGAACCATCTTCCTCCGTGTATATTCTTCCTGACTACCAAAGCTTCTATGAAAGACATAATTCCTTTACCTAAGTAAGATCCAATTTTACCAAATAGCTGTTTTTGTGACAGGTAAATGTTATTAATCATTGGGTTCAAATTTTATGGAGAGATGGAGGCTCCATGGCAGATATGGAAGGTAGGGAGGACAAATCTGAGCACCTACTGTGCGTCAGGTGTGTATGCATACTCTGAACAGGTGATACTGGAGGCAAGGATGCTGTTAAAGGGTGGTGGCAGCAGGGAGATAGTAGGAGACAGTATTATTGCGAGAACGACAGAGTGTAGGTGGCTTAGTGAGTTATAACAGCAGGTGTCTGGCTTCCCAAACCTCTGCCTAGTCGAACACAAGGCCATTATTTCTCCTAATTGTATAGAACCAAAATGGAATCTCAAAGACACAAGTACCAGGACATTTAAAACACTGCATATGCTGGAAGTGTGCAGAGACAGATAAACACACAGTATTAGCTTCTGGGTTTTTTTTTTTTTTTAAATGTGTTTCTAACCAAAGATTTCTCTTTGGAATAAAATATTAATGTACACCCAAGCAACCATACTTTATCAATTGAGATGCTGTTAATTACCACTTGAGTGGCCTGAAACCTTATTTAAGAAGAGCAGCAATATACATTACAATATTTGGGTACACTTTATTTTTATATGGGTTAACATTCTGCTATATTTCACTTCATTCGTTCTTTTGAGAAATTGAAAACAAAGGGGCATCAGGGTTCATCTGAAGGGATCTAAGGAACTTCCAACCAAGATCTGAGTCTTGCAGTATCTTATTATGCAGCCCTTTCTTCCCATTATTATTTTTATTTTTTTGCAAATAATCAAGTCATTTTGACCCAAATCCAGCATAAACAGCTTTTCACCAATTCCTACTTAAGACAACTAAAATTTACAATCATGTGGCAGTATAAATTTTTAAATTACAATTCGTACAACTTGACAATCAATGTAAGTCTGAAGTACAAAAAGTAAATTGCCCTTTGGCTGAATTACCTTTTAAAACTATTAGGCCTGCTAATGTAATCTAAATTAAATAAAACAAAACAAAACCCCAAGCCCCAAGTTCCAGATGTTCCTTAAATATCGCCTGTGGATGCCACCTGCCAGGAAACAACACGTGCAGGTTCCTAAAAATTTCCGAGCTATTCAGGACATTCAACAGAGCTCTTCCTAAGGAAATAAGGAGAGCCCAGCAGGTTCTGTGGGACTTACTGACTTTTGCCTGGGCATGGTTTTTTTTTTCCCTTTGTTTCAGATACGAGGCACAGACTTCTGAATTTAAGCTCTGTAAGGCATAGTATCAACCTCCAATTTACAAACAGGGATTCTCTGTGGGTGGGGACTGCCATATCCACACAAAAGGGAGACATCATCTGTAAAGGGCACACTGCCATGTGCTAAGTGACTCATGAAATGGCTGCTTGCCTTGGTATGCTGAGGAAAGGTTTCTGTGTTCTGTGTTTTGCTTCTGAGTAAGACATGCCCAAGTCACCATAAAACTCACCACAAGCCTCCATTATCTACAGCATCAACAACAGGAGTCAGTGGCACAGCTTAGATCTAACGCTTGCAATCACAATAGAAGAGAAAGCATGAGTAAACTTTGTTTTTGTACAAAACTGAGAAGCCCTTCCCGCCCCTCACCCCTTCAATAAAACCCCAAACAAGAAACAACAACAAAAATTATTTGTAGCCTCCTTGACTAGTGTGGATACGATTACGTGTCTAGGCATCACTGCAGCTAGGGTGATCAATGTTTTCCTTTCTCAGAAGAAGGGATCCTGTCATGCACCCCAGGATGAGCAGTGAAGCCACAAACTTCAATTCTGCATAGCAAGTTCCATTCCCAATTCATAAAGACAACATGGCGACCTTTCCCTGCCTTGCCCAGCAGCTCTGAGCTTGAGATCAATATGACTGGACTACGTCTACTACAGCTCTATTAAATAGAATAGCTTGGTTCCCTAGAACTGTTAACACTTATGATCCTGTGATGAGGTTTTTCTCTATACACTGTAGGCCATCAAATGTTACTTTTTTTCTTCTTTTTTGTCTTTGTCTTTTTTCTGTTTTTTCTTTTTTTCTTTTGTTTTGTTTTTTGTTTTTTTTGGTTGTTTTTTGTTTTTTTTTTGTTTTTGCTGCACCAAATTTAAGGTTGCCCTTTCAGGCAAGCAGTGGTCTCTAGCTGATAAACATTTCCTTAGTGGATCACAACAGCTTCTGAAACTGCCTTTCTAATAAAGGCCACCGGAGAGGTAATGCTAAACTGTGCATTTGCCAAGTAAGAACATGAATCGTATAAAAGCTCATATTCCAACCCCAGGTCAAATGGCAAAAGGTCTACAAAGTTGGTCTCCGTGTTTGTATAAAAGCTCCGACGGATGTTGTGTATTTGCTATGAAATTACCTTTGGGTCTTAGGTCAGCACACCTACTCAGGAATGTGCAAATGATTTTAGACAGCACGATGCTAGTACCGCTCTGTACGATAGTAAGGGTTTTTTTTTTTTCTTCTTTTCTAAATGGAAAAAAATATCCCTAGTCAGAAATAAACTGACAAATTTACATTCTCCTCTCTTAAAAAAGTAAATAAAATAACATTATTCAAAATGTGAATTAGCTATAAGACATACAATACAATTACATAGATACATATCAATACAGCACATTCAATCTGCCAAAAAATTAATGATTACAAAGCCAGCATGGATGCTGCAATATCAAGAGAGATGTATGTACAACGATCAGAGCATTCCTAACTGCACTATACCTACAGGCAGTCTGTTAATTAAATTACAGGTGCTTTCTAGAGCAAGGGATAAAGAAGTAAGCTGTGTTGTTTGAGGCCGGGAGAGAAAAGCATGAGCACACTTCATTATGAGTCAGCAATTTCAGTGCTCATACAGTAAGCTGTTCACTCTCTTCCCCCTTTGTAACTCAAGAAAAGTGATTTATATGGAAGTTTATACTAGTGCCAAGCACTAGTGAGACCAGCATCTCGGTCTAACTTCCCAGTAGCCTGAGAGCAATCACATTCTACTTTAATCACACACCAATGTAGACTGCTCGACAGGCTCACTCACACAAGTTCGGCACTGTTCGCATCTGCTGACAAACTGCACAGGGAGAATTCCAAACATCTCTCCTAGTATGACCAGTTACATAAATACGTGCTTGTCGGAACACTGAATGGTGACTTTTGAATAAGTTCGCAAATCTTCCTTACATTCAGGCAACTAGTTCAAGGAGAACCTGAAGATGGTAAAACCAGCTCACTTTTAAAAACTTTCTTCAAATCAAAGGTTTCAGGATAATACTATCAATCAGTGTTCTTGGCAGACTCACTCAAACTTAAGGAACATAAAGACCTAATAAAACTGGTGCCAGTAAAAGGATATGAACAGATCTCATGACAAACCACACAGGATACTTTTCTACGCTGTTCATCTGGACTCTGGCACTGACCTTAAGGGCAAAGAAAAGAACGGACCAGGAGAAGCAGTTCAGTTAGCAACTGTTTGGCAATGTGTGCTTCCGGTTCACACCCAGCTCCCGCTCGCTCCACTGTCTCAATGCTTACATTTTGAGAAGCTGGCTTTTACTGTTTAAATTCTTAATTTAATTTGTCTTATAAAAATCTGGCTTTGGCAACACATACCCATAATAAAAATTATTTTAAAATTATGGCCCAAACACAAAGGGGGACACAGGAGGGAAGGAAAGCTGGAAACAAACAGAAAATGAAGACGCTACAAGAGGGCTCTGGCAGCAGCTGCTGGGGAATGTAGTGTCTGTTGGCATATCATTTGGCATCTGTGATTTAAAGAGAGGGGGGAAAACCTAAAGAGAAATAAAAGGAAGCAAGGAAGAGAGGAAGGAGGTGGCACATGGATTATAGAAGCAAGGACTCCCTCACAGCCTGTGCCCACACACTCTGACTTCCATACAATTCTCTGAACAAGCCAGCTATGGCTGAAGATCTCCCACCCAAAAGATATGACTCTTCACCATCAATGGGCACCCACTGTCCTAGTAAAAGTGAGACAAGACAATATATATAGTATACACATATATGTATGTATGTATGTATTGAAAAAGAAATACTAGCCGTGATGTGCATTCAGAAAGATACATTTAAAATGATAGTAGTAATGTATACACGCCTTCAGCAGAACCACTAACTGTTAAATGAGGTTGACGGAAGATGGCGTCACTCAAATGACACTGTCCTGACTGCATCACTCGAGAGAATCTTGACCAAGAATGGAACTAGGGTAAAGTCCATTGTAATAGAGAGAAAATAAAACCAGCAGGGAGCTATGGAACAGGAAGAAGGGGAATCAGCTTTGTTTTGGTCAACAGAAAAGTGGGGGAGGAAGAAGGAAAAGAATGGGGTAGCAAGAGAGGAATGGAGGGGGGAGAGAGAGGGGAAAAGAGAAAGAGAGAGAGAATGCAAATCATAGGAGTGCTTTTATATTGTGAGTGAATGACTGAGAATTCAAAATACATTGAGTTGCAAGGTTTGCCTAAAAAAAAAGAGAGAGAGGAAATGTGCTGGGACTGTACTTCAGCATCCTGTTTCCTCTGAATAGTTTAAATAAAATCACAATATTTACTATAGCTCTGTGGACAGGCTCACAGAGTCCAGGACGGCAATAAATTAGTATTATGCAAATTGTTTCCCACAGAAATACAGTCCCTCTTGTTTATCTTCAACAGCCCATAGGGAAGGGAAGAATGGTTTCCGGGAGGCACGGTTACACCAGATTGTACTCCTTCAGGTTCAGCTGCAGGATGGTGTCCTTGACGGCCGCAAAGACGAAGCGGATGTTCTCAGTGTCTGTGGCGCATGTGAAGTGGGAGTAGATAATTTTGTCACTGTCGGGGTTCAGGTCCACGAACATTTTCAGGATGAATTCTCGAGCTGCCTGGGCATCTCTCTGGGGTCCTGTTTGTCAAAAGAGGAGAACCAAAATTTGTTATGTGACCCACTACATGAACATCTGTTCAATCAACATGAATCATGTCATGTCCTATGAACTCATCTGTATTCCAGATCTATATTAAATTCACCATGTGGAGATATGCACTGGTTTGCATCTTCTTATGCTTACATGGTGTTTCCTAGGCCTTATACACTGTGCCATGATAGTTTTATTTGGATAAACTAGGAACCTGTGATGGTTAGTTTTAAATGTCAAGTTGCGAAAATCTAGATCACCTGAGGGGAAGGGAGTCTCAGTTGAGGGATTATCTAGGCCAGGTTAGCCTGTGGGTATGTCTGTGGGGGGCTATTAACTGATTCGGGAGACCCAGACCAGGGCTGGAGGCACCATTCCCCAAGCAGAGAGTCCCCAACTATACACAATGTAAGAAAGCTAGATGTAGAAAGCAAGGATGCGCTGACCTCTCTTCGCTCTTGCCTACAGATGTGAGAAGACTACCGGAGCTCCTGCCTCGATTTACCTGAGAGGTGGACTGTAACCTGGAACTTGTGAGACAAGAAAAAAAAAATCCTTTTTTCCCTTAAGTTGCTTTTTTATTTTATCACAATGACAGAAATGAAACGAAAACACTTTTTGTCCTAGTTTGCTTTCTGTTGTGGTGATAAACACCAAGACTATAGCAACCTGGGGAAGAAGGGTGTATTTCAGCTTATCGTCCACTATGAATGAGTCTAGGCAGGAATCTGGAGGCAGGAACCGGCTGTGGAGGAGAGCTGCTTACTGGCCTAGTCCTCATGGATTGCTGCGCCTGCTTTCTTATACAACTCAGGCCACCTGCCTGGGGTGGCCCTGTCCACTTTGTGCTGGGCCCTATATCAATCATCAGTCAAGAAACAGTCTCCAAACTTGCCTACAGGCCAATGTGAAGGAGGGGTTTTCTCAATTGAGAGTCCTTTTCTTCAAGATGACCCCCAGCATGTGTTAAACTGACAAAAAGCCAAAACACTTATATATTAATTTTGTAGTTGGTTCTTAAATACAACCCCAACACAGAAGCAGCAAAAGAAAAAATAAACTGAAGCTTATCAAAATTAAGAAACTTTTTTTATTAAAGTATATTATCAAATAAAAATTATACACAACTCATATATGTGATAAGGATTTAGCACCTAGACTATATAAAGAACTCATATGAATCAACAAAAAAGTAAACAACCTGATTAAAACTAGACAAAAGACTTGAACAGTTTTGCAAAGGAAGGTACACAAATAAACAATGAGCACACACAAGATGCCTAACTTGATATTCATTTGGGGAAACACCAAGTATAATCATGAGGTATTCTTCCCATCTACTACCCTGGATATCATTTATAAAGGGATAAAATGAACCTTAACAACAGGTGAGGTTTAGACCTCTGTCTACCAATTGTAGGCATGCACAATGCAGTCACTATGGAAACAGTTCAGTGATTCCCCAAAAAGCTAAGATAAAATTATCATTCAACCCAGCAATTCCAAATGGATTGAGAGGAGGGCCTTTTATAGGTGAATGCAAAGTACCATTAGTCACAACAGCAAATACGTGGAAGTGACTCAACTAGATTGGATAAGCCAGAGGTGGTACAAGAAATGACGTTCTAATAGATGGTATAACATGTATGAACTTGAAACTATTATTCTGAAATTGACATGCTGGACATAAACAAATATGGTATGATTGATTTATAGGCTGAACCTAATATAGAGACAGAAAAGCAGAGTCAAGGGACAACATGCCAAGAGAGGGGGACAATGGGGTGTTACTGTTTAGCTAGAATCGTAGAAACATTGGTAATAGCTACCCAGTATCATAAATGTAATTAATGCCATGAGATTAAATATTTAACTTATTATTTAAATGTTCTGTATGATATTTTATCAATTTAAAAAACTAACAATGTGACATGTCCCAGACCATTACTAATTATGTGTGAGGTCAGTCACAGTCACATCTCAATCAAGGAGTTTAACACTTAACAGATTCTGGCAAATGTGAGTTAAAACTTCTAAATTCCTAACTTCAGAACATCAGCACTAAGGAGCTAAGCAGCGCACCGAGCACTGTGCCATCACAAATCTGTTTCCCCCCACTGCTGCTTAGTTCTTTGTCAGTAAAAGGAAGCAGCATTTGCTTTCTCCAGGGCAAGACTCTCCCAGGATTCACAATGTGGGTTTGATCTGCCTTGGAGAACACTGCTGAGGTCTAACCACTAAATCTTAAGACCTTCATCCTGAGTCTCAGGCAGGTAACTGAAAAACTTTCGAATTAACCCTATTGCAGATTTGGGCTCACACCCGCATCCCACACTGCCAGGAGCTAGCTGAGGAAAGAGCTATGAGCACAGAGTCTTCTCATTTGTACAAGTAACAACAGGGGTGCTTTGAGGCCTGGACTTAGACGCCCAGGAAGGAGCACTGTGTCAGTGCTAAGGCTGCTGACGTGAAAAATGAGAAGAGTGCATATTAAAATGTCACAGTGTTCTGTAACAGTGTTGAAATAGTGCTCTGACCTTAGCAACGACTATGTTAACTTACTGGTCCACAGCAGCATCACTTAGACTAAGAGACTACCAGAGTGTAAGAAGCCTGTCAGTTTCATAACTATTATTCTCACTCTGCTTGGGAAGGAAAATACTCCAACTTTTTTTGTTGTTTTTATTCTACAGAATATGAGAAATAAATTTGAGTTCACTGAAGTACACTCACATTGTGCTAGATTTTAAGCATAAATTATGTTATTTGAACACAAGGGACTACAAGAAATCACTATAGCTATTACAGCAGGCGCAGAATTCCAAAGTCTCTAGGAACAATTCTGTAGTTCAAGTCCATGTGGAAATAGTAATTCCTCTTTCTGAAGAGAAACACAGAGATGGCATTAATCTGATGAAGATCCCATAAGGAAGATGTGTGCAGTTGTGAAACTGAGAATACTCTAAATAAACTTATTACCAAAACATCACTGTAGTGCCCTTGAGAGTTGTTTCAATCTTAGCTCATCTTCCAAGGGCTTTGGATCTCATGAAATGACAACTTTATTTTCTTGAGAACAACAAAACCATTCCCTTTTTTTATTTAGCTGTGGCAATATTTCCTTTGGACATTATATGTCTATTATGAAAGGCCAACATTAAAATTGTCTTCAAATTCCGAAATGTTTACAAGTTCCTTTTTGGAAGGAAACTGCTTGGAGACATGAGAACTCAGGAAGATACTGCAGAAAGTAGCAGTCCTGCAAAGACTCTCTAAGAAAACCTTGACCTGCAGATGGCCAGCCATCATGTGGCTGCAAGTGGTGAGCAGCTGAGCTTGGGGTTTGTGCTCTGTGGCTGTGAATTGCTATCTTTCTATATCCAAGCAGGAAAACAGGCCCCACAGGTCTCTGCTGTGTACAGTGTAGCCATTTTCTCTTCACTGTCCAATGATTCTCACCAACTTTGGAGAGAAATTAAGTCTACCTTCTGGGTGTACAAGTAAGTATGCATGTTTAGGTTTGAGGCAGGTGGTTCTTGTTTCTGTTCATCAGTCCGTATGAGTGGAGGAAAAAACAAAGCGGAGTTAAATTTGTTCAAGGCAATACAGTCAGTGAGGGGCAGCACTTGGAGATACTCAGTTTATACTGTCTGGAGTACGGTTTGGTCGGCCCTGTAAAGGGCCAGAGACTAAGCATTTTAGGCTTTGCAGATCATTTAATGTCTGTAAACCCCACTCACTTCTGATGTGATAGGACAACGCAGTTCTGAGAAAATGTGTGGGTTGCAATGATTTCTTCCTAACAACAGGTGGCAGCCTCTGGTTTGGTCTGCCTACTGAAGGTTAAGCTTTACAGAGCACAGAGCCTGACTGCTTGGCAGGCTGGGTGTGGATGCAAGCAGTCAACAGGTTTTCCTCAGGATGGTGATGTCCTACATTCAGAACTGTACAGGTTAGCTGGGAGATCTACTTTTTAATAGTGAAAACAGTGCAAAGCCAAGCTCAAGGGAGTGGCGTGGATCCCATGTGCTGCAGCAAATTTGCTTAAGGAACAGTTACCATCCATCACCAAGGATGGTGAGATTTCCCTCTCCTGGCTACGGTAATCTGTTAGTCAAACACCTAACGTGGCCATCAATCTAGGACTTTTGCTAGTGCAGTTAACCCAAAGTAAATGCTGCCTGGATATTCAAGCACCACACTAATGTCATACATTTGGTTTCTATTAGTCTATAAAGGAGATCTCATAGCTATGGCTCGAAGGACAAGGAGAATCAAGTGACTCAATTCTAGAAATAGGAAGGGCCTGGACTAGGATTTGAACCTTGGTGTATGCAATGGTTTGAATGGGGCTGTCTAGGGAAGTTTAAGAGGTGTGGCTTTGCTGCAGGAAGCAAGTCACTGGGGCAGGCTTTGGGTGTTTATGGTCTTGCCTCACGTCTGATTGTTTCTGTTTTGCATGTATATTAAAGATGTGATCTCTCAGTTTCCCCACTCTGGCCATTATGCCCGAAGCTCACTGCCATGCTTCACCATCATGTGGGACTCTCCCGGCTCTGGGAAATAAACTCTACTTTCTCTTAATTCCTTGGCCACAGTTAACAATAGAAAGTACTAATGCCGTATACTGACTTCAGAGGTGAGCTCTTTACCAGAGTGAGGCCGAGGTGGTCAACAAAATCAAAGGGATGGAAATTGGAAATTACAATGGCTGATAGAAAAATCTACTGGATTCTTTCTTCTCTTAGCTAGTTATTTTGAAACACTTGAGAAGTTGTTGCTTTCCCTATAACGTTTTAACACCAGGGATAAAACGTTTTATGTCATTACAAGTCAGGGAGCATGCCTGGCCTCATAGACACTGTGGCTCCAGGCACTGCACCATGCTGCCCCTGGCCCCCATAGGCTCACTGTGGCACTGTGCCATGCATGCTGTCTCTAGCCCCCATAGGCTCCTGGGTCCTGGCACTGCACTGTGCTACCCCTGGCCCCCATAGGCTCATTGTGGAACTGCACAGTGCTGCCTCCTGCACTAGTGTTAACAGTACAGTCTTTCTAAGCTGCAAGGCTGGCAGAGGGTGCCTACTTACCATCATATTCTGGAAAGTAGTCGACTAGGTGGGAATACATAATTTTCTCCTCTAGAAGATCTTTCTTGTTCAAGAACAGAATAACAGAGGAGTTCTGGAACCAGGGATATGTGATAATTGTTCTAAAGAGTGCTTTGCTCTCCTCCATTCGGTTCTGGGAAAAAAGAAAATCAGAAAAACAAGGAGTGAATTACTGATGATACAACTAGTGAACTGGCTGATTTCTTAAGTCTAATCCATCTTCTTTGAGCTTCTGATTTTTAAAGTCGTTAGATTTGTGAAGATTTATATGCAAATGATTCATGGCACACACTGAATGTTTTCATTATGCCAACTCTCAGGTCAGCAAGCAGAAGAGAATAGTAATAAAAATTCCTGCTGAAATAACTTTGTAGATTTGAGAAGAAAGTAACCAGGGCCTGGACAGAAAGGCTGAATCTGACATACTGTGATAAATTTCCACCAAGGGTATTCATTCGTAACCAAATACATAAGCGTAACATGTCAGGTTTCACTTTGTATTTTCTAAACCATATTTATTTGGAGCTTCACTATGCTTTATGCATTCAAATCAAAGTTACTTAATCTCCCCTGAGCATATCTAAATATCACTACAAAGATGTTCATGTGAGCATACATACTCAGGAGCCTGCAGATACCCAGGATCACCACTGTTCTTTGGTGCATTCTTTCTCTGTGTTTCATTGTATGTATATCTATACAAATGTCTAAAACAAAGTAACAACCTGGAGATAAAAATCTAGCTTTTGTTTGCTTGTTTTAAAGACACAGTCTCACTGTATAGTCTGGCTGTCCTGGAACTTACTTTATAGATCGAATTGGCCTTGAACTCACAGACATCTACCTGCCTCTGCTTCCTTAGTGTTGGATTTTAAGGTATGCATCATACTGTCTGGTACAGTATTTCTTACTCAGCACTTGTAAGTGTGCTTACCTGGGGCAACACTTTCAAGTTTACTTGGTGACAGAAACCCTAGTGGTTTCTGAAGAAATTAAGCCAGCATGTTTGCACGCATGAAGATGCTAATGGAGAGTACCCTTGAGTCAAGTCACTCCTCATACTCATTAGCAAAACAGCACAGAGCCCCAGTTTCCTCAACTAGCTGCTGCTCTTACACATGCAAACTGGCCTTTCTAGGCCAGGAAAGGGCAGTAGATATGGGCATTTCCCCTTCCTTGAAGATATAAGAGCCTTGTGCATGAACTCACTGCTAAGATTACACCCTCTAACACTCTTCCTTGGTACATGTTATGACTGCAGAGCATTCCTAGCAATGAAAGTGCCTGCCTGTGCTCAAGCCCATCACTGCTCTGTGGTCTAAGCCAGAATATCACATTTACTGTCATATGGGCTGGTTTATCAGGCCTGGGCTGCCACCCGGTGAAGAACAGGTCAGCCCCAATATATGCCAAGCAATGCAGCACTGACTCAATCAACCTCTCCCTTAACTTAAAAATATCTATTTATTTTTACTTTATGTCTGTGAGTTTCTGTCTGCCTGCATGTATTTATTTATGTACATTGCATGCATGCCTGATGCCTGAAGGCCAGAAGAGAGCAGAGGATCCTCTGGAACTGGAGTTCAAGATAGCAGTGAGCTAGGTTCTGGGAATTGAACCTGGGTCCTCCAGCAGGGAAACCAGTTAAGTGCTCTTAACTACTCAGCCACTTTCTAGTCTCCAACCCCAGGAATTTTGCTGGGCATGTGCAACATGGAACCCTGCTTTCAGGGAGACCATAAAGGAAGACTGACATAGGCTCAGAACCATCTAGTGGTCATTTTGAAATGGAGAGAAAGAATCAGGCCCGGATGCTACTGCTCGCTTGGGCTATGGCTGGTCAGGCCCTTACTGTGGACTTTCTCAGAAACATCAGTCAATAGGACTTTTTAGTCTCTGCTGATTCAACTTCATTTCCGTCTGGGTTTTCCTATATAGCATACTTCCTGTTGAGAGGCCTACACAGATCTGTCTTCCTCACTGTAGCATACACCTAATTTTCTACCTGCAGATCTGCAGATGCCAAGAGCAGCTCTCTATAAACTTCCATCTGTTTCAGGAAGACTCAAGGACACCCACAAGCACTGTGGGGCTGTCCTAGAGCTAGGAGGGGGCTGAAGTGTGCTTTGAACCCCAGAATACACAGCTAAATTCTAATGCTGCCTTGCTTAACAACAAGCCTTTTCAAAGGAATGTGGCCTGGTTGGTGCTTATCTGACCCCTTATGGGCCTGCCTTGGGCTGGGCCCATTTTCTGATAAGGTATCTTCTTCTTGCCCAGGTAAGACCATTCCCTGTGCGGGAGAGGCTTTTCCAGGACTTTGACCCTTAGAATGACAATACAACCACCCAAGTCAGTTTATGAGTCTGTTACATACAAATGGGGCTGCCCCCCCCATCACTGTCTTAACCAATGGCCTGGTGTCCCTGGGTGCCAAGAACCCTTCCCCCACTTTACCCTATAAATTAACCACCCATGCTTAAATAAACTGAGTTGATTCACCAAAATCTGTCTCCTGGAAATTGTTTTCTGCAGCTCTGGGCCTCCAACTGAAGACCCAGAGACCCGCCCTACACTTTCTTCCCTTCTTCCCTAAGCTGAGCTGGTGGCCAACGGCGGCACACAAAGAAATCCATCAAAGCACCATGCCCTAGATCCTGAGTAGGTCTTGCTGTATTTCCTCTAGTTGAAATGCCATGTTTTTCAAAAGCAGATGTTTATTCAAATCAAACAAAACAATTTTTGAAAAACGCTGTTGTGTATGTTGACATGCCATGGCACAGGACACATGTAGAGGTCAGAAGACAACTTTATCTTTACACTGTGTGGTGGAAAGTATTGTTGGTAAGTACCCTTTATGCTCTGAGCCATCTCATCTCTCATCAAGTAATTTAATTAATTCATTTATTTTAGGTATTTTTATTTTCATTTTTTGTAGAAAGGATCTCTCTATTATGTAGCCCTGGTTGTCCTAGAACTTTAGACCAGGCTGGCCTTGAACTCACTCCACCTGCCTCTGCCTCCCAGCACTGGGATTAAAGAAATGTACCACCATATCCAGGCTAATCAAGCAATTGTAGATAAACATCGATGAAGCATTACTTCATAGCTCAAGCAATAGTGTTCATCTCACTGCACACATTTCTCTTCCACATAAATGACATGCATGCCTTTAAACACACTTTATTATCCACAGGCCTTTTACTGGTTAACACACCCAGTGATAAATTTTATTTGGTTATTTTTTTGAGACAGTCTTGCTGTGAAGTGCAGGTTGGCCTCAAACTCAGAATACTCCTGCTTCAGCTTTCTGAGTGCTGGGATTATAGACTTGCACTACTGTGCCTGGCTTAAATTTTAATACCTGGAGTTGATATTCTCTGAGATATGAGAACTTTACTTAAGCTTCAGATTTTATAGATAGGTGTTTTCAGGACTGGAGAAAAGTCCTAAAAGAAAAGCCTCAAGGACAAAAAGGAGACTCTACAGTGGGCTGAGGAAGGGAGTGGTGCCCTAGCTGAGAGATTATCTCCAGAGAAAACTATACTGTGGCATTTAAAGAAGTCCTGTCTTAAGGATGGGTACAGCCCTTTGTGAGTACGGTTAAGCTCATTCTATCCTTCCAGTTCTCCAGAAGGGGTTGCTGGGCTTCTAGGGAAGAGCCTGCACTGGGTCTTTCCTGCTTTGCATCCCTCCAAGGCAAGCAGCTAGACCCTACGTGGAGATAGGGAGCACAGGTGCCTCTGTGTCTGTGGTTGAATTCAAGCTTGAGCTGAGCCCCCAGGCTCCAGTGGGATCAATGGGAGAAGAGTCTGGTACCAAACAGGAGGGCTGCCAGGAGCTCTCCTGAGCCCAGCACTGGGACCTGAGATGACTTGCTTAGAGCTGTTACTACACTCAGTCTACTGCTCTTAGGCCACACTGGTGGCAGTCTGCTAAAAAACCTGTCCTGCTGAAGCTCCAGGAGGGGGTGCCGTTTGTGACTAAGCTGGGCTTGAAGAGTGGTAGGGGAAAGCTACCCTGGTTCACCTTACAAAAAGAGCTTTAATAGATTCTCACCGAGTGTGTCCTTCCATAACATTCTAATAGTGCTAGCTCTATTCTTTCCCTCTTTCCCAAGAGGTAAGGAGCTTCCTTCAGGATTTTATTCCTCAAGGAGAATTCCTATACACCGGATCCCCAGAGAAAGCAGTGACAAACCAATGAACTCTATACTGAAGCAGAATAAAACCCTGAGTGCACGGCCTGCGATTTTCACAAGCCTCATCCACAAGGCAGTACAAGTGCAGAGCATGAGGACTCATCGGCTCTGCTCAGAAACTCAACCTTGGAGAGAACAGTATGTCCCAGGAGGCATGAAGCTCTTGCTTTTGTAGTTTGTAAGGGCAGGAAGGTTCAAGGAGAAAAACAAAAAAGCAATCGCTGAGACATGTGTGACCAATGATGAAAATACAGAGTTTTTGTTCACTCTGAAGACAAAGCCTGTGAGGTGGCATAATCTCACAGCTCTCTCTTCTTAGGTTTTTCATAGAAAATGTTCAAGAGGATCAAAGAGGACCCAGTACGGGTTTCCCTATCCCAGAAACGGTATTCTGAGTTAACTGCCTCCATTAGCCCCAAGGAGTCTTTCTACTGCTGTCACTCAACTACTACTTCTGAACCCAGCCTGCTAGGATGGGGTCTGCCTGGTCTTTCTTCCTTTTGACATCACAGAGAAAGGCCATGTCCTTGACCACAGGTATCTAGACTCTATGAAGCCACCACTAGCCATGGAAAAGGAAGGTATGCCCAGCTCACATTGTAGTATTCAGCTGGAGGCATTTACTCCTAACCCTGGCTCCTACTCCCTGGTGTCTGTAACTGCGGCCGGATACTATGACCAGGAATCTCCTCCTCCCTATGGTTGCCAGAGAAAGCACTGCTCAAGGCCAGAAGGAGAATTCTCACCCTTCACCATCTCTCTAAACTGCACTGCTTTGCAATGCATTCTCCTAACACACAACTGGCTAATGCTAGCCACAGACCAAAGCACCCACCAGTCCTAGACTGGTATTTACAACTTGACATTGTCTGACTCACATACCTTCTCAATCTGAGCCCCTCCACAAATCCTCTTCTCCATAAAGAGATCCTAGGTCATTGCCAGCACACAGGTGCTACTGCACTTCTTGGCTCAAGGCCCACAGGGGATCTACCTCCTAATTCTCTAGGCCCAAGTCAAATGGCTTTCCCCACACCATCTTTCTCTAGGCTTCTGGGTCTCATTCTCCCTTCCACTGGGCACTGCTGTGCTCGTGACAAAGCCCCTGCCTGGAATTGAAGAAGACAGCTATACCACTGCAGGATTCACAGTCCACATGGGAGATGGGGTCACATAGGAAGGAAGGGAGTGATGGGAGTGAGTCAGAGAAGGATCAAGAGAGAAGGTGGTTTTGAGTTAATGCCTGAAAGATTACAAAGAGCAAAAGTGAAACAAGGAAATGCAAGCTTTGAAATCTGAAGGGGCTGTGTTCCAAATGAACCATTCCCCAGGGCTTCTGACTTCAGGAACTTGTTCATTAAATAAGAAAATCCTCTGTTTTGGGTACAGGAGACACTTTCTCCTTATTTGCATTGTGTACTAGGGGCAAGGATGGTGTAGATATGGTAGGTTCTCACAGAACATGCAATTCTCTAAAGATTCAAGAATAACCATTGTGATGGCAGCCTGCATGCCTCCAACACTGGGGGTGCTGTACACCAAGAAGCCTTCCTTTAGGCTTGGGTGCAAACATCCTTCTTAGCCAGGAAAAGGTCAGGGGACATGTTCACAGGGCCCTAGACCCCACTAGGAAGCTAGTTTTCTGCAGGTTGGAGTCTGGACCAAGTCTCTGCATAAAAAGTTACTGAAGAGCCTAACACAATCGTATCTAACGTCTGTCCACTTTGAGGCTCTGCTGCTCGCAGGCTTCTCTCTGTCCAGTCAACATTAAACTAAAGATCTGAACAACTCTTTCAACAGCCTTTTGCCTCATTAATCTGTCACCAATACACACATGTTCTTTCTCATCGTTGTTTTTAAACAAATAAAAACAAAGAAGTTGATTAAAATACCCTTAACTCTTTTACCTGATACAAACCTGTAGGAAGAGAGTACAATCCTGATGAATGGGTGTTGATGTGGGCATGGCCATGGCAAGGACCCTGGTGACTCAGTCCATGGTAATGGAGAAGTAAGGCTCAAAGGGATGGCCAAGCCTCCCTTGGGTCTGAGTGAAAATGTCAGTGTGTGGAGAAAATGTCCACCACAGCTTTCTCCTCCTGGTTGTTTGTGGCCTCAAGACTGCTCCTGTGGAGATGAGCTAAACAAGCCTCCTTGTTCAGCTGTGTGTAATAAGCCTCCCGACCCCTGTTCAGCTGTGTATCATAAACAGTGCTTCTGGGTGTTGCAGCTTCTCCACCCGAGAGCCCAGATCACCAGACTCTGGGATCCTAGCTTTTCTGTGTGTCTGCTGCGTGCTTGTCTTCCCTTCATTCCCTTGCTGTCCCAGTCAGGTCAAGGCTGTGTAAGGATGTGGCAAAAGCCATCTGACTGCCTCCCTGATATTTTGTCCACTTTAGTAGCTTGATAAATCATACTGAATTATACAGCTCATGTTAGATCTAGAATAGTGCTTGTAAACCAACTAGATGCCAAAGAAACAAACCTGTACCAAGTCAGATCCCCTCATTTCCAAGGGCTGATAGTCACCTGTGAGTTTACAGCTGGGGTGTACTGTTAGAGGCAGGATAGAAGCTGGAGAAACACAAATGAAGCTTCGAGGATACACCGGTATACCACACTATCTGGAAATTATGTAGGGCGAATGGTCCACAGTGTTATCTCCTGATGCCAGACGCAGTCTGAAGGATATGATTCTGTTTCCCATACTTTCTGCTTGTCAGACAGACATGCAGAAGTACAGAGAATATACACACGAGGATGCTCAGGAAGCAGATGGCTCAGTAAAAGGTCAAAACAGTTTATAATGCTTTATAGAAATTTGTTAGCCCAGACCTTCAGAAGTTAGGACACTCACACATACACTCACTGAGGGTCATAGGTGTCCTGCATGTATTACACATGATAGCAATGTCCACACAAGGCACCATTTTTAATCTGTGCCATTCTATTTAGGAAATTGGAAACAAATAATCAGAATAAGAGGATTCTATGCTTTGAAAATCCAATACAACATCTTGAAGCATCAGTCTTAATTTCTAATTGCTATCATAAGGCTTTCCTATTTTTTCAGACATACTGAAGAATACCTCAAATCATTTTATTAAATATCATTACTTAAAAACATTTTTATTAATTCTTTGAGAATCTCACATGCACTTTGATTATATTCACCCTGTATTCCTCCCCTAATTCCTCTAAGATTCACCTGAGTTTCTCTACCTGCCCCACAACTGTGTCTTTTTTTTTTTTTTTTTAAAATAATCCAGTACATCCAGTTGGTGCTGCCCATATGCTCATGGCTGTGGCCATCCCTGCAGTTCAGTGAACCTACTGGAGCCACAGCCTTCAGGAAAACTAACAAAGTTTGTTGTTCTAAGAGAGATTAAATTCTTTAATTACTGTATGTAGCAACTCATGATAATGTAAAATCTGTGCTAATTATCATTTGCAGCACATCAAACACTAAATAATTTTAAAACTCTCAATTCCCCAACAAGGAACCATAAGGTCACCCTTTTGCATTTGTTTCATTTCAAACACCTACTGTCTATCAAATCAACTTAGGCAACAACTCAAAAGACAATTTTTTTTTTTTTTTTTTTTTTTTTGAGACAAGGTTTCTCTGTTGTAACTCTGGCTGTCCTGGAACTCTGTAGACCATGCTGGCCTTAAACTCAGAGATCCGCCTGCCTCTGCCTCTCGAGTACAGGGATTAAAGGCATGTGCCATCAAAAGACAATTGAAAGCCCCATAAATGCAACCTGCAAGACGGGTCTCCTGTGAATTTCTTTTCTCCCTTGACTGTTTTGGACAGAGCTTGGCTGTGTGTGATGCTGTATCTCCAGCAGAGCTATACTGTTATGTGACCTGTCTCATGCTAACATTACCTCCTGTTGGGACAAGAAAGGTCCAGGAATTCCTGAGACTCTGCTGTATGAGAATGTGCTATGATCTGACACAGTGGGTGCTGCTATGGGAGTGTTGAAGGGTCAGGAGTGGAAATACTTTCCGTGAACTTGGGAAAGCTCAGTTGAACCTTAGTTTCCACATGCCTCCTAGGGGTTGTGAATACAGAATGGGGCGGTATAGCACCTACCTGTGCTCCAGTCAACACAGGCAGCCATGATACTGGGGACAAAACTACCACATCAGGATCTCCTGGTGAGGTCATTTGCTTCAGAAGGAGTGGGTGAAGTCTTTCCATTCTCTAGACTTGAACATATCATCTACCCATGATCCCAAATGCAGGTACACTTGACTGCTAAGAACTGGAAAGTCACCCAGGCCTCTTAGCATTTTACCCAGGCAGAGAAAAGATGCTTCTGAGATTCTCCACATGTTAAAGTGGTTTATTTCAAAATCTAAGAAAATGCTCAAACCCCAACTCAGACAAAACCAAGAAGACAACAGAGACATGGCGTCAGTGAAGAGGTTAGGAGAATTAAGAGGTTAGGACAAGAAATAACAAGTTTCTCAGCCGCCCCCCTTCTGCTACCCAAATCAGACAAGAGGGGAAGAAAGGACAGGAACACCAAACCCAGCTGGACATACAATGTTCCTCAACGATTTCCCTAGCTTTTGCAAATCTCTGCAAGGGACTATTTGAGAACAAATTAGGCGTTCGCTCCAGGCTGAGGGACAGCTCCAGAAACTTTCCATATAATAAGCTTTGTACACTGTCCGCACACTCTGCTGCCCAGGATGTGTAGAGAGGCAAAGGGACGGAACATATTTGCCTATTACCTCAAGGTCTAAGGTTTTAGGCAGAGATGAAGTCACAGATGGGGCCCCTGTTTTGTGTTATATGCCAGTATATTGCAGGAGAAAAGCAGGGGGAGGAAGGGTGAGAGGAAGGGGTTAGGAGGGTGGGACACACACAAAAAGGTCAAGGAGACAAAGGAGAGCAGAAGGACACAGAAGAAGAAACTAGAAAAACATGTGACTTTCTCTGGTATAGACATGCAGCCCTGGAACTTGGAGAGTAAGACAACTTCCTTTACTATTTTCTGGCGTTCTTGTTCAGTCACATGATCAAACAACAGCCTCCTTTCAAAGTCTATTTTATAACACATTCTAATGACATATCCTGCCTTTTTAAGCTGACATGTCAGTGAGCTAAAGCTTATCTTTAATGTCTATGCGAAACTCCTCTCTTCTCATCACTCTCTTTAGTGCTGTGGCTTTAGATCTTTAACATCCCACATACACATGCTATTGACTTTTCGATTCACTGGCCTTCCCTCCTATTCATCCCATTTTCTATCCATACCTGTTCTCCATGTCACTATCTTTGGTTTTGTTGGCAATTTCACAGAGATGACTCCTTCCTTTTCTCTATGTAATTGTGTTTCATACCCCAAACAACTGTCCCCTACTACATTTGAAAAGCTCTTCTGATATGCTTCAAAATCAAACTCCATGTACTGTCTCATTGGTATAACTTCTTCCTTCCACTACATATCTAGGCACCTGTATTCCCTCGACCAATACTGGGTGCTTTTTTTGTCGAAATCTAGTGATGACCACCATGTTTCATATTTCAAGCCTCTGAGTTGATAGCTACAATTTCTGTTTCCAGGGGTGCTAATGGGAAAAGTCAAACATTTCACACCACAAAAATGAAGACCGAGCTCCAGAGTTTAGTCAGAATAACACCTTATTCAACATTTTAACCTATCAGAAATTCTTTGGGTCTCCATTAACATAAAATGATACTTTAGCAACCAAGCATATAAGAATGCTGCACTGAGCCAGTCATCAAAGAATCGAAGGAACAACTATGGACCTACACAATGTGGCCACTTTACGAGGTGACCTTGGAGCACAGTGGACCCATCAGTACTGACAGTGCCAAGAGACCACAGGCTGATCTGGCTGAAAAGCATGTTGCCATTTCGTCCTAGATGATCTGCTGAAAAATATCTCACTTGCTGAGGTCCACCTCTATACCTCTTTGCTAGATTTAGTTAGAACAAGTCTGAAACGAATTCAATAGACAAGAAGGAATACAGATGGTTCTAGAGATCTCAGTGACTCTTCTTTTCCTTGAGCGGAAAGGGGACAGACAAAATGAGTTCTCCGTGCTGGCACCAGGGTACCAATCAGTGTGACATACTCTGCTGGAAGCCTACCCCACTGGAATTGTGCTGAACAGCAAGCAGAGGAAATGATAGAGTGGAAATTTTAAATTGAAATCAATTACTATTGACTATTACAGTAAATCTTATAGCTCTTGATTAAGACCACCTAATGGCTTTCTTCAAGAGGCAAATCAGCTTACATGCCCTGTGACCTGCTCATCTCACCGCGCCCTCTAGGAGGACTTCCATCCACCCCTTCCAAATCCTTTTCCTGTTAAAGTATACCCAGCGTGCGATGCCACAGAGGCGAAAAAGCAACAGCTCACTATGCATTTCTGAATTTCTTTGGGCAACAGCCAGGTTTATGGCTTTAACAGACTGGCTCACCTGCAGAGCTCTCTTTTTGTGGTTTTTGCTCTTTCCATATGAATCTGTTTGCATTCTTAGTATGCTGGAGTCATCTTAATTTTTCCCATTAGTTTGTTATTTTGCATGTTAGGTATTAAGTTATTTAGAGAAGTCTTAAGGTAAGATTGAAGCACCTTACCTCAGCACTGCTAGGCCCTGCTAACTAGAAAGCAGCCCCCTTTATTGCAAAACTTTCTGTTTCCTAACAGACCACTCTCAAAGTTAGCAGCGTTTCCTTCCTAACTATCTTGGATACGTAAGCCACAGCAGACCTTGAAGGACTGCGCATAGCAATCCTTGCATCGGTGCTGACTGCAAGGAGCGAATGCACCCGAGCACCTGCTTCCTTGCTTTGCATCTCTTCCTAACGCTATAGGTGATGAGCAGTAACTTGGCCAAACTATGAGACTTGTATAAGGGGAGGGAGATTCAGGCTTTGGAGTAAGTAGACAATTACAGAAAACAAAGGGCTTGAGTTAGAAATATGGGTACTCTGAGAAGAATACAGACGCCCAGCTATATAAATATCAGAACTTCAGACTGACTCCGACACAGTTTTTATATTCCTGGCTTACTGTCCTGGGACAGTCTAAGTCTAGGGAAAATAAAGATGAAATAGCTGGAAGTAATTCAGTACAATATTTGCTTTATTGTCTCAAAACGCTTCTAAGTATAGGTCGTCATGGTTCAGAAATGAGGCTGGCTGGCTCTTTGGCTAACAGGATGGGGTGACATCAGTGAGGAGAGAATCTGACTTGCCTTGTGTCCAAAGAGATGAATCTTAAGGATTTATATGGATGACATCTTTGTGGATATGCACATCCCGTGTGTGAATGCAGGTGTACATGTGGAGGTCAGAGGATAACTTTGGGGGGGGGGGAAGGTGTCAGTCCTTGCCAGGAGGGTTCTCCTGTCTCTGCCTCCCATCTCCCTACTGGAGTGCTGAGATTATAGACAGGAGCTGCCACTCTGTCTTTATGTGGGTTCTGGCATTTGAACTCTTCCAGGTGCTTGTTCAGCAAGTGCTTTATCTACCGAGCACCTTCTGAGGCTGTGGATAACATTTCTGAATCCTGTTCACTGGAGTAGCACTAGGCCTGGTTGGTCCATCACCGTGTGCTCACTTCTCATTCATTCTGGCTTCTCTTGCCCTTTCTTCTACCCTTCACAGACTGCAGCAGGCATATGACTAGAATGTTCACAGAAGAACAGACAGTAAGTAAAAATGATAAATAAGGAATGAAAGGAAGTTTGGCATTAAAAGACTCTGGGTGCAGATAAATAGATCAAATAATAACACTAAAGAAAAAGGAGGTATAACCTGTTGTAGTGAAATGTTTCTGAAGGCCAGGTGGTGGAGGCACACATCTTTAGTCCTAGCACTTGGGAGGCAGACGCAGCGGATCTTTGTGAGTTCAAGGCTACACTGGTCTACAGAGTGAGTTCCAGGACAGCCAGAGTTACAACAGAGAAATCCTATATCGGAAAACAAACAAACGGTTTCTCAAAAGAATACATAAACTATGTTGAATATAAATCCCTTAAAATTAGTTTGACATGTTATATTCTTAAGGTTGTATTCTGCATAATAACTTGATATAAAAGGATGTATCCAGTTACAGATGGGGCTGGATTTGTCGGGGCGAGGGGGGTGGAGCAGAGACCAGGGGGTTATATGCCTAAGAGCATGGGATTTCCTTATTTTAAGATTTATTTTTATTTTATGTATATGGCTGTTTTGCCTGAGTATGTATCTATGCACCACATGCAAGCAGTGCCTGGGGAAGCCAGAAGAGGGTGTTAGATCCTCTGGAACTGGACTTATAGATAACTGTAAACTGCTATGCAGGTGCTGGGAACTGAACTTGGGTCTTCTACTAGAGCAACCAGTGCTATGAACTGGAAGCCATCCTTCCAGCCCAAACAGTAGTTAATTTTCATACTAATTTTCCTAGGTGAAAAGACTAATAGAAGAACAAGTTAAGAAGCCTATCTTGGGCAGTGAAATGGCTCCCAACCCTCAGGGGATCAAGTAATTGTTAAGGTATCCAGACAATATAAATGGGTGGAGGAATCTCTGAATTTACAAGTACAGATGTGCTAGAAACTATAGCATTTCTGTAATATGGCTAATGATAAATAAAAAATATAGTGAAAGAAAGTTCATGAAATATTGAATGAAATTTCCTTATAATTAAATCTTTATGCTGAAGTTACCCTGAAAGCTGGTGTGAGTTAGTGTGTGTGTTTGTGTGTGTGTGCTTGCAGGATACAGCCTTAGGTTTGAAATCAGGTGCTCTGACGTCAGTGTTATCTTCTTCTCCCTACTTAGGCATGGTGACAATATCAACCCTTATAGGAATAAGAAAATGTTATCATAAAATGTAGGGATTAAGTTAAGTCTTGAATAAATGTGTGCGGATAGAAGCCTGGCCTCAGCTCCATCAAAGTGGCAAAGCCTTCCCCAGGTGAGGCTCAGAGGGATGCGAACCAGAGGGATTCTTCTGGTTCAAGTGAGAATGCTGATAGTGTGTACAGAAAATGTCCTCCACAGCTTTCTTCCCCAGATGTTTAAGGCTGGAAGGCAGCTGCAGAACCTACCCCTACCTACACTGGTTAAACCTGCCTCCTTGTCCAGCTATATAGAACAACCCTGACTTCTTTTCCAACCTCATGTATAATAAACATGCTGAGCTTCTGGGACCTGTGGCTTCACCAGCCAAGAGCCCAGACCACTCGATTCTCAATTTTCTGTATGCCTAGTGTTTGTCTTTATTTTATTCCCTTGTTGCCTCCATCAAGTCAAGTCTCTGAGGCTGTGCAAGAGCAAGGCACAAAGTATGCAATGCTAGTGAACTTGCCTCAAGCTTAGATGGAGCAGGACCACACGATATAGGGAGAGATGCTTAGGAAACCTCATTGTTAGCCAGGTAGGTCTTTTCTGTGTCTGCTCCAGTTTCCTGACTAAGAGACCCACTTCCCTATAAGATGAGAGACAATCCAGTGACAGACATTCTAATAATTCAGTATCTTCAGCTATTTTTTTTAACTGAACACTTCAGCACTCACCTTTTCACTTAAACCTGCATCTCACTGCAAATAAAGTAGCATCTTTTTCTAAAGCTGTCATTTCAAGGGACTGACAATCTAAATCCCAGCTAATAAAAATATAGTCAATGGCTTAGACTTTTCTAAAACTACCCTGGATGTGTCAATAGATTCACCACTTTCCTGGGAAATGGAGAGAGCCATTTTAATGCCCTACGTAGCTTTTAAGGGAGAGAGGGAAGTTTGGAGAGCCTTATTCCTAAAGTATGCACTACAGTAAATATGAGGCAAAACTGCTTTCCATTAAAACATCCAAGGGGGTGGTAAGAGTGGGCCATAAGGCAGGGCTTCTCACTCCAGGGATTCCTGGCTACACACTTCCTTTCTGGATAATGGAGCACTTTTGAAGTAACAAGGTTTTAAACATGTAGGAGATCCTTATCATTCTCTTTTCTCATTGTTTAGGATCTTCCAGGAAGGTACCAAGATCCGTGGATGTTTGAAACTATATAAATGGTGCAGTAGTTTACATTTACCCATCACATCCACATATTTTAAAAAATCCCTAGAGCAACTGTATCAATTAATACAATATAAATAGTCATTAAAGGAATAGCAGCAAAACCAGGCTTGTATGCGAAGACCCCTTTTCATTACTGAATAAAATAATGGTCCTTCTGTGCTGGATGAAGGTGGGTAAGGAATATGGGTATGGAAGGCTGAATGCACTTACATGAAGGTCAGGACAAATGCTAGTATTGTTCTCCTGCCACTGGGAAAGGTCTTTCAGATCAACAGCTGTTGGCCTAATTGTACTGCACACAATTAAAATACATACACTGATATTTCTCTAAAAGAGTGTTTTCCAAACTACTGATTATAGTAAAAATGGTCTATATAGCAGTCCAGACTATTCACTGACAGAAACATGCTGACACCCAGATGAAGTTAGTTTCACAAAAACAATACTTGTCTGTGCAATACATCACACACTCTCTTCTACTCAATTCATTCTGTTCCCCACAGATAACCCAGTCTTCTGCACTGAAAGACTTATTTAGCAAGACCCATTACACTGACTTTATGCCAGGCATGGTGGTGTATGACTGTAGTCCTATCACTCAGAAGGCCGAGGCAGGAGAACCACGAATTCAAGGACAATTCACCTCTCCTCTGAAATAACAACTGTGACAGCCCTGGTAATATTAACCTCCATGCAATTTCTTGGAGTACGTTAGTTCTCTTATGTCTCCTGGCACCCAAACATCAATTTTGTGGTGGGAAGAACAGTATTTTTTGTTGAGTGAATGAGCATTTTCAGATGGGTGAAACAGACATACATCTAAATAACCAGGGAGGTGGTGTGGCTCCTTCCTGCACAGTGACTAGGAGTGAGTGGAGCCTAGCAGTGCTTTGGCTTTACAAAGTTTTCTCTTTCAGTGTATTCCTTTAATGGTTTTCAAGAGTAGCTATGGAGGCCTGCTTAGTAATCAAAGGTGAATGAAGGAGCCAGTGCTATCTCTAAGCATTGGCCCAGCACCGGGTCAGTGATAGCCTACTTTCCCCAAACTTCTGCCAACACTGTAATTCTGGAGGAATTTCTTAGCTCTCTTTCTGGTTTGGCCCATGATATGTGCTAGTTTAACATATTCTCTGCAAACAATGTCAAGAGTAGAAATGCCCTAGGCTGATGTGGTGGTTTGAGTGAGAATGGCCCCTATGGGCTCATATATTTGAAAACTTGGTCCCCAGTTGGTGGAACTGTTTGGGAATTATTAGGAGGTGTGGCCTCGTTGGAGGAGGTGTGTTACTGGGGTGGGCTTTGAGGTTTCAAAGGTTGACAACATTCGCTGTGTCTCCCTGCCTTCTGCTTGTGGATCACATGTGAGCACCCAGCTTCTGCTCTAGCCAACATGTCTGCAGCTGGCTGCCACGTCTCCCCATCATGTTGGACTATTACCTCTCCGGAATTGGAAGCCAAATGAATCCTTCCTTCTGGAAGTTGTCTTGGTCAAGGTGTTTGACCACAGTAATAGAAAAGTAATGACATTCTGCTACACTAATAGATCAGTGCTCAGCCATCACCAGAGAAGCTTCCTCCTGAAGTAGATGGGATCAATTGCAGACACCCACAACTGGACAGTGTACAGAGAGTGAGAGACCTTGCTCAGTCATCAAATCCTTCCCTCAGGGTTCAGGGTACTGTGTAGAAGAGGAGGTAGAAAGATTGCAAGAGCAAGAGGGGATGGAAGACACTTTGGAAACAAGGTTTTCTAAACATGGCAGGGCTGACACACACATGAACTCACAGAGACTGCATGGTAGCATGCAGAGGGCCTGTGCAGGCCTGAGCCAGACAGGATCCCAACAGTGAGATGAGGAAGTGGATACAAGCCCACTCTAACCTAGAAGCTATCTCCAAACTGATGAACATTGGCAAAGGAAAAATTAGTTTTCTCCAATGGAGTCTTACTAGGCATATAAACCACATTTAAGGGTAGGCCCTATGCCCAGTTGTAGATGGCCAGCATAAAATGAACTCAATGATATTTTGGAGGTTTTTTTCCCCCTCACAATATTTTGTCTGAGTTTTTTTTTCCCTCCAAACCTTACAGGTATTTTGCTTATAGATTATGGTTTTTGGTTTGTGTTTTTATGGGATTTCTCTGTGTGTGTGCGTGTGTGTGAATGTGCCTGTCTCTGTATCTAGATGTTTCATGTGATTTTTTTGGGGATCTTTCTTTCTGTTTGTTTTGTCCAATTCTGTTTGTTTGTTTGTTTATTTATTATTAATGCCTATTTGTTTTCTAGTGGGAAAGAGAAAGAAAGGGTGTGGAACTGGGTAGGTGAGAAGGTGGGGGAAGATCTGAGAGGAGTTGTGGGAGGGGGAACCTTAATCAGAATACATTGTATTAAAAAATCCATTTTCAATTTTTTAAAAAAGTAACTATGATAGATGGTTTGTGTGGCTGTCCTACTTGAAGATGTGAGGCCTCAAGTAATCCTGTATTTACACTCAACATATGTCTGGCACATAACTAGTAATGAACAAGTAGATGCTATGATCCCCATGTAAGCAACATACATGCAATCTTTTAAGATAGCCGAGTTTGTTACAGAAAACACAGTGAAGAAATGACCCGAGGAACTGTGGGTAGGATTGGCAGAAATATATAATGGAGGTGGAGGGCATCAGGGGCGCTTGAGCTGAGCAGCCAGCAAAGCCATACTGGCTCCCTGTGGATACAAGCGGTAGACTTGATGAGACAACAGCTTTTCCTTCTCAGTAATTACATGGCCTTTTACTTCCTGTATTTCAAGCTGACGGCTGTTGCCAGGACAACTGCCTGGCAATGCAGCCAGAAACAGGGGCTTCAAAAGAAACCCTCCAACCAAACAAACCAAACTTCACCTAGGTAAAGTTATTATATTTGTTTTATCAGAAACCGCCAAGGGAAATGTACAAATTTGTTTGAAAGGGGACCCACTGTCCTGGAAAATGGTGGCTGCAGATGTGTTCAGAGATACACTCATCCACCAAAGAGAAACTGCAGGACAAATGACTTTCTCTAAGCCTCAGAACACACAGAGAAGACAGGCCTCACTGAAAAACTGCACCCACCCCTGGCATCACCTGTAAGTCAATCAGAGTGACAGGTGTTTCTGTATAGATTTGAACATCAAGCTATCAAAGCAGAACATGGAGAGAGGTCTCTGGGTGAGACTATAGCTTAGTAAAAATGGCAACAGCATTCAAATTTGCAAATAAAAGGAAAGCTTGAAGATCTGAGGAGATTCAGATGAATCCCTTGTTTCAAGGTCTCTAAAAACTAAAAAGCCACTCATTCCTGTAAAGGGCAGGTAGGGCAGACACTCAATAAATATTTGCTAAATAAACGCAACTGCCAGATTGAAAGGGTTTGACGAGATTGACCTGTCCCACTCAAGCACCAAGGAATGGAGTTGGCTGGAAGGCTGAATGTGTCCAGCTCTGTAATCTGTTTACAGCAAACCCAAAGGCTGCAGAGGCCAAAGCAGATCTTCTCCCCAATCCAGAATTACTTGTGCAAACCCAATGAATTTTATCTTTTAAAGTGAAAGAAAAATCTGGCAAATTCCAATACTTACATTCTTTTAGGAGAAGATTTAGTTGCTTTTACAGAGGATTTTTGCAAACAAATGAGTAGTTGAGTCTATCTGATCTTGAAGTCACACTGCTCACACATATTTTTCTTTTTCTGTATGGTTGGGGTTGCTGCCCTCTCCACCACCACACACACATATATTCTCATTCTTCCCCTCCCCACAAACACGTTGTATAATATCAAGGGCAGAAAGCACAAAACACTCTTAAAATATCAATGCATCTGAATGATTAGAAAATTCATTAGACACTGTATGTTAAATTACCTTGCAGACTTACTGAATAGAGCTACAATTTTCTAATTTAAGCAACAAAATTTTTAAAAAAATTCTAAAAACTCCTGTCGCTTTACCTTTAAAATCGCTTTATTTTTAGTTATTAGGATTTTGCTTGTTTGTTTGTTTTGAGACAGGGTTTCTTTGTTGTATCTCTAGCTTTCCGGAGCTCACTCTGTAGACCAGGCTGGCCTTGAACTCACAGAGATCCGCCTGCCTCTGCCTCCTGAGTGCTGGGATTAAAGGTGTGCGCCTCCACTACCTGGCAGTTATTAGGATTTTTTTTTTTTAATGTCAATATGAAGGGAAACTTTTCTTTTGAAAGCAAAATCTTCATCTTTTCCTGAATCCTCAATGGATGGAGAACTGTGGATTGGCCAAGTTAAAGAGGCATTCAGGAGAGCATGCTAACAGGTTGCTGCTGGCAAACCCCACCCATTGCTGGGCATCAGCAGCATTGACCTTAGTGCTGCATAAAGGCTTTTCTGCCCAGGACACTTGCTAAGTGTCTCTTTGAGGGAACCAAGAGCTTCTCAGGAATGGGGATGGTGTCTTATCCACTGGATCTCCACACCTGATAGACAAAACCACAGTCAACACCTCCTGCGATGTTCCTTCCATAGTTCTTGACAAAATAACAGGTGCTTCATAGGAATCAGCTCATTCAAAATGCTCTCAACTTTTAACCACAGTTTTCTTTTAATGGTCCCAGTAAAAAGAGCAAAAAGGCATTGCCGAGCTACTCCTGTGCACCTTCACAGTCGTGCTGCCAGCCTGGTATACATTAAGGGATTGTGATGGCAGATACAATGTGGTCCTCAGTGTGACCAGCTAAATGCTGCAACAGGATTCAGGAGGCAATGGAGCCCTTTACAGATAAGACATGGAAAACACACTGTGGATTCATAAAAAGCTAAATTACAGTCAGCAACCTGAGCAGAATTCTCATCAACCTCCATGGCAGGCTATTCACTAAGTATATCAATCCCTCAGTACACAACACAGCAGTCATTTTTGACCTGTATGTTCTAAGACGTTCCTTGGATGTCCAAATTCTCATACAATACAACCCTATAGGTACCGTGCCCTCATAGAAAATTGTGATTCCTAATTTGAACACATGAAATCTGAAATGATCCAAATGATTCGAAGTCTGAAACACTTGAGTATTGACATAATTGAAAAATTTCACATATGAACTCACGTGAAACATTGCAATCAAAACTCACTAGAAATGTATCCAAATGCCTTTATACGAAGTATATACAAGTATACACAATAAATAAAACTCATGATTAAATTTAGATCTTACTTCCAGTTATCTTATGTATAAGCAAGTATTCTAAATTCTCTAAAACAAGTAACAACAAACGCCAAGTGTGGGGCTGCATCCCAGAGATAGAGCACTTACCTAGCAGGCGCAGAGCTCTGGGATCCCAGCATTGCAACAACAAAACAAAAAATTATAGCCACTACCAACAAAATCCAAAACAGGAAATGGAGAGTAGACTCAGCAGTTAAAAGCACTTGTTGCTCTTGTAGAAGACCCAGGTTCAATCCTCAGCACCCATATGGTAGCTTACAGTCACTCAGTTCCAGGGAATCCAATGCCTTCTTCTGAACTGAGGGTACTGTATACACATGGTCACATACCACCCACATACAATAAATCTAAGAAAGAATTAAAAATCAACCCCAGACTGAAGGGACAAAGAATCCTAAAATGTAAGGCCCTAATAGCCCCAACACTTTGGATAAGGAGCACTCAACTTGCACATGTGTAACAATGCTAACACCTAAATTATGAACCTGACACAGTAAGACATTATAAAAAACAAAATGAAATAAGCGTGGCAGTGACTAAAATATACTTATTTATGAAAATTTTTATTATTTTTGTATTACAGATAATAGCAAGTAACTGAAATCAGAGAAAGAAAATCACAGCAAAAAAGGGGCCACTAGAATGGAATCCTGCCAGAGTTCATTTGGAAAAACTCTGAAGATGCTTCTGATCAGTTGATGATGCTTTTACCAATGAAGGGCAAGCCACGTGCAGCCATGGCCCAGGGGATGGGGAGCATGGCTCAGGGAAGCGCTGCTGAGCTCCAGTGCTTCCTTAAAAGAGAAGCCAGTCCCCAGCAATCTAAGGAACCCTGATCAGAATTCATGGTTACAGCAGCTGAGCATTCTTCCCAGGTAATAAATTCCCTAAGAGAAATTTTGCTCAGGAAGGGGAGGGAACAATGGCCTCATTTCCCTCCACAGTTCTAATTTCAAGTTTCCTGATCTGTGAAATGAGCTGGGGAACTAAAATCCTCTCTGCCTCTCTGATTCATCTTTATTCTCCTTCCCAAGAGACCCATCCAATCTTACCCTCATAAGCACACCATTTTCTCCAGCTGGCTTTCACTGTGCCGTCTTGAAGCTGCTCCACAGCTGGCCTTTCTCTGATGGCAGCTTGCTAACTGATCTAGCATCTTCACTGACCAGAGATTAAAGCCTAAAATGTAAAGGCTGAGCTCATACCCGTAAGCTCAAGTATCAGCCTGAGTTGATTAGATTTGGGGAAACAAAGACTTGCCATTAAAGTGTTTGTGTGAGATGGAACCCAAGAGTTAAGACGTCTAAGCACTACGGCAATGACACTGGAAACATGTTAACCCTCTTACAATAGGAGAGGATCTACCTTCACAAGCACAAGAAACAGGCTTTAACTTTTATTTACTTATTTATTTTCTTCCTTAGACAGGATTTAAAACTTTACTTCTATGCCAAACATTTGAAACCTTAAGCTCGGTTCTGTTCCTTTGCCAATGTCACCACCAGTGGCTAACATTGCCGCTCTTCTTACCACAGGCAAGAAGAAGGCTAGTGCTAGTGTGGTGGTGCTAGTAGTGCACAGGAAGGAGAGTGGACTCATGCACATCACACTCTCTTCAATACAGGTCCCAGGAAGCCATGCCCTTAGCCCCAGGATTCCTTGTGCAGAGGCCAGACTAGAACACTGGCATTTTGTTGATAGCAAAAGAACGAAATGAAGGAAAGGTGAGTGTCAGAAGCACTGGCTGGATCGTTATAGGAGGACATGTCCCGCAGAGCTCGGGCTGCAATGTGTGTGTTGACGTTGGGAGCTCAGAAAAGGGGAGTGGGGCTTTGGCCTGCCTTTGCCTTTTTTTAACTATCATGCACTGTAATAACTGCATATTTGTGAATCAATTGTTGCCTATACCCAAGCTCCTCTTCTATGAGACGGTGGTCTCACCATTTGTGACTATACTAACTAATACACTCTCTAGGAAGGTAGCTCTAAATTTGATGAGAGACCAAATGTTAAGAGGTGTTATTTACATGGATTACAAAGCAAATAAAAACAGAACAGGATTGAGTTACAATCTACAGACAGACAGACCTAGTGGATGAAACAAAGAACCTAAACATTCCACAGATGTTCTATTTCTGTACTTTCTGCAATATGTCACCATAAAACAGCTGCATTGTTGGTAGCTGTTTTGTTTTTGTTGAAGGCTTATAGATTACTATAATTTAATTTTTAATTAATGTTTAATGTTTAATTAATGTTTAATTTAATGTTTAATGCTGACACCAGTGAAAGTTGTAAAGTTTCTAAAGAAGTGATTTGGTATATCAATTTCATCTCATGCCACGAGCAATTATGTTGAGTTTCCATCTATTCTATGATCAAAAAGGGGGAAAAGAGGACACCCCGAAACAAGATAGGCTTTCAGGCAGGAGTTTATATTAAATGTGTCCCCTTAATTCAAAGATAAATGTAACAAGTCATAGAAATTAAGTCATTCTCCCAACAAATGGGAAAATTAGTAGAAAATTGATTTCCTAATCTGTATCTAAGGATGTTTCAAAACAGTCATAGTGTAAGTATCCTGCATATATCTGTAGCTTCCTTTCTCAAAGGACAAGGCTACACCAACAGGGCCTCAAGTGCACTTGGGACTCTCAGGGAGGCTGGCAAATGGTCAGCGGTGGCAATGTGGGGATGGGATCAGGTGCCAGAATGGGAGCCAAAGCCCTGAGCCAGACTGCCATCAGCAGTGGGGACATGGAAACAGACAGCAGCTCTCAACATTAGAACAATATAAATATTTTACAGATGTGAATACTTTGTCCAAATTAACGCAAATGGCTTATCTGTTAGAATCAAATTTTGTTTGTTTTTTGTTGAAACAACTTGGAAATTTATCCTCAGCTTTATGAAAACATTTATCACTGCAGTTACAGCACCACCTAGTGGGCATTTAGGTGACCTAAGTAATGGCTTAGTAAAAAATTTCCCTTACAGAAGAGACCATCTATTAAAAAGAAGCAAAACCCAAAGTTCAAAGGATGCTCATTCCCTCTCACTTCATATGAAAATCGTTTTACTGTGACTAATGGTTATTAAGTCTATTAACTGTTGCCCTATACAAATAGTGACTTAAAAATGGGAGAAATATGTCTTTAATTCCAGCACTCGGGAGGCAGAGGCAGGCAGATCTCTGTTGAGTTCTAGGCCAGCCTGGTCTATAGAGTGAGTTCCAGGACAGCCAGAGTTACAACAGAGAGAGGAACCCTGTCTTGAAAAACCACAAAGTAGGAGTGGGCAGGAGAGAAATATTTGTAAATTAAATATCTGTTAAGGATTCATATCTGGAACTCCAGGAAAATTCCTACAACAAAAAACCCACCTGAATAAAAATGGACTTAAATAGGCATTTCTCCAGGGAGTTACATAAATGATCAATAAGCACATTAAAAAAAAAAATCAACATAACCAACCAAGAAAATGCAGGAAAAAAACCCACAATACAACTTCTCATTCATCAATGATGGGTATCATTAAAAAAATAAAAGAAACCAGTAACTAGTAAGTGTTGGCAAGGATGTAGAAGAAGATGAAAACTCATACTGGTGGGAACATAAAATGATACGGTTGCTATGGAGACGTTATAGTAGTTTCTTAAGAAAGAAAAAACAGAATTACTGTATGATCTAATGGTTCTATTTCTGGGCACATTCTTAAAAGAATTGAAAGTAGGAAATCAAAAGAGTCAACCTGAGCTCACAGTAGGAGGCTAAAGAAGGAAGCCACTGAAGTACTCACTGAAGGATGAATAAAACTGATGCACTGCCACAAAGGAGTAAGATGCAATTTCAAACAGGAGTGAGATGTGCGCATATACATGAATGTACACAGTGCATCACGAATCATGAACTAACTGTGTAAAGTAAAATAAGCCAGTCAGAAGAACAATACTGCATGATTCCACTTATCAGAGAAACCTAGGATGGTAGGATTCATACATAGAGAAGAAAGGTGGATTTATTGTGTATGCATGTGTAGATTCAGTTTGGGAAGATGAAGACGTTCTAGACACTGGTGGCAGCAACAGCTGCACAACAACGTGAATGTTCACAGTGATTCTGAACTATACACTACACTTAAAAATGGGCACAATAATAAATTTTATCTGTGTAAACTATAAAGATACTTCTCAGTGTGAGGTTGAAATAAAGCCTTTTTCTAAATCTGTGTATGTATTTATATGCTCGTGTGAGGTATGTTCACATGTGTAGAGAGGCTAGAGGTTGATGTTGGGTGTCATCTTCTATCTAAAGCTGCTGCTGAAGAAGAAAACCATGTCTTTGTTCCCTTACAGCTATTTTATGTAACCCTTCCCCATTATTTCTCAGTGTTTTCTAGCTTAAATCCACCATTAGTTTATAAGACATACAGCTCAAAGAGTAGATTGCACTTGGTAACTACCAAAGTGTCTCAAAGGGGAAATGTCTCCTCCTAAGAAGTCAGAAGAAAATAAACACCACCTTAGTCCTTCGTAGTTTTTAACTAATAATGAACTTGGGAATGGGGGTGGAGGGAGCTAAGACAGTCTGTTTTCCTTTGAGTCTGACCCAGGTGAGAGAAATGTGCTTATTTCTTATGCAAATGCCCAGCCTGGTGGGCTATGGGTATGGATGCCGAGGTGTTCAGATACTGTGGCTGATTATAAAATGCTCTGTGGCTACCAGCAGCAGTCCAAGTGTGTCTATACAAGTAACAACTGGAGATGTCATACACAGGGTTACACAATACTCTTGTAAAGAATTACTGCTTAAAGCAAATGCACTTTGCTCTAGTTTGCAGCAAGTTATTCATCTGAGGGTCTACAAAAGGCATAGCTCATCAACCAAGAGTAAGACAGGTACTTTGTTACAGTAAGTCCCTCCCAGTGCCCTTCTTTTCCAAATGATCTCTGCTCTCCTGCATCTTCTGTGAAGTTAAGTGTTCAAAATCAATTTTTCAGATTTCTCCATGAGGCTTGTAGTAAAATAGAATGAGAATACTGACATCAAGAGAAGTATTTCTTTTCTGGTTTTAATATAAAAAGAAAAATCAAGATGACAAAGTTGCCTAAAAGTGAAGAAACAATTTCTATGTCAAAGTGGTCTGTTTTCATAGGGTTTTATTTTGATTTTAGCCGGGTTTTATTTTTATTTTAGCCTAGCCTAACACCTAATCAAGACTGCTAAATCTTGAAGTCATACAGCCTACCTTACTACCATCTGTCCCTTCTGCATGGGGCCCTGGAGAAAATTCCTGTATGTGAGGAATTCACTAAGTTTTAATGCTTTGAAGTTGGTGCTTTTATGCTCGGGCTCTAGATAAATTACAAAATTTCAAAGGAGACTATAGTTTTATCTTCCTAGATCAGATATTATCGTCATCATAATATAACAATCACTTATGTAACACTGACGATGTGCCACTGGCTGTCCTGAGCATTTCATGTGTTTAGTGATGGAGTGAACCTTTCCTATAACCCAAATTCAGCTGAATAAACTAAGACCTGAGAGTCTCAAAGAGTAGGTGGGAGTTGATCTGGGAGTTGAAGCCGTGCAGTCTGGCCGCAGCACCTGAGCTCCTAACTACTGTATACAACTGCCCTGTTAGAATTCGAGGCACTTTTTGCATTGTTAGGAGAAATGAACACTGAATAATCAAGGAAAGCCCTAAGGTCTTCAAGCCTCAAATTGCTCTTCTGTAATATGGCTTCATGCTAGGAAATTGTATAGACTGCCCTGTGCCTGAACCGTAGTGAATGTTCAACAAATAGGAAGCCCTGAAGCTGTATGTCTCTGTGATGGCTCACCAAGGATGACAAAGAGGCATAATCATAGGTACAAACCTTTCCAGATCTCCACAGAGGGAACCACTGTCATATCCAGTGCCATACTCAACAGTGGAACCCCAAGCATCTGAGCTCAGGTGTTTTTACTGATTCAGGACTTCTCACGTGCAGATCATTAGCAACCAAATCCCCCGCCACAGAAATCCAACACCTGCAGACAATACAAAACGCTAAAACCTAGAAAGCTCCTCACCCAACACTGCATAAAACAATTATTTTATACATAACTTAAAATAAACTATCATATTTCCTCTTTTCTGTTTAAAAAATTGCTTTACCTTTACAACACAATTTAACACTACACTAGCAAAACTATTATTTATAAGAGAAACAATCACAAGGTCAGGCTACAGGTGCCAGAACAATTGGACCTGACCAAATCATAGCCATCTGCATCAAGCATTCCAAATTCAGCTCATAAACATCTACCACACCTGGGATGGGAACATAAATCTAGTCCAAATGCCATTTTGCATTTTTAAAGAAAGTTCCACTACACCTGGAGCCTTCCCACACCATGTTCAACTGAGGGCCAGAAAATTCTTCTCTTTAGCCTGCTAATCAGCAATACGTTGTGGAACCAACAGTGGGCTTGGGACCTGCAGTCACTGCCCAGAGGTGTTCCTGTCTTGACACTAAGTGCTTCACACTGCTAGTTTCTAACACAGCCACCAGTCAAAGCAGACTGGCCCTTAAAGCAGCAAAACACTTTCTGTGAGGCATCTCTTTATTCTGAGAAATGTTTTTTGAAGCCTATCAGTAGACTTTCAGGTTAGGAACTTGTTCTACGAGTTCTGCTTCAGGGCTGTTTTAAACCACTTTGAGGTGTTCTAAGCCAACCGGTCATCTTGAGTGAGAAGTGGGTCCTAGACTTGCCCAGTGGAAAACTTACGGTACTGGAATTATAAAAGACTTTTTTGCAAGACATCCTTCATTTGTCTACTGAAGCTCTGAGTAGAGTTTCTGACTGGAAGGTAAAGTCTCAGTGAATCTCCCCTATGGCAACTGGAATGAAAACACCAATAACATGCTTCGTCCGTGCCAGTGATGTTTCCAGGGTCTATGTTCTAGGGAAGGGCTAAGCTTCTGTTACCGAAGTTCTGCTGGACGAGCACCCAGACCAAACAGCTCAGCAATGTTTCTAAGAACAAACTGGCCAAACATACTAGAAAGGGTGGGAGAAAGGGTGCCGGGGAGAGGAAAACTTCACTCAGCACTCACGGAGTCCTTATACTCCAGGTCAGAAGCTCAGAAAAGGTACGTGATTTCTCCCTAATCAAAGAGTCACTGAGAGAACACAGGGTGTGATGACTTCAGGAAAAACTACCTTGTCAGAACAGAACACAGACAGATAGGGTACTAATGGGTACAGCATGTCTGGGTAATAAAACACCAGAAAGGCCAGTCTTTCCTCATAAAGATGCATACTACTGAAAGAGACTGAGCAGTCACAGCAGAGATTGAGACATTTCATGTTAGATTTCGAATCTGGCATCTGGACTGAATATTAAGAACTTAAAATTAACCTGAGGGCTTAAAGTTTCTATGTGAATTTATAAACAAGGATTAACTTTAGAACTTAGCTTTAGCTTTTTAAAAAGGTGTTCATTGTTTGAATGAAGAGACAACATCTAATGACAGGGACTCATTTACTGGCTAACAGCAAAAAGAATGATTTTTATCCAGCTACATGCTTGCACACTTATTATATGCCCAACACCTGCAGGGTTTGTGGAAGGACAGGCAAAGGCATCACTTCCCACTGCAAGCTGCTCCACTCTCCCAAGAAAAACTGAGACCAGATCAGTCAAGCTCAGTGAAACACAGATGGGCATCATGTTGGAAGAATTTAGATTCTGTGCTGCCTTTTGTCAGCAAGTATTTCAGGGATGTGGAGACAGTGAGGAGATGGGGGGGGTGGGGTATATATTAAGCTCCAAGTCAGGACTGCCCTGGCTCAATGACAGTTTCCAAATGATCTCACTGGGCATACTGGCCCAATACCATAGGAGAAGCAAGGCATAGATCAATTGCAAATTACAGCATGTATTAATATAGTGTACATTAATCCAGAGGAACACGGTTAATACAATTTTAAAATCAAAACAAAGGAGCATCACATAATGAATGATGCACTTATAACTGTAAAAAGCTGCATGTTTCCTCTTTCTCCCATTGCCTGAACTGAAACAGAACAGAGAACAGTCTGAACAATAAGCAATTTACCTTCTCTCTGACTGTCGTGCGCATGTGCGCAAGCGTACACACACACACACACACGCACACACAGACAGACACACACACACACTGTATAATAGAACTTGCATGATGGTATATGCCTATAATACTGGTCCTTGGGAAGTGGAGGCAGGATTGGGAATTCACTCAAGGACATCCTTGGCTACATATGAATTTGAGGTTAGCCTAGAGTGCATGAGACCCTGTCTCAGCTAACCAACCCACCCACCTACCACAAAGTAAAAACAAAAATTTCATAAAACAGTAATTCTTCTGAGTATAATATTCCTTGGTACTTGCTACTCAGCAGCATTGAAATCTAACCCATTTCACTTTCTTAAAGATGCTATTCATGATTCAACACATAGAACCCACAACCCAAAAAGAGTTTCCACTCATTCAATGTGTTAAGACACACATTTTGGAAATCTGTGGTGATCTGAATGGCCCCCATAGGCTCAGAAAGTATAACTGTTTGGAAGGATTATGAGATGTGGCCTTGTTGGGAGAAGTGTATTGGAGAAGCCCATTGGAGGCAGGCTTTGAGGTTTCAAAAGCCCAAGCCAGGCCCACTGTCTCCCTTTCCTTTACCCAACCCCTTACAGGTTGGAATGTAGCCCTCAGCTACTTCGTCAGCACTATGCCTGCCTACTGCCCAGCGCCCTGCCATGATGACAATGGACTAAGCCTCTGAAACTATAAGCAAAGCCCCCAATTAAATGCCTTCTTTTATAAGAGCGGCCTTGGTCACAGTTTCTCTTCACAGCAACAGAACAGTGACTAAGCCACAGGTACTGTTGCTCCTTTCCAGGTTCACTTTTCACTGTATCTCCCAAAGTCTCTTAATAATACATTGTCTCTGTCTCCTCAGGTCACTCGCTCAAAGATAATCCTAGTATTGTACCATGCTCCCTTTTCCTTAGACTTTGCATTTTCAAGTTGGGGTGTACTTTAGTCTATTTTTCCTTGCTGTAACAAAATATCACAAGCTAAATAGTTCATGAGAGGATGTTCTTAGCTCAGTTTGGAGACTGTAATTCCAAGATGATGTAGTCTATCAATGTGGCCGCCAGTCTTGTTCTTTTACAACAGAGGCCAACATTGATTTTTTTTTCCCAACAGAGGTCCCTCAGTAACATACCACCTTCAAATAGATTCCTCCTCTAAAAAGTTCTAACACTTGTTAGTATTATCACACTGGGAACCAAGCTTCTAACACTCAAACTCCTGAGGATAACTTAAGCCATACCTAAATGAGGATAGAGTGGACTGTTCCATTGTTCTTGGGTTATTAGACTAAGAAGACATGTTTCAGGACTCAGACAATAAAGGAGAGCCCAAACCAATTCCTAGTTCAGGGTTTGGTTTGGTAAAAGCAGCAGCCCTTTTAATTCTTCCTGTTTCCATGGGCCACTATGAGCTCTGGCCACAATGTTATGACTAATACAAACACACTAATCAATCAAACATACAGAGGCAACAAACAGTAGCTAGAAGACTTAACGTGTAGAGGACAAGGATGTCTGCTCTAAAATAATGTCTTCAAGATAGTAATGGAATCTGTATCTATGAAAACCACGGTCACCTAAACAAGACCTGAAAAATGACAATACCAACTGACATGCCAACACAGAGGGGAGAAATCTCACAAGGTCCCTCCTCTAGCTGAAAAGCTACAGGTAATTATGGCTACTGAGAGGGGAAAATTCAGTCTTTTCCGTAGACAAGTCACTATTATGGGTTATCTAATCTCAAGTGGAAAGCCCTAAACACAAGTGCATATGAGCAACGCTAATGAATTCAGCAGGCTGTATTAATATATACACACACATAACAATAATAAAAGAGGTCATGAATTTGAGAGGGAGTTGGGGGAATGACACAGGAGGAGTTGGAGAGGTAGAAATGATGATGTAAATATAGTACTCATGTATGAAATTTCTAAAAACAAAATATAAAAAACTGGGCTGAAGAGATAGCTGCTCTTCCAGAGGACCTGGAATTCAATTCCCAGCACCCACAGGGCAACTCACAGCCACCTGTAACTCCAGTCCCAGGGGATCTGATGCCCTCTTTTGGCCTCCACAGGTGCTGCATGCATGTGGTTCACAGATATGCATGCAGGCAAAACACACATACACATAAAAATAAATAAAATTACAGAAAAATTAAGTTAGAAAAAAGCAACAAAATTATATCAATAAGTAGATGTATCTTAAAAGCCTTATTTTTTTTCATTTTCTACCTTTTCTAAGACAAAGGCTTTCATGCTTTCAGCCTTTGCAGTGTTTTTCTCATACCCAAATCTTGATAATGATTAAATCTAATAGAATGAGAGTGCTCTCTTAAGTCTGAATTAGCAGATGATGATGTTTAGAAATGGAAACTACATTATTTTCACCATGAAAATTATTATGTATTTATGTGTTCCAGGCAGTCTATATATTACCTATTTTAATAATCCTCACAACACAAAGACAAATAATATCACAGTCACAGTTTGAATCTGCAATGTCCCCCACAGGTTCATCTTCCGGATTCCCAGTTGCCAGCTTGTGATCCCATTTTGGATAGCGTAGAGCCTTTGAGAAGTGGTAAAAGTGAAACCCTTTATCCTGTTCCTGTCTAGCTGTTTCCCTATCTGGTTCCATGTGGAGTCTGCCACGTGTTCCCCGCACCATGAACCCTACCACAACTTCTGCCCTCTGAGCCCAGGAAACCTCCATCCTTCAACTGTTTCTGCACTGCATTCTCTCCCAGAGATAAGAAAAATATCCAATATCCAAGCATTTACATTAAAAGAGTTGACACAGAGACAGTAACTATTTAAGATCACTCAGCCTGTGGGTGGGGCTGTGACTCCACCAGGACAGTGGAGTCTTTCTACTTCCCTGTTACTTAGGGACAGTTTAAAAGTACAACATTGTAAGTGCCCAATGTCCCAGAAAATATATTCCTGTCTTACTATTGTTTATATCTGTGTGTGCTGCATGCACGTGAGTGTACCAGTGTGCAGGCCCAATGACACATGTGGAAGTTAGAGCAGGATACTGGGGGTCTCCCTCATTTTCTCCCTTATTGGCCTTAGACCAGTTGCTTTCAACCTGTGGGTCAAGATCCCTTTGGGGGTCAAATGACCCTTTCACAGGGGTCACCTAAGACCATCTGCATATTAGATATTTATATTATGATTCACAACAGTGAATTACCGTTATAAACTACAAAATTACAGTTATAAAGTGGCAATAAAAATAAGTTTATGCTGGGGTCACTACAACATGAGGAACTGTATTAAAGGGTCACAGCTTTAGGAAGGTTGAGGACCACTGGGCTAGACTAAGGGCACCAGCTCTGCAGAGCTTCCTGTCTCTGCACCACAACATTACAGGTATGCACAGCCACGCCTGGCTTTCTATGTGGATGATCTAGAATCAGGTCTTCATGCTTGGCGGTCCTCCTGTTTGCTCTCACCCTCTGAGTCATTTCCCCAGACTATTCCTTGGTTTTGCTTTTTTTTTTTTTAAATGACACCTCAGACTATATTACTTAGAAATAAAAACAAACAAATAAAAAACTCCATGATTTTAAATTAGAGGTAATACTGTTCTAGTAGATTCAATCAAGGCAATATAAGAAACCCTGAAAATAGCAGTTATACCAGCAGTCTCTGAAGGGCATGTCAGGCAACCTGGACCATTAAATACCTTGCCCAGACATGTGCATGCCTGATTACTTCAAAGAACAGAAAAGTGATGGCTTTAAGTTTTACAGAATGCAGTTATCCTGAAACAAAGTAAGTTCTTCTCTCAAACAAAAGGGAGAAGAAGGTTCTGAAGAGCCCCGCTGGTGAAATCTGCCCATTTGGTGGTCTAGATTCTGGTGGGCTGGGACCTGTAGCATTTCACTGGGAATCTCGAATACTGAGCTGAGATTCTTTGAACTTGTTCCACCTAAAATGAACAAACAAGTGCATGCTGGGATAAATTCTGTACTCATCAGACTGTGTCCCTTACTCTAACTCCTTAATTTGCATCATTTTTATTCGTCAAGCTGTTTTGTCTGCATGTCTGTGCACCACATATGTGCAGTGCCTTTGGAGGCCCAAAGAGAGCCCTGGATCTCCTGAGATTGGAGTTACAGACAACCATGGTTGTGAGGCACCATGGGAATTGAACATGGGTCCTCCAGAAGAACAGTTAGTGCTTTTAACTGCTGAGCCAGCTCTCCATTCTCATTATTTTAAAGTGACTTAGTTTTGAAGATTCTTTAGTACACTGACAGAAAAATGAGTGTTTTCTAATGTGACTAAGCTTCTTTGATTAGACATCTCTATTAATTTCCACATTCATATGTATCTCCATCTTTTCTTGTTGAAAACAATTAATAAAACTCAAAATAACCTCAAGGAGTTTAACTGATAAATTCTAAAAAATATTTCATTTTAAAAATTTCAATCAGTTAATCTATAGTTATTTTCTCATGAGAAATTATAAATGTATAAAATGAATAAAACATAAAATCAAAACTAACCAAACTCTAGCTACTCAGAGATCCCTACTACTCAATCCCTACTAGTAATTTCAATGTAATCTCCAGTCACTTATGAACAGATGTATATAATACAGATCATGTGTATCAATTCTATATAATAAACACCTGCAATCTGGGTCAAGAATCTTCCAGCTTAGGCAATGACAGGGAAAAATCATTATGAAATACCTCAGGTGTCCTTGAGAAATTAACCATCAGAAATCAGACCTTAAACTACTGGGGCATTATCAGAGCCTAATCAGTCTGGGGTCAGGATAAAAGGCCAGCTTCAACCAGCTCTAGCTTTCCATGTGGAAAAGAGAGAGATAGTTATGTCTGATTTACTGGCGGGAATGCAGTCTGAGAACTCTCTTGCAAGGTAATTTCTGTGTTGTGCAAACATGAACATGTATCTACACGAACCTATATGGTATAGTCTACCACATACCCATGCTGTGGGATACAGAACAGCTTTGAGACTATAAACCTAGCATGTAACTGTAGACCACGGACAGCTGTTAACACTGTGGCAACTATTTGCATATCATAACACAGAACAATTCTAGGTGATGGAAGTTTCCAGCACCATTAACAATAGTATTTGAATACCATATAGTATGTTCAGGTTGTCATTATGTGATTATGTAAAATGTGCAAAAATGTCATTATGTGATATGACAATAGTTTATATAAGTAGCCATCTCTCCATGTGTAAGGGACAACAAAGTTATAATATACACGTAAGAGGGATACCAGAGAGATAAGAAAAAAAGGAATAGAAGAACTAGTTGAAGAAATAATGAGTGAGAAATTTCCTCAAACTAATGTCAGACACAAAAGTACAAAATGCCCAGTGAGGTAAATGAGCATGCTTGGTCCTAATAACTATACCTAGCATATTATATTTAAATTTTAGATAATCAAAGAGAAAGAGAAAGAAAAAACTTACCTAATTGGAATCAAAGATAAAAATTACACCATACATCCCCACAGAAACCATTCAAACAAGAAAGAGCATAGAAAAAAATATGGTCTATACTGAGGAAGAAAACCTCAAACTATAATTGTATGACCTATGAAATTATCCTGGCAATGTAGATTTCAGGCAAAAGATTTCCCTGAATAAACAAAATTACAAAAAATATGCTGCATATATTTGAACATTTTTTTTTTCCTGGTGGTAAAGCTTGAAGGCAGGGCCATGCCTGTGTCAGGTAAAAGCTCAACCATTGGATACATCCCAAGCCCCAAAAGAAATATTAAGATGTTCATTTTCCCTTCCTTTATAAAAAAGATATTCCAAGCACTCAAGAGTTAGAGGCAGGAGAATCACCATAAGCTAGAGGCCACCTGATTAACTGTGATCTTTGTAGTTTGTATATGTGTATCTACTTTTAATTAAATAAGCAAAAATAAATTAGTGTAAAAATAAAAGATGAGTTTATGTTTAATATTCTGATTAGCACAAGTCTAGGCCTCTGATTCAAGGTCATATAAGTGGTTATCAGAAATATCTTTCTAATAGCTGGGGATGTTGCTAAGTGGTAGAATGTCAGCCTGCGCAAGGCCCTTGGTTCTACCTTTAAAAAAAATAAAAAAGGAGGAGGAGGAAAGGAGAAGGAAGGAGGAGAAGAAGAAGAAGAAGCAGAAGCAGAAGCAGAAGCAAGGACAACAGAGACGGAGAAGGAAAACAAAAAAATTAAATTGAAGGAGAGTGGAGAATGAGGATAAACAACAGACAAGTGAAAATAAACAGAGAAATGAAAAAAGAAGAGAGGTTTGACACTAGAAGTGAAGTATCTTTCAGGAATGACCTTGTTAATCAGGGCATGAAATAAGCTAAAGATATCAAGCATATAATCCGATTAAGAGCCAATAAAAGGGTTAAAACCAATCCAATTTGTGATCAGAGACTAGCCATGTCAACCTAAGTTCATACTTTTAAATACTTCTAAGTTTCCATCAGGTCTTTCCTGAAGAAAATTTCCAAAAGCTTAGTCCGAATTTTCAAAGCAGAAAATAAATAAATAAATAAATAAATACATACATACATACATACATACACAAATAAATAAATCCAATGTTCAGACTTTGGTTACAACCTTTTAGAGCTACACACACACACACACACACAGACACACACACACACACACAGACACAGTATAGAAGTATATCTAAACTAAATGCATATTCTAGACTAGATTGTTTGAGTCTGAGATCCAATGAACAGAGACATACTGAACTGCTGGGGAAAGTTCTCTGCCCACTACTGTGCATGAATATCATGGGACTCAGAGGTCCAGGGGAGGTATTTCAACACCTAGAAGGAGAATTTTCACTTGCTTCCATGCTATTTGCAATGATAGCTTTTTTGTTCTTCCACTGTGTTGCTAACTCGGTGAGGGAACAGCTTAGCTGTTTTAAAGAGGTACAAATGTGAAGGATCTAAACTCCATTTTTTGGTGTACGTGCAAGGTCCCTTGTCTCAGGTCCTTGTCCTAGGCCCAGTTCAGGCCTGCAGTGTATGCTCAGGCCCCTGACCTGGGCCCAACCCTGCAAGCTAGTAAATCCCAGGAACAGGCCATAAGAACACCCCACCCCACTCTAAGGGCAACCAATCAGAGATGAGGGCAACCACAGTGTAGCTACAAGAATGCAGGAAGGCCTTATCTCAAGGCTGGGTATCTGTGCCTGGTAACCCTCATGACAGGAGGTATGTGAGTGCTTTATCTTGAAATTAGCCAATCCCAAATCAACCCATGTAACTGTCTCACTGACTTCCAATCATATACCCTATTACCTCACCCATGCTGAGATTCTCCTTACAACCTATAAAAAGGCTAGTAGTAAGCCTTTGTCTAGGTAGGCCATTTTACATGGTGCCTGACCCCAGCATGCTGGTTTGCTCTGCAGAATAAAAGTGCCTTTGCTTTTTGCATACGTGCTCTCGCTGGTCCTTGAGGGGCAAATTTTGGACTCAACAGAATGCAATTGTATTTAAAAAGTCTACTCTTTTTACTTATCAGCTGACAACTCCAGGCTCAGCTTGAAGGGTAGATGTCTATGAGAAGCAATTCTGGGAAATCCATCTTGATCAAAGGAAGGACTGGGTTAGGTGCTGGGGAGTACCTTGACACTAACAACAAAACAAAAAACCCAAAACAAAACACTACAAGATAGCTCATTATGACCAGTTCAAACGGACCAATTAAGTTAGATGTGCACATTAAAAAGAAATGTGGAGGCAAAAGTACCTTGGTATGAATATTGTCACGGACCAGAAAGCTAGAGAAATAAAGACCGAAAACCAAGTATGAACACAGAGTGACTGACACTGGCTATCTTCCTGTTCTGGGCTTTCAGAGGCTCTGAAATAATGTGTCTCTGAAAGGATTACAGCAGAATAGTTGGCTGCATGCTGGTATGTTAACACAGGGAAAATACGAGTGAAAAGAGAAGTCAGAAATCAGCGCAGCACTACAACCTTGGTTTGTCTAGCCCACTGGTTCAGACTTATTTCCTTATTTGGAGACAAAGAGAAAGACATTCATTCCCCAAACAATAGGATGGCTGAGAATCTGCACAGACAAAAGCAGAACTGTGTAAAATTACACAGATTAATACACTATATTTGCAAATAACTAAAATACAAGCAAAAGGAAAGAATCTGGAACATTTTTCTCTGTGCGTCTCTGTACCTGTATATACTTGTACATTTGGAGGCTAGTATCAGCCCTTAGCTGCCATCTACCTTTTTGGGGAGGGGGAGTGGGGGTAGGTTCTCTCACAGGCCTGGGGCTTACCAAACTGCCTTGGCTGGATGGCAAGGGATCTGCCTGTACCCACCTTCCCAGAACTGGGATTACTAGCATGTGCCACCATGCTCATCTTTGGATGTGAGTTCTGGGAGTAAACTGAGATCTTCATGTACTTTACTGAACAAATCAGCTTCCCAGCCTGTATAATACTTCTTAGCTACTCTGCTTGTGGTCTACAGTACATTTTTCATGGTTCCGAAGAACAGAAGGAAGGGCTATCAGTGCTCATTCCGAGATTTCACTCATAAATATATACCAAGGGAGGCACAGTCAAGTCTGCTTTGAATTAAAACTATGAACATCACACTTTAAAAGCAAGAACAAACTGCTGGGAATTTATTCTTGTTTTGTCTCACCCAAACCAGGAAGTTTCAGAAACTCGAATCCTGTAGCTGTGAATTACCTTAATGGTTTAAGAGAAGTTGAAGATAATGGCATCTGCATGTTTTACTACAACTGAAAACAAAATAGATCACTCCAATATGAACAAGTTTCTGGAAGTGTACCCAGACATGGGTGCTGGCTATGGGTGGCACTTTCTTGCTATGCCTGAGGATCAGCTCCAATGCTACCATCAGACTTGAAGAACGCCCGAGAAAGGGCTCCAAAGTGGGTGTGACTTACCTCACACAATTAAGAGTCCTAATGGAGAAACGACAACTTGTGCAGGTTACATTTTTGTCAACATGACACAAACTCTGGTCATCTGGGAAAAGGGAATTTCAATTGAGAAAATGCCTTAGTCAGATTGGCCTGTAGGCATTTTCTTGATTACTGATTGCTGTGGGAGGACACAGCTCATTGTGGGTGATGCCATCCCTGGGTAGGTAGTCCTCAGCAGTGTAAGATAGCAAGCTGAGCAAGTCATGGAGAACAAGTCAGTAAGCAGAACATCTCCATGGCCTCTACTTCAGTTCCTCCAAGCTCCTGCCCTGACTTTCTTTCATGATCGACTATAAACTATAACATGAAATAAACCTTTTCCTCCCCAAGTTGCTGTTGGTCGTGGTGTTTATCATAGCAAACTGGGATACAGCTTTATTATTTTAATCTATGGCATAATATATATCACCCTATGAACCAAAGGAACTAGGCTGTGCTTTTAGACAGAATGAATGACAAATTACTGGTAGAAAATTGAAGATGTGTGATAAAAAATGCCACTGAATTAATATACTTTTATATACCAGATTTCGATTATAACGTCAGGTGAAATCTATAATGATCAGATAAAGAACCTGCTGATGTGCTAGACTTAGCTGACAACTTTAGAGAATTGACTTCCTTGCTATTTTGCTAATTTTAAAATTGCAATCTGATTGCCATTAAATCACAAATGCAGTGTATAGACAACATATTACTGTGCATAAAATGTATATTGGTAAACACTTATCTTGATCTTGCTAGTATGTAAACATGTATGTGTCTCTTCTATCTTCTATGTAGGTGATATTTTATTTTAGTGGGTAGCAAACAATATAAGAAATGAGGACCTACATGGCAAAAGTCTTATTGTGTTTGGTCCATGTGCCCTGTTCTGATTTTTTTTAAAAAGGGGGGAGGGGTGTACTTTTTAAGCTCTTTAAGGGCAAAGTTAATGTTTTCTCCTCAAATCTGTATTTGTTTGGCTATCCTGGTACCCACAACACAGTAGTGAAACCACAGGCATGTTAAACTGTGCCTAAACTATGAAATATACTAAAAATACAGACTTTAAGAATTATGGAACAACAGATGGGCATAGGTACAAAGAAGAAAGAGAAAAACAGGAGATAAAATGTAAAAATTCCAAAGGCAATTGCCCAGATTACATTTTGATAACTGATAATCATGTATTTCCTGTGCTTGTAGGCACTTTGCATTTCACCTCAGGGGGTAAGTGGCTGATTAACAGGCCTCAGCTCATTGGCTGATACAAATCCCTGCATATTGGGTATGAACTGAAATGAGATTATTAAGAACTTCAAAAATTAAGCTATCTTAAAAAGACCAAGAAGCCAGGAATTCTTATATGCCTAAAAAAGTGTGTTGACAGTAAATTTTGACATGCCAGATCTTAGTTTAACCAATTTCTGGGGATTTCTCACCTCCTTCTCTCTGTCTTCTACCTTAACGTAATAGTCACTGGTCTATCCACCCTCAAGCTCTGACAGGATTATTAATGGCATCTCCATTCAGACACACACACTCTGAACTCTAGCACAAAGGCTGTTTCCTACACCCCTTAATTATCCTCCATAGTCAACTCTGACTCATCAAACCTCTACTACTCTCAAAATCCATATTTACACCTGTGACCTTTCCTGGCAGCAGAGAAGAGCTCACAATACAGAACCAGTTCTCCAGACAGGTGTGTATAAAGAACAGTTCTTGAATCACTCCTCGCTTGGAAGAGATTACATTACACGACAGTCTAAACAGCACACTAGCACCAGCGAGGCCATGTCACCAGATACTACATGGCTCCACAATGAACTGATTTTGAACCCAGCTACAAAGTTACTCACATCTACCAAGTGAAGGTTCTGCATACCCACTCATCAGGCAATGTTTTAAACAAAATGAAAGCAAAATAAAACAGGTGACTCACTCACACTCCCAATTCTATCCTGCAAGGAAGGCTATGAAACGATCTTGTGATTAGCCCAGGGATTTCCATGATATTTTCATTTTTAGAATCTCTGTACAGTGTTAAAAGTACCAAACAGGTTCTGATTAGATCTGAGCATACAGACCTGTTCATATTCCTGACAGAAAGGCTTTCCATTCTGAGTACACTGTGGGGCTGGTTTCACAGGGTTAGTTATGATTATCAGTGAGATAGCTCAGTGGGTAGAGGAGCTCGGAGTCAAACCTACGAGCCTGAACACTTCCATAGGTTGTCCTCTCATGTCTACCTGTGCACTGCTGTGTGCATGTACTCATGCAGAATAAACACAGTAATGTAATAAGAACTAAAAACATAAATTGAAAAATAAAATCCTGAAATTGTGGTAAAGAAAGTAATTAACTTCAACTCACTCCATTCTCCACATCCTACTTCCTGTCATTTATTTCTATCAGGTAATAAAATGATAAATCACCATCTATTCAAAGAGCACTTACCTCATTGTCTGATTCCACAAGAACTTGATCATATTCACTAAGCGCTACTAGAAACATGATCGAAGTGACATTTTCAAAGCAGTGTATCCATTTTCTTCTCTCTGATCTTTGGCCCCCTACATCGACCATTCTGCAAGGTTAACAATATTCATATTAATAACATAAAGAAAAACCTAAGAATATCAATATAAATACTACTAGCAAACTAGGGAAAATTCACTACTTGAAAGACAATGACTTTCAAATTGATTAATGCTTATTTATCGATTATCTATTAATTGTCTGTTGCCTGTTGGAAATAAGGTTTGATAGGTACTAAACCTCTGGGGTTACTGAACAGTTACTAGATATGTGTGAAAATTGTAATTATGTAAACATTCCTTATCTGTGCCAAGCAAAATGTTTTATTAAATTATATACTGCAGAGGAAAATATACAGCGTTTTTATACTAAGCACAAATAATGAATAATAAATTTCACTTTCATTTCCTAGATGGTCAGAGTGAAGATCCTCAGGTGTTACTTGAGGATGCCAGGAATGACCATGGATATGTTTAAAGGATATAGAGGCCATATATTTCCATACAAGGAGGGTACTAAATATAAACATGATCCCACTTATGCTTCCTTCTGTAGGATAAGAATTCGAGGCTCTTTTTCTTTCTTTCAATATTAGCAATAATTTAGGACAGGTCCAACCATATCAGGCAACATGGAACAATCAGTCTTGTTCACAACCAACTTGCCACTTTGCTGGAAATTAAGTGTGGTGTAAGACATCAAACGTTACATAGTGCCACACAGGGGCAGCCTCTGAATCATTTCCTGGATTTGCTTTTAATGCATTCACTCTGTACTTAGTTAGCCTCAGACACCAGGACTGGCACCAAGAATGAAGTAGAAATATGTATGTGCACTTAGCTAGCAGTGCCTGACATTGAATCAGCTCCTACAAATTGGTGAACCAGATCTTGATGGATGCACACAGCATTTAGAGGAAAGAAGTCTCAGAAAATGATAAGACCTGGTATGCAAGTGTCAGCACAGTGCTCTTTAAGAACCCGTTGAACACAATGCTTGCTCTTGGTGTTTTCCTGATTCCCCACACTAAATCTAAAGGAAGAACTCAAAGAACGTCTGTTTTTTTGTTTCTTGTATCTTTCTGTGTGTGCACATGTGTGTATGCACACATATATGTGTATGTTTGTGTGGAGGACAGAAGATGACCATCAGGTGTCTTCCTGTATTCCTCTTCACCTTGTTTTTTGAGATAGGGTCTCTTACTGAACCCAGAGCTCATCAACTGCCCCAAAATCTCAGGGACCTTTGTGTCTTTGCACCTTCTACTCTCAGGCCTTGGGTTACAGGCATGCACCCACCACACCTGGATTTTTATGTGGGTCATGGAGATCCACACAGAAAGCACTTTATTGACTGAGCTATCATCCTATTTCATTCTATTTCTATTTGTAACATGCAAAGTTAGAGAAGTGAGATCAGAGGGGCAAAACACTGAGTCCATAAGACCTGTGAGCTATGGACATCAAAGGTGGAACCTTTTAAAGATATTAAACGGCTGGCTCCGCCCCAGTGCCACTGTGTGAAAATATGTTACCTATTTACATGGAACTCCTATTCAAGGAAGTGCTGTAGGGACCCAATGCTATGTATCTAAGGATGACAGGAAATTAGACAATGAAGTTGTTACTTCCATTGCAGTGGCAAAAAGTATCCTTCAATACAAGTGCACAAAAAGTGTCAAGAATAAGATGTGATAGTAATAGGTTTTTTAAACTAATAGCAAAGCAACCAAGATGTGAAAATCCCCAAGAAGTACTGTATGTTTTTTGAAAAATTTCTGCAATATGGTTATAAAAGTAAGAAAATATGGCTGTCCCAAAGACACCCAGATGTTACAAACTCAAAATATGTAATACAGAAAGCTGGCCCCAGGAACCTTGGTGCAATCTTAATGCACCCATTATAGATGAAAAAAACAGAGGCTCACAAGTATTTTCAAAGTGCTACCTACTTCACAGCCATGTGCTTTTGAGCAGTGTGTGGTGGCAAGATTATAACTTATATGCAAAGAATGAATAGAATAAAAAAATATGGTGTGTTGGCAAGAAACAGCATAGCACATGTCAGGTTGAGTCCCACAGCAGAGGCATGCTGCAGGGGGAGCTACATGAAGGCTGCTCACAGTCTCTTGCACAGGCTCATTATGAGTAGGCTCTCTTGAGAGTCAAAGACATCACACGTAGCTCCTTTCCTCAAAGCTGCAAGTGGTTTACATTCTAACTAAAAGTACAATTAAGTGATTGTGAAATAGGAAAATGAAAATGTACTAGTATTGTTTTTCTCGCCTTAAAAAATGTTTTAGTTGAAACAGGCAAACTGCAGCAGTGAACAAGGAAATAATAAATTTCCATTTTACTTTGCCATATCAATTTATATTAACTTAATTACCCACTTTTAAAATCATGAATTTTGAAAACTCTCAAGTTTTATTAAATAAATGTAAAACAGCATGACTTTTTATTGGTACCGAGAAATTCTGCATTGGGACCAAACAACATGGAGAAAATATCAGTATGGAAGTTTTCAATGGAAGGCATGGTGGGTCCTGTCTAAAATCCCATGAACTGGGAGGCTGAGACAGAAGGATTGTTGTGACTTCAAGGCTAGTCTGGGCTACAGAGTAAGACTCTATCTCAAAAGAAAAGTAAGTTTCTGAAAAAAAATATAATTGCTATTACTGATAGGATTGTATGACAATTTGTATCTTACAAAATTCTAAAAATATACCCAGTGTCCTCAGATAAAATTTTATATATATACACATATGCATATACATATATATGTATATGTGACTCATGTTTGAGCATCTGTTTTACCACAAGTAACTAAGGTTTCACTAATTTGCCTGGTGATTTAGATGAAAATGAAAATTCCAGAACATCTTTCTGTTGCTTCCTCTTTCATTGATACATTATTTCCGTTGCATATCCAACGATGAAAACCCATACAAAGCTGCTGGCTTTAAATTCTGTATGTAGGCGTTATGGACTCAGATACTACCTGAAAATGACACTTTGTAAGTCAAAAGGGTATTCGATGATCCCTGTGGTGGGGACTCGAACTCTAAGCACGTCTTGTTGTGTAGGCAGATAGGAAGGATCGGCTACACGGTCCAAGTCGTTCAGATAGCTAGAAGAGGGAAGACACGAGAATGTCAGTCACCACCCTCCAAATCCATGAAAGGGAAAGGGCAAAACGAGTCACGGAGGGAGGAAAACCTATCGGAAAGTGACAGGCTGTAAAGCAAGGTCAACCTTGCTCAGAGGATGGCGCTCCATGGGGCTGTAGCCTACTCACCACATTCCCATTCCACTGTCAACTGGAACTCAAAAGTAAGGGAGAGCTGGTACAAATTAGACTCCTATACTCTATTTGTTTAGCAGGCTTGGTGGGTAATTCAAGACTTAAATAAAGTTTTTAATTATTTATACAAATTATTTTTGCATAATAGCCATATAATAAAGCTGATTGTAAGGGTCAGGGTTTATCTTTTTCTTTGTTTGCAGAACATCAATCTTTTCCTGGAATTAATCTTCTGAATTCCCCTGAGAGAAGACAGGCAGCAGCACACTATGTCTTTAAATATGTCCACAGCACAAGACATCTGTTATTTATACAAAGCCACGAGACTTTAAGTTATGGTAATAATAATGCCTAAGGTCAGAAACTCTTCTTTAGAGTCACCTACCTACCCCAACTTTAAAAATACCTGGCCATGATACCTACACTTCCTTGAGGGAGAGGGGAATCAAACATTTCATTTTTTTGTTGAAATAATTTTGGATTCACAACAGACTTCAAATTATCACAGAGAATTTCTTGCATAAATCCTTTAATTGGCTTTCCCTTAATGATATATCTATCTTATATATCTATATATTTACCTATCTATATTACATTAATTATCAATGCTATCAAAATCAGAAAACTCATATTATTTACAAAACTACAGACTTTAGTTATGTGTATTCATACATATATTATGCATATGAGTGTGTGTGTGTGTGTGTGTGTGTTACACAGTCTACGAGATTTTGCCACATGGAGATAGATATCTGTGTAATCACCACCACAACCAGGGCACAGGACTTTCCACTTGGCATAAAAAAACTAACTTGTGTTATTACTACTAATCCTAACCCTGGCAATTACACATTCACCATCAGTATGATTCTGTCATTTCTAAAACTATCCCACTCACTTTCTACTCTCTTAAAGTGTAGAATGTAAGTGGTAATGTCAAAAATGACACAATTTGACAGAACTGATGACAGCCAGGTGGAAAACACTGTTCTGAGAAGCATCTTCATGATTTCAAAGAGAAAGCATGCTGTCTCTGCCCTGGAAATGATGAAGCACAAAAATGGCTTCAAAACACATGGCTACAAAGTATATAAACAAAGGGACTAACCTATGAGTAAGAGGAAGCAACAGAACTGGAAGGAATCATATCTTCAGCTCCATAATGGCCACAAACAAGATACAATGAATTTGAATGTTTGGTGTACTCAGTAGTTACAACTCAGTAAAAAACAAAACAAAACAAACAAACAAAAAAACCACTCAGCTGACAGAATCTATCTGGGAGAAGAGTGTTTTTTCTCCAACATGTCTTTATTTCAGCTTTAGTGCCAAGAAAATAGTATTCAGCCACTCTTTGTTGGATGGATGGATTTCATATACAGAGATTGAGTTTGAGCATTAAATCTTTTAGCATTTAATTCTTATTACTGGAGTTTATGAGTGAAATGCAAATTTGAAACTGAATGCTAAAAGGAAAAGTATGTTAAACTGATAAGATTCACAGACTCATATAACAGTAAATAATAATACTTTAACAAGGAAGTAAAATTACTGCTTCATTGGAAGTGTATCAGTCATTTAAGGCAAGAGTAGCCTAGAATTACTATAGCAAAGCAGCCAGTTCATACTCCAGGGCCTCATTCCAGACACATCAACACTTTTGTAGCCAGCAATTAGCTCTCTGCTGACTAGCAAGACCTGCTTTATACCTTCAATTATTATAAAACTGGCTAGAGGACAAGGGGTTGGGGTTACTGGGAGAATACAAGTGTAAAGCTATATTTTAGTGAATCTTGGCATAGCCCTGGAGTCATCTGATGGGATTAACACGCCCATATTCTTGAAGCTGACTGTATCTCCTCCACAGATAAAGAGGCTCACATCAGATGCAAAAGAAAATGCAACTTTCTAATTGATCAGACCCTTGATTTGAAAAATTTAAGCATATATGCTAAAATCTACGTGATTGTCATTTATATACAAGAACTTAGCAATTTCAGAGAAATCAAAGAACTCTGCATTTACAGTGGCAAGATCAAAATGAAACTAAGGAATATGCCGCCACTCTAGTTAAGTCACATGCACACAGGTCAGAACAGAGGCTTGTTAACTGTTGCATACATGAGCTGCGGTAGTCTAGAGGGAAAGGCAAATTGTGGCTTTGTTTTCTAAAGATGAATCAAGAGTAACCAATGCTGCTAGCATATTTTCAAGGTCAGATGCATGTTAACCAGGGATAAAGAATCAGTACACGGAGTGGTAATTTATCTGTCAAACTGAGCTGTAGGAATACTGACTACATCCTTCCAATCAGGAAGGGTGCCCTGAGCTCCCTAAAAATATGTGTGTAACATGGAGTCAAGGTATGTACCTGCAACTGGAAGCCACTCGAAAAGGCTGTGAGCATCCACCCTACAAAACTGTCACGGAGTTGTCTCCAGACATTCACATTGTGAGGACTCTCTTCCTTCTTCATCCTTCCTATAGCTCATACTGAGTAACAACTGCTTAAACTGAACATTCGCCACCTGCAAAGTTCTGTTCTGCCTCAATGTTGTCACAATCATGACAAGAAAATGGCCTTTTAAAATGTTCCATACAAACTAAAGACATGACTCAGTAAGAGCACTAGCTGCTCTTCCAGAGGACTAGGTTCAATTCTCAACATCCACTTAGCAGCTCTAACACTCCAGTTCTATAGAACTTGATGCCTTCTCTGGCTTCTGTGGGCACTAGGCATGCATGTGGTACACAGACATACATGCAGACAAAACACTCATACACATAAAGTAAGTAGGTCTTTCAAAGAAGTTCTATACATTTCTGATTAAGTTAAAAGTAAGTGATCCTTACTGGACAGTATGCTTTGCCACAGTTGGAGGGTGTAGAAAAAGGCTCACTTCACTTGGGGCGGAAAGCTAAATTGGTATAGTTTAGCAAAAAGACAAGGCTGAAAAGAACAGTATCCATGTTTGCTACTTGCCGCACACACCACCTACACTCAAAACAAACCATACCAGACAGACCCCAAACAAAAGCAATGGAAAAACAAGACAAAATCACCAAACAAAAGATGCACAATCTGTCTATATAATTTTCTACTGAGTAGCTCAGAATATACAATACTGAAGACACAATTTGCAAAGCAAAGAAGAATAGATAAGCGAGAACTCCATCTCTCACTGCCCAGAAAGGGTTAACATGAACAACTTGTGCCTGCAGAGCCCCAACTCACTTGCCCTACCATGGCTTGGCAAACATGATTCAGAAAAACTCAGGGCGTTTTTTTGTTGTTGTTTGTTTGTTTGTTTTTTTTTTTTTTTGCACTTCATGTTGGCCGGGGAGGGGATTTACTTTGTATCCCTAGAAGTGGGATTCTAGTATAATAAGTATGTCTTCTTCATTTATGCCTGCCATATTTTGAGAGGAAGTAATAATCTCTAATCTCTGTACTTTCCATTGAAGTATTTCATATTCCCAGGAAACACTGATGGAAAATGGGGGGGGGTGGGTGGGTTCATGTTGTATTATTCCATTCATTTAACCTTTTAAAAAGAAACACTGAGGCCTGAACAAATTTATATTGCAGAGTAAATTCAGAGAGTTAATTATAGTCATATAATTTGTTTTGTAAGACTGATTCTGAGTGGCTGCTGAGGTCATTCTCAGAGTGTTGCTATGGTGATGGCACAGGTACATTGCCAAGGCAATGCATGTGTAAAAGGTAGCTGGCAGAAGCTCTTTCTTGATGTCAAGGACAGGAAGGCGTCATGGTATACATGGTACTTAATTATCTGGGAGATATGCCATGCCTAAGAGTCTTTTAGAAAAGTAAGCTTAGCTGTTTAAGCTCTCCTTACTCCCATCCTTTAAAGGCCTTCGATGACTTTCTGCTCCACTGAGACACTGAATAGCTTGATACTTGTTAATTAACAATATTCAGCCTTCTTCCACATGTTTTCAAATTCAGTGGTCAGGATCCATGATGAGCTTTGTCTGTGGCTGTATTACCAACACTTGGCTGAGAGCCTGGACCACACATAACAGGTATTCAATGTGTCATCCAAATTAAAACTATTTTATGGGAAATGCTGCAGTGGCTAGGCAAGTTACACTCCTTAGGAACAAGCATAGGAGCCAGGGGGTAGTTAGCTACCCATCTTTATGTAATTATACTTCTGGGATATAGCTGGCCTGCATTATGTAAAACTAAATTCTGAATTAAAATGCCTCTGACAAATTTAAATACAACAGAGGAAGGAAAGGCACCATTGGTTTAACTTCATTTAGGAGATATCCTTCCTGCTCTTAGGTCCTGGCCTCAGGATGATATAATTTACATAAGCATACTCATCAGTGTGCAGGTCCCAGGCTTTGAATTTTATCTAATCCAGTGAAAACTGAGAAGGTTGAATCTATCAACAGACATTTTCAATATGAGCTCTTTGAAGGAATGAAATCATAGAGGCTTTTGTTGTCTTCAGTCAAGAGTGAGGCAACAAAGAGACACGTTTAGTAATCCAGTAGTTCCTTTACCATAGCAAAACACAAAGTCATCTGGAGTTTTAACACCACACTGGCCTTGGAGCATTAGAGTAGAAGGTAAGGATATGAAAATTTTTGGATAAGATTCATGAATTATGCAAGGAGTTTGCCAACACATGTGAAGAACCCCAGGTTTGTTTTTTGGTTTTTGTTTTTTTTTTGATTCAGTCATCTTCTGGGAACTCATCACAAAGCTTCAAGTGATAATCCACAAACATCTTCCTGAAGTATGTTTGAGTACATGAAAAAATGAAGGCGATCATGCCCGTCAGTCTGTTTAGTCAGCGTTGCATTCGTCTCACAATTAACTTCAGGATCATCCCTGGCTGCAAAAAATACCAAGATTGGAAAAAGTAAAGCTGAAACTTCCCTAAATAATATGACCAAATTAAATCTGACTTTCCCCCCACCTGTTTGGGATATGATTCTAACTGATCATTAATTTTAATGGCAGTCTGTCAATAACAAATTTGAGTCAACAATCAAGTTTGATTTAAGCTCCAACCTGATATGTAATAAAGTTATTTCTAAAGATCATTTCAAAATTAAATTGAAAACCCCACTACTGAGACCAGAAGGGTAACTTTAAACAAGAAAAAAAAAAAGTGCTTTCTTTTTTTTAAAAAAAAACAAATGAAAGCAACCCAGAATAAGAATTGGTGATATGAGTAAAATATATCAGGATAGTTGGCATTAATTTTTTTTTAAATAAAAGTTAGAGGTATGCAACCCTAGCAATTACACCATAAAGAAAAAAAATTACCTGTGTAGTAAGTATGAAAAGAAGTTTCTGGCATGTGGTGCAAACCCACTAAACACAACAAAATAAAACAATGTCTTGGGGCATTAAGAGCATGCTCGTGGGTGTGTGTTTGAACTAGGGGGTTTTAAATCCCTATTAAGTGTCTCCATGGCAAGGCTGCCATGTAACAGATTTGCAGTTCAAGTTCTATATGAAGTTGGAACTGTGGCACAGAAAAATGATTCTGGGTAGGTTTTATATTTTTAATTATTAAAAAGAAGGTTACAAAAACTAGGTCGCCTTCATTAAAAAAAATTAACAAGACCTCATTGTGAGAGGACCTGTCTCTTGGGAGGAAGAAGCTAGATCATGCCATGAGATCCCATCTGACACTGTCAAAGCAGTGAAGGCAAGGAAAAGCCAGAAATACAAGCTCCATACAGACACTGTATGAACACAAAATTCCAAAGGAAAAGAGTTGGTTTTTGTTTTTTTTTTTTTTTTTTTGCGGGGAGGTAGGCGCGGGGGTTAAAACAAAACACCACCACCACCACAGCACCACCATCAAAAACCCACCAAAACATTGTTAGAATTTAGAATTATTTTTAAAAAACAGATCAGTGATAATTCTACAAAACTACTACCACAAGGCAAGGTCCAAAAGGAGGTTTGGGGGCCAGGATCCAAGCAAGCCTTTCCCTTTTCTGACCTGAGTTGGCCAGGAATCAGGTTCAGCTGGCTAGCTGCATGGGATTACTCATTACACAAGCATGTCCATTTCTGAAGAGCTAATTGGGTAGAAGGAAAATTAACATTCCTCATGACTAGTGTTCAGTGACCAGTAGCATTTATTACAGGTAGTTTTGTCCATAAGGTTGTTTGCTTTTCACAGGAATCCCAAGTGTAACACAAAGACCACAGAGTGGTGGCTGCAGGGTTATGAGCCAGGTTCTTGAGAACTCATCAAGGGAGAGCACTCTCTGCAATAAAGAGAACCTGAAGGGATACTGTGCTCCAACTTTCTTTGACCAAAGAACTAAGACAATCACAAAGTATTTTTTCCCTCAATAAATATCCTGAGTATCTTGAAAAGAGCTTATCCCGGCACTTAGGAAAGACATTCAGCATCTTAATTTTATATCCAGATAGCTCTTCAAAATGGTTATCAAAAAGAGACTCCCAATGAGCCATGAACAGAACAAGTGACTCTATGTGTGCCAGGAAGACTCCAATGTCGCCACCAAGATGAGGCTACAGGCAATAGATTCACAACTACATTGCACAAACAAATCAAGCTCACAATTAGATAAGAACACAGCGAGATGCAGTAGTGCATGCCTACTCTCACTATTTGGAAGGCTGAGCAGTACTGTTTGTGCCAGGAGCTTGAGGCACCTATGCAACATGAAGAGACTGTCTTCAAATGAAGCAAAAGAAAACAACAAAACCCCAAGAAAGAGAGGAAAGCAAAAAGAAGTCATTGTCAATTTGCCTATTGGGTTTTTCTAGTTTATTTTCTTATAGGACAGTTTTTAAAGTTGTTGATTAATTCAGACAATTCTGTAACATATCAAGAAATATTAGAAGGCTGCTTCTTCATCTACCATCTTGCTGTTTAATGACAGTGCTTAATTCAGCTGACACATATTTGTTTAATGAGAATCTATTATGTTACATTCCAATTCAGTATGTGTTTGATGGTAGAGATGTGGGGAGCTGGCACGAGGAACTGGTATGAAATACATTAAAATATATTTCTTTCCCTTAGGGATGGCAGACTATCTGGGAAGCAAAGATAGTACAGATGAATCAATTAAGAATTAAGTACCAAGTTGTAAGCTGCTAACTAAGAATGCAATAAAAAAAGATAAATGATTATGAATTACAGTCACTAGAGAATAATGTGCAAAACAGGTGGGGGATGCTATAGGCGGAGGGGCGGGGGGGGGGGGGGAAGGGAGGGAGAGAAGGAGAGAGAGGGGAAAAAAGAGAGGGGAAATAAGAGGGAAGAAATCAGAAATGGCACAGAATTTGCATAGTCTTTCAACTAGTACCATTGAAAGTCCACAATAAACTAGACAGTAACTTCAACAGGGGGAATGAACCAAAAGGTAAAATCCCAATTCCCCTCCGGAATGAGGTGGTAATCTAGCAATAAACACAGTTATGGTGCAAATAACCACTGATGATGTGGTCACATGGACCTTTGAGAAGTTCCACTGCCCATAGTTGAGAGTTAACTGTGAACAGAAGCAAGTCTCCTAAGGTCATACTACTTTAATTAAAGGTTTGTTCCATAGCACCAGACCCTGACATTCAAACACAATGATCATGTCTGGAGACTGATGGCTCATCCTAATTTGAATTAACATACCATTAGACAATATTCAACCTATTAATTTATTCATTTTATGTAAGAAGTGTTTTGTCTGCCTATCTGCAAATGAACCACATGCCTGCAGAGGCCAGAAGAGGGCACTGGATCCCCAGAAACCGGAGTTACATACAGTTGTGAATCACCATATGGAGAACTGAACCTGGGTCCTCTGCAGGAGCTCTTATGTGCTCTTAACCATTGAGCAATCTCACCAGCTTTTCAACTTATCGTTTTAAATGGAAAAGACACAGTGATAATGACCAAGAGTATCAGGCTTAGTCAGTCAGATTCAAAGGCTGCTCAAAGGTCAGATCCAAATTGGAAGGAGGTTCAAAGACTCCAAGGATCCCTTAGAGAAAGCAAGGTTCTTGGCTCATCTGCAGCTGGAGATGGAGGTGTCACTAGTCAGGGGCATGTTTTATCTGGCCCCTTGCAAAACCCTGTCTTTCCTACTGAATGTGCATCTAATTGCAGTCTTCTTAGCCATCTTCAGTCAAGCACCAGACACAAAGATGGAGCAGTTCTTCTCAAAGGCCAAAGAAACTATTGTTTCTGGCCATTTACATCATCCTTAGTACTAGACTCTTTAGTACTAGATGCTCTGAGCCACTGGTACAGGCACTGCTGGGGCTGGGAGTGGGGCATTCAATTCAGGGCTCTGTGACTCACTCCTGATCAGGCCTCAGGGTACCATGCAATGTTTCTGGAGGATGCTGAAGGAATGAAAGCCAACTATTTTTCAACACTCTAAAACTTATTTCTGAGTTAATTCAGAACACCAGTCTTCAGCATGATTCCATCCAAATGGTGAAAGCAGTGTGCTAGCTGTCTATCAACATTCGTTCTATAGGAGGAATTTCAAACCGTGTGTGGATCCCTATGGTTTTAATGATCTGACTCTGCCACTGGGTGTCAAGGCAGCTACAACAATGCATACATGAGTGTGTATATCTGAGCTCCAATCAAACTTTATAAAAATAGAAAGTAGGCTCAATTTTACTGTAGGCTGTTCATCACCATTGTACAGTGACAACACTCGAGATTTTTAGCTGAGAACATCATCTTTCTGAGTAAAGTCTGCAGAGGAGACAGTGAGGAGATGCAACTACTTCAGATGCAGGTGTTCTGTTAAAGTGAGAACAGGTAACTAGTCTGCACAAGCCAGCCTGTCTCTACATCTACTGTCCTTCAGGAGACCAATCTGCCTGCAAGGAGGAGAGCCAAGTCTAGTTCTTTCCTTGTTGCTCTCCAGAAGGCTAGAGAATGGTTAAAGATATCTGAGTTTTATTTCATCTCTATAAGCACATGTGTTCTGAAAATGAAAAAGACTATCTGAAAATCATCAGAATGTAGGAAGACAATACAAGGTTTTTTATTTGTTGGTCTTGTTTCTTTCACTCCTGGGAAAGGGAGTAGAATGCATAAGTAAGTACATCACTCAGGTGGAAGAAACAATGCCTATGTTAGCACCAGGAACACATAACATTTATTCAGAAGTCAGAAGTCAATTTGGGGGTTATGATGGCTTGTCACCTTGACCCAAACTAGAATCACTTGGGAAGAGTCTTGATCTAAGAACTGTCAAGATCAGGTATCCTGTGAGTGTGTCTGTGGGGGATTATCTTAATTAATGGGGGATTATCTTAATTAATGTGGGAAGACCCAGCCTTAAAGTGAGCAGTGCCTTCCCTGGGTTTAGACCTTGAACTATTTAAAAGTAAAGAAATCTACTGAGCAGCAGGCATGCATGCATGCATGCATTATCTCTCTACTCTTGACTGTGGACATGATGTGACTAGCTGCTTCAAGCTCCTGCCATTGTGACTCCCCTGCTACGATGAACTGTAACCTGGAATTGCAAACCAAGTCATTTCCACCCCCAGTTGCTTTTAGTTGGGGTATTTTATCATAGCCACAGAGGAAACATATTCGTTAGGTACCATCCATCTTGTTATTGTTTTATTTTCAATAGACATTTTCCACTTAATTCTTCATCCATTCATTTCTTTATCCACTCATGCGCATGTGTTTGTGTACACGTTCATACATACTATGGTGTTCATTTAGGTATCAGAGGACAATTTCAAGATTCTGTTCTCTCCTTCCACCATGTTGAGTCCCCTGATAGAACTTGGGCTGTCAGCCTTGGTGCCAAGTACCTTTGCCAGTTAAGCATCTTGTCAGTTCCATTTTGGATTTTTGACGCAGAGTCTCTCCTTGGCCTAGAGCTCATTGATTAGGTTAGGCTGGCTGGTCAGTGAACCCTAAAGACCCACCTGTCTCCACCCAACCAGTACTAAGATTACAAAGTTATCCCATCATGCCTGGGTGCTTTTTACATGGGTTCTAGAGTTCAAACTCAGTTCCTCACACTTGTGATGCAAGTACTTTACTGACTGAGCTATCTCCCAGCCTTATTATCATTACTCTTTTAAAAAAGAACAAATGTATTCAAGATCAGTGTTTCCTTCTAAGCTTTTAAGAATTTACTCTCACACAATTTTATCCGCTGTCCAAAGTGGTACACTGCTTCTGCACCTACCAGTGGGTCAATGATCACATGGTTCACAAAGCCTGAAATAAATAAACACACACACACACACACACACACACACACACACACACACACACACACACATCACACATGTAAATTTGAGGACACTAAGTTTTCACCTGACTGAATAGGCTAATTATTTCTCAGTAAAGGCAGCCTAATATAATGGAATCAAAGATATTTTAAAAATTGAGAAATGAATGTAAGCACAATAACACCCACCAACCCTGGAGAGAGTGAGCCTTAATTTATTACTTCAAGCTCCAGAAGAGATGAGCATCAGAGGGAATTACATCTCCGATTGGATAAGAGTCTCACCATACCCATGTTGTTTCCTTCCTTCAAAAGGGGGGGAATCAGGATGGCAAGAAGATCTGTATCTCAAATACAGATACACTTATACCCTGTATACCCAGGGTATAAGTATTCAAATTATTACTCAGTAACTTCTTAGCAAGGAACCTCTGCTCAAGATTTTTGGCTCTAAGTCAGATGGATAGGCTGTCCTATTTCTGAAATTATGATATACCAGTCCAGGGTCATAACCAAAACAAACTCCAGTGTTGATATAGGCCAAAGGCCAATTTCTTCATGTACTTACGGCTCTGGAATACATGGAAACTTTAAAAGTTGTCTGACCTCTCTGGAGGGGACTCTACTAAAGTAAGATTAAGGCAAACCCAGATACAGTATTTCTCAGCCTAAGGCTACAGCATGAGGACCTTTCTCACTATACTTCAATGTGATTGAGATTTGTGTTCTGTGGCTAGTGTCAGGGAACTTTTGGCAATGTAGGCAGTGAATTCATTTGACCTGATGTCTCAGTATATTAAAGCAGGTGGTGAACCTCAGGAAAAAAAAAGAAAGAAAACCTACAGCCTGCTTATTGTGTTCTTTTTCTAAAGATACTCAGAGCCTTCAGGCTTTTTATCAATATGAAAAAGCTAGTAAAATAATCTACTAAATTCTTCAGAATCTTAGAATGCTTTTTATTGGCTCATTCTATAGAATTGAAGAATGCACCAAATTAAGACCATTTGCAAACCTATTCAAAGTGTTTATCCATTTCCTGAGATTTCTCATCTCGTCACTTCTCCCACTACTAGTTGGCCATTGAGCCATAACTGTTTATTACGATAACAAGTAGGTAAAAATCACTTTTATGATGTTCATACCCAGTTCCTGTAAAGTGATTAGGTGGAATGGAAGATGAGGTGTGGAAGAGGGTTGACTGTGGTGGTGGTAGTGGTGGTTCATGCCTTTAATCTGAGCACCCAGGAGACAGAGGCAGGCAGATCTCTGAGTTCTAGGCCAGCCTGGTCTACAGAGTGAGTTCTAGGACAGACAGGGCGACACAGAGAAACCCCGTCTCAAAAAATAAATAAAAACAAACAAACAAACAAACAAGAATGTAGACTAAATTATACTTACTATTTCTGAATTGTCCATGACTCAGACTTTAGTTCATATTAGTATGAACAGCAGATGATTAGTGACACATGACTGTTTTAATGATAATTACCAAAATCCTCTGGGCTTGTTTTCTAGTAAGCTTGATGTATTTCTTTCCTCTTAATCTTATAATATGAAACTACTGGAGATATCACCAATAAACACCAACAATTCGTACCACGTTGAGTGATTTATAAAACACCTAACCAAAGATATTTATCTAGTAACTTATGAACTACATATGTGTCCATCTAACAACTGTCAAATGCCTATATATACACTATCTTCCTTCTATCTTTCCATCCACCCCCTGTGAAGTTGTATTTCATAGTGGTTAAATGCTTAGGCTCTGGAACAAGCAAATCTGGTTCCTACCATTTATTACAGTGCGCCCTTGAAGCAGATTTTTCAGACTTCCTGAGACCTGTTTCCATTATAAGGAGATGATAAGAAATACCTATTCTACTGTTTGAGGCATTGAGGATAAGATGGAATAATACATAAAATGACTAAGCACAGAGTGTAACAGACTAAGTGTCTAGTATAAACAGTAGCTTTTGTTTTGATCAGATCCTTTGAGACCTCAGACCTTTAAAAACAACAAGGAAAAGAAAAAGGCTTATATGTCTTCAGCCTTGAAGCTTCCAAATCCATCAATAACTGCCAAAGAGATAGAGTACTTGCTTGGAAGTTGTTGAAAATAAAAACCGCCCATCTGTATTTTCATGGAACCATTGGTTATGATGGTCAAACATAAGCAGTTGCCGTTAGGGACTGAAAATAGAGGCTCACGTTCTGAGAAACACACAGAAACATGTGCAAAACGCTAAGACAGGTGACATGCTGACTCTCTTTGGTACTGGGTCAGGTATTCAGAAAGGGAGACTCCTAATTGGGTCTTCAAGGGTGAATAAAAGTGCATCAGATAGGAAAAAAGAAGAGCTGTGCTTGGTCTCTGCTTCTAGTATTCTTGGCATGTGGCTTGCACGGTGTCTCATAACCGGCAGGATTCTAAGGGGAAAGTGGTTAAGTCCTAGCCTCTAAGCAAATGTTTATGATAGGTCCTGATTTTCACAGTTAGAAATCTGAAATTTACATATCTTCTACAAAAGAACTGCCTATATAAAGACAAAAAAAGCAAAACCCATATGAAGGAAAAGGAGGCAAGATCCAGCAGAAATATACACCAAAGAAGGAAAAAGGAATAATGATCTTAAACACAGCAGAAGAAGAAGGGCTTCTTAGAGTCTCTGAAAACAAGTTCACATCAGGACATTAGGGAAATTGCTGCATGGGATCTATATCCTTGTGTGTCTTAGGATAACACCAGGAAATGTGGTATCTAACAGTCTATCTGTTGGAAAGGCTATATGGCTTTAAAAAAAAAAAAAAAGTAAAGTGTCCAGAACACAGACTAGGAAGAAAATGACATGAATTCTCAACTCTCCTGGCAGAATGAGATTGAGGCAGGTCAACCAGCTGCTCTGACCCTGGTCTAGCAATAATCCTACAATGTTCAGAAAGGGGTAAAAATAAGTCAGAGATCTACAAACCTACCTTAAACTGCTGGCAGGAGTCACTTGGTTATGTTCTCCTTAATAAAAAGAGACTTCCACAGAAGTAGAAGGAAGAAAACCAACTAACCTCCTTTTGTTTCAATTAGCTACATGCCTGCTTACTCTATAGACACCAGTTTAAATTTGCTCTTTCAGTACAGCAGCTACTCATTCCTTCTCAAGGTATCCTGGTTTAAATAATAAATGACATAGTTACCACCTTATTTAGTACATGCAGCAAATTACTGATTTTACATAAAAGATTAGCACACACAGCTTTCCAGTAGGCAACATATTTCATGGTAACCAAAAAAGCATCAGCTGAGTAGAAAAGCTACTTCAAAGAAGAAGGCCAACACAGAGTAAGTGATACATGCAGTAAATATGCTGGGCATGGTAGCATGTGTCTTTAGTCCCAAGAGTCAGAGGCAAATGGAACTCTATGAGCTGGATGCCAGCTTGATCTATAAAGAAGTTCCAGGCCAGACAGAACCTGCCTCAACAATAACAACAGAAGCAACAACAATAACAGCAACAACTACTACTACTATTATATTATATTATGAATCCTACTGGGATTATTTTATCAACAGGGATATAAACTGAAATAAAAGGATCAAGTGAAAAGCCAATAGAGTAACTGAGAGTACAACATCACTTAAAATGCATTTGAGTCACATTGCTCACCTTGGATCCAAGTTTTAGCTTCTAGTGTTTAGTAAATCCTTGTGTGAAAGAAGCAAGATAAATTGTACAAAGAATCACTCAGGAAATCCAGGCCACTCTCTTCACCATGCTAGTGAAATACAAAACAGGTCTCTCTCTACTAGGGTTGAAAAAGCCTTAAGAGGCACAGCTACCAGATGCAATGTGCAGTCCTAAAATTAACCACACCTAAACAACATTCTAGAAGAGCCTGAGGAGTCTGAACATGAACTTATTATTGGCTTTAGGTATAATTTACATGTCATTTTTAACTGTGTAGGAAAGATATACATAATGAAATGTAGAAGGGTATACAAGATGTTATAATTTTTGTATTATTTGAGCAGAAAAAATCATCTAAAGGAACTAGGTCTATGCACTCACATAAATGCAATTTAGGAAATCAACTTATCCCTAATGCTACGAGAGAAAAGTAGAAGCATGTAAAGATCAGTTAAGGGACTTAAATCAGCTTGTGCCAGGGACCGAACATCAATATCAGCTCTGACCAACCAACAGGTCAATTTCTATGCTGGACTCCACAACAAGCATTACAGTTATATGCAAATTAAGCGATGGGTTCAAGTCTCAAAATCCACAAATCTCATTGGGAGAATGTCATGAAAGATGATAGAAGCTGTTTCAAAAGCATATCCATGGAAGTCAACAGTCCCATGCAAAAGGAACATTTCAGTGGTCTACCCCACAGCAGGGGGGAAACTAAGTTCTCCATGGACAGCCACGACACAGGTACTCGCATCAGATACGATATTGGAGTTCTGACTCCCTGCTAGCAAGACCTCTCTATAGGCAAAATAATTATAGATGACAGGTAAAGAATAAAAGAGGTAGAAAGGGGGAGAGATGGCATATACAATAAGCGTAAGCAGACAGAGGTTGACTTGGGCTCAGTGGTAGAGTGCTTGTTATACATGCAGGAGGCCCTAGGTTCAATCTCCAGTACTGGAAAAAAAAAAAGGGTGGGAAGGAGGGGAGGAAGAAGGAAAGGAAGGGGTCATAGTCATTACTGAGAAACAGGATCCTGCTATCAAAGTGAGGGGCAGAGGGGAATTAGGGAGCAGCAGAGAATCACAATGAGGGTGGAGGAGTAAACAACAGGAGGGTGAGACATAATGAAGAGGAACAGTGGGGGGTGGATAAACAGCAGCAACTTGAGACTGATGAAATTTGAAATGGCAAAGGAAACAGAAGGACAGAGGAGGCAGGAAGTAAAAGACAGACAGCTGGTCAAAGGTAGAGGAGGCAGAATTTGGAATAGACAAGAGACGAGTGCACGTTTTCTGTCTATGTTCTCAGCTCACAGAAACTTCCACAGAGGGAACAAAGAGGGAGGGGAAAAAAGAGAGGAGGGCAGGTGGAAGGGTGAAGAAAGGTCAGCAGAAATAACAGACCCAGAACCTGAATGCTGATGTGGAAGAAGGGTGTGGAGGGAGGACAGTCAGTCACAGTACATGTCAGATGACGTTACATGCTCCAGTGCATGTTAAACAGGACAGACAGAATGCTGCTGCCAGTCTAGAATTACACAACTCAAATTTACCAGATAATATGAAAATACTTTATTCAGGCAACATTTCAATGGCTGATTTGAACCTAACATCATAAGCAAATACCTGGAAAGGCAAAAAAAAAAAATGTATCTTTTAAAAAAAAAAAAGCATAACCTCTGGGCCTTCCAAAATTGAGGGAGATCAATCAGCCACTTCAGGCCCCTCATTTTACTCTAAAGCCTATTCCTATCCACTGCATCACTCTCTAATAGGGACTGGCTTAAGGTTGTGGAATATTTCCCAATTTTTCTTGTGTCTAACCAGAACCAAGAGGAAAATAGCATATCAACATAATCAAAGTAGACAGAAATCTGGCTGAATAACTAAAAATTCCAAAACAACAACAACCAACATTTACTTCAGATCTTAGTTATCTACATTGCTGGCCACATTGGTTATATTAATCCCATGCTGAACTTCATTTCTGTTATGCACATTTGAAGACACAGAAACAACAGATCTCTCTTGAATGTAAAGCTTTCCTAGGATACATGCAACTGACTGGCAGCTCACACAATTCTGAGATGTATGCAACATTAAGACTCATACAGTTTTCCTGCAAAAGAAAACCCATCCATCAATAATTGTTCTTTGAAAGCAGACAAGGGTCTGAGAATTAGAAACCAGAAAGTATTATGTTGGGAAGCCATGATCAAACATTTTTATTTTCAATTTCTAATCTATGCAAGTGTTCTGTCACACAAGACTAAGATCAGAATTTTTATAAAAATTATTCCAAGATTTCAAGTCACAATGTGTCTTCATTTGCTTTCTACTGCTGTGATAAAGACCATGGCAAATGAGATTTGAAAGGGAAAGGGTTTATTTCATCTTACATTCCAGGTAACAGTCCCTTACTGAAGGGTGGAATTGAAGCAGGGCAGGAACCTGGGAGCAGGAACTGCCGCAAGACCACGGAGGAACACTGCTCATTGGCTTGCTCTCCTAGGTTTGCTCACCCTGCTTTCTTATAGCGCCCATGACCACCATCCCAGTGGTGGCACTGCCCACAGTGGGCTGGGCCCTCCCATTTCAGTCATTAAGAAAATGTCCCACAGGCTTGCCTAGAAGGCCAAGGTGATGGAGGCATTTTCTCAGTTGAAGTTCTCAGGCTTGTGTCAAGTTGAGAAAAAAATAAAAAATAAAAATCAAAGCAACACACAATGGTGCACAGATTTGTGGACCATTGGCTTGCAATTTGAGGGAGAAAACAGGGTGACAAAATCAGATCACTAGGGTCTTCATGTAGTTTTTTAAGTAAAAAGCAGTGAAAGAAATACTCTTGGAACTGAGGGGTGTGGCTCAACTGGTAGATTACTTGTCTACTATGCATGAAGCCCTAAGTCTGACTGAGCCTTAGGATACATAATTCATGTGGTAATACCAATTATGTAATCATAGTACTCGAGAGTTGAAGGCAGGGGTCCTGGGAAATCAAAGCCAGCCTGGGCTACCTGAGACCTTGTCTCCCAACAAAAGAAAAATCTCCCCCATATTACTTCAGTACATTATGCTTGAGCCTACATTTACAGTCTGACACTTAAATATGAGTTTGATATCTATATCACTTAGGTTTGATTACTATATGCACAGCATAGGCTACAAGGTTACACATATCACAGAGGACATTCCCATGAAGTAAAACAGCAGGTAATTTCTTAGGGCCTGCAGGGAGGATACTCACTATTTGGTAGAGTCAGATAACTGATATTCTCGTCGTCTATCATAGCACTCCTGGATTCCAGGATCATTCCACAAGCTCTTTATTGCATCTACATATGGATTCTCAAAAGCAGACACCTTCTCCACATCAACCTCTCGAACTAATTGTGCGTGAGCCTGTTTAAAAAACAAAAACAGCAACTGTTTCAATATTTCTGTCATTGTTTTATCAAGTCTTTGATTCATACTATATATTTTATATAATTCAAGAGATATCTTCATAGACTGGTTTCCAAACTCTAGAGAAAATCTGAAGCTAAAGCTAATTAGAAGGAACAGGAATAAAGCTTTCACTATGACAGCAGGGATGCCCTGCTGTAGAGGCCAGAGAGTTAACTGATAATCCTAAATAGTTGATAGTTACTATCTCCTCCATCTGACAACATGTTATAATCACACGCATGCTGTCCTCAACCCACGAAGATTATTATCAGCAGAAGCTCAGAATCCTCAACAAAGAATGCTCCCTACAGTTCACTTTCAATTGGTACATAAAACCACCAAAGAACAGTTTAATGATTTAACCGCAGTAATCCTTCTTCCAGTCCAGCATATCCCAAGTTCCAAAATTTGTATCTGCCTTCTCTACATTATCAAGTTGAGGAACCCATTTCAGTTACTAGTAATCAAACAGAGCTTTGTTATTTTCATTATAGTATACTTAGCAAGAAAAAGACAGATATTTAAATTTCTCAAATTTAAATTTATATTAAAATAACAGTTTTACATGTTATTAACAAAATTTTATTTATCGTCAAAGCATTCAGAAAACAATTGTTTAATAACACTAGTCAAATTAGGCTTCACCAAATGTGACATATCTCCAAATAAGACATATATAGCAAATATGCAAACAAACACAAATATAATAATTAATTGGAAATTTGTGGCAGATGGCTGATAATTATTGAAACAAAATTATTGAACCAAAAAATTCGAAAAAGGTTAGTGACTGACTATCACGATTACATCCTTTCATCTAGTATTAAAAATAAACGATGTTGCAAGGTGGGGCCTTTAACCCCAGCACTCGGGAGGCAGAGGCAGGTGGATCTCTGAGTTCAAGGCCAATCTGGTCTACAGAGTGAGTTACAGGACAGCCAGAGTTACAACAGAAAAATCGTGTCTAGAAAAAAACAAACAAACAAAACAAATCAAACCAACCAACCAAACAGACAGACAAACAAACATATTAATAAATGCAATCCAAGTTGTGCCCTGTCTGGATCTCAGTCTCCAAGTAGGATGGGCCTCTTTTCAATAATAATAACTAATTTTGACTTAAGGTTTTAGGATATTCAACATATTTGAGACCTAAATCCCCTTTGTTATCAGTTCTGCTCTGACCAAGACAACTGGATCAAGTTGCTGAAAAGCCCTAGCTCCAGACTGTCTCTCAACTGTGTGAACAGATTCCTGCAGTTTCACTTTCTGTATTCAGTCCCAGTTTAGGCAATCTGCCTTGTTAACTATCAGCACCCTCAGCAGCCTGGATTCCTGCACCTGGATCATATACCAGGTAGAGCCGACCTCATCGCAGTTCTTTCTGAGGCTCATCTTTCCATCTAGAAGACCTTCCTTGTTCATTTCTAAACCTTCTTAAAGGAGCATTTGCTCAGAGGCTGTGCCATATGCCAGCACTTACAGGATAGCCATAATGATTTTCCTCTCCCCCAAAATGTGAGGTTTTGTGTACTTTGAAGCACGGATCTTCAACATTTTGCTCTATAATGACTATTATGTCTTCACTTATCTCACTTCTAGACTATATGGTGATGGAAGGGGCTATAACCATAAAGTTCTCATTTCTTTGGGGTCCAGCAAAGAAAGAACAAATGATAAATATTTAATTGCAGTTAAAAGTTTATACAAATATAATGTGAGTCCCTACAAGCCAGTTTCAAGGCAATCTTCCAGCCTTACTCACTTTATAGGAACTATAGTATAGTCTAGTTAGTACCTTTTCCCCATAATATAGAAGTTCAAAGACAGGTTCAGTGTTGTAGTTTCACAGTTCATCACGGTGCTGATACTTAGTAGATGCTCAATAAATACTTGCCCATTGAATGAATGCAAGGATGGAAGGAAGAGTGGGTGTTAAACAGTGCTGAAAATCAAAACAGCTAACATCTGGTTCTGCCTTTAGCCACACAACCACTTCTATCCTTAGCAGAAACTACTTTTGCCTTTTTAAAATTCATCTCCTCTAGGGATGAACAGTATGACTGTAAATATACCACAATTCATAAACATTAAGGGATTATGACACTGTCCTTCTTTTGAAAAATATTATGTTTATTTTATTTTATGTTATGGGTATTTTGTCTGCATGTACAATGGCTGCATCACATGCATGCTCACAAAGGATGGAAGAGGGTGCTGAATCTCTCAGCACAGGAGTTACAGGCTGCTGTGAGCCACTCTATGGGCCCTCTGCAAGAGCAGCAAGTGCTTTCAATCGCTGACGCATCTCTCCAACCCCAACACTGTCCCTCTTTGAGCACAGCCTTCAGTAAGACAAGAATTTACTATTTTAACCAACAACCCAATGAAGTCTGTACATAAGCAAGGAAATGCACTATGGACTGAGAGACCAAATGAAGTACCAAAGAGAAGAGAGGTGTCTGTCTGCCTGTAGGAGAAGATGAAGCATGTAGTGTCCGAGGAGGAAAGTGAACAAAAGCTCAATGGATAAAAACATGTCTCCTTCTTACAACTGCAAATAAAGATCCATTCAAACAAATCTCTATCTGGAAAGCCTTGGGATTTGTCACCATCATGAACCCAAGAAGTCACTCTGCAACATCTACAAAAGCGTTATTACCTCCAAATACAAACCAACCACCACGCAGCCTTCATGTAGAATAGAACTGTTAAGTTACTTTTATTACTGCAAAAGCTCAGAACTCTATCCTTGCTGCTCTGAAAATTGATTCAAATATAATCAATTATAATTTGCATTTATATAAAAGTTTGCAACTAAAGTTCTCTAAATTATTTAAAAGTATGATGGCATTTTATAATATGCATAGAATTAAAAGTTGCTGATGTCCCATTGTAAATGCAATCCTCATAATTTTTGTAAAAAAATATTCTTGACAGAAATATTTCTACTCTGTTAGAGTACAAAGATAAATTAGAACCTTTATTCTATTTGACCAATGTCAAACATGATATAGAAGTAAAAACTGTAAGTAACGATGCTAAATTAAACAATTTTAAAAGGCTATTCCAAAAAGGACAGAAGTCACTTCTAATAATAAATAACACATTAAATTAGAATTGATTTCTCTATTTTGAACACTGCAAGGGAAGTAAAGTAAGTGAGTTCATTAATCATATAAAGAAAATGTAAAATCCAATCTCTTTCAGTTTAAGATAGAGTTGAACACACTGAGTGGGAATGTTTAAGGATGGATGCTAACTTTCAGATTCTTAGCTAGCTAGTGGCTAGTGTGAGCCTGTGAGAAGTAGTAAGCTACTTTTAGGACCTCTGGCAGAATTCTAGGGATGACCACAGGAGAACCACAGGATGAGCCGGTGTAGTTCAGGTAAATCTTAAGACGTGTTGACATTTCTCTGGTTGTGTCTGTAGAGGGAAAGCAGAACTGAGGACTTACCACAGTAGGTCTCACTCTACCCACTGAAGCCACTGAAGGCAAGTGTTCAGATTAAATTAAAAAAAAAAAAAAAAAAGGTCTCATAGTCAATGCTGGAAGGACTTTCAAAAAGTCATTAATTGCTCAAGAGAACTTCAGGCTATTCTAGTTCCTACACTCCAGAAGTAGAAAAACAAAAGGTAACTTCCACATTTGCTGTGCGCCTTTAGCCACAAATACTGAGCTGTATTTGAAGGGACAGACACTACTAACAGCCTCTGAATCACAAATAGCAGGAACCTCAATCAACCAGAGTCCATTTTAATTCTCAACTGAGACTCACATCATCCTTCATTTTGTCCCCTTGGTGCTTATTTCCTTTGGCATTTAAAAATTTAAAAAAGCAACACACAACAAAACTGCAAACAAAACATATACTAGTAACTTCTTGGTTGGTTGGTTTTTTTCTGTTCCAAGCAAAGTGCCATGACAACTTATGCTACAAAGCTACCTCCACATGGTGTCAGCTGAGGATGACCCTGTACAAGCTGCTAGACATCATCTAAACCAGTTTCTAGATATCCTAGTCTCCCACAATGTTAGTCTGGAGTCATGATAGCACCTGCTTCTCTAAGGGTTAAATTACAGAATTCATAGGAGGGGGCTGCTTACGTGAACACCACCAGTGAATTCAAAGGCCAAAGGAAAGGAAATGCAAGACCAAGTCTATGAACCATGGCACACACATGTATATGAACCCCTGTGACCCCAAGCAAGCCATTCACGTCTCATTTGGCTCAAATACGAACCATTGTGGAAACTCACTGGATACTGGATCTCTGAAGGCTCAATGTTTCTAAATACCTTGAAGAAAACCTGGATATAAACTTGTTATCAGGAGGCTTTGCCTTCTGACTCCTCGGCTGAACAGCTGATGTCTCTAGGATGTGCTGTACACACAATTAAGGCTGCATCTTTTTATGAGTATTACTGGCCAATGATAGAGAAGGCGAATTCACGATGAGCACTGCTGGCCAGGGTCATGTCATGAATGACTCATTCTCACGGAACCACCTCTCCATGCTTTTGATTCAACTATCAGCTCAGCCCCCAGTTAAGATTATGGACTCCCCCAGGTCCTTCTTTGGCAAGATACCTGTTCTTCTGAGCCCAGCTACCATGCCCTTCTTAACCTCGGTATTAGATGGAGAATATGGAGTACCTCTTTAAACAGGTCCAGGACCAACAGTATCAAAAAGAAAGAACATAAATAACAACCTGAGATCAAACTGGGTTTCAGTCATAATTCTTTCAAATATAGCCCTGTGCCCCAGGGTAGGTCACTCAACCTTCCTCAAGTCTAGTGTTCTCACCTATAATGGGGACAATTTGTTATGGGGCTATGGGGGAGGGTGTTAGTGAGATGCCTGCTACAAGTATTAGAATGGTTATGAAATCATTTTAGGGGATTTAAAAACTGTCATTAACAATTACTTTTTTCGATAAATATTTGTCTCTCACATGTCAGTCAATGCACTAAGCACTGATAGATTGGAGAATTTATGTTATATGTTATACAAAATGTTCTGACAAAGTATCAGATAAAGCTAATTAAGCAGCCACATACTACCTTATTAATATTAGGACTTTACACATTAACATACTGATCCATTGTTAATTGTCCTTCTCTAACAGATTTTCATTTTTAACCATCATTTGGTACTTGCCAAAGCAAACAATGACTATAAGGCATGCTGCCTTTCAGGGAAAAACCTTCTTCTCTTTGACTTTGCTGCTCTGTGCATCTGTTTATCTAACAGAGAAGACTGCTTCTTAAGTGGAAGAAAGACTCTACTTGTACTGTTGAAAATATTCTTTTACTTTTTCTATCCTACAGTAGAGTTTTCCATGTAATTCTTCTGTTTCGTTCTTGGCTTATCCTTTGCCTGTTCTGTGTTTGGCCGCATCATATCAGTACTGAACACACAGGAGGTCAGACACTTGGTACAGCACTGAGTAAGAAACATGGGCCGATAACAAGAGCACACTGTCTGGTGCAATTACAAGATTTCAGGAGAGAAAATCTCAACCTCGGGCTTGGCCTTTTACTACCTTTCTGGTCATGATGGAAATATCACGCTACGGTAAATGCATTATGGCCACTATCTTTAGAATTTATACAAAGCCACAGCACTAGAGAAAATGGAAAGGAAAACTCTTGAAGACATGTACATTCACTAAGATTCAAAATAATTAGGCTACAACTATAGAGTTGTTTTCAAAGAATATTTGTGGAACACTGATTACTTGAATTTTAATAACTATCTGACAAATATGTTCTGAAATGAGGAGAGTGCTAGTTATGGTCATAGAAAACTAAGCAGATATCTGTGATGCAAAACTTCAAAACTCCACTGAAGTAACACTTTTGCCAATTCTGGGCTCATGGCTGGAGATGCTCCAAGCTCCCCAACTCTGACCGTGGAAGTTCTTTTCTCTTCAGTTGGTCTATAGGACTAGAGTCCTAGTGGATCACTATTTGAAAATAGGGACTAGTGACAACCCCCAACAACAAAGTGGGAGCACTTTTACACAAATGAACAATTCCCCAATTTGGCATAGAGGCCAATGCCGCTTCAGGAGCTGCATCTTTGTCATTTCCAAGATCACATATGACAATGCAGTTCATTTCCTGATATTAGGTTCAGAAAAAAAAAAAAATCTAATCACTTTAGCCATTGTAATGTCTGTGCTCCTAAAATCTTATTAGCCAGCCAAGTACATTGTTATTGGCTTGGGATATTATTTTGCTTGACAACAGAAAGAAAAAAAAGGCAAAAAATAGTCCCCTGAACAAAAACTCCTCCATTAAAAAACTAAAATAAACAAATAAAAGCCCTGCGGAGTCCCTACCTCACTCCCAATCATCCCAAGGCCCTGCGGAGGGCTAGAATATTTCTGTAATGCTCCATGTGAAATATTGCCATTAAGGTTTCAGTTAAACTGTCGGGAGAACTGAAAGTGAAAGGCTCATTCTCAGATCTGGGTGAAGAAAGTCATTTTGGAACACCCTACTCCTGGGGCCCATTAGCTGGAATAACAAGAAACTGTTCCATCAGTAAAGGAAAACAAGGTGGTAATAATACATCTCCGCCCTGTGAAGAAGAGCAATGAATCTGAGCAGCAAAAAGAAGTAAGAGAATACTCACTTTACCCAAGCAACTTTTTAAAACAAACGAGTTATATAATTTGTCACTCCAAGAATCCAAACTTCAAAAAGATTAGTTAGGAGTCAACTGTTGAAAGTTCTACGCACTTCTCTAGAGAACATGATGATAGCTTACAGTCTATAATGTGTCACTTGAGTGTTATACATATCTGAAAGATTTATTTATTGACAGATCAGAAAATAAGTTTTACTATATTGGTATGATTTAAGAAAATTTGAACACTTGAAGAAATATTTCAAATAAAGTAATTTTTTAAAAAGTACAAGTTCTAGCTAGGCTCTGGAGGCACATGTCTTTAATCACAGAGTGAGTTCCAGGACAGCCAGTTACAACAGAGAAATCCTGTCTCGAAAACAAACAAACAAACAAGCAGTACAAGTTCTTTTATTTGCTACGGTTAATCTTTATAGTCAGAGCTTGATTAGATATAAATGTCACTTCTTAAAATATCAAATGAAAGGGGAGAGGACGAGCTAGTAAAGCTGTGTTAAGAGATCTAAGAACATTTAATTCTGATAAATAACACAGCATCCTAAACTGCTCAAAACTATCTCACCAGAGGTTTTCTGGCAAAGAACAGGACACACTATTGTACCTTTCCTTAAGAGTTAATCAAATGAGCTTATCCATGGTTGGACAGGAAAATGCCTCCCAGGGAAGCTGTTGCAGTTAGCACAATGGCCTCTCTGCCATGGTCTACTCTCAAGGTGTCAGAGTGGTTTCCTCCGCAATGGCACCTTTGTCACTGCCCACTCTCACCTTTAAGAGTGCCCCACATCATTCTGAAAGAAACTCTGTCCTACACACTATGTTGTATATCTAGATCAACATTCATTTGGAGGGCACACAGACTGGGGAGCTGACAGGAGAACAAAGCAAAATCCTGGCATTTCTTTAACTACTTGATCACATGACTCATAGGTCTTGTTTGACTTGTTTGTGGGAAAATGTACAAAAATTTGGCGTATAGGTATACTAGAGAAGCCCTAGAATGTTCCCAACAGAGGTTAATGGGCCATTCTGAGAGAGTGGAAGACCTGACAGATCCAGTTATGAGGTTCTGGAGGGAAACAGATGATACAGCCCTGGGCATGAAGTCCAACAAACCAGATCTATCTTCATGGAACTCACACTGATCTAAATACATACACACTTCATGTGTTCCTGGCTGTATTTTGTTTGTTTGTTTGTTTGAAACGCTTTCAGGATAATATAGCTTCTACCTCCTTTCTTCTGTGCTGTCCATCTACCACTAGTTTCTGATGACATTTGCATCCTTACTCCAAGGAACTTGTATAGAAACTGCTCTCAGCAGGATTTGATAACCTTCCCCAACTCCATATTTGGGCTTGTAAATAAGGAGTGTGATGGACAGTAAGTGCATAAGGACTGCTTCTTTCCCTTCTCCAGTTTCTGTGGGCACAATTTACATCCATTTTAAATATTTTAAATTCCCTTGTCTTGGTGGCAGGAAATATCAACCTCCCTATACCACCAACATCTGGTATTAATTAAGTCAGTCTAGAAAAATAAGAGACTGTAAGAAATTAATCACTTCCAACCTAAGAGAGAAAGCTCAGAAAGAAAAAAATAAAGAGTAAAAAGATAACATTATGATGTGACTATAAGGTTTAAAACTGCATGCATAAAGATAGAAATTTCCAACCGTTTACCTAGGCTTATTTCCATTCTCTGAAAACATTCTTCCTTTTAATTTCCCAATCATGAACTTAAGATTTAGGATAGATAAATTATACAGAGATAATTTTTTATGAAGGGAAAAATGTCAATATAGTTAAAATTTCACAAAGAAGCATCCTGTTATCTCTGTTCATGTTTGTACAGATTTCAACCATGCTATAAAAATACCTTACTTAGGTCACAGACTGTTTAAATTTCCTATATTCAAGGACATGGTTAGTGCTAGATTAAAAAAAAAAAAATTTTTTTTTTTTTTTACAACAGAATTGAGTCATCTTCCTTGCTGATCTATTTGTCCAGAAATGTTATCTAATAAGACCAAAGACAGGACGATATAATGGTCAGTGCTAGGCAGAAGGAAATATTCCTGACCCAGAAATGGGGGCCCTGCTGGGCTACTGGTGCTGTTTGGAGCTAGTCTCTAAACCTTTTCACGCTATAAGTTGACTCTTATAACTTGATAACTGAGTTCAGTAGTGGCTGGGATACATCTTATGACTATTCATTAAAGCATAAGCCAGGGTAAAATGCCAACCAATGGCATGCACAGGCACTGAAGCTACACATTAAGGCAGAGACCTGGGCTTTCACTGCATGGTCCTGGGAATTCTGGCCCTTCTCAAAATATATGGGGTAGCTGCTATGAAGACATAATTTTGATTTTGAAAAAAAATTTACATTGGTATAGTATCATCAATGACTATGTGCTGAATACCAACCTATCCTATATGTATTAATTTGTAGTCACAAACTGTCAATCCTATTCAAAAGGTATTGTACTAACATGAATGTCAAAGCTGAGTTGGAAACATAAGGCAAGATCGAAATTCCCACCAATACTATCAATAATGAATGTTTTTGATTCTTCTCCTTCCCATCCCTGTAAGATTTTTCTGAGATAAAAGTGTTAGTTAACCTTACATGAAGAGCCCCAAATACTCTAATTAATGTTCTCTTTTGTTCAATAGAGAAAGCATAAGGGCTAAGAACACATCTACTTGCTATTTCCATTTCCATGAAGTTTTCCAATATCACAGAAAGAACCGCTGGGAATGTGTAGATTTCTCAACACAGCTGGAGCCCCATATCCCACAAGCTACCTAGAGTCCAACAGAATGAGGCAAACGTAGTAGGAAGGGCTGGTGTCTCCCTGAAGTCAAGGTGGTGAAATCCACTGATGGTAGGCTCTTCAAGTTCACAAGAAGGGCAACCAGTTAGGCTTTAAGCTTTAAGCCATGGCCACTGAATGGAAATTTCCAGTTAACAAAATGGCCAGTAATCTGTATGGCTACTGAAGGTAATGCTGCTTCTCAGACTCTGCAAAACATTGGCATCAGCAGGGGTGCTTGAACAAACACTGGAGATATCATACCCTTGGAGGTTCTAGATTAAAATCTAGATGATTTTAAATTTGTTTTGTTTTGGGGTCTTACTATATAGCTTTGGCTACCTGGGAGCTCATTATGTACACATAGATCCTCAAACACATAGATCCTCCTGCCTCTGCTTCCCAAAGGCTGGGATGAAAGGCATGAATCAATATGCCCTGTTCTAGAACATGGTATTTTAATGTTCTCCTAGTGGTCTACACTTAGATCATGGTAGGGATCTGATAACTAGATCCATGATGAGTAGAAAAAAGCAATTTAAAAAAATCTGTGTTTAATTTTCAAATAAGAAAATATTATATTTCATCCTACTTAGTATGTGGAACAGCAATGGCATCCTAACCTGTTTGATAGCCACAATGTCAGCTGGGATCCAGTGGGAAAGCAGAACTAGAATCTACCCAGTTAGGTAATATACAAATTCTACTATCTAATTTGACTGTTGATATCAGCTAATAATAGCAAAGAGAATTACTGCAAAAGCATGTGAGTCAACAAGCTTCATATGCTTCATATAGCTTCATTGCTATATGATGCAAACCACTTCTAGAATGGACTAAGTTAAAGATGGTGGGCACTGTCTTCTGTATGCAGGCATGTGTTCCAAATATACTGGCCTCTCTGAATGCATGCATTGAAACAAGGTGCTGAGAAACAGCCAACGTGACCAAGTTTTGTAAAGGCAGACATTCAACCCCTTCAAGGCCAAATTTGAAGTCTGAAGAATAGTTTGTAAAGTACTTGAATGTTTCCACTGTGGTGTGATTTTGCTGTTAAATCCGCAGGAAGGTATACTAGGAGAACAACCAAGTCAACTATAAAAATGTGGACAGTAAACTCTTTGGCAAAGTTTTAACCCATGTGTGTAACATAAACAATGTTTCAACAACTCACCTTTCTGTGAGTTGAAGGAATAACTGATCAACATGAACAAAGACAGAACTTTACTACAAGTTTCTATTAAAAACTTGTGCTGGGGCTAGAGAGATGGCTCAGTGGTTAAGAACACTGTCTGCTCTTCCAGAGGACCCAGGCACCTCACAATTGTCTTGTTATTTCAGTTCCAGGGGAATGATAGTATCAACTCCAGGGCTGGAAAGGTGGAGTCAGGCACTTACTGGGTTAGCCCACTTGGGGAGTTCTGGGCCAACGAAATAATCTTTAGTCTGTCTCCCCTCTCTCCAAATACATGAACATACACACAGAGAAAATTTTAAGATGGGTGATAGGGAGTGGAGCTGCTGGCTTGCCTTTAATTCCAGGGATTGGGCAGTGGAAAGAAGGCAAGCTTGATAGCTAGACTAGGTGAATCCTTGTGCTTCAGATTAAGCAAGAGTCACCGCCTCAGGAAATAAAGTGGAGAGCAACTGAAGACTCAACACCTCAACCTCTAGCCTCCACAGGCATGGACAGACATCTGAGTACATGCATGCATGCTATACAAATACATATGCAAAATCATTTATAATTAAAATATTTCATATCACAAAGAATGAAAAATTTTATTGTTCTTTAATAAAAGGCAAAAGAACATTAATAAATATGTACATGATTTAAAGGAAATCTAGACTATTCCTAGTGAACAGTCTACCCAGGCAGCCTGGAGACTTGGCAGCATGCCACTCTAAAGTCAGAAATCAAGTGAGAGAAGAAATTGTTCTGCATAAGCATAGCTAGGTAAGAGATGAGGTCATGGTCTGTAAGGAGCAGGTATGAAAAAGTTGGGAATTCTGTTTTAGAGAATTATGAAGAATCTTCTGGAACTCTAATGTAGATTTTTATAGAAATTAAAATAAAATTATAATTGCTTTTGTAGTTAAGTAGACATTTCAGCAATTTGAACAACAAAAGGAGATATGTCACCTCAAATTTTTATTCTCTTCCCTCTCTCATACCACAGTATTTATACAAAAGCCACTCAAAGACACTATCAACACAAGTCCACGTTCCAGCACAATCTCTATATCCTATCAGTGGCAGGATCCATTTCCATTAACATAGAACCACACTTGTGTCTTTGATAACATTTCCCAATCTGATATCTATGATAGCAAGTCACCAGGAAGTGGAAAAAAATATTAATTGGTATCACTGTATTATAAAAAGCCTCAGTTAAAAATAGCACAGTGGAAAACTACTAGACAATGTTCTAGGCACCAGAAGATACCCACTCACAATATGTGAGAATTACTGGCTCTCAGGCCCTGATTACTATATGAATTTGTTGCTGGAATCTCGCTAACACCTTGATTTTCACAGGCCTGTGAAAATGCTTGTGTGACTGGAAATTGGTATAGAAGATGACATTGGTAGCAGGGAAAGTTCTTGCTCTTAGGAAGCCCAACTTTAAAGGCAAACTTTCAAGGAAACAGGTGAGTTGCAGGCAATGCATATTCACAACATCTTTAAGTATCCCTATGCTCTAGCTTCCAAAAACTGTCAGGGTCTCATGTGACTTAAACTAGTTGTACATAATTGCCATCGCCAGCTCATCTCTCAGAATGCATTATCGAGCAAAAGAACTCTCCACTGGCTCAGCATCACGTGCTCTCCAACCTGCAGTGCCTCTGCTCTGGGTAACTAAGGATAGAGCACATGTAGGTCAAAGCCATCCTCTGGAGATCCTTAAACTCACCCCATACTCTGGGTAATGTTTAGAGTACATTCAGTCTCCCTCTAATGATGAGCTCCTCTAATGCTTTGCCATTTTTTAAATATGGGGCACAAAATTGTGAATTAAATTTCAAAAAATTAAAAGGCCAGATCTTTATGGCACCTAAAATTCCTTAGGCCATATTCCTCTCATACGTCTGTTTGATTCATTTTCCTGGTGTCTTTTGCTTCCTGCTTGTTAATTCTAATAAGGAATAGCTAGAAAAATGAACAAAGTAAACCCAGGCTAAGCCTCACAGACCAGCATGTTTTATTTTTCTTTAAATCCAGATGTCCAGGCACAAAGCTCTTACTCCAATTACTCACAAAGTGATGCGCTTTGAAAGTCAGCACAGACTAGCTATCCAGCTCTGCAGGACTGTGTATAATAACCTAGGATGCTACTCTACTGGGTGCAGAGAAATTGGCATGGCACACCCAAAAGAAGAATTAGCAGGAGATGCTTGAAGTCAGAGCATGTGATAACATGGAAAAAACTACAATGGGTGAGAAACAGGCTGATAAAGTTAACATTAAAATGTGTATTCAAATACAGACAGCTCTAAAATGTATATTCAGAAAAGCACTGAGAGGAACCATTATAACATGCTCCTGAAGGGACAATACTTGAATTGTCACAGTTCTCCTTTATGTTAGTACTGACTGCGTAGAAACTAGTTTTCTTTTGTTGTTTCTACTCTCATCTATCAAAAGTTATGTGTAAAGCACTTGATCCTATTCAATAGCTACCTAAGCACAGTACTGTGACAGGCAGATTAGGAGACACTCAGGTGCCAATAGTTAAAATACAATATGAGAAAGAAACAGACACACACACACACACACACACACACACACACACACACACACACACACACACACGGCATGACAGATACATTCCTGCGATCTCAGAACTCAGCACGCTGAAGCAGAAGGATCATTTCCAAGTTGAAGGGCAGCCTGGCCTAATACTGAAATAAGGCCAGTTTCTACTACACAGAAAGACCCTGTCTGTGACAGAACATCATTACAAATATAACAAAAAGAAGGAACCCACAGAACAAGTCAAGAAGCTACCTCTATAGTACAAATACATACACATCTTGAGAGCTACTTACATGTCCATTAAACAGTTAAATCCCAAATGCCCCATAGAAGGAAACTGGTTGGGCTGGGTAAGATTATCTCATACAGTTTTGGTTTATGCCCTACACTAGGAGAGTAGGAACTGAGAGCCTGGCTGGTGGACAGGCAGTTGTGTGCAATGCCAGGTGGCCTTCTCTTTTCACACACAGGCAGTGTCCAGACTAGGCAGAGGTCTGCACAAAAGGCATCAACAGAACCAGCTCAGAGACATCGACTACTCTGAGCAGCATTTGCTACACTACAAGATGGTTAATGCTTCACTGCCTGATGCTTGCTGTTTTTGCTTTAATTTTAAAAAATACTATTTTCTAGCTACACTTCTGCTAAAGGATAGTAAATAGCTCCCTCTCCATGGGGCACCTTACTTCCTAATAGGGCTCCCCTAATTGGTTTTCAATTCCTATGTTTCTTTCTGGTTCAGAAGTACAAAGTCAGTAAGGGGGTGGGGGGGGATGCCCAGTTACTGTAGGTTAATGACAAGTTCCCAGGGTATCTAGGTTTATCTGTTTCATCCCTCTGCCCACAGGCATGCATAGATATAAAATCATTCTGAAAAGGATAAGTATGTAATCCCCTTGGCTTACACATTAGCTGTGTCCACTTCCTTGGATGTATGCTCAAGACAGACTGAAAACTCAGATGTTTCCTTTAACAGCCACTAGGGAAATGGCAATGGCTTTGGACAGAAAGAAAGCAAGCTCTACTTCAGCAGTTAGTCTGAACACACACTTCCACTTTAAACTGTATATTCTTTTGCTAATCAGGCCATGCGCTCAATGAGTCAGATTTCAACGTTTCACAGAAATTCTAAAGTTGCTACCTTTCCTTTATAGAAACACCGACTCTACACAAGGAAAGGCCAATCTAACAGCTAAAGTATGAAAGACTTGGCTATTCTAAAAAAAGCATTTTCTCTCAACATCTAGGCAGATTGTTTCCGAAGTTCCTAGAGTCTGATAAAATTAAAACCGTATGATTAATGGTTTTCCTTTTTTTTTTAAACAGAGAAAACAATTTAAAATATGTAATAAGACACTTAGAATATATATACTAGGTACAAATGAGTACGATCAGTTCTTGAATCTGAAAGCCTAAAATACTATGTCAAAATAACAACTGCACAACAATGGTTGGGTTGACAGTACAACCTGCTGCAGCTCAGAGAACACCATGCCCTTTGCCTTGGCCTTAAAGGCTTGAGGGAATCCAGCTGTATTATTTTGCACTCACTCAGTTTTGCTATCCTGAAGCCCACAACCATTTTCAAGAAACACTGGCTAATGGAAGATTAAGATTCATTATATAAACTGTTAAATAAAAGTGGTTTAAAATACACATTTGCTTAAGGCAAATGTATCTTTAGGCTTCAAGTGAGACTATGTCTTGCAGGGTTCCGGTAAAGAATGTTTAAAATTGGAAACTTCGTTCAGCTTGACACTATCTCTGCCTTTATAGCACAACACTGCAGTCATGTTCTGCATGTCCTACATAATTAGCCACGTTTAATGCGCCACATTCTGTAACCTTGATTTATTTCAGCTAAAATTGCAAGCCTTTCTTAGAGGGCAAAGCTTGACCTACCATTTAAGGTTCTGAGGTAAGAAGAACCCGGTTTACACACTGCAGGAGCAGAGAACTCTCTGCAGCTTCTGGAAAGTGAGAGACTTCTGACAATCAGACCAGATTATCAAGCACTTTCTTCCCATGTACTAGACAGGAAGAATAGTCCCCAAATAGATGAGCACCTAACCCTCAGCCTGACTTCCTTTATCTTCTTTTAAACCTCCCGGGGTAGGGAACACTGAAGACCTACCTGGCAATCCTTGAACTGACAGACTTTTAAGAGACCCACATAGGCATACTATGTCACACTGGTTATGAGTCTCAGCTACACTGCAGCCTCCTTTCAGCTGAAGCAATGAAGTTCTACCAAAGATAACACCAAATAACTATACATTTACATACTCATAATAAACTCTTCAAACTACAAATGACTAGGAAAAAGAAATGGATACATATGTATGTATGTATGTATGTATATGTATATGTATATATATAGAGAGGAGGGGAATATAAATATAACTTATATAGTATAAAGATACAGAACTATTCATATGAAGCAAATACAAGAAAAATTATCTTTAAGTGTGGAATATGTGCCAGGTAGGAAAAGCTCCAGCCCTCTGTATAGGCTAGCATTTTATCTTCATAAAAACCATAAGGAAAGTACTGTTACTGGCCCCATCTGAGTTCATAAAACTGAGTGTGAGAGAAGGACTGGAAATAACTTGTCCAAGATCACTCAGTGCTAAAAATGGCAGAGGCCAGATTCAACACAGGGCAAGCTCCACTGAGCCTGTATCACAATGACAGCAAGAATGAGGACACCAGCAAAAGGTATTGGCAGAATCTACTGGTTGTTTTGTTTTTTGGTGCCAGGTAAACATTGCTTTTTTTTAAAGATTTATTTTTAAATTAAGTTTATGTCTAGGTATACATATAGAAGTGCCTGAAGAGGGAATCCAACCCCCTCTCCCTAACAAGCTAGTTACAGGTGGTTGTGACCCACCTAGTGTTGGTCCTAAGAATAGAATTCCAGGCCTCTGGAAAACAGCAACTCTCCAGCCCCAACACTAGGTCTCAAAGCATGCTTACACATGCTTCGACTACTGAGCCATGTATACTTAAAATGTAATAAAAATAAAATACACACAATCCAAACTTCTAAGATGAAAAACAAAGAAGGTTCCAGAGGTAACATTCTCAATGGCTTCAGCCTTCTAGTTATCAGAGCTAGAAACTGCTGCGGCAGTGTCTCCAAAGCCAGGAGGGAGCTGGGAAAAGCCTCAGTGGCTAGGAGGGCACCACATTTCAACAATAAAATAAAGGTGTTCATTCTCCAAATTCAGAAAAGACCTACTGATAAATCTGATCGCTACTAAATATTAGCATGCATTTAAATTCACAGATATGGTTTACCTAAGTTACTGCTTTAAATTTTATGTTTGAACTAGCTGTAAATTCTTTATTTACAGAATGAATCTTAAGTTGCAGAAATTATGTATCTAGAATACATTGTTATTATTTATTTTGACTACGTAAAAATAATACGAACATTGCACTGAGAGGCAGATAAAGGACAGAAAACTCATAAAATCTTCTGATGTCCTATTTTTCAAGTTAGTAAATAAATAGATGAGTTACAAATTAAAATACATAACCTTGAAGAATTATGATCTCAAAGCAATGTTTTCTATGATCCTTTACTTTTAGTTGTAGGAGAACATTTTAAGAACTAACCTCTTTTGTGAAAAAGTGGACACCTAGAACACAGGGCCTTTGCTTTAGTACCTCCTCAACTATTTTCCAATATGCCTGAGAGGGCATGATATGATATTTACATTCAGCAAAGTATCATTTTTTTTCCTAATCTGTTCATCTAGAATACTTGCTGTTCACTAAATAATGACAACAGCTATTTCTCAGGTAGGATTTTGAGGGGCTTTCAAATATTGTTTATAATGGCTAACTTTATAAAATGCATTATTTTTCCCCAAAAAAGGAGTAAAATCCTGAAAAATTTTAGATTTCCACATAATTAATGGCATGAAAAATGCTAAAAATAAAACACTGGAACAAAATCATAAGTTCTAAAATAAAGTTTTTTGTTTTTTTTTATTTTAAGATCCATATGCATAAGCTAAACTCCTCCCAAATGCAGCAAAAGAGTGTGATTCCAAATAGCCAAACCCATCTTAATCAAAAAGGAAAGGAACAAAGCAGGAGGCACTTAATCATCTGTATTATTATATAAATGCTATGCCTAGTGAAATATTAATAATATTTAATTTTTGTTTTATTTTATTGTTTTTCAAGACAGGGTTTCTCTGTTGTAGCTCTGGCTGTCCTGGAACCCACTCTGTAGACCAGGCTGGCCTCAAACTCAGAGATCTGCCTACCTCTGCCTCCTGAGTGCTGGAATTAAAGGTGTGCGTCACCACTGCCCGGTGTAATATTTAATTTTTAACATGACTTTGTTTTGAGGCAAGATCTTGCTCTGAAGCGCAGGCTGTCCTAGAACTTAATAATCCTCCTGCCTCAGCCACAGAGTAATGGAGTAATAACTGTGTGCCATCATACCCAAGTCTTCTAAATTGATGTTTACTAGCATTTATGACTCCTCTACAAGGAGCTGCATTACTTGTGTAAATTTACAAACAATAAATAAAGTTTTAAAAATGTGTATGTTAAAAACGGAACCCCAACATTTTACTGAGATAAGGCTGAAATTTAATGGAAATTTTGAGTGCAAATAATCTTGAGACACTGTACTGGAAATATTAGTACAAAGGTTCCTCTAAGAACTGAAAAGAGAACTCACATATGACCCAGCTACAGCATCTTGGGTATATGCCTGAAGGACTGTAAATCCGTACACTATAGATACACTCACATGCCCATGTTTACTGCTGCTCTTGTCACAGCAGTCAAGAAATGAAACCAACCTAGACATCTGTCAACAGATGGATAAAGAACGTGTGGTACATGTACATGGCAAAGTTTTATGCAGTCATCAAGAAAAATGAAACCACAGTATTTTCAAGCAAATGGATGGAATTAGAAATCACCACATTAAGTAGAACAAACCAGATACAGAAAGACAAAGTCCCACTTTTTCTCATATGCAGAATATAGCTTTAAAACCACATATAACTATATCATATAATAATATGTGTAAAACATGTTCATATATACACATTAACATATGTATATATAATCATGATACCAGAAAAGGGATCACCAGATGAGAGGAAACAAGATAAAAAGAAACAGGAGGATAATGGAATGTATAAGACAGCAAAGGCAGGGATAAGCTGGGGGAAGATTAAGAATCAGGCAGAAACAGGCACAATGGGCAGGGTGGTGGGAGAGGAGAATATGTTATGAAAATGCAGAGCAAAAACCATTATGTTATATGCTAATCTAAAACTATTAAAATAAGAGACCTGTACTGAAATTGCAGGGTATTCTCTCCCAAGATGCACACGGGCAGCATACTGCTCCTTTCTTCTCACAAGATAAACATGGGCTGCACACTTTCTGGGGCTATCCACGTTTTTCTTGCAGGACCCCTGATGATTAGCAACATTTCCCTAGCTTCTACAGAAGCTCACAATATTCAGCTTTTTTTGAGCCGTGGGTTAACCATAAGTAGAAACCAGGAGTGGCAGGTCAATTTTATAATATAGCACTTTATTTCACAAAATCCTCCATTAGCATAGAAAAGCTGCCATGTTAGTTCACTACAACAAAGTTCCTGAGGAAAAAAAAAAAAACATCTTTTTATTTTGCCTTACAGGGGTTGAGGGAGCCCTTGATGAATTGGCCCCCTTACTGTGGGCCCGTGACAGGGCAAGATCTCTTGGCAGGAACAGATGGAAGAGGAAATCCCAGGGACCATTATCATTGGACAGCAAAAGAAGGAAAAGGAAGGGCCAGAAATCACACAGTCCCCTTTGTCCTACCTCCTAGAGGTCCCACTGCCTCCCTGTTACTCTGAAGGCTAAGCCTTTCACACACCGGCTTTGGGACACACTGAAGGTCCTAATTACAGTAGTTAATATAATAATTTCTGTTCTTTGTAAATCATGACAGCGTTCAACTTTATGCAGAGGGTATGAGCTACCAGGTACACAAAGTTCTGAGCTAAGCATGTGAGAGAGAAGAACAAGAAATATGATAATCTGAATTACAGTGTTGATTCCCAAGCTAACTTAAGTTCAAGGTTCTTTACTTCAGCCTGGTGTGGTGGAACACACCTATAATAGCAGCAGCACTAAGGAGACAGAGGCAGGAGGATCTCTGTGAGTTCAAGGCTAACCTGGTCTATATAGGGAATCTCAGGACAGGCAGAACTACATAGTGAGACCCTGTCTCAAAAGAAAAGATTCTTAGATTCTTTACTTCACAGAATCCATCCATTCTTCATATGTATCCCATATACATGGGCAGAAGACAAACTTAAAATTTTAATTTTATGGAATGAAGAAAACAGATGGATCTAGAGATATCATGTGATATAGCACAAGCCAGACTGAGAAACACAAACTTCCTGTGTCTTCTCCCATTTAAATACACACATGACTATGAACAGGAAAGGAGACAAGATTATCACGGAAGAAGGGTTTGAAGGGGGAACAAGAGGGCAATATGGAGAAATACAAATTTTTAGATTTCTCACATGCAGAATCTAAACATAAATATTATATAAGGCACGAGAGCAGAAGGGGCTGCTGGGAGTAGAGTGCAAGAGGGGAAGGGCCAGGACATGGAAAGGGTAAGTGTGAGCAAAGGAAAATGTCATCCATCATGAAGTCCATTATTTTTTATGTTAACTAAAACTTAGTAAAACAAAACAAATACACTTAATAAAAAAACGCTTTACATAAAATTTCTACTTGTGGCACACATTGACGCCCAGAAAATTTTGGACTTCAGAACATTTTAGATTTCAGATTTCTGGATTACAGATACTAACCCTGCACAAGTTTTCCCAAGGGTCACATTTCACTTCCCACTGCCTGCTGCAGCAACACAGAAGGCTCCTGTGTTCAGCCCATAGCTTCTTTCTCTCCCCTGTAACTTGAGTGGAGCTCCATAAACTGGAGAGAGTCAGACCCGACAGCAGTGAGACTCAGTGCTCATGGCTAGGCTGGCGTTACTGACTTGTAGAGAAGGTCCGTTTAGACTTGGGTGCCTCACTTAACTATTTAAAAATAAGCACAGATACATATGGCAGTGGATGACTATAATCCCAATACTTAGGAGACAGATGCAGCAATATTGTAGTTTGGGGCCAGCCTTGGCTACAAAGTGAGATGTAGGCCAGCCTAGACTCAAAACAAAAACAACCAAAACCTTCCTTGCTTTAGAATGGTTAAAAACTTAACTGTTTTGCCAACTTCTGGGTGAGACAGCTGAAAAAGACACAAGCTCTATGAGCACCCAAGCCCACAGCACACCCAGCAAGGTTCGGCAGCAACCCTGTGTTTCTGAGGAGACTCAATTCAACTTTGCCTTTTATTTTCTTCACCAGCAACTGGAGAGTATATAACCTTTCCAAATGACTCAGCGACTCATCTTTAATTCATTTTTCCTGTCTGGGATTGTGGACATTTTTCTCTGCAAATGCTCAAATGATCTACGTTGCATATTTTTAAAAAAATATGCTACATTTATCCCTGAGCCGTTCTGGATGTATAATGCACTCAGGAATTGGTTGGCTGAATAATGACTTTTTAAAAGACAGACTGTAGTGATATGAAAGAATTCATATTAATACTTCTAAATACAGAATTCCTTCCTTTAAAAGAAAAAACATTTAAGTAGGTAGGCAGGTGCAAGTCAGCAACTATGCTTCTGTTCTTGGATGTGTTTGGTGCAGATTATGTGTTTATACTAATATGGCCTTGTGTATTGAACCACATTGTAAAACAAAAATCTGAAGCTGGGGTGGCAGCTTATACTTGGGTGCTGAGGCAGGAGAACTGTTGTGAATCTGAGGGCAGCCTGGGCTAGTGTATCTCAGACTACCTGAACAACAACACCGAAAATGCAGATTACCAGCTTTCCACTAGTGACTTTACAGCCTACGTCAGGAAATGTCCTAGGCTTCAAAGCAGACATTACAGTTGGCAGGGACACTTGTTTTGTCTTTCAGCTCTAGGTCACAACTCGTATTCTTCCCTTCTCTTTATGGAGAAAACCAGAGAAAACATGAGGAAAGCATGGGAAGGAGAAGACTGGACACTGAGAACAGCAGCATGAACTGCTCTTGGGAGAAACAAAGACAGGTCTGCTTCTGCCAGTGGCTAGGCCTACACCACTGCACATAGGCCCAGGCACTACGCCCTCTGAATCCATGCTTTACAAAACACACACACATACACACATACACACACACACACACACACACACACACACACACACACAGAGTAATATTTTTTGCCCCGTGAGAGTTGATATGCAGGCTTACAAAAGAAAAATAAATGGGGGGAAGGGAGTGAACTACAACTCTACACATAGCACACATCTGGGAGAACCTTGACTGCTCTGTGATAAGAGGCTAGCATTAAAAATAGATGTTGGAAGCCTTCAAATAAAAAAGCACTCAGCCTCTCACAGAAAAGTCAGATTTCACACTGACATTCCCTGTGGGGGGTAGAGGGTGGATGGGAAGAGAGCACAAGGCTCTTGACATATAAACACAGCATGGTCACAATAAAGTGATTGGCAACAGAGCAATCATCATTCTGTAATTTCACATACAAAATGTGGCAAAAATCACTGCAATTTGGTATAAATGTTCCTTTAAGGTATATTTCTTGGAGAAGGCATTATATTGTATTTTTATGTTCTTTTTCCCTGTTTGCCTCCAACTTAGTTGCTCCTAGACCCTGGAGTCTACAACAATCATTACACTTCTTTGCTGTAGACTTATTAAGGTTGTATCCTTGATAAATTAGTATTTTAAGAAATTAAACATATAAACAAAATAAGTGAAATAAATAATATGTAAACTGTGCTATCTTTTTAAATGACAGTTTGGCATTTCTTCTGACACGTCACAACTTTTTTTTTTTTTTTTTTTTTTTGTGAGACAGAGTTTCTCTGTTGTAGCTCTGGCTGTCCTGGAACCCACTCTGTAGATCAGGCTGGCCTGGAACTCACATAGATCTGCCTGCCTCTGCCTCCTGAGTGCTGGGATTGAAGGTGTGCACCACCACTGCCTGGCCACAGCTTTCAATATATGAAACACTCTGACCTGCACCAGCCTTAACACACAAGGGAAAACTGGGTCATTAGTAAATTTTTTCAGGAATGCTCAGTGCTTTCTTGGTGAGGCAAAAGCTTCTCAGTGTGTTTACAAGCTAGTAGTGCCCTCTACTGCCAAAACCATGGCTTGTCCTATTATCAGAAAACTTATTAAAAAGAGAATGTCCTTCTCTGCTATCTGCAGGTAGACAGTGCAGCCATCGTTTAGCGACTATGTGGCCCGAAGGGTTTAATTTTCAATAAGAGGTGCTCTCTATCACAAGAAGTTATATGAGCAGAGCTTCTGTTGTCTTCCCTCTCACCAAGAGGTGTAATTCCCCAGCACCCTAGCTCTCCTCGTTCTTCCTACAGTTGTTTTTAGGGAAACAGCACATATCTTCTACAACTCTTGTTAAGGAACTTGCCGCCCACACTACAGGCTCTAATAGTGAGGAAAGCCAACTGGAACCATCAGTGAGCTTCTTCCATGGTGGGATCAATCCCCACAGTTCGGTATAAGCACAAGGGAACATGATCAAAATATAACATTCCTGGGCTAAGAAAATTAATCCCGTTTTCAAGAAGTCAGTTAAGATGTGTTTCTGGGTGGAAAGCAGAAAGAACCCAAACAATATTTGTCAACTTTCTTTAAGAAAAGAGATATTCTGATTTTAATTTCTGATGGCTGTATTTGAGTGATGCTTTGCTGAGGACTTCCTGGAGAAACCAAAGATTTAAGAAACATAAGTCACCCCATGTAACTGTGCTTTCTGAGCCTCTGGGTCCCAGGATTTTCTCCCCCTCAGTTTTGGCAAGAATGCCCTTTTCCAGCACTGGAGTCCTCTGGACACATGGCCCCAAGGCAAGCTGGTTTTTGGAATCCTGGGATGCTCTGATGAATGCATACATCATTGTGATGCTATCCGAGTATCTGCACCTTCTGGAGGTACCAGGTGGAAGTACAAATCATTACCAGTGGCTTCATACTGACATTTATCCCCCAATCCTAGCCCTCCATTCCTACTGAATGGTGTCAACTAACAGACCCTGAAATGTCGAGTACAGAGCCTTTACTATGAATATCTGCAAAAAGAAATATGCAAAAGAAAATCACACTTAAAGTATGTTGCGATGCAATTAATATTTTCTTTTATATATTATTGGAATTTTCATAACATAATTTGAAAGAGTTAAAAATTGGGTTTTACTAATGTTCAATCCATTATCCAAGATCAATATAGCCTTTCTCTTAAACATCAGTCTGGCATTGAAACAAAGATATTTCCCTCTTGAGAGAGAGAGGATGAGAGCTGCAGGTATCTGGGGGAATGGTGCTCCAGGGAAAACAGATGGAGCATCCAGTGGGGGGGGGGGGGGGGGGGGGCTAAACTGTTTCCGGACAGAGAGGAGGTGGTGGCGACTGGGGCCAATTGACCAGAGTATTAGGTGGAGAGACGCAGGCCCTAATCTAGCTAGCTTAGTTTCACTGTGATTTTGAGGCCATTTAAATGGTATTTATTCCACATATGGAGGTCCACCCAAGTGATTCCCAAGTATCTGAGTGGTGATTTAGCTGTTGATAGAAAACATCAACTCTAAATCCTGCTAGAGAAAATTCAGTAGAAGGCTGTTGAGCTGAGCAGAGTGGGATGGAGATGGACCTTTGGCCTGTAGCCATCTGGTACATCTGCTCTGTGATGTCAAAGTCATTTATTCTGACGTTGGTTTTCCATGTGCAAGTTGAACACAGTCTATGAGGACCTCACTGTGTGCTAGGTATACAACAAACACACACTTCCAGGCCACAGTGCAGATTCTTTTCTGCACAAAGTCAACAGCCATTTATGGACATGCTTTATGAATGGGGTTGTGCAATGGCTTAGTCACCAGACTTAAGCTACCTAACACAACTTTTCATTCACAGCTTCAACTCAGACCCATTGCCTGAGGGTCTAGATGACTCTGTGGGATGGGTTCCTTGGGTGTAGTCTCTTTATCACACCATGCCCCAGTCTCCATAGCCTCCTCTCTGTCCCCAAAACAGTTTAGCCCCCCTCCCACCTGATGTCTTCCTTCCTTGGAACACCATTGCCCCAGATACCTGCAACTCTCAATTGCTCCCCACTTCAAATGGGAAAGTGATTTCATGTCTTGTTTCAGTGCCATGCTGATGTTTAAAGAAGGATATGTTATATGGATCTTATGTAATGGGGTTGAATATTATCATACCAGGACCACCCCATAACTTTAAAAAATTCTTGCACAGAACATGCCTTACAATTCTGCCAAATACAACTGGTAGCAAGTCACTCTTGAAATCTGCCCTCAAAGCACATCAACTGCAGGTTACTATAGTGTCCTGTCCCTAAGAATATCAAGTGCACTGATAGCTCCCTTAGGCCAATACCTGGCAGAGAATAATGCAAAGTAGCAAAGGCTGCCCCTCTAAAACTGTGACCTCAGAGCTGGGCAAGAGGACAAGGAGAAGGCAAACTGAAAGACACAATGAAGGGACTCCTTGTTCTTCTGGACCACCTTGACTGCACTGAAGCATTAAAACCTAAAGCAGGGGTGAAAAAAGATCCATTCAATTGAATGGGTCTATCTTCCTTCTAGTATGTGTGTTAAATTAAAAAAAAAAAAAAAGCAGATTATAGACAGTATGTGAAAGACAGATTCCTAGTATTCAGAAAACCAACAACTGTGGAAAGAAATTAGAAATGTAAGGATGTCAATATACCACATTATTCGCATTATTTGTGAGAGCTTGGACATGCTATTTAATACTGCTTAATATTTATTTTCAGAATCTATAATTTTTTTTAATATTACTAATGAAAACTGCAAGGATTAAACAAATTGCTATAGAAGAAAGTATTTCTGATCTGTAAAGTGCTTTTCTAACATAAAATTATTCCTTAGTGTTTCAAGAGTGAGACTGGATGAAAATACGACTCAAAGTTCTACAGATCTACAGACAAGTATTTTGCAAGAGTTCTTGCTTCCATTGCTTGTCAAAAGATCTGAAATGGTACTGCATTTCCCCTTCCACTGGAAATGTCTATCTGGCTTGTAAAGAGTCAGTGGCATGTGTCAGAAGCAACTGCTGAACGTAAGCTGGCATTAGGACTTCTTGTTTTAAAACAAAGCTCCCAGGCAAGTTCCTTCAGTGTATTATTTCACTATAATCTAAGGATAATTTCTTCATATCCATCTAATGTTAAGAATGTCAGTAAATACACCTAGAAGATGTTTTAAAGCCTATGGATTCCTTTATGTCTTTAAAAGCTACTGTTCTCTGAGTTGAGTTTTATTCTCACATGAACCCTCAAGGTGATGAGAAAGGACACAATTTCAAGTACACCACATAATCGTATGACTTATATCCATCCCTCTTGCACAGCCTCATTGTCATCTATTAATGCTCAGAAGGACCAACTACACACCCAGAAACAGTAGAAGAAACTAAGACACTCACTGTACAACTGTACAAGGTGTGAGTGACTTGGAATGAAGGGCGAGTGAGTAACAACATGGAGAGTGTAGCACAAGGATCTCTGAAGGGCAGAGCGCTAGATCCGTTTAGCTAAGAGGGTCCTAAAATGTTACTGTTGGCTAAAAAGTATGCTGTGTGCTTGCAGGAAGATCTGTTAGAGCAGATAAATGGAGACACGACTCGGTGGCACGACCAAGTAGAGCAGGACAGAAGGCAAGGGCACTCATACATCGGTGGAGCACTGCAGGATGTGTGTTCTCCTTCAGGAAATGATCACTATGAACTCAACTACCACCTGAAGAAGGACACAAACCAGCTGTCTGCTGCCAAATGCCTTTTGGCAAAACTTTATTCCATGAATATTATTTCAAAAATAATGAAATAGCTTCTAACACTGAATGAGAAATATTTCCTATTAAAATTTTTATCTTGGAGTTTCTCCTCAAAAAAATCAGGAGTCTTGGGGGCAAATCACCACCCATACAATGAAAGCTGGGAGGGCCAGTGACAGCTACCCTCTGCCTGGGGATGCACGTCCTGTTGCAAGTTTGTCACTCCCTCGTGCCTGATCTGGACTGTTTTGCCCAAGCAGAAGAACTTTCTAAGAAATGCTGAGAGGTGAGTTTGTACATGCAGGAACAAATCTGTACAGTGAAGGAGTGAAAAGCTGTGACTGTGCAAAGGGTCCAAAGAGGTCTAGGCAACCCTGGACAGCCAGAGATGACCTCTGGACGTTATCAAGCAATGATGTGGCTACAAGGGCAGTGTAGGGCAAGGAGAGGACAGGAGGAGAGTTAAAGTATTTATCACTTTATGGGGGAAAGCTGGAAATTAATTAATTAATTAATTGCATGTGCCATTTAACCTAAATGAACATGATTTTTTCCTTGGTTAAGCCTCATATGGAGAATGGCATTTTTATAGCCTAATTAATGTAAATAACATTTTCAAGACATTTTAGACTTATGCAAATGTTCTTTCATCTAAGTCTCAACCACAATTCTATAAGCAGGGTAGGCATTCTGTCTTAGGTTAGGAGGCGGAAGTCAAGAAACATTGTAGGGATGCAATTCAAGCAGGATTGGACTTGACTCCTACCAGGGTAATTGGTGGCCTCTCCACCCCTCACCAGTGACTTATCCTACCTTGAAACGATGCTGCATTGCTTCAACCTTCTTGATACCAACAGCACCAGGCTAGTGATTTAGAAGCTTTTTTGCCTTACTAGGATAATAATTCCCTGAGCAAATTCATCATGAAAGCCTCAGGCGGCGAGGCTTTTGCTCAGCCTGCAAGGCAGTGGTCAGCTTTGTAGAGAAACTCCCTTATTTGTTCACGAAAGCCCTGCAAATATTTTGGCAAATAAATGCAGAAAGCCGGAAACACTAATTATTAGGCAGAGACAAACCCACAGCAATAAAATAAACAAAGTGCCTTTTCAGCGCAGCTATTCAATGTGCCTTCCTGTTGCCAGTGCCATGCAAAACAAGATGGGAATGGCCTGGAGGAGACAGGAGGAAATGACTCCTTTACAGACCACGTCCTGTGGGCAGAGTATGGCCTCAGGATCTGCTACAACAGATATCTAAAAGGAAGGGTGGGCAATAAAATTTGCAGGGAGAAACAAATGGTTAGGGGGAAAAAATGAAGTTCCTTAAGAACATTGTTAAGGCAGGGCACTTACAATTAGTTCTTTAATTATCAACTTTAAAAAAATATTGGGAAATGCCAAGAATTTGAAAAGATGTATGGGTTGGTGGTGGTGGTAAGGGGTGGGGTGTCTCAACTAGTTGTAGGTACCTGTTAACTAACCAGTTCATTCTAAAGACAAAAGGTTGTGTAGGTTTGGTCCCCCATGTGAGGCTGTGTATTGTGCCTTTGTAAATGTATACTGGATTTCACCCTGGGACCTGTAAGAGCACCAGCATTCTGCTTGCCAAGCTCTGCAATGTGCTCAGGAAGGGAAGAGGCATCTTTGTGTAATTTGCCTGCCCAGGAGCTTAGGATGCCTCTTCTTCATCTGCACAAAGGCTCTCTATGAGCTAGTAGCAGTCCTGAACTAGGAGTTTTATGGTGTCCCTTCAAGCCATGTCATCGTATGGTTGCAAAAATATAGCTGTGTTTGATGTCCAGAATTTGAGAACCAGACATGTAGGACTCAGACAAATGCATGGACTTTCTAGTCCACTCTGTCAGTCTTTAACAACTAAAATAGCCCATGTCCTGTCCATGTCCTTACAGCCAGTATGATGCCATTGCCCCAAAGCCTGATCACAGATCTTTCTCTGATGTGTTTCCAGTGTTTTCTGCAAAGCCTTCATATATATTCTTCTTGTTTGTGTAAACTGAAGGAGAAGGATAAAGATTATGAATATGAAGAACAAGCTAAGAGGTCAAGCGCTACCCAAGCAAGTTGTACACATTTTCTTGTGTCTGAATCTAAACAACTCTCATGGATCACTGAACCATATGACTCCAGGCTTACAGTGCAACTAGCTTAACAAGCAACTGAGCGCTGGCATCTCCGAGGCAGCCTTTCAAATCCCAAATTGGCTTGTTTTCTCTGACAGACTACTGGGATACAGATTCCTAGCCAACTGCAGAAAAGCTGGCAGCTCTTTTGTCTTCCAGAGTCAGTGTGGCCAGGGCAATGCCTTCTAAGGTGACAATTAATTAGTGGAGGAACAAGGAGTGGTCTACCCAGTGAGCCAATCCTTTGCCCTTCTGAGGTTGTGGCCCTAGTCTCTTAGCAGAGCCAATGTCTGCATCACAAACTGCACTGGGGGTGGCTTCTGGCCTCCCTTAGCACTGTCTGGACAGAATCTGAGTGGGAAGACCTTCCAAGATCTTTAACGGGGAAAAAGAACTCATCAACATTAATGACCCACCTCAAAATGAGATGATCAACAGTAAAACACACTAATGATGGAGAAGGGATTGTTCTCGGCATAACAAAAGTAGGAAGCACAAGTGTTTCATTGAGAAGTGTCTCCAAGTGTGGCATGAAGAGAAATGTGTGGTGACAGGAATCTAGCCCCATTGAAGAAAATTCAAGCTCAGTGACATCCCCAGAGTGCTTTATGAGGCACAAATACCAAGTGCACTGCTCAACACCATGTGAATGAGAACACATGAGTCACAGGACAGTACCTTCTTCACCCTCGCTGACAGCAAAGGACACCACCTACTTAACTGCAGAAGAGGAGGACTGATGATTCCCAAGGCTTTTCCAGAAAGGAAAATAATATCTCACTGCAGGAATTAAAATATGACACTCAAACCAAGTATCCTAAAACTGCTTTAAGAAATATGTTTATCAAAGACTACATGTAGTCTGTAGAATACCACTTTTCTCAAGCTACAAATACAGCTATAACTGAGGCTGAAGTTGACGGTAAAACCTTGTTATATTTGTATATCTACGAATCCCTCAACTGATAGAGTTGTCTGGATTCATTCCCAACCAACTGAAAGAAAATCAGTCACATGTACTGTAATGTCTTGTCAACCAACGCTGGGTCCCTTAGCTGCCAGCCTGTTTGAATTTACCCTCTATCTCTACCTCAACTCTATAAGACAAGGGCTAGTGGAGGTGACCCAATCAATGGGCTGGATTAGCTGTTCTTACTGCCTTCTTTATGGCACTTGGTTTTGACTCTCTCTAAACTGCTCTTCAATGGTTTTCCGATATTCCTTTCTCCTTGTTCTCAAATCCTAAAGTGCTGACCTTCCTAGAAGGCTTTTCACATAAGCCCCAGCTGGTACCCTCAAAGTCTGTTACACTATCTGACGAACGCGGACACTTTCAACATCAGCAGTCTCTACTGGCTTCTCGCATGACTCCCCATGCCCAGTACTGTCTTCTTGTTTCATCTGTCAGGATCTTCTGTGTCTCGTTCAGAGTCGCCTCTGCAGGCTAGCTAGTAGTAGCCCCTCTCTGTACCCTAACTAGGAACCCTTATCCAAAGCCTTGCCTTTGCCTCACTGTTTCCCTCTGGTCTCCTCAGCCACTGCTTTGGACCCAGACCTCTTTCTATGTGGACAGCAGCAACAGACTTTATTATCATCATCTCGCAGTAAGAAAATCTTTCAAATCTGTTCTCCATGCTGCTGTAATAAGATTTCCAGTGAACACAATTCCAATCACTGTCCTCCCATAGGCCTCCCATACCTCCACAATCCACAAGATGTAGATTGTGATGGAACTGCTCTTGGTCTGCTCACAACTCACTCCTCATTTCTCTTCCTTTCAGGTCTCCAAACTGGATAAGCCTAGTCAAATCTCCAAGCTTTCTCTCTAAGAGTTTCTTCACCTTGCAAGCTCTTAAGATCAGTCACATGTTCTTCAAGACCCAACCAAATGGCTTCCTTTTGTCTGAAGCACTGAGTCACCCCATCCCCTTCCCATGCACAGTCATTCATGTCTCTTCCCACTCACAGCACCCTGGGCATCTCCATTCCCACATCCATCTCATGTAGAATCCACAACTTCAAACAGGGACAGCTACTTTTCTTTTCTCTCCTCTCTGGCCCCAACTCAAGTGCCTAGACCCTCATAAATAATAAATGTTTACATGGGAGAGAAAAGACATCTTGGTCTAGGCATTCACAAGTGCATTTACTTCATATTCTACCAAATGTGTTTATTAAACTATATTTATATATCTGCTCTATAAAACAAGGCCATTTCGACAATGTGGAAGGAGAATCAGTCAATGTATACACCTGGCCTAAAATCATAAGAGAAGATTTTAAGTGCCAGGTTTTCAGGATGATTATCATGTAGGGCATGCCTCCTTCCCCTACCATGGAATTGAAAATGTTAGAGCTTAAGTCTGTTGTGTGTTATTTCTCAATATTCTGATAACTGTGTGTGAGAGGAGCCAGTCTGTAGGTCTCTAGAAAACAGAGTTAGGATCAGGTAGAGTGACACAAGCTTTATTATCCCAGCACTGAAAGGCTAAGGCAGAAGAACAGGAAGATAATTCAAGGCCAGCCTGGGCTACTCAAGAAAGCAGGGAGGGAAGGAAAGGAAGGAGGGAGGAGCTGCACTCAAATTCAGTGTTATAGGTGAATGACATCACGAGCATCTTAATATTACCTTTCTGTAGTTCTACTTAAGCATATATTCATCATATATATATATATATATATATGTATATCGTAGTAACTAAGTTCCTGCTTGGTCCCACCTGTTCCACACTGGTAGTGATGACAAATGTGGGTAAGTTTGTGCAGTCTGCTTTCTCCTTTGCTTCTTATCACTCTGAAGCATACCCTTCTCTCAGCTCCCTCACTGTGCAGCCTTGACTAATGTGCACTCCAACACCAATGCAGCCAGAATCTCTGCTTCACTGGATTGTTTCTGAGGGAGTTGCCTTTCTGTGTGTGTATCTGGGGGGGGGGGGGGGGGGGCAGGGGGAAGCCTTCAAAAGTTTTCTCTCCCAGCTCTTGGTTTAAGGAAGAAGGGGGAAAAAAAGGAGGTAGGGAGCTGATCCCTGTTCTTATCAACTCAGTACTTAAAGGTGCCAAAGTCAATGGAATACAGAAAACAAGATTTTGTTGTACATATTTGAAATGGGGACTGACTACTGACATAAAACCAGGAGTTCACAGTTCAAAAGAGAGTATGAAAGGAGAAGGTGTCAGAATGCCCAAACATGGGAACAGGGCTGGCCTGCCTGGATCTAAGTAGTGAGGAGACATGGACAGCCAGGCTGTGGTAGCTACCACAGCTCTACTCTACTCCTGACCAGTGCTCTCACGGTCCCTTCTTGGCCTGAACTCAAGAGCTGTCAAGTACAAGTGTTTCAGCAAAGCAAGGAGAAAGAAGCCGAAGCACTGCTGTAGTGGGAGAAGAAGAACCAGGACCATGCATACACCATCTGCTTTGGGATTGCCAGGTCAGCAGCACAGGGCTGCCTTGCCTTCACAGCCTGAAGGACTAACATTGGCTATAGCAAGAGTTAAAGAACAGTTCCTATCACCCCCTTTCCAGATCAAGCTGCCTAACTATGGGGTGCTGGAATGACTCCCACCATGGTGCTCTTTCTCCTGCTCTTTGCTTTTGTGGTTTGAAGAGCACATTCTGATGCTACATAGAAAGTTCAGCATCTGGTGAGGCATTCTCATTTTATATGCACCATATTGCTCAGGGTCTTATATGTAGGGCTAAGGGAATGACACTGTCTGCAGAATGACTGCTGCCCAAGCATTGGGACCTGAGTTTGGACCTGTGTGGGAGTAGGTCTGCAGTCCCAGTGCTTGGGTGTACAGAGATAGGATGTCAATCATGGAGCTCACTGTCCAGATAGTTGAGCCAATCAGTGAGTTCCAGGTCCAGTGTAAAACTCTGTCTTAAAAAATAAGGTGTAAAGAGAGAAAAGAAGAGACATCTGGCACAGATCTCTGGCCTTCACACACACGCATACATATGTGCACCAGTCTAATACATATATACAAATACACCACACAAAAATAAAAACATAAATACTTTCTCTAAGGAGCTGAAATACTTGACACAAATCCCTCATTAGTACCTGGATGTCATCTTCATTTTACCAATGAAAAAACAAAATAAAGTTGAGAAATTTATACCCTGGCAGTCTGAGGCAAGGCATGCTGCCCAAGAATGGCTCTTATGAATTAAAGATGGTTGGTTTCTTCTTTGTTCTCTCTATAAAAAGTAAAATGATATTTTTGAAAAGGAAAGGAAACAAAGGTGGATTAAAAACTGTTTTCAACAGCACCATGTCAAAGGCTGCTGAGAGAGCTCAATGGCTAAAGACACTGTTGCTGAGCCAGACAATCGCCAGAATCTTGAATCCTGATTTGTCTTCTGATCTACACATTCACAATCCATGCATGGCTTATTACACAGGGGGGAGGGGCATTAAAAAAAAAACTTTAAAAAAATACAAAAACCGTTCAGGGAGAGTACACTATGTGTCACTTTCCTGTTTGCCAATCTTTATACCCCAAAGAGTAAGAAGAAATTTGTCAGCAGCAATTAAGGGTCAGGTCTAAGCTGGTCTTATACTATGTGGCTCTTGGGATACATTACCAGATTTTAATTTCTTATCTGAAAATAGAGCAATAATAGTTGTTATCTCAAGAGAGTTTAGTTAGCACTGACAAGATCTAGCAAAACGCAAATGGCTACTGTGTCTGATGATACGCCAGAACTATTATGCGCAACATGTCCCAGTGAATGTTCAGATTCTGACTTTGGTGTCTGCATAGCCATTTACCATGAGAGCAAACCAAGGAAGCCATTCTCTTCATCAAGAATAACAGCTTTGTGAAAATATCAACAAAACAACAGCAACATAGTAATTCTTGATTTTGTGCAGTCCTGAGCAATCTTTTCATCAACAATAAGCTGGAAAAGCCAGCTATGATATACACAAACACTGGTCAGAGCCACAAACATGCTGGCATAATACAGGACAATGGTGAGTCCTGTGTGTTCATTAGTCCATTAAATTTTAATTTAGAACTTTTCAAAATTGCTCCAAAAGAAAAAAAGCAATTACCTTATCTCCACTCTGTCCTATTTCCAAGAAACTTTCCATTATTACATAAACCACCTAAATGAACTTTAGAATGCCTGCAGGCAATAGGACAGAGTGTGCTACACCTGTTGGCATGATAATAAGAAGCCATTGATACACAAAAAGGTGAGTACAGTTTCTTAAAGCTGTTATTACATGGGAAAAATATAAGTTCAAGAGATGCTTTTAATTTCTTTCCTGAAACCTCAAATGCATGACTATTACTTTGTATACGTGACATGTCTCCCTTAGATCTTGTATATTTTTAAAACTTTAAAATGTACTCATAGTGCAAAGTACAGAGGATCCTGAAATTAGCTTCTTTGAAAAGTTCTGAGTTTTGTGTTTGTTCAGTCACTTCTAGTACAGAGATTGATAAACTTAATACAATGGCTAATGAACAATGTCTCATGGTCTCATGCCCCTTGATACAATGACTAATTAACACCGCCCCATGCCCACTAATATATGCCTCATGCCTCTTGATAAAAGGACTAATGACCACCACCTCGTGCCACTTGATGAATAAATACTGCCTCAAGAGGAATAAGAACTGATCAACTTCAAGATGAGACCTGATACAACAGACAGCCCAACTTCTACTTGTTTCTTATAGTATACATCCACATGTGCTTGCACACATGTGGAAGTCAAAGGTCAATCTCAGTTGTTCCTCAGAAACCTTACACATTATCTGTTGAGAGAGGGTCTTTCACTGACCTGGAACTAGAGATTATGCAGGACTGGCTGGCAGCAAAGCCCAAGGATCCTCTTGTCTCTACAACCCCAGTCCTGGGATTACATGTGCACACTACCACAACCAGCTTTTATGTGGGCACTGGGGATAAAATGTGGCCAGTATTTTATTGACTGAGTTATCTGCCAAGCTTTCACTTAATTCTTAAAAACTGAAGGTCAATTATATTCATTTTTAAAAACATATTCTAATAAAATGACTAGAAATGAGCCACGTGTGGTGTCACATACCTTTGAACCCAGCATTCATGAAGCACAGGCAGGCAGACAAGGCCAGCCTGATCTACAGAGTGAGTTCTAAGACAGCAAGGGCTACACAGAGAAACTCTGTCTCAAATAAAATAAAATTATATATATATATATATATATATATATATATATATATATATATATATATATATATATATATATATACACACACACACACACACATCGATATAGATAGATAGATAGATAGATAGATAGATAGATAGATAGATAGATAGATAGATAGACAGATGATATAGATATAGATGATATAGATACAATCAATCAAGAACAATTCATCGTGGGCCACACTGAACCAAACATAGGGTAAGCAGCAGTATAGTACATGCTTGTGCAGTTATCATTGTTCAGGTTTCATCTGCTCATGCTTGCTCTGTCATTTTAAATGATCCCTGAAGACAAAACGCACCAGTGAAAATGTCCGTTTTCTCAACCCAGAATGCCCTGCTCCCTCAGGAGAGCTAAGGCAAGTGTATTTCCTCTCAGTCATAAAACTGAAGGTCTTCTGAAGTAGTATGCCTAGTATCATCTACAGGGAACAGGTGCAGATGGCATAAGTAATAGCTTAGTGTGGTATATGAGACAATGCTTTGCTAGTAAAAGAATGTAATCACACATCTAGAATTTGCTTTATGTTGCACACAAATGTCTAGTTTAATATAAACTCTCTGCATTTGCACAGAACATTTCTCCTCCTAGTGTTTCTGGGAAATGGGCACTTTAAAAAAATAGGATTTAAGAGAATGTTTGATAATGCTTTATACATGCTTTTTTGGTTAGTGGTTATTTTCCTTGTCTCAGAAATGACTTCAGTAACATCGTATGAAAACATCAGTACCCTGTTTCCAGTGTAAAGAAATCACACTAGAATGGTCAGGTAGTACTCCAACAAGAAGTTTACCTAAAAACATGTTGGAATTTTAGAACCAAAAAGGAAAATTAGTGTAATGAAGGAAAATGGAAAAAAGCTAGAATCACAATAAGTAGAAAACAACTAAAGAAGACATGATCAATCAAAAGAAATAGACCATGAAGACCAATGAATGTTTTTAAGTCAAAAATTCCATTTTATAATGAACAAATAAATAACCATCAATAAAAATAAACAGAAGTATCCATGGCTTCCAAGTAGAGATTTAAAATGTATTTTTACATAATAGCCCCCTCAAAGGATAATTTTCCAGGCTTATCCTATAAGTAAATATTCAATTAGATAATTACTTCATCTTTTTTGCTCTCTTTGAGCACTCTGAATGATGTAGTTTTCAGGACAACATAGAGCATGTCCATCATGGGTACACACGAACATAATCAGTCACATGAAGTAAGTAAGTGCCACCACTGGTAATGCTACCCAGTCTGAGGGAGGCTGGATTCCAGACTAGCATGGACTTCAATGTAGACTGTCTCGAAACAAAATAATGGCAGTGATTCTGAGTTTTAATTTCTTAATGAAAGTCAGTTCCATAGTTTCCCGTAGAAATGAAGTAAAGGGAATTAAAGAGAAGCCCTCTCCTGTTTGCTATAAATGTCATAACTGCATCACATGAAAACCAAAATACAGATGAATCAATCAGAAGCATCTATGGGTATTTTCTATTTACATGTAGTATAGAAACATTTTAACTCAATTCTTGTATTTTATGCTCACTTTAGTAAAAAAAATACAATGAAAGAATGAGAAAAATAACACACATTATAGCCAAGTTCATGGCATAAGACTCGGTCATGGACTTTATGTACCAACTATTTGTTGAATAAATAAATAGTCTAAGTATCTTTTTTTTAATTTTAGCATTTCTGGGTCTGCACATGCACATTCATTCTGGCTGGTATGGGTAAAGCTATGATCCATAACTAAGAATTTATTTTGCACCACAGTGATCCTTCAATGCTGGATCACTTAAAGTGTCTAGTTTCTCAGTCTGTAACTTCAGACTCAACTTGTCCCTGTAAAAGCCAAATGTAGTCTCCAGAGCAAGAGAGATGGGCATTTTATATGCAGATGCTTGGTGTTAAGTTACATATACAAAGAATTATGGAAATTGAGAGTGTGTTTCATATATACACACAGGCTATGTAAATATAGAAAGACATAGGTTATAGATAAACTATACTACAAACAAATAAATACATTACTAGCACAACCTCTTAACAAGCTGGGAAAACTTGGATTTGTTTCCTGGGACACATGAATAACAGCAGTATTTCATAAATAACAATTCACAACTGGCAGCATGTAACAACTAAGATTATTTTCTAATGAAGAACCACTTAATAAAGGTAAGCCTCATCCTTGATTTCATTTCATTTTTATCTAGATTTCAGAAACACAAACCAACCTCTTTTGACATGACAAGAGAAAGGTGGAAAATGATTAACTGCCAAATTTAAAGATATTGAAAGTTACCTTTAGGATATATAATCTAAGATCTTTCTAAATGAGTTTGCTTAGCAGGCAGTTAAAAATTTAAACAACCAACTAGTCACACTGAATATCCATGAAGTTACCTTTTCATTGTTTAATCTTTCAAGAACAATAACATGAAACACACAAGTATTTAAAATGGCCTCATTTCAGCAATTCTTTTAAATACTTCTTTGTAGTTCAAAGGCAGCTGTGTAAAGAGTGGAAACAGTCTGCAGGATTGGAAGAGTTTGTACTGACTGAACCCTCATCTCTTCCAGTTCCCAAGGCTGTGCCCTTGCCTCCTCTTTATGGAAAGCCAGAGCTGACCCTATTAGTTATGCCCACTGCCACCTCTAACACTGCAGGAAATCGTCTAGCAGGACATACTGGGCAAGACAGGGAAAGGCAACTCAGGCTCATTAGAGCTCAAGTCGTCAAAAAACCCAAACATGGAATTCATTGGACAGTTTTCATGACACTGGCACCAGCATCCTGCTACCTCAGGCCCTCTTCTTTACCAAACATGGAATGCTTTCTTAAGAAATTACAATTACTTTCAACAGACATTTGCAGTTTGACTTCCGTCTCCTGGCTTTCCGAAATTGGGAGTATACAGTCACAACCTAAAATACTACAATTCTCATCTAGATCTCTGTGTAACCCGCACAGATCCAGATCATGCATATTAGCCAGACTATAGTCCAGTCTAAAAGGACAGGGAAGGGAGAAGGAAAGACAGGAGAGGACTAAGGGAGAGTGCATGAGGCTGCTACCTAAATCCCTGTCCTGAATGTTAATAACTAGAAAAAAGTCCTTTATACTCTTAAAAAAAAAAAAAAACCCACTTTCTTCTCTTCTGTTCAGCTTAATGAGAAAGCAATTTAAAGGTAGAGCATGTTGAGATAGCAATGAAGGGGATTTTTTTAACCCAAGATTTGAAATGAGGTTTTACATGTTTCACATAGCACTGGGTTTCTTTTTGTTTCCTTACAAATTCCCCAAAGGTTTTTTAAACAAAGTTGTCAGTTCTGTTTGTATCAGGCCCTGATTTACAAAGAGTTCATGAATGGAAGAAAGTACCAAGCACAAAAGTTACTGCATTTTCATTACAAACCTGCTTTCAATTCATCCTGCACTCGGTGGCTGAACTCTTTGTTCACATAAACCCTGGCAGGTAGGGGCTGGGAACATGGGGCCTGGGCAGCAGTGAAGAGGATGCTGTTCAGCTTTGGCCCAAGCATGAAACCTAACCTTCTAACCAAGCAGAGATGTGGCTGGTTCTACCTTCCAATACTAGATTCTCAACCCAGAGCCTGTGCAACCCAGAGATACAAGCTAGGTATTTCAATACAATACATAGCATGAGCCTACTGGGGACCACTGCTCTATATTCAGAGTAGTGATAGTTAAAGAAGGTTCCCTCCGCCATTTGGGTGACTGTCACTACCCTCCTTTCACTAGCAGATTGAGGGCTATATCTTTAACTTAACTTTATCATGCTCTCTCAACCAGCCTTCTTTTAGAACACTGCTGAAATAACTCTTGGGCAGCCACAGTCCTTCTGGGCACTTTTCTGAGTCTTCATCTCCTGTGTCTGATACACAAGTCACATCCTTCTACTGGGAGTACTGCCTTCTTCTCCCCAGCCACTCTACCTGTGCCTTCTCCTTCTCTTTGGCAGCTTTCTCCCCTTTGGTGAACCCCTATCTTCAATATCCCCTAGGACTGTGTTGTGTGTCTCTTCTTTCACACCCTGGCTGTGCCCTGAGCTGCAGCTAATATTACATGAAGGTCACACCCAAGTCTCCAGATCTCTAGCCCACTCCCTTCTCAAAGTTTCTGAATCTGTTCTGTATGACTTTGTAGGCATCTGAAGGCAACTAACTCTTCTCTTGACCTTCTTCTGACTTGTCCATTTCTGCTACTCTTTCCTTTTCTGTAATTGGTCCCAGTGACGAGCTATAAGTCTCCACTCTCCTGAGACTTTCTTTTCATTTGTCCTATACAATTACCACAGCAGCAGACTCCTATAGGTCTCTTCTCAGAAAACAGTGCCCTGTACTGGCATCACCTGTGTGATACTAATAGCTGCCTAAAGGCCCTTATCCAGCAACGCCACCAAGTAGGCTGGGGAGACGTGGAAACAGTGGAAAACTTCAAGAAACACCAGTGTCTACCTGAGCAAACACAAATGCTTTCCTATCATGTGGCATGTAGCTAACAAAGGTAGAATCATTTAAGAAATGTTTTACTAAATACAAAAAGGGGAATGGATGCAGGATAAAATGTAAAACAAGAATACAGCTTCTCCTGTTGGACTCAGTTATGAACAACGTACCCACAATGATACCCAGAAACATACTGAATTCTGTTGTCTTCAGAGTCAAGATTCAGAATGGAGGTAGGTGCCATGGTGTATATCTAGAATCCCAGTACTCTGAAGACTAAGTCAAGAGGATCCCATCTCCAAACAACACAAACTGGCTACAGCCTCTTCCTGTGTGTGACAATTTCAGCATGCTCCTGCTGGCCCCTTGTCCCCACTCTGTCTACTCCTATACCTGTATGGAAGAAATACTAACAATGTCCCATTGTGTTCTGCCTTTTGGCTGTTCAGCCAGGAGACTGAGACAAACACTTAGCACAGTGTCCCGTTTGCACAGTTTCACTTTCTGTGGTTTCAGTTACAGTTAATAGCCATAGCCTGACATGTTAAAATGTTACAGAATAAGCAATTCACAAGTTTTAACTGAACACTGTTCTAAGCATCACAAGAGAATACAGTCCCATCTTGTCTGACATGAGCATTACACCATTGTGTTGTGTGTTCATGCATATACTACCAGCCCACACTAACTCCGGTACTATGTTCACCAGACTCACAAGAAAGAACAATCTACGCGAGGTGCAATAGTGCCCAGTTCTGGCATCCACTATAATTCTTAGAACAGATCCCTTTGAATACAGAAAGATGACTATATTTCTCTGGCTCCTTCCATATGAGATCACCTCAGGCTGACATGTTCCTAACCACAGCTGTGGCTCTGCTTAAGGTAATAGTCTATTCACCTCTTACCGTACTAGGCAAAGCAATGGTCCCTCAAAGATATCCAAGTTCTGAGAACCTGTGAAACTGTTACTTTATATAGCAAGAGCAATTAGGCTTTAAAACTGGGAGAAGATCCTGAATCAGCTGGGAGGCCTTAATGTAACCATTAAGGTTCTTACAGTGGAAAAGAGAGGCAGAAGAGACTGCAGTGATGCAGTGTGAAGATCTAACCCTTGACCTCTATTGCCACCAGTGAACATGAAGGGAGGGATAAAAGTTAGGGTATAAACCTGATTTCCCTGCACACCCTGCAAAGGAATGCAGTCCTGTTGACACTGTAGAATGGCCAGTATGATCCAGTTCAGACTTGTGACACCCAGAGGTCCTGTGTGTGGCTTTAAACCCCTGGTTTTGGGGTTATATAATTTATAGCAGTAGTAAGAGATTGCACACTTTTCCAGTTCTGTTATTGGTAACCTTGCAGGGAGAGGGAAGATAACAGAATCATCTGTTGCTACCACTTGGCCAAATCATCTTGCTGGTTCCTCTGGGCCAATACCCTCAGAAGCAGCCCTTTTGTAAATAAACCCTACTACTGGCAGGCATTTTGAGTGCTGAGTGCCCTAGCTGGAACTCAGAACCAGATGGCCTCTTCCTATTATTCTGCTTTTTTTCTAGTATGAAAAACTCCTTTTATTCAAAGCTGCAAATGGAGCTCAAAATATGCAAACACCTTCACATTTGTCAGCAACTTGATAATATACTTCTTTTAACTGCTGTTCTACTCCTTTCTCTACCTCAAAGGTCACTAGAGCTGCTAATCAAGCATCAGAACAGGGACTGTGAGTAGAGAACAAATCTACATAGACCCCTTATTCTGCATAACTCCTCAAAATGTCCTCCAAGAAGTTGTGCATACTCCATGATATCATGAAATAAAAGACCATTTCTCTCATCCTCACCTACATGTTTTTGTAAAATTCCTGAACTTAGAAAAGTTTTCAACATGTGAGCTGCAATATGAGACATCAAGAACTTTCTAGCTATATTAGATGTCAGCCTTGTCATTCCAGAAAACCCAATGAGACGTTCTAAATAAATACCATAGAGCCAAAGCATGACATGTTAAAAGTAGCATGACCAACCACACAACACGAACTTTTAGAGGGAAGGCTCAGTGGGCTACAGGCAGCAGCAAGGGAGTCATGGGAGCAAGGGGCTAGTCCTGCCCACTGCCAGCTTTGTGTTCTTTGACAAGTCACTCCCATCTCAAATCTCAACTCTTTTTCACCCATTAAAGGGGAAATCAGAAACATCTTCAGTATAGTGACTGGCTACAAGATCAACTCAAAAAAATCAGTAGCCCTCCTATATACAAATGACAAATGGACTGAGAAAGAAATCGGGGAAACAAGATTCTTCACAACAGCCACAAATAACATGTTATCTTGGGGTGACTCTAACCAAGTAAGGGAAAGACTTGTTTGGCAAAAATTTTTAAGTCCTTGAAGAAGGAAACTGAAGATCTCAGATGATGGAAATATTCCCTATGCTATTAGATTGGTAGGATTAACATAGTAAAAAATGCTCATCTTACCAAAAGCAATCTACAGATTCAGTGCAATCCGTATCAAAATCCTAATACAATTCTTTACAGACCTTGAAAGGACAATACTCAACTTTATATGGAAAAACAAAAATTCAAGATAGCTATAGTAATAAAAACTGCATGATATTGGCATAAAAACAGACACATTGAGGAGAGATGGGGGGGCAGAGGGATCAGGACATAAGGAGAATAAGCCCCACTCTGTTGACTGACCAACTCTCTTGGGGTTCCACAGAGCCTGAAGCAGCAGACATAGAACCCGCAGGGTCCCCTAGATATATTTTGTGGTTGTCTAGTTTGGTGTTCTTGCAGAGATCATGCATGCTAGAGTGTATGTGGGGGTTCTCAAACCTTTTACCTGCCCTTGGGACACTTTCTTCCTATTGAGTTTCCTAATCCACCCTTGGTGTAGGGATTATTAGTGCCTGGCACTGTTCCATGTTGTAGTGCCCTGTTTGAGGAGTAACCCTGGAAGGACTGCTTTCTTTTCTGGGGAGAAGCTGGGGTGAGGATGAATGGGTGGGTGTGAGGAGGGTAAAGTAGGAGGGGAGGGAAGATGCAGGGAGCTAGGAGGAGTGGAGAAAGGGGCGTAGGAGTGTCAATATGTATTATACAAGAGAAGAAAAAAAAATAAATACATTTTTAGAAAGAGAAGAAAAAAAAAATAAATACATTTTTAGAAAGAGGCAATCAGATCATCTTTAACAATCCTTCCAAGGTTTATGTAATAACCAGAAAGTGCTTCCAAATGATAACACAGGATTGGATGAGGCTGAGTTAGTGAAATCTGTCCTATGCCAGCTACCACCATGTCAGGTGCTAAGAATAAAATGAACACACAGCTCCAAACTGGAAAACCTACAAATCAGAGATTAATGTACAGCCCTTCCCCATATCTGGGAGGCATTGATTCTAGGACTCTTCCCTCTTTAAATACCAAACGTCTCAAACGTCTAAGTCTTAAATGACCTCTATATTATGTGATACAGTATTTTCACATAGCCTGTATACATCCTCTTGTATGCGTTACATCATCTCCTTATGAGTTATAACATATAATGCTATCTAAATTGTGAAGGGAATAAGGACACACACACACACACACACACACACACACACACACACACACACACACACACACAGCTGTACATGTTTGGCATGTCAAATTGGAAGATGCAGAAAACAAGGGCTTAAAGAACTGACCAAACTTGTTGAAGTTACAATCTCAGAAGTTTATACAAGGTGCCATATGAACACACTTACATTTGATTCTTATACTCCAGGGAAGCAGGTAGCAATCACTGCCTCATACTAATGATTTATCTTTAAGGTGAAAAAAATCAGACAGTGATTAGAATAAAAATACAAAAAGTCAGGTAATTGTTATATTTTAGCATTCTGTACTAACAGTTATAGCTAATTAAATAAACTACCAATTATATTTACCAGTCATAACTGATAGACAAAACAATGCAATCAGCAGTAATTTCATAGTTGCATATAGTAATAAATTTAAAGAAAAACATAAACATAAAAACTGGGTAGTTCTTATAAAACAAATTAAACATTATCTTTAGGTGAAAATGATATAAGCTTAGAAAGAAACTGGTATTAAATCTGGTCAACATTGTGTCTAAAATATATACTTTAAAAGGCATATTCTTTTGAAAGAATTGTATTCATCTTATATTTACTTTCTGAAGTTAATTAATGCATCCTTTAAAATATATTCTGATTATGTATCAGTAAAAATAAGTCATTCACTGCATTTACCTTAAACTAAAATTTAAAAGATTTCTATTTGTGTGACTTTTAAAGCATGTAAGCTATAAAGCTTGGAAAGAATACCTCGGTAGAGCGGGGGAGGGGGTAGGGGGTGAATGCAGTCATTCTCAATGTGGGAGAAAGGAACAAAAGGAGGGAAAGAGGGCGAAGTTCTTAGAATGACTTGTCCATTTCTCTCACCTATGCAGACATTAGCCTTTTCGTGCCCCACCCACCCTCATCCAGATCCAGTTCAAGTCCTACTACCTCCCTGGTAAACCACGACCTGAGCCTCTCATTTCCCAGGAACCTAGTCTAGACTGAGAGAACTTGCTGTGTCATTCATCTGGCCAATCACACAGGAGCATAGCCCCATTTAATTACTCATTTCTATTTTCTTAACTAATTGAAAATCTTCACCGAAGCCAGCACCAAATTCAAAATTGCTTGCATCACAGACCTGGTAAAAGTTCATCACTGAGCCCTCTAGAATCTAGAAGGGTTAACCAGGCTGCAGGCCTAAGTCACTAATCAGCCGTTGACAATATAAAGTATCTCTATGTAAAATCAGCAGAACCAATTTTACTCAAAGGTTGAAAACAGTTATGAAATAACTTGTTTTCAGTTGTGAAACTCACAGACTTCTTTCTTTGTCCGTGCAGTAAGGAGAATCATCAGCATGTATTATTAGGATATACTTGGACTTTTTCTGTATACAATTTATGAATATGGCACGTCTGTGTGGACACTAAAAGTATACTCAGTAATAGGGGAAAAAAAGCAATTCACATAACTGAATTAACCTGATCACACGACAGGTCTATAGTTACACATTTTCAAAATAAACTACTCTGTCTAAACCAAACATTCTTGGTGTTTAACGTTGGCCACATTTGTACACCTATAAAATGTTTTTCATGTAAAAGTCAACCCTCCTCAAAACAGAACAAACCTGACAAATTATGAGTCTGAGGAGAGGTAAACTGTTTCCTAATTGATGGTAAGTCTGTTCATCAAATGGGATCACTAATCACTGGATTTCTTCTTGCATGGTGACATTCCCCAAACACTGGTTTAAATACCAGGAGACAAGCTGTATGTATGGTCCTGGTCCACGTATTTTGTATTATGAACAATTTCCACTGTCTCCCTATTGTCACTGTTAGTAGTTCTTAATGTAAATAAATACTGTCTCTAAGTAAATTAATATATGAGTGATTATTCACTCTATCATTTCAAATTTAAAGAAAAACACACAGGCAATTGACATTCTGGAGAGGAAATTTAGTTAAGTAATTTGTAGGACAAACCTGAATAAATGAATTCAGAAAAGAATGTTTCCTAGCTGTCAATGTGAAACCATTTTTGTTCACAGTCCCAATCCCTGAAGAAGATAACATCAGAGGATAAATGATACAATTAATAGGTCATAGTTCCCTGGGTTTATTGCAACATTTCAGGGATAGATAAAATTCTCACAAAATTTGTGCACGTAGGAGCACAATCATTTGGTCAACAACATTAAATGAGTGCCTTTAGTTACAGAGAATTTTGTATTACTCTTTCTTGGAATAATTTAGTCAACTAGTAAGCAACTGCATTTGCTAAATATAAACTCAAAAATAAAAGCAGAAATTAAGGCTTAAATACCATTCTATTTGTATGTTGTGCATATATCCTGTATGTTTCTGCATGTATGTACATGTGCATGTGTATGTGCAAGCAGTATGTGGAAGCCAAAGGTCAATATCAGGTATCGTCGTCTATTGCTCTCCATCATTTCCCCCTTTGAGGCAGATCTCTCACTAAATGGGCGCTCACTTACTGGCTAAACTGGCTAGCCAGTGAGCTCCAGGAACCTACCTGCCTACAGCCCCAGGGCTAGGGTGACATATACCTGTGTCACCATGCTCAGCTTTTAGATGGGTGCTGAGAACCCAAACTCAGGTCTCCACACTTGTGCAATGGGCACTTTAGTGATGGAGCCATCTCCTTAGCTCCTTTAAATAATATCCAAGACACCACTGCCCTGGTAAAACATTTGTAATAATAGCTTCTAGAAAAAGTCCAGCCTTCACAGTCACCTACACAATACTCCTTAATTTGGCCACTTCCTACTTTGTCTTTGAAGCCTTTAAAACACCTGTAATCAAAACTTAGTAGAAGAACTAGATGAATATATCTCCTTAATGTAGTTCTTTCCAACAAGTATTTAAATTCTCATTATGCTACTGCGAGAGTTTTTAAGGGCAGGATTAAAAAAAATCAACTCAGACTGCTCAGTTGAGCTACTGAGGCTTATTTTAATCATTTCCTTTGTGGATAATCTAATTTTATGATTTTGACAAACACATTTGCTTCATATGCATGAGGTCAGAGATGAATTCTACATGAGTTCTCCTAGGTGTTAGCATACTTGGACCTTGGGGATGCTTCCCTAGAGAGAGACCCTGTCAAAAACTACAATAAAAATGGCATAATAAAACACAACGTTTTATACAGTTAATATATGGCAAATTAAAAAAAAAAAACCTACATGAATTCAAATACCCACCAAAGCTGAATGGGTAAACTGTGTTAGAGTCTAAATAGAAAACTAAGAGACAACTGGGGGGGGGGGGGTGGGGTAAGACTGCTGATACACATGACCATGCACGCATGTTGATGTAATGTACAAAACATAAATGATCCATACAGTAAAATTGCATTCCAAGAATAGATAAAATGAATCTAGTCACAGAAACCAAAATTAGTTGTCATGGTACAGCAGACTAATGCCACAGACACAGGATACAGTGGTGGAAATGCTCAACACCTTGATGGTATGGGTGGGCACAGAGCATAACCATTTGCCCTAACACCTCACTGTGTATAGGGGATATGGGGAACATTTTCTTGACCAATGCATTATTATCCAATAAATTATGTTAAGAACATTTTCAGTTTTAGTTGTTGACTCTGCCTACAACATATGCTATGAGTTACAAAGAAGCTAAAAAACTAAAATTCCAGTTTTTAATATTATGCATTTTCTTAAGGTATCCCTAAATGGCATTGTACTCTTTTCCAAGCTCTGAACTCCTCTGATCTCACAATCATTATTCACTATCAAAACAGCTGTGCACACAAAATGCAAATGTTGGAAATGCTCAAAATCCAAGAATTTTTAGCATCCTCACAGTGGGAAATACTACCACATGAAACTTCATTTCATGAGCAAAATTTTTTGAAAAATTTAAGTATCTTCAGAGTGTGTGTATAAGATATAGACAAACATAAATAAATTTCTATTTAGACTTGGGCCTCATGTCCAATATAACTCATGTATATGAAAGTATTTCAGAAGCTGGAAGAAAAAAAATAAAAACTCCAACATCCAAAACACTCCTGGTCCCCAAGCAGCATTTCAGATATAGGATATTCAACATGTATTATATTTGTGTATAAGAGATGAGCATAACCGTCTCTACTATCCTTTGGTAAGATGGGTTAAATGTGGAGCTCAGAAATGCTATTTGGGGTGTGGTGTGGCAATATGGTTCAGTAAGCAAAGGCACCTGCCAGTAAGCCTCCATCTCCACAACATGTATGGTGAGAGAGAACATGCACTATGACGTGTACGTACGTGTACACACACACACACACACACACACACACACACACACACACACACACACAACTAATTAAACAAAGATGTATTTTTAAAACAAGAAACGCCATTTTCAAAACAGCCAGATTTATTCTTCTCTGCTTCTGAAAACTGCAAATGGAGTTTGTGTTTTGTTTTGTTTGGGGTGGGGTTGGAATAGTCTCCGAGACGTCTTTGGCAGCCATTAATTATCCCTTTTAGTATCTTCTCAGGCAAGGTATCAAATGACGCTGCTCGTGTACTCAGTGGTGGCAAGGTGCTTCACTCTCAAGTTCAACTCCAGTATCAGGAGGACAGGGCAGTTGTTCAGAGTTTGCTATAAACTTACTTGCCCTGATGCTGTCTACTCAGGTAGAACTTTACAAGTGTACTACTGTGGCCAAATATGAAACTAATGATTCTTTAAACTCAGAGATCCATGGCTATAGAGAAAAAGATTCCTCTATAGGATAACTTGAGTTCTGGTTTATTTTCAACCTAAGCAGTGCTGGTCTTTCCCCAGGGTGTATGTGCATTTCCATAAATGGCCGTATGCAGGAGAGCAACTGGAACCTTAGACAAAACACTGCCTATGCCTCAAATGTTCTCATGTACACTGAGTTTAGTATTTTGTTTTATTCCAAGACTACAAAAGAACAAGTTTTAGTAATTTACTCAAATCAAATAGGTAACATGAATGTCCAAGATTTCCAGGGTAGTAAATACTATTATTTGCTCACTGATCTTTAATTTCCTACTCTATTACAGATTAATACTTTTTAAGCACCCACTCAGCACCAAGCTGAGTAATTCCAGCTTTATAAAATAGAAAGCAACTAGACCATAGTTTGTCCTTAAATTCAGCACCAAAAATTACATATGGTCAACAGTATCTATAAAAACTCCTAAAATCACTGTCAAAATACCATTAAACTACTAGGATCTAAGTTTTTAGACACTTAAGAGCCAAAAAGTAAGTGTTCAGTTTGTTTCACGTCAGCATTTCAGCTGTAGTTTTTCTTCCCTGGAGGAATATAAGCCAAGGCTTAGCTTCAGAGGGAACACCATGTGTATAAACGGAATCTGCCATATGTTAGATGTGCATATGATACAGCTCTATCACAGAAGAAACTGTTCTTCATTTTAGGAAACTCATAATGCAAACACATAATTTATTATGAGGCACAGATTACAAGTATATTTTAATATATTTTGACACATTTAGTTCTTGACCACAAATGTGTCTGATCGACAGAGAGATTGTCCACAAATAGGAACATCACATCAAAGCCGAGAGAAATATACACAAAGGCCAAGATCACACTTTAAAAGACTGTTAAGGGCTGGAGAGGTGACTCAGGGCTTTACAGCACTTGTAACTCTTGCATGGGAGCCGACACCCACATGGTGGCTCACAACCATCTGTTACTCCAGTTCCAGGGCATCTAACACCCTCTCTGACCTCTACAGGCACTAGGCACACATGTGGTACACATGCATACAGGCTGGCAAAACGTGTGCAAATAAAATAAGTCTTAAAAATATGGAGAAACATTGTTTTTTTCTTTTCTTTTCTTTTCTTTTTTTTTTTTTTTTTGAGATGGGTTTCTCTGTTGTAACTTTGGCTGTCCTGGAACTCACAGAGATCCGCCTGCCTTTGCCTTTGGAGTGCTGGGATGAAAGGAGTGTGGCATCGCCACCCCCGGCAATGGAGAAACAGTTTTTAAAGACTGTCATGGTTTTGGACTATTTTAATCAGCACCAGCCTCTGTAGAGATACAATACATGGATTCATGTGAGATGGACTTTAGGAATAAAAGAAACTGACACTATACCTGAAAGCTTTGCAAACTGATGGTACATTTTCTCAGGAGCAAGGACTAACATGAAAAGAACAAAGTTTAAGGTAGAGCCTGCAGAAGGAAAATCTTGAAGAGGATATTCCAGGTCACTCTCAAAGACACTGGAGGGAGGGACCAGCTAGCAGAATCTGCCCCCAGGGAAGACAACTTGTATTGGAAAGTGTAACAGAACAAGGTTTTGTATTTTTCCCAACAATTTAATCTTGAGAATGTTACGAACCCCACTGAGGCCAGCCAGTTAAAGGACAGGAACAATTTCAATATGAACTATCTATCTACTTGCTTTCATAGACAAGGTAGCAGCTGATACCTCCGGGGTAGATGGGTTCCTGAAGGAAAGAAACATTATTATATTTATTATCCTTTTTGGAAAGTGGCTTTACCCCTAATAGAACTAAGTATTATATATTCCCTAGCAGGACTAATAGTATAAGTGCATATTTTTTATATTTATTTGTAATGTCTCTAGGACTTAAAAACTTCACCCAAATGAAAACAATGTTGGAATACAATTATTAAGCTGCTTAGTGCAAATAAGCATTTAGGGCTACGTTTACTGGCAGGCATTTTTGTTTCAGGAGCATTTTGGGTTCCCAAGAAGAAGGGTGGGTGGAAGCTGGGAGGAGGGAGCAGAAGAAATGGTGTGCACAGAATGACAGTGGATATCAGACGCAAGGCTGCTTCTGGGCCTGATGCCAAGAGAGAGCCAGCTATCAAAAAGCAGAGCTGTGGTCAGGCACTAAATAAACTAAGGACATAAACCAACATCTGCTGCATTGATGCCCACAGTTCATGATCACAGTGGCTATCATGAATATACCTAACGCCATCTGTTACGCCTTTCTCTCAGAGACAGAAAAGAGCTGGGCTGCAAGAAGCACTTCACATAGTTATCAGTCTCTGACTGGCCTCAGGCAAATCAACAAATGGTCAAAAAATTAGTCTTTCTTCCTAGGTCCACTTCTTTGTCTGGAATCTGTTTTGAGTAAGAGACAATGACTCAGGCTCCATGACATTCTCACTCTCATCTTCTCCTAGGTCCTAACCCATCTCTATACATGCCACTTTATCCCAATAGCTTGGAGATGTGATGGTAAAATTAGATGTCAGGTGTTTTAAAATAAAGAGACAAAGCAGGAGAGAGATCTCAGTGGATAAGAGTATGGGCTTCTATTCAAAAGACAAAAGTTCAATTCTCAGCACCCACATAGGAGCTCACAATAGTAACTCCAGTTCCAGGGGATCTGGTGCCCTCTCCTGGCCTGCTTGGGTACATACACACATACAGGCAACATGCCCATGTAATAAACTAAATAAACAAAAATAAATTTTTTGAGCAAGAAAAAGAAACTGGCTATTTCAACTAGCAAAGAAAGAGCCTCTGGGAAATTTATCCCTTTATCCCTAGAAGTCCCTTGAATATGAGTTATACGTCAGACATTCATGGTGGTGGGGGTGGGTGCGTATTAGCAAAACAGCTAAACTTTAAAATAACTTTAGAAAATGGAAAACTCAGCAGGGCAACACAGTTGGTTTCATGTGATTACCTGACCCAGTGATATAACTAAAAACTGAATTCTCTGCTCAAGCTGGAGCAAATTGTTTGCTACTGCAGAGGAGAGACAGGATGGCTTTACTGCTGCTCCATTAAGTACCTTCTTTACATTCTTAAATATACGAATAGTCAGCATCCTGTTATATGCTGCCAGGAATTGTATCTTCTGCACAGTACAGTCTCTTTAGCCAAAGGGCAATTGGCTATGTTAACCCACACCTTTGAGCTTGGAAAAAAAGTAGATATAAATACAGACTAACTCATCACTAGGCTAAGCCACAGTCCACTAGGTCCACTGTCCCCCACAGACCTTTGGAAGAATTCTCCATCTAGGCAGAAAAACTATTAGACTGAGAGTCTGGATGAGCACTGCAAGCAAGCTCATTGATTCATCTGCTAATTACTTTATGGGTTTGCTTCCCTCAAATATGACCTCCACAGAGCTTGGGAATGGGGAAACACCTTGGAAAATGTCCACTCTTACATACCAGAGCCAAATGTGAGGCAAAGAAAGAGCTTTAGAAGCTGTGCCCTTAAATCAACCTGTTTTCTCCAGAAATCAGGAGGATCAGAGAAACCACATGCTGAATGGCACCCCACAATCTTGTACACAATAAAAACCTTAAGAGAAGAGTGGTTTGACAGGAAGGCCTTGCTGAATGAAGGGGTTGACGGAAGTCAAACAATGGAAAAGTAAGAGTTAGGCTACTCGTTTCGACTCATGATCACTATTCTTCAGCAGGAAGTGAAGAGAAAAAAAAAAAAAAACAGACGAAGCAGTACACAATATGCAACAGCATTTCTGGAAACCCAGTTAACCACACACCAGCTGTGCAATCTTCTGCTACCTCTGACTGCTACCAGGATCACTGCTTCATGTTTTTAAGACTGGGTGGTATGGCTAGAACTATAAACTAAATATTTGCCCTTGATGCCTACCAATAAACATAAAACAGTAACTACTGCTTTTTTTTTTTCTAATTGCATCTGAAATATTAAGGAAATTGGAATAAGACTTGGTAGGCAGGTTGGGGCCTTTAGGCTCCTTAGGAAGAAGTATCTGGTCTCCACCCAGAAGCAGGACAGTAGGCAGTGTTCCTTTTCCTACTGGGAGTGACAGGACTGAGAATCCTCAGCCAACTTCCTCAAACTAAGTACATATACTCTTATACTAGGAAGTTTAGACATGGTGCTGAATCATTCTCAGAGAATGACAACATGCTTCCATTTTTACAACTGTAAAACACTAATGAAACAATGTGTTTAAAACTTTACCTGAGCCAATAAAAGGGGTCAATCATAAGTGTCATAGCTGTCATAATTCTAAAATGATGGCTAAATAAACGCATAATACCTCATCTCTAGGACTGCCTTAAACCCACTCTGCTAAACACTGGTTTATAGTCAATGTTTCTGAAGGGCTTTGCTAACTGGGTGTGAGCCTTTATGCTTAGCACTGGCTATTAACTCTTGCTTGATCCTTATCTCTTAAGAGTTCCCCAATAACCCTATAAGGTAAGTATTTTAGTATTTCTACTTCACTGAAGAAGTAGGGCTTGCCCCAGGTCATTCAGTCATAAATCAGTGAACTGGCTTAACTTCTTTCTCTAGGAAAGCAATAAAATACTATGGAGAGCAGTGAGCATATGAGCTATATTACAGCTGCACTCTCTACCTGATGCTCACTACTTCTTAACCACAGAATAATGGAGCCTTAAAAGGTCAAAATTTTCCATACAGAGTAACTGAAACAATTTAAATAGGACTTTTTCACAATACATAAAATATAACAAATCCTTTCAACTAGATTAATTTTTTTACATGCCAGCCAAAAAGGTCCTACTTGGATGCAGATGAGATGGGCAGTGACCAACACTGACATTCCAGACAACACTGGGCCATCACTCAGCACCACTTCCCACAGCTCTCAGGCTTCGTGTGCTTGTTGCACTGACTGGCTCTCTAAAGAGCGAGGCATATATTCTCTGTGCTCGTGGACAAATATCTTCTATTCTTTGCTGTGTATTACAAAGCCTGACAGCATAATGGTTGTTATTGCTACTGGGTTATCATGAAGTTAGTACCACAAATGCCATGTACGGTGGTTTCAGAAACAGCCATGTTGGCATCCTACATGACGGGAAGAGCAGGGAAAGCCCATCAGTTCTCAAAGGACACCTGACACTGGGGTAGAGCTTGACAAGTTAATGCACGCACACTTTCGAAGCCTGCCGCATTATTTCCAAGTTAGAGGACTGGCTGAGTAGATAAGTGATCAGTTTGCTTTCCCCTAAGTAAAGTTGGCATTTCAGAATGGGTGATAAATAATTTTCACATAAAAACTATTATGATCCTATTTGGTACTTCAAACAGCAACATGGTGAGAATATGGTTGGTTATTCTGATCTCTTATTGGGCTTAGTTAACAGAAATAACCTACTTTTATTGAGAGGAAAGTAAAAAAAAAGGGGGGGGCTTAATTAAATCTTACTACAAACAACATAGCCCCAATAGGATGTGTTGGTACATACCTACAATCCCAGTTCTTGGGAGGAAGAGGCAGACGGATCGCTACAAGTTTGAGTCAAGCCTGGTCTACACAGTGAGTTCTAGACTAATAAAAGCTAAATAGGGAAAACTGCACCAACAAACAACAAAAAAAGGCGTGGCCTCATCTGCAATAACCATTTTCTTTGTTATTCTGATTATTAACCACCTTAAAGTTCATGGTCTATCACCTCCAGTGTATGCCCAGTACATTTTTAGCACATTCTCTTCCAAAGCTTAATTTCTGATTCCTTTCTTCCCTATTCACTTGTCCATCACACTCCTAACCCGCTTGACTTTCTTCCCACCAGCCTGGAGATCCTTGAGGACAAAAACAGGTTGAGGCTGATTCTGCAGCTAACTTGAGCACTCTTTTCTAAGTGCTATGTTTAAAAAGCAACTGGGCTGATGAGAAAACTTAGGAGGAAAAGGTGCTTGCTACTGTTCCTGACTCTAAGCTGTCCTCTGATACCCACACACATCATGCACACTACACACACAATAATTTTCTAATGGTAAACTTATCAGGTCTATTAAGCTTAAAATCTGAGACACAAACATTTTAATTTTAAGTGTTATAGTATAAGAAACTTGAGATAGATTTTCATCCATGATAAAATAATGAGTGTGAAAAATAAGGGCAAACTAAAGACATCTGAAAAGCCTTGCTTGGGAAGGACTACAGCTTTAATCATAATTCTAAAACATGTACCCTTTTTTGCATAAAGTTATCCTGAAATGGTTCTTAGCAGATGCTGGATTGTTCTTACTAAACATGTGAGCAACTTTGCTCAGACCTTCTAAGTGGGCAAAGTCCAGTTTCAATAAAAGCTCTTTGACAAACAGCTCAATGTCTTATTCGTGTTTTTAGAGAGGATGAGAATATTTTACAAACTATACACAATGCCTTTGTTAATGGAAAATAGTGGACTCTTGGAAACATACACTAGAGGACAGCCCGGTATAAAGTTGGGCTGAGTCTTTAAAACACACCAAGATCCAAAAGCTCTCATCTGACTCACATGTGTCCCGCTTTGTGGCTGATGCTGGAATTCCCAGGCAGGTGTATTTTGAGCCCTTATCTGATTCTTAGGATGTGTGTGCGCGCGCATTATCTTTTCTTTCCAGGAAACTAAATTCAGTAACTCATCCAGTGTCCAATTGTGGCTGCACATCACATTAAAAAGAAAATCAAAGAACACTTCAAACAAAGGTGGCAGGAAAGTATGTCACAATTGAGGATAATTTGAAACGTACTCATCACGTAGGCCTTGGACAGCCAACACCGTGGCCCTGGGAAAGCCTGCATGAAACCCCCACACCGGTCTGGGAACTGCAGTCACTCTATTCTAGGTAATACCACAGTACTCAAACCAGGAGGGTACCAAGTTCCTGAACAGCCGGCACTCCCTCCACTCAAAATATGAGAGAGCTCAGAGAGATGCCCTGGCTTAACCTCTTGTAGCTAAGAACTCATGATTTTTAAGAGTTTCACTAACCTCCTACTAGATTTGTGTCTTTTCGCAAATAGTTGAGTCAACTACTAATAAGGTTAAATGATTCAGTGGACTGTCATTTTAGATGCCCTACTTTACTAAGCTCATCAGATACCCCACATTTTATTCAGGGATGTGCTAGGGATACCAGAATGTATCAAGCATTTTGCTCTTGCTGGGATTCACTTTCTGTTCATTTACTTTCAAATGCCAAGGATGTAGAAGGCATGCTATGCATTTTTTGTTACATGAAAAGGATGTGTATCCTAGGATTTAGCCCTGCATGACACAGACTGAAGACCACTTTAGAAAAAGTAAAACAGTCTAGGTTTGTGCCTGCAAGCATACAGGAGCCTAAGGTCAGGAGAGTCACCCTGAAGTCCTGAACTATGTATGGTACATCTCTGTCTCAAGGCCCTTAGGTCAGTGTTCTCAATCTTCCTAATGTTGAGACCCTTTAATACACTTCCTCATGTTGTGGTGACTCCAACCATAAAAAGTATTTCCATTGCTATTTCATAACTGTGATTTAGCTACTGTTATGAATCATGATATAAATATCTGATATGCAGATGGTCTTAGGTGACCCCTTTGAACCCAAAGGGGTCACGACCCACAGGTTGAGAACCACTACTCTAATACATCTTGCCAAGTTTGTTGGCATCCTGCTTTTCTATCTTCTGTTGGAGGTTTTGGCCCAAGTATGAGCATGTCAGTGAGGGCAAAACATTTTTTTCCCTTCATATCAAAAACAGCCCACTCCTTTTATACTTCCACTATGTTCCCATAATATAGATTTTTTTCTGAGATACTATGTAAATTATTATTATTACTGAGTCCTCCCTTCATTTGTTCACACGCACACCTGCACAGATATACATACAATACATACAATGAATAAACAGGGTTACTCTCTCACCTGCTCGCTGGCATATAGTAGGAGCTCTAAAAGATACTAGTGAGATGTGAGTCAATTTGAGGTTCTTTTCTCTGTCTTAACCATGTGTGTATTGGGGAAACAAAAACTAGAAGAGAACTGTTCAAATCATACAGTCTAAACTGAAACAAGAACCGAGAGGAAGAATCCATACTAAGAGCAGTATGGCAAATGATACTTCTAAGCAATGTACTTAAAGTATGTAAAGGCTGCACTCAAGTGAGGACACAAGGTTTTCAAGCCTGTCACTGAAGCACTGTTTATACTGTTAAGAAACCAGCAGTCATCCAAATGTCAACTGGCTCAACTGCCTAAACAAGCTGCCAGACCATGGTGAGGCCCACGGAGCTAGTGGATGCAGCCAGATGGCACAAGAAGGTGTCTTATACTGACGTGCATGAAAATGATGTCCTGAGACACAACTTGGGGTGAGACAGAGCAAGTGTGGTACTTCACAAGTACTGTGATGAGCCTATCAGTGGGTGACACTTGATGGAAATTTTCCTTCTTTTTTGCTTGCCTGTATTATAAAATTAACTTTGATAATACAAAAAAGGCAACTTTTGCATATGAAATGCCAGGAATATGATACAGACTGGGAGTGAAATTACTCAAGGACTTAATTCATTAACAACTTCCATAACAGTTAAGTCTACTATTGTTCTTAGCATGTACATATATCAGAGGTACACTTAGTGCCTGAGGGGGAAAAAAGCAAACAAACCAATGAGCTTTTTTAATTAGGAAGGCAAATATTTCAGTTTAGACCATACAAATCCAAGAAACTATTTTACAAGAAAATAAGAATGATTTGTAAAATAAGGTTTTTTTTTTTTTAAAGTGCCTGGAAAAACAAAGCCAGAATATAAGAAGGGACACATCTTTCCCATCAGAATTCTGTTAGATAAAACATAATCACTATTCCCACCTATCTCTTACTATAAACCACACAGTATCTATTAGCTCCACAATATAACTCCAGCTACTCAAGCTTCTGCCATTGGTTCAGGAACATCATGTTATCATGAGGGGTCTCAGTTAAATAATTTCAGCCACACTGAAAAGATGTGGACACCTCACATTCTCAGTGCCTGGCACAAAGAAACAAAGGCTTGGGCAGAGTGCTTTTCCAGGAAGGCAGGCAAAAGAGTGACTGCCTCTCAAACTGAAAAAAAGGAAAGGTTTCTGCTCAAGGCTTGGTATGTGTGTACTTTTTTGGAGAGGTGGATCTTGGGGTATCTTGTCCTGGTTGACCTCACAGTCCTTGAGCTGATTCTCCTGCCTCAGACTTCTGAGTAGCTGGAACTACCACCTAATCCTGATAGATTTGGGTTTTAATATTCCTGTTTTCTGTGCTAAGTCCCTGAACAATTTGTGGGCTATGAAAAGAATAGTTTACTAAAACACTAGGTTTGCTTCCTCTATTAACTCTTACCCCAACTTGTCCAGTTTTTGTTCTCCACCTGCCCCCTCCAAAATAATTACATCAAAGTAGTTACAGAAGTGATTAGCAAAACAGATGCAGATGCTGCGTCAAAGCAATAAGGTAAGATGTTATGTTCAAAGTAGAATCTGAACAGTACTTGAGGGATAATCTTTGAAAAATATGAAGTTCTCTGAAACTGTCAGAGGTTCTTAGATCCTCTGGTTCTCTGGATGTCAGAGGTTCTTAGATGCTCCTCAGCATTTTGGTGTTGACAGAAAATGGCTCTAAGTGAAAACATCTCTTTGACCTAACAATTTGCTCTCAGAGCTGACACAGACTGCAGTCTACAGACACCACCTTTGAATGGTTTTAGCTGCCAGTGTAGCCAGGGACCCAAAGAGCATCATCAGATGACAGCCCTATAGCAGTAGAAACACTCTTGAAGCTGGAACTGAGAGAATAAAAACATTCTCTCTGCTAAGTTGTGTAGGTGACTCCAGCACTTGTTTCTGGAAAATCCTGTGGGGTGTGAAGCCTTTTTCACATCCAATCTGTCTGAGAGCTAGCTGCCTGTGGACTGCTCTGTGCCAACTACCTCTCCTCAGTCTGATGGCCATTTTGCCCAACTTCTCTATTCTGCTGTATTTTAGAGGAAGTGGAAAGACGAGTTAGGAACCTCTGGGGAGGTGGTGTTTATTTCAAGTGGGGAACACAAAATGAGAAATTAATGAATGATGCTGTACTTGTGGCAAATAAACAGCTAAGAATATGAGTTCTTTCTTCCTGGATGTAAAGAACAGAGCTGCCTACAGAATGTGTTCCCCACACCGTGTCCCGAGACTGAGGCTGCAACTCTACCAGAGAGCTGCAGCCATCAGTGAAGGTGTTCTAGAGGGTCACATCCTTTCCCACTCACCCCAAACAGCCATGATTTCTGTCAGTGCCTCTGGAACATCCTTGTTTGACAACAAAGTGCCATGACCTCGAGGGCAGTGGGAATTGAGAAGCAGGGCAGAAATCTCTAGCAGAAGTCCTGGCTCAGGAGGATTGCTTTTGAAGAAGAAGACTACTCTGTTGTTTATGACTGGTGCTACAATTTAATTCTTAAAGAATGATGCTATGAATATCAAAATTAAAGCCAGAAATACCCACTGCCTCATTAACTCTGGTAGCAGTTTCTTGGTTCTAGTTTCTTTAAGGGCAAAAGACTACAGTTGATTTCTGTTCTCTGCTACTTAGAAAAAAACAAAAACAAAACAACAACAATAAAAATCAGCTCTTTCCAGGGATAAAGAATTCATTAATGTCATACATTTGAATCCTCTGAAGGACCTGCACTCTGATACCACAAAGCAAAGCATTTCAGAAGGAGAGGCAGGTGGGCAACTTGAGTCATTTGCTCATAAAAACAAGATGCTACATTCACTAGTGATAGACGAAAGTAACAATCTCAAAGCTTGGAGTTGGAAGATTTGGCTTATAATTACCAAGGTCTTGTCCTATACCTACCAATATGACTAGAGGAAAGAGTTCCCATTCCTTAGAACAGTAGCTTTCCAACTGGAGCCTGCATCAGATCTCTTCCTGAAAGGTATGTGGACTCCAGAGCCCATTCCCTGGTGTTCTATTCAATAGGTCTAGATGGACATACAAAATCTGTAACCAGTAGTTAGGCAGAGGACCACAACTTGGCAATTAGAAAGCTAAATCTTAAACTGGAAGCTGTGATACTTTTGTCCTGGTGCATCTCACATCTTATTTTTGTAAATGAATGCCTCAATTATCCACCTGGTCCTCCTCCCGAGAGTGCTTTGTTTTACTGTGTGGTCAGAATACAAGTCCTTCAAGGTGAATACAAAAGAGCAGTAAGTCTGATGATGAGAATAAATATATTCAATAAATGCTGCATTAAAAAAACATAAAACTTTTACCCTGTAAAGTTTATTTTTGATTAAATTTGGTAGACTATCAAAGTAATTTAAATAAAATCCTCAAGATTTAAAAAAAATGGCAACACCATTCTTATTTGTAAAATAAAGCTGAAGTATCAGAAAATACTGGATGTTTTTAGTGGTGACAATGCTTTTCAGAAATAAGCAAAAATCATTTGACTGGCTGATTACATCCTGGCTATTTCTTCTAGAAAGCAGAAGCACAAATTACTACAGCTCAGAAAAATATCCCAGAGGCATAAAAATTCTCTTTAAAAATGGATTCTAAAGGCTGAAAACAACAAGGTCTGGTGAACAACACTTTGATTAGTGGGACATTCACATGCCTACCACCAGGTGATTATACACTGACTCTGTAGCTTAGCAATCAACATACACTTATGGGACATAAGAAGCTTAAAGCCTGACTTAACCTAGGGCTAAAGTTTAGAGAGTCAGAAATTTTCAAAAGACATAAAAAAAAAAAAACAAATGCTAGGAAAGCTGAGTGAGGTTTCATACATTTTCAGAAAACTCCAAAAACCTCCATTTGTCTAACAACTAAAGGAGTCAAGGTCCTGCCCACCAGCAGACCTTGAATGGTAGGTAAAGCTGGAGACAACTACCTGCACTTCAGGGTGAAGACCACAGGCAAACTAACCTCTTCATTCACTCTACAACTTATAAAAAGTTTTCAGGGCTCAGCCCTAGACTGCCAGGCTTCATACAAGCCACCACACTTGTTTGATTTATTCACAAGGAAAAGAGAAAAGTTCTTCAGCTCTACATAAAGTTTTATGCCCATGGACATTAATAAAGAACACCAACTAAATGGGGGGCATTTTGATGGAGTATACGGCTAGTCTTTCTCTAGATGCCAAACTGAGAGATTGGAGAATATTAATCATGAAATCCTACCAGATGAAGAAATGCTCTTATTCTTTACTTTATATATATTCTTAATAACATTAATATGCAACAAAACAAATTGTTACAATGTATTCACAAGTCACTATGAATGTATCTTTACAATCTTAATACATAAATATAAATGATACATATTATTTATATTTTAGCATAATTTCTGTACATACATAGTATAATATTAGTAAAATACTTTATAAGCATACATAAATGTATCTTATATGTACATTACACACTGTGTGTATATATATGTATATATAAATAACATACACATATATTTAATATTATTGCTCAAGACATCATTTCGGCCACACTTTTTAAAAAGTATTTACTAAAAGTGCTGTTCATGCAATAATCGTATTTCCTAACTATTACTCTACCAGTAGTTCTGAAGGTGAGCTGGAGTGCCCTGGAGACTGCCAAGACCTCTGCGAGGGTATGAGTATCTACTTTCATACTAATATACTGTGTTCCACTGCTTACAGCATGGTGTTAATGCAGGAGGTTTCCACAGACTTTGTGTGTGATGACTCCCTAGTTCTGATGGCCCATGGAATGGGTATTTGTATATGACTGTTTTGGTGAAGTCTTAATTTTAATTTCTAATATAAATGTTAATAGACATGGTCCACATGAAAAAACAGCAGACAGTGAAGGTCGCAACAATTTTTAAGAGTTTCAAAAAGTGCTAAGATTAAAAAGCACCTGACTTCTAGATTCCTCCAGCTTCTATACTACGCTTTCTAAGTGCTGAGAGCTAGGCATACACTACTACATCTGGTAGTGGCTGTGGTGGCAGCAACAACCCCTCCTCCTCCTCCTCGTTCTCCTCCTCCTCCTCCTCCTCCTCTTCTCGTTCTCCTCCTCCTCCAACTAACAACATAAAATTAAAAATACTTTTGGAGGAAACTTTGTGTGGCTTAAGTGTATGTGTGTGTTTTCTGTACTTTTCATCTGATCTTCACTGAGCACTTGGGCCAACCTGCCTTACCAGTGAATTTCAAGCCAGTTAAAGATACACTGTAAGATTCTATCAACAGTGGTAGATAGGAAGGTAGACAGAGGTAAGTGATAGATAAGACAGACAGACAGATAGAAGTTATATTAAAATAAAGATTTGTTTCATTCACTTTCTTGTATTTATCTAATTTTGTTTGTACATTTTTGTTTTGCTATAATATTATGTTCTTTTTAAGAAAAGAAAGCTTTTACATTTTTATTTTTCATACCCTTCTTTCATTACCTAATCCTGTTTATATCTGTTTTTCATTATAGGGAGAACTTTTTCCTTTTTTTTTTTTTTTTTGTTCTTTTTTTTTTTGAACATTTCCTCTACATAAAAATCATCTCTACTCTTCATTTACTTAATCTTCATTCTGGTTTCACTAATTTATCCTGTACATCCCTAATTCTACAATTATTTCAGCAAGGAAATTGACATTTGAAACAACAGAAATCCAACAATAGGAAAAAACAAACAAAGAAATGTTGGGAATTATAAACTCAACGAATAATGAAAACCCACAGCAGAATTGACCAAACAGAACAAAGAACATGAGTGGTGAAAGATGAGGTCAAGGAGACATTCAAACATCAATAAAGAAAAATTTAAAAAAACAAAAAACAAACCACAACATTCAAGAACTCTGGGAAATGGTTAAGAAACCAAACTCAAGAAACATCTGAAATTAAAATACACACATACATACCCCCAAACTATATTCATTCAATGAAATTACAGTAGAAAACTTGAGAAATCTAGGGGAAAAAACTGACACCTAAGCATAAAAGGCATTTTGAATTCAAAAGATATAACAGAAGACCTTTTCCACAACACCTAACACTGAAGATGTCAAAAGTACAAAACAAAGAAACAATAAGGCAAAAGAGAAAAGGTGCCGGCTCACATACAAAAGCAACAGCAAAGTAACAAGAGACCACTTAACAGAAACCCTAAAAACAACAGAGCACAGAAAGATCTATTTCCCACTCTGAAAACTATCAACCAAGATTTCTCTGTCCAGCAAAGTGAACTTTTAAAATTGATGAAGACATTTAAAAACAAGCACAAACTAAAGCAAATTATGACCACCCAGACAGCAGCACTGCAGAAGATACTTAAATCCTAAATACATAGGCTGAGGAGAGACAAACTAAGAGACCACAAGGAATTTTTAAGAACAAGGCAGAGCTAGGAAGGAATGTACTATGTCCAACAATGTAAACCAGTAAGTACCTAATAAGATTAGGGAAGGGAAAAAGAAAACAAAAAAGGAGAACCATAGTCTAACCTGCCAAACTACAGAAACCAGCAAAACTTTCCTCATAATCATGAATAGTCTTGACTTTACCTAAAAAAATGCAGATTTGGTGGTTGTATTAAAACAAAAATCACAACTCAATGGTAAAGACACCCATGCTAGTAGTGAAAGGCTAGTAGTCGTATTAACAAGCAAAAGAAGCTAAAAATAAGCCAGTAACTGGTCTTGTAGAATCCTCCAGGAATCATGGTCCCAGGCTTTCAGATAAATAATATGGTAGACTTCAGATCAAAATTAGTCAAGATTTGGAATTATAGAGAGCCATCGTAAAATTCCTAGAATGAAAAGAAAATGATAGTACAGTTTATCAGAATCATCTAGACACAGGAAAAAGCATTTCTAAGAGGAAAGTCATAGTTATGACTGCTTACATCAAAAAACTCAGATTCCAAATAGCTCAAGGTCTAAGAAAAACAGAAACAAACTCCAATTCAGTAGACACAAATAAATAATAAAAAAACAGGACAATAACTGAAGAAGTAAAGACTTGAAGAACATTATAAAAAAAATTAATGAAGAATTGATTTCTTTATGAAATAAGGATCAATAAACCCCTAACCAAACTAGAAGACTCAAGTGAGCATAATCAGAAATGAAATGGGGACATTACAATAGCTATTGATGTAATTCGTAGGGTCAACAGAAACTTACATTCCAAAAAGCTGGAAAATCTAGAAGACATGACTCAAATCCCAGAGACACAGACATACCACAGCTAAAACAAGAAGATATGTGCAACTTACACAGATCTTCAACACATGCTGAGACTATAGGAGTAAAAAACAGTCTTACAACAAAGAAAGTCCAAGACCAGCCAGATTTCTAGAGAATTCTACAAGACTTTTAAAAGAATACTGCTCCAAATGCTCTTCAAATTGCTCCACAATAAAGAAACATAATCAAATTCATCCTATGAAGCCAACTATAATTACCTATATGAAAACCAGATAAGGACCAATAGGACAACATACACAAATCAATAGTCGTAATCCAGCATATAAACAGACTTAACAGAAATCACTTTGCTCATTACCAGAATAAAAAGGCCTTTGACAAAGTTCAACATTACTTCACAATAAAGGTGCTGAAGAAACTAGGCATAGAAGGAACACGCTAAGACAAGGCTATATTCAACAAATCTATATCTAACATCATACTAAATACTAAATGTAAAAAGAATGAAAGCATTACCTTTAAGGAGCGGGACAAGCATGTCTACACTCTCCACTCTAAGTTTAAAAAGTGTTTAAAGTCCTAGCTAGAGCAATAAGGCATGAGAAAGATTAAAAAGTTACAAATAGGACATACAGGGCTGGAGAGAGAGCTCAGAGGTTAAGAGCACTGGCTGCTCTTCTAGAAGACCTAGGTTCAATTCCCAGCACCCACATGGCAGCTCACAATTGTCTGTAGCTCCAGTTCCAGGTGATTCAACATCCTCCTTCAGACATACATGCAGGGAAAACAACAATGTACATTAAAATATATATAAGCATGCCAGGTGGTGGTGGTGCATGCCTTTAATCCCAGCACTCTGGAGGCAGAGGCAGGCAGATCTCTTAGAGTTCCAGGCTGGAGGCCATCCTGGTCTACAGAGTGAATTCCAGGACAGCCAGGGTTAAAAAAAAAAAAACAAAAAACAACAACCCTGTCTTGGGAAAAAAACAACAACAACAAATAGGAATGGAATAGTTAAAGTATCAGCAAAAGTAAAAGCACTTGTTGCTCTTGCAGTGGACAAGGGTTCAATTCCCAACTCCAATACAGAGGCTCACAACTATTCATAACTCCAGTTCTAGAGAAGTTGATACCCTCTTCTGGCTTCCATAGGTACTAGACATGCATGTGGCGCACATATGTACATGTAGGCAAACACACACATAAGAGATAAAGAAATAAATATTCTTCTAAAGTCCTAATAATGCCACCAGAAAATTCTTAAACTCGATGAACACTTTCAACAAGGTAAGAGGATGCAAAATCAACAGCCCTCCTAAACACTAATAAGAAACTTACTGAGGGGGGGAGGGGGAGGAATAAAAATCCATTCACATCAGTTTAAAAAATAATATAAAATACCTAGGAACAAACCTTGCTAAGAATAAGAAAGATTCCTACAATGAAATTTTTAAAATAAAAGAAGACGACACAAAAATTCTTGCTCATGGGTAGAATTTATATTGTGAAACGGCTATGTTACTGTAAGTGAACTGCAGTCAATGTAATCTCTATCAAAATTCCAGTGACAGTCTTCACAGAAGCAGAAAAATAATCTTAAAATTCATATAAAAGCACAAAAGACTCCCCCAAATCAAAGCAATCCTTAACAGAAAGAACACTCCCTGAAGCACCAAAATACCTAATCTCAATGCAGTCCACAGAGCTATAGGGCAAAAGAGTATGCTACTGGCACCCAAACAGATCTGTAGATCAATGAAATAAAACAGGGGACCAAAACTAAACCCACATAGCTAAAACCAATAGTGCTGGGAAAACTATATATCCACAAATAGAACAAATATAGACCATATCCCTTACACTGTACAAAAATCAATTCAAAAATGAATTAAATGTAACTTTAATGTAACCCTCCAAACTGCTAGAGGAAAACAGGAGGGAATGCTGCAAAATACAGGTATAGACAGAGACTCTGAAAACGACTCTAAAAGCACAGGAAACCATTTCAAGAATTAACAAATGGGACTGAAGTGAATTAAAAGGCTTCTGCCCATCTAAAGAAACAAGCAGTAGAGTGAAGAGAATCCCTACAGAAAGGAAGAAAAGCTTTGCCAGCTACACGTCTAACAGAGGATTAATATCTAGAATCTATAAAGAACTCACAATTAAACACCAAAAACTGAAATCATCTGATCAATAAATGGGTAAATGAACTGAATAGACTTCTCAAATAAGAAAATTGTCTATAAATATTTGAAAAAATATTCAACGTCATTAGCCATCAAAGAAATGCAAATCAAAGTTATACTGAGATTACATCTCACACCAGCCAGAATGTCTCTCATCAAAGGAACAGATACAACAAATGCTGACTAGGATGTGGAGTGTAAATAAATGGGAGCTGCTAATGGGAGTGTAAACTGGTCCAACTACTACAGAAAATCAGTATGGAAGGTTCTCAAAAGTTTGAAATTAGAACTACCACATAGCTCAGCTTCTGGGTATACTCATGAAGGTCTTTAAGTGAGAACACCAGAGATATGTACACATCATCCATGCTTACTGCTGCACTATTTTCTGTATGTATAATATGGAATCAGCTGAAGCCCAATAAAATGACCAGCAAGAAGGCAGGAGGAGGAAAAGGAAAAGGCAACAGAAGGAAAAAATGAGTAAAATACAAGATACATACTTATAAAAATATAGTAAATCCATTATTTTATATTCTAAGAATTATTAATAAAATAATTACATTACTCATGAAAAGTAAGATAGAATGCTTTTATTTCCACATGTTTCTGTCCCTGTTTCAGAGCTTAACTTTTTAATTCATTAATATATAATATCCAGAGATTAAAATGCAGATTTATGTCAGCATGCCAATAATAATCAGCAGCTTTAGGTTTCTCTATTTTGACCACTTTACTGCAAGCACTTTGCTATGTATTCGTCTTACACATATTCTCGTCCAGTTACCCTGAGGTAGGCCTACCCTGAGGAGGGCTACCTCCTGGTGCACTGTGTAGCAGCAGTCCTTACCTTCTCTGTGTGAGTTTAGTTTCTGCATATGTTTACTGTATTCTTGTCTTACACAGTACAGGTTGAAGAGGGGTGCACAGAAGACTGGGAAATGGTTATTCTGATTTAAATTTTCTAGTGCAACACTTGTTTCCAGCATACACATCTGGGAGAAAATTCATTGTTTATTTTGCAAACTCTCACAATACAGCCCCATTGTTCATCTTGATATGAATGTGGATATGTTTTATGAAAGCCACCCGTGTGTCTTCATCAACACACCCCGGTTTCTTAGGCCAGGCTGTTCAGAGGCCAGACTCTGGCCAAGCACAGAAAGACACATCTTCCTTCCTCTGTACTGCCTGACTGGACGCTGTGGTTGAAGCTGTGACAGAAGGCTTAATCCATGAGGTTACAACACAACCAATTGCCCTTCCTTTCAGCACTCAGCACATACCCTGCCCATTTTAAACTCTGCATAATAAACAGACACTTCTGAAAAGCGCTCTGAAACAAGTCCATTGCCCTAGGCATAAAACTCCATCAGAAATAATTAAAAATTTCACCAAATCCTGCCTGTTTTCAGAAGCTAGGATTTTGTACCGGAAATCCCGCTTTTGCTGTCTAATGTGTCTTGGGCAGCAAATTATCTTATTATTTAAATTTATATCAGATTCTAGTACTGTATGTTGTTCAGCATCTGAGAAGTATTTTGCATTTATTGTGATTGTCATTATTAGTAATAATGATCGTGATTTTATGTGTGAGTGTGTGTGTGTGTGTGTGTGTGTGTGTGTGTGTGTGCGCGTGTGCGCAAGTGCACACAATTGTATAAGCCACAGTATATGTTTGGAAGCAAGAAAACAACTTTATGGAGTTGTTTTTCTTCTTCCAAAGATCGTACTCATGTTGCCAGGTTTACACAGCAAGTACCTCTGTCTACTGAGGGATCTTGCTAGTGTGGCATCTGGGGGTCCTTAAGTTCACTGGGCTCTCTAGAATGTTATCTGTCCCAGTGGAGGTCTCAATCCATACCTCAGTTTCACAAACAGGCTTTCTAAGCCTATAGTCAGTAACTCTCTCATCTGCTCTCAGCATTGTACCATGTTCTCCAACACACAGAATGCCATGGACAGACATTAACATAGGCCCTGCCTATTTACAGCTCTGCCTATGTACAAAGTATAGGGAGAAGGATGCAGCCTTCTCATAGATTCAACACTGACTAACATCACATTCATGACAGTTTGTCTAAATCGATGTCGGTGCCTGCACACGAAACTCAGACTAATATGATATTCTTGCTTATAAAAGATTTCAGAGATGTGAAGTCCTTTGTCAGTGGAAATAGTGATTTTTTAAAAAAAGTCATAAGCAGCTGAAGAGTCTTACTGAATGCCAACATGCCCTGGGTTACACTCTGTGGCATTTACTGATATGGAAGGAAAAAAAAAAAAAAAATCAAACGCATGCTCCTCATTTTTACTAGCCTAATGCTTCACTCACAGGGTACAGATAAGACTGAGAAGATTAAAAGCCCTAAATGATCCCTTTTAGAAAACAGTTAATTATATACTGGGGGGGAGTTTATTATGTTTTGTTAGAAATGACACTTCTTCAGGAGTAGGAAAATTAAGGAGGAGTGTCTAGAATGTGTGCATGTTTGAATGCTGTATATTAAGCATACACTTTTGAAATGTCAAAGGGTTTTACTGTTCTGTCCAATTCCTAATTATTTGGATGTAAAATCCCTACTCTGTGAATAGTATACAAGGCTTGGATATCTCAGTCTGCTTAAGGTGGGACACAGGAAAAGTAAGTTATGAGGGCAAGAGACAAACAAGTAGGTCCCACAAGTACCTGAAGTACAAATATCAGGCAAACATAAGAGTTCTTACCTATTTGAATTCAAGGAAAGCAAGACCACTCCACTGCTTTGCCTCAGGAACAAGCAGTGTTATCTGGTCTCCTGGCAGGGGTCCACTCAGATCTTGCCTAAAACCTTCTCTTCCCTCTCCCACCTTAGGATACTGTACAAAACTCTCAGTACATCAGATACATACCAGGGGCTCTATCAGAGTTTCATCAGTGAAACTTCATAATAGCCCTTCAGAGCTGCTGTTGAGGCAGCTACTGTTTAGGGAAACAGTAGCCTAGAGAAATGATCTAAACATGGCAAATCTACTTCAACTCCAGTCCAAGCTTGTCTAGTCTCTAAGCTCTTAAGTCTTTCCAGAATGTGATGCCATTTTCCACGCTAACTACCATACAGGGAAGGGTGTTTTACATACACAAAATAAAACTAAAACAATTTAAAAACAAATAGGAGACAGCCATAGTGGCTCACACTTATAATCATAGCATTCTAGAGAGGCTGAGGCAGGAGGCTTGCCATGAATGAGGCCAGCCTGAGCTATATACTTCTAGCAGCAATCTTACAGGATAATTGTGGATAAATCTAAGTCTGTACTAAGATGTATTAAGAGAATTAAGTAGCACCTACTATTCGTTTCCAGATATGTTCATTTATATAATGAAATTAAGAAGAACATCATCCATACCTCAGTGCAAGGGGGATTTTGTTTTGGTTTGGAATCAAAGGTAAAACTCAGCATGTGCTATAGGATTACACTGTACCACTGAGCTAAAGTCCCAAGCCTTATGAGGTTTGTTTTTTGTTTGTTTGTTTGTTTTTAAATAAAGTAACATACAACTAGAGGGGAGCAACAAACACCACTCTGTACAAGAGTACTTATAACTGTTTTATAAATATTCTTTCATTTAATCCTCACCCTGTGAGTTAGCAATTTATTCTCATCATTCCCCTTTAACAAAACAGGGAAGTGAAGCAGAAAATAAAGTAGATTTGCTGAAGCTCACAGTAGTAAGTGATAAAGCTTACACCTAACTAAGTCCTGGTGACTGGGATCAACACTCAGGTTACACAGAGCTGAACGGTAAGTGGCCACATGTCCCTTGGCCTGTACCTCCTGGAGGAACACAGGTCTTGGTAACTTCCTCCCTTCTTCCCCAGTGCCAATGGCAAGAGCTAAGAGGACTGGGCAAATAGCAAATTCGGGAAACTGCTGAAGCAGAGCACTGCATTCATCAGGTTGATTATGAACCGCAGGAGGCAAAGGCTCACTCCTCAGACTTTATGCACATAAATCGTGGGGGGAGGGGTGGAGTTTATGTAGTTAATCTATCATCCCCATTTTAAAAAACAGAAATTTATAATCAAAGACCTTCAGTTAGCATACTTGTAAATTACTTAACAAATTAAATTAAAATCGGTTTCTTTCTAGAGAATTCAGTTGCTTTTTAAAACATTCACTATGCAATATCTCAAACACACGTAAAGTTTGGAGAATGATGAAACAAGCCTCCAATAAATCCCAGCAATCGCCAAGCTTTTCCCAGACCAAGCACTCCAACAGGCAGCACTGCTCAGACCCAGTGGGTTAGTAACCAAAAAAGGAGAGGATGTGAATGGGAGGGAAACCCTGAGGGCTCCTGGGGGAATTTGGGGAGGGAGGGAAGTACGCTGGAGGTGCAAACAATCAAGATACACTGTTTACATGTATGAAATTGTAAAACATTAAATAAGATAGCCTATCTTTTAAAAAAGATTTTACCAGACTGCTCTGTGTATCTGTCTCACTAAGCCTTCTTCTAGTCTGTTTTTTCTCTTTTGACTAAATGCTTTTGTCTGCCTTTTGCCCTATACACTTTGATATGCATCTCTACAGTTTATGAGTATGTTCCTATACAACCCACAATGCTATCATCATGCCTAACAAAAGTAAGAATAACTTCTTGGCATAACACCTAGCTTATTTTTCAACTTCACTGATTATCTAAGTTAATTTTTTTTTAACTTGGCTTTTGTTCAAATCAGGATGCAAACAAAGGAAGCATGTACATTTATCTTTTCTGGGTTTTAAGCTAAAATAGTCTTCTCTAACTCGTCCCTTCTATCACACCATCCATTAATAAGGAAATCAGCTCAGTCTACATACACCATATTCAATAGCGTCATACTCTCAGTTTTTATTACCGAATGCACAAGAAGGCAGGGGGGCATGGCTGATACCTTCTACCCTCAGAAGAAGCCTTGGGTTCCCTTACTGTTCTGTCTTCAAAGATGAAACATACAATGCATGACAGGGCAGCTGTACTGTCTTCCAGAAGTCATCTATGTTACCAAGGGCTAAATACATCTATTATTACAATGACACTGAATTACAAGGGGAAGCAACTGAAGTCTTCTTTGAGAGACTGCTAGGAACCCAGCCAATCCCCTTGCACCGCACTGCAGCAGAAGCACCCAGGCCAAACCTGGGTAATTCTCTCCAGAACAGAGCTGCCCATTGTTTATCATGGGGTTTCGGGAATAGGCAGGATAACAGACCACTGTGAGACAGGGAAAATCAGTTTACTGGATCATAAAATGTGCTCAGCTCATTTTCTTTGTCAGGGATTTTTAATTATTTATGATGAAGCTCTACTGCATGTTTTGTAATAATGAAGTCTTAGCAACAAGAAACCTCAATGTAGCAGGGCATGTCATGGGGAGGCTGGTGGAGGACTGTCATGTCTGCAGCTAAGAATGTTAAGAGGCGGCCATCTCTAAATGTTAGAGCCACAGCAGCGACAGGACCCTGGCTGGATGCTGTCCATGGAGCACAGTGCCTACTCCACCTTCACTCCACTTGCTATTAGGTGCTGAGTTTTTGCTAAGGACTGATAAACCTAGAAATTGCCCAGGCACAGCTCCCTGTGGGTATGCCTCTGGAGTTCTCCTTGGGATCATTTCCTGTTTACAATCTGGCTTGTATTGATGAGCTGAAACATTCACACAGTGAGTGAGTAAGTGAGGCCTCTGGGAAGCTGAGCAGCCATTGCAGGAGCTAAGCACACTGATTCACTCCTTGAAGCTAGAGGCAGCAGACCTCCTCTGCCCCACACCCCAAGAACCTGGTTATTTACTCAAACCCATTATTTTATTTCAGAAACTGTCACTAAAAATATTAAAACAAACAATTTAAGAGACTTTCCCTGAAAAGGAAAAGCAATGCAAAAGATCCTTCATTTATATAAAGAAAATACACTATAAGATGTTCCGGTGCCTACGTGTTTGATCAGTGATGCCCAACTTCAGGTTAAACTCTATCATATTTAATCTCAGGCTAATATAGTCCAGGTGGATGTCCATGATCTGAGTAGCCTGCTGCCTCTAAAAACCACGGTGATGACCGTGATCCATGCTCCCACCATACAGGCTGGACTTGATTTTTTTTGGGGGGGTGGGGGTGGGGAGGGGATGGCACAGAATGGGTGAGTGGACCAGGGAGGAATGGGAAGATGCACTCTATGAAACTCTCAAGTAATTAATAAAAGTATTATGTTGAAAAGGAGGAAGAATAGCCAAAAATGTAAAGGGAGGGCATTTATTCAGTATTAGCACATACCCTTCATCTATGAACTGTGACAACCTTATAGGCAGTAAGACACAGCCGCTCTTAGATGCCTACAGCTCCCTCACAGAATGACCCAGACCACCCACTGTCTTGCCAAACTGTAGTCCTTATCTCACACATGTGCATTACTATTATTTAATGCTAATAAAAGGTATAAATAAGAACATGATCAACTTGTTATCATTCCTATCCTGTGGCTTAAAGGCTCCTGGGGCTACTTCATCAGTCCCATCAGAAGCACTTAGTAAATAGCATCTCTAGCAGAAGCAAGTACCAGGGAGCCTCTTTGTCCCCTGTCTCTCCATGCTATCATCTGCCTGGCTGTGTTCCACTTTTTTTCTGGTTTCATTTACCACATTATATTATAAATTACTATGTACATAACTGGATCCCCAGCTAGCAGCTTAGCAACTCAAGAGCAGCTGAGTTCTTGCTTCCATAAATGCAATGCTTCACACATAGGTATGCAGTAATAGAACGGATGGACAGGTGATTAAACAGGACAGAGAATGAAGTTTACAGCACAAAGAAGCCACATTAAACAAATGGCACTGTTTTATTGTTTCAAAGAGACACCATGACCAAGGCAACTCTGGAAGCATCTAACTGAGAGCTTGCTTACAGTTTCAGAAGTTGGTCCATTATCATCATGGCAAGAAGCATGGCAGCAAGCATGGTGCTGGAAAAGTTATCTGAGAGCTTTACATCCTCATCTGCAGGCAGGCAAGGAGAGACACCAGCCTAGTATAGGCTTTTGAAACCTCAAAGGCCACACCTCCTAATCCTATTCAAACATGCCCCCAACTAGAGATTAGACTTTTAAATATATGAGCATATGGGGGTCATTCTCATTCAAACCACACAAAAACACAAAACACACAAAAGGAAAGATGTTGGTTCCACATCTCAGAAACAAGCTAAGGTTTGTTGTTGAGCCTGCTATATTCTGTTCACTAATACTGCAAGTGAGAATCTTAATTTTTTTTTATTTCTTAAAAAGGATTATATTATGCATAATATTAGAATGTCCATGCATTGTATACATATTGTACATAAGTATATAATTCCTCTTTACTGTTTATTTTGACTGCACAGAATTTCTGAGTACCTATATTATATTTGAACTATTTTCTTATTCATCTGGTTCATTTCCAAGTTTTCAATATTATAAATGCTGAACCAAACTTTATACACACATCTATCTATCTAAGAAAGAGAGAGACAGAAACCAATATGAGGTATTATTTAAAGAATCACACTACCCTGCAAAATCATAAAATGGGATTGTTCCAAAGAAAGGGAAAGGATCCTATGGAAGCAATTCAGGAAAGAATGGAGAGGTGAGGCCTACATGCAAGGCCTCTGGCAGAAGTACCAAACCAAAGCCCATCAGGATGGACCAAAACTACTATGCTGGATGGTGCCTCTGCACTTGGTGAGTCTGTCATATGTCTACTAAATACAAACTAAGCATGGATTATGTGCAGAAAACTGCACACAGTGCTGCTGGATTGGGCAAAAACAAAGGATGAATGCTGCAGTCTCGAACGTCTCGTTTTTCATAGAGTAAGTTCTAGAGTGTAGACTTGCTAGGGATTCTAGCTGTGTGCCACCATGCTGCCCCTGTCAGGGTGTGTTCTGACCCATCGGGGTCTACTCTTTCACCAGACTCCTTGAAGCTACTTCTTCACTGAATGGTGTATCCTTGGCCAAGCACTGTTCCTTACTAAACCAGACTGTGATCCTGGAGTCTGTGAAATGCCCATGTTTACTGGGTTATGGTGGTTTACAGTTACTCTCATTGTGATTAAACTGTAGATGTCAAGAACTATCTGATGGTTCATCACCAGACAGCAGATATCATACCATATGTACTAGAAGCATATTGTTCGGAGTGAGAATTACATGGTCTCTCTAGATTTTTAATTATGCATGCTATACCTGTTTCCTGTTCTTGTGGAAAACTGTGATGAGGGTATGCGGTCTGGCTACCCTGGGCATAGCTAATTAGATTTACCTGTGGCCAGATCCTGGCAGCACAGCCCTGCTCAGCAACTACATTTCATCTTGGTTTCATTCCCTTTCTCTAGCTCCCAATTCCTAACTCCACTGAGTTGTCCCTCTATTTTCACACCTTCCTGACCTTTACGTTCACCCCTCCTTCACAACAGATCCTACCTACCACTTTGGATAAGACTGAGGAAGACTATCTGTTGAAAGCTGCCTTCTCCGTTTTTAACTTTTTTGTTGTTGTTGTTTGCCTTGAATTCACCATGAAGCTGAGACTGAGACTAGCCTTAAACACCAGCTTCTATTCCTGGGGTGTTGGGAGTGCTGGGTTGATGGCATTCACCACTATCCAAGACTTCCACCTTGTACCTTTTAAGTTGAGCAATTTGCACCCAACAATTTCGCAATTATGGTTACCCTGCCTCTCCAGAACACCTTTTCTTTTACGTTTTCTTTAATAGTATTAAGAGTTTCCTTCTTTACCAGAAAATTACCACTGACCGACAAATGCATTTAGGACTTTAAGTTTAAAAAAAAAAAATGGAGAATAAGCAAATCAAAATAAGGCTTGCATTGCAACAATCCTGCTTCTGGCTTCCCGCTCATGCTACTGCCCCTCTCTGCCCTGTCTCTCCTTGACTTGGCTCCTGTCCTGGCTAGGATCCTCCTTGCCGCTTCCTAGTGCTCCTCCCAGTCCCAAACACCACCATCTGTGATACCCCTGCACTGCCCCTAGGAACAAGCTCCCACTACCTCCTTCTCCTGACCAAAGGCCCCAGGTCTTTGGTGGGCCTTATGGAAGTTAGATCCACCATGGAGGACAGAATCTGAAGCTTTTCGCCTTCAAAGCCCTAACTTCCTCCATAAATCTGTCTCACCTTGTTGGCTTCCATCCCCCAGATTTTTCATCTTCCAGGGAACTGCTCTATACCTTGCTCCTCCCCTCTCTCCAGTGTTGTTCAGCTGTCCGGACACTTGCCATCGAAAGTCCAGTGTGCACAATACACCAGCACTTGTCTTGCCTCACCCTCCAAACCTGGCAAATGTATGAGAAGGCTGCCATTCCTTCCACTACAATCGTACTACTGACAAATGCATCACCTGAATAGCTACCTGTGAAATCCTGCCTTAAACTATGCACTCAATTCTTCAATTTCAGTCTAGTTACTGTCAGCCCGCTGAGCCTGCTATAACACCATAAACTGGAAATTTAGAAACAAGCAACACTTATAGTTCTGGGACCTGGAAAGTGCAAAATCAAAGAACAGCAGATTCACTGTGTGGTGAAGACCTGCTTTCTGATTTGTAGACAGATTTCAAGCCTGTGGCCTCACATGGTAGAAGTGAACAATCTCCCTGGGGTGGGGGTGGGGGGTTGTCTATTTTACTAGGGCAGTAATATCATTCATAAGGAAACCACCACCTCCATGATACAATTGCTTCCCAAGGGCCCTGCCCTCTAAGAAAATCACCCTGGTAGTCACAACTTCAGCATATAAAGCAAGGAGTAGAAACCAGCACAAACATTTTCTCAAGTTTTATTTAATACTAAGTGGAGACAATAACATCTACCTTTTAGCATTAAGTGCATTGTAAGTTCACTGATCTGGCAAAAAGCTTTAAAAAGTTCTGCACAGACTTAAACAAACTGCAAACATACAAAACACCTAGCTCTGGTGCTGTGGAGGCTGCTCAGCAGGAGATGCTCTTGCTAGCTTGCTCAAGGCCTTGGGGTTAAGCCTAGGCCACCAAAGGGGGGGGTGGTGCTCATTTGTCACTTATTTATTATAGATGTGGATATGTACATGCATGTGGGTGTTTGTTTGTGTGGGTACATGTACACGAGAAGGCCAGGTCAGCTATCCATAGTGTTTCTCTGTGGGGCCAGCCATCTTGTTTTTTGAGACAAGAGTCTTCTCCTTTGACAGGAAGCTGGCCAAGAAGGCCAAACTTACGGCTAGTGAGCTCCAAAGATCCATTGTCTTCACCTTCCTATCACTAAGATTACAACCACCACCATACCTGGCTCAGGATTTTTAAGTGGGTCCTAGAAGCTGAACTCAGGTCCTCATGCCTACACAGCAAGGACCTAACTGAGCTACGTCATTAGCCCTGAAAAAGTACCTTCTAGGGCGTTGGTGGCTTTCTACTTGCCATTACCATGACTAACTTGATTAATTTCCACATATACTAAGTGAAAACAATATATTGCTTCTTCATTCTTGGTATGCACATCTAAGATTCAATACATGTACTGTTCAACACTCTGAACATTAACATCAATTTCTTTTACATTAATCATGACGGTACTGCTAATCTATGTGATGACACCTCTGCTGTCCAGAATTGAGAGCAATTCTGTAATAGATACAGAAATTTAAAAAAAAAAAAAAAAGATGAGGTATTTACTCTGACATGACACATCAGGTAAAATGTTTATTTTCAACTGTTCAATTAAAAGAAAAGAAAAAAATAGGAAAACACAAATGTTAAAATGATAAAGAAACAGACTGAAATTGATTTAATAAATCAACAATCTACAAATTCTAATCAGAGACATCAGAACATAGTTTATGAAGCCCAAAGTGTGGACACTGAGCACTGCTGATAGTGGGGGGTAAACTTGAATGCAGAGTGAAAACTTGCACCCAGGCTTGTCCCTGGTGGCCCTAGAGTGTTGTGGAAGTTTATTAGTTATGCATAAAATAATTGTTTTGTGCACTGTTGGGTGAAGGTCTTGGTGTTTTGTACTGTCTGCAGGTGATGGATTTATGTGGGAGATGTTTGATTGCTCATGATCTGCATGTGCTATCAGTAGAACACCTGAGGAGTTCTAAATCAATAAAACCACCTGAGCTCAGACACTCGGGAGTTCTATTGTCCAGTATGGCACCTACCATGATGGTAGTTTCCTCTGTTGAGGTCTGGAAAGGTTTACACCAATAAATATAATGAATATGCCCCCTTTTCGTTCTTGGTGAACCCACACAGCAGCTTACTGCTGCACTAGAAGGTATAAGAATGCTCCTCAATTAGCAGCTCATGTCCTAAAAAAACCATGACCCGAGTTAGCTTAGTTAACTTAGTTCGCAGCCTTCTTTCACTTCACTACTGCCACCACATGTTTTAATTTTGCACTGTGGTCCACACACTCCATAGGAGAAAGCAAGTTCAACAATTATCAGTCTCCAGACAGACATCATGGTCTGTAGAATCTCAGTTAATCAGGACAAGAGCTGGAAGGTACCATGAGTCACAAAGTGTAGAGGTCTCACAGACATGTGTCAACTTTGAGTGGCAAGAATTCATGAATGAGAATCAAACTAGGCAAAAAGACAAAGATAGAAGAAGCTGAGCATAACTCCATGTAACACAGTCCCAAAATTAAGGCTGCAAACAGCTCAAGTTGCCTGGCAATCCAGTGAAATCCTATGCCCTACAACAGAAGCCCTGGGTAGTGGATCCCACAGACACTGAACACCCAGCTGCCACCTGAATATTATTTCATTGTGCGGAGCCTGTGTCCTTTTTCACAAAAGGCAGAGGGCAGTAGCAGGAAGTAATGAGGAGTGAAATAGATGCTTACAGGAAGCTTCTGGGGCATCTGGTACCTAGTAGAGATGAGTAACCCAATAAAGTAAGGCTCTGAAGTGATAGTTAGCCTCCCTTTCCCCTCGGCCTAAGGTGGCCAGGTGCTCTATTCCTGGTTTACAGATAATCAAGTGACACATGCCCAAGGAGGCTGGAGGTATCAAGGATGTAAAACAAAATAACTTCTTACAATAGCTTTTCTTGTTGAACTTATCAAAGCATAAGTGACTGTGCTTTATATTACTTACTTAAAAGAGGAGGGCAGACACTGTTTCAAAGTAAACTGTCAGCTTCCTCATGAGTTCCCATGTTCTATGGTATCTGGGAGATCACTGATAAACCTGTCTCTGCTTCCTTGTGCCTATGACCCATGTTATACATGTGTCCAATGTGGACAGAAAAAGTTAAAACCGAACACAAAATCCTGCTAAAATCAAATGGGAAACAAACATCAATGCCCTTAACAAAGATACAAGTAGGACTACTTTTTCACCTTCCATAATAATTTGGATCAGTGAACCAGGGTCAGACTTTCTGAACATAGATCAAGGCCCTCTGCCCCACTGGGGGAAGGCATAACTAGAATGTTTTAGGGAGAATAGATACTTGAATGGGAAGCCTGGAATAATGTGGCCTTCGCTTTAGAAAACAAGTAAGTAAGGATCTGGGCAATGGAAGTGACAGAAGTTCACACTTGCTAATGTTGTAAGACTAAGACTCAATCAGTGGTGCTTTGAGTTAATAATGAGCAAATCTGTATGGATGGTCCCCGTTAAAATTTCAAAAGATGCAGCTGCTTCTCCTGTGGCCAAGTGTGTAGACGCCATAAAGTGCAGTGTCTTTCTCACAGTGAGGCTCTAAGTGATTTTTACTTTCTTGTTTTCCTGTGTTGTCAGAACATATGTATATATGTGTGTGGGTGTGTGTGGGTGTGGGTGTGTGTGTGTGTGGGTGTGTGTGTGTGTATATATATATACACATACATATATATAAAATCAATCAACACATTTCGTTTTTGGAAAAAGACAGAAACCATTTAGACCTAACACAAATAATTGGGCTTCTTAATTTCATATACTAAACTGTATATCTTGTAACTAGTACCCAAGGAGTTTTTCTGCCACATAAGCTTTTCAATGGCTGCTAGTTTGTGACTAAGTTATAGTTTACTTAACTATATAAATGAGTGCCTCATTTATAGTTCACATCAGGCCAATAGTGACCCAATACTGCAACAGTAGCTCAGTGCTTTCCCTGGATCCTCACCAAGATCTGTTCCTGAGAAATTGCCAGAATACAGGACATCCAACATTGCCAAGCATAACCCACCACTTACCAACCCAGAAGGGCAGGAACAAGGATAAAAAAAGGGAACTTACCTAGGATCTGTATGATCCCATGCAGAAAACTTAGCCTGATCTGTAGAGAATTAATTAATTTTGTTGCATAGCTTACCACCACAGAGACGGCACATTCCCATAACACTCTCTTTTGGCTCAACAGACACGAAAAGGTTTTAGTTTCCTATAATTACTTAGGAAGATGTTGAATGCACAGATAATTTGAAGTTGGATGGGTGGTAACACAATAGTCATAGCATCATATGACCATCTCCCTCTGCGTGAATTGTGTTTCATTTGTCTTATGACATCTGCTAAACCCAACTGTGAGTCAGGTGCTGTAAACCCTGAGACTCACCTCCATCCACACGGGTGATTCAGCTGTCTCAGGATCTAGTTAGCAGAAGTGGTGGAAGACCATTGTGGGGTCTGCAGGTAATTCTACTTTCTCTCACAAGGAAATCATGTGTGAGTATCCTGGGTGCCAAAGGCATTTATGGAGCCAAGACAGGAGAGCTACACTTTAAGCATTACAAGACTCAACTCTAATTGTCAAACCATACTTTATAACTTACACATTCAATAACGTAGGGCATAATTTTAGACATTTCTCATGTATAAAATCTACCTTGCACTTTTGAGTACGTTAAGTAAAAAGCAGCTGGATTGGGTCCAGAAATGCTTGAAAGATTGTTCCCTCTTCCTGATTGGTCTAGCTGCCCTTCCTTACTTATAAACATCCTGTTGTCAGGGTGACAAGTTACACTGACTACCAGAAAATGCCAGTGTACTTGATTTCAACAGCATCTACATCCATTGGCCCTTTAGGGTTCCTTCACTTACATGCTACATGCTGGGTCCAAGCAGAGGCCAGGAGCCTCTGATAATGGAGCTTATATCTAGTCCTCAGGTCAAAGACTCACCTGTATCGTTAAACAATCTGCATTTTTTCCCTCAAAACCTCTGGACTTGCCTCAAAGGCCCCTCTCTTTTAACCTAGACCCAGAAAAACAAATATAATTGGTGCCTGGTCCAGTGCTCAACAGAGAAGCTTCCTCTGGCAGCAGAAGGGAGTGGATGTAGAGACCCACAAGCAGACAGAATCTAAATTGGAGGTCTCTATTTGGTACCTCCCCTCAGAGCTCAGGGAATCCTGCAGAAGAAGGGAAGGAAAGACTGTAGGAGTCAGAGAGATGGAGAACACCAGAAGGACATAGCCCACTGAATCGACTTAGCAGGGCTCTCATGGGCTCACAGAGACTAAATGGCCAGCACAGGGCCTACATGGTTCTGCACCAAGTCCTCTGTGTATATGCTATGGCCGTTAGCTTGATGTTTTTGTGGGACTCCTAACAGAGAGAGTGGGTGTGTCTCTGACTCTTGTGCCTGCTGCTGGGCCTCTCATTGTCTTGTCCAGCCTCCACATAAGGGTTTTTTCCTTGTTTTGTTGTATCTTATTTTGTCCTGTTTGGTTGTAGCCTTTTAGAAGCCTGGTCTTTTCTAAGGGGCAAAAGAAGAGGTGGATCTCAGGGGAAGGGGATGGGGGGAGTTGCTGAGAGGAGTAGAGGTAGGGGAAACTGTGGCTGGGATGTATTGTATGAGAGAAGAATCTATTTTCAAGTTTAAAAGAAAGGGAGGGAGGGAGGAAGTCACTAGCTTAACATCCCAAGGCTGAGATCCTGCTGGCACATATACATGGAGTACTTTCTCCATTGTTGGCCCCTAGTGTTTTCACATTGCCCATGGTGGCAGAGCCAGAGTTCTATGCCCAAGATGATCCAAACACCAGCACCAGCACCATCACCATCACCATCACCATAACCTGGGAGCATGTCAGAAAAGCAAAGCCATAGGCCCACCCAAGGCCACTGAAATACAAATGTGCAATTCACAGAAACCCTGTGTGACTTTTGCTTACTTTAATCGGAAGTGCTGTCTTAGAACTCAGACTCACATTTCCAACCCCACAATCAGTTGACTGGACAGGACCTTGTGTGCCTACTAGAAAAGGTCACTACATTTGCAGACACAGGTTGGCCAAAACAGACTGATGTGCAAAAAAAAAGATAACACTTCCCCATGGCTGGGTGCAAACTGTATACACTCTCCAGAGACCATGGATATAGTACATGGAAGTGGCTGCTGGATTCTAATTCTACATACTTAATAGTCAAAATAATACCTCTATTCAGAAGCTGCCATTGCCCTGGGCCAAAATGTGCTACAGTCAAAATTCCAGAAACTTTTGACAGCATTGTTAACACTAAGGTGTTAACTAAACAACCAATTTTGGTGAGGTCTGGCTGGGGTACATCATCAGTGGCTCTTATCCCAGTGCCTTTGGAAGCCAGGTAGCCAAATGCTAAAAGGGCCTTAAGACCATACAGTGGACCAGTGTCATCAGGAACACATACACACAGAGACACACATACAAAACTCTTATCTCGGTCTTCTCACTATACCCTAACCAGTACAGTGTCTGACATACTCAATAACTATATTGTACCTTTAGCTCAAAACCATTATAGCACATACCACAGAGGAAGGAAATGTACACATTGCAAAAAGTAGGAAATCTAGCACCCAAGCTAATGCATCACAGCATGGCACAGAATTTCTCAGCAGAAAAACAACAGCAGTAACAACTAAATCCCTCTTCATTCATACAAATGAGAAAAGACTGTAAGAGAATGGCACAATTACTTCACAGGCAGGGGTGGCAACAACTTCAGACGTCGTCTTGCCAACTTTAAAAGGCATAAGATAAGAAATTTGTTCAAAGAACAAGCTTACACTGTATCAGCCAATATTAACAAAGAGTATGTTTTTTATTTTAGATTTTATTACTTTTTTTGTGTGTGTTTAAGTATTTTGACTATGTGTGTGCACCATGTGATGTCTAGGGCTTGAGGGTGGCATCAGATTCCCTGGGACTGGAGTTACATACAGTTGAGCCACTGTGTAGGTACTGGAAATTGAACCCAGGTCCTTTGCAAGAATAACAAGTTCTCTTTATTTCCCTGGAGAAAGAAAGCATCCACTGTGTGGTACAGTCTAAAATCCAGCACTAACAACAAAGCCAGAGAACTTTAAGTTCAAGTGCTATATAGTAAAGTCTTGTTATTAAGAAAATAAATTTAATTTTAAAAGAGGAGAACAGAAAAAGATGAGAAGGAGGAAAAGCAAGTGAGCAACTATCACTCCATAGCATTAAATGTCAGTATTTCTACAGTGTGCTTCCTTGCTGATATCCTTATTTGTATAACTGTGCACTAACAAAAACCATGGAATGTTAACAGCATGCTATTTTTTTACATACTCCCTCCTCTATTTCCATTTGGTCATTCATACTCTTAAAACAAACAAACAAACATGCGTACAATCACAAATGTTAAGAATTCGAAGGACATAAAATAGGGTTACAAGCTGGAAAAAAAATACTACAACAGGTAGTCAAAAAAAAATGAAAACGCCTTTGTTCAAACCACAAACATGTTTGGTTTTCTATGGGAATTTTTTAAAAACTTTTTTAAAGGAAAAACTGAGAAATAAGGGACATCTTCTTACATTGCCTAACGCAGGGCCTTGGCTTCTCCTACTGAGGCAGTTTGCTAATAGCTACTACCGTCCTAATGCATGGACTGCTGGCAAGGCTTTTGTTCCCAGTGTTCCAGCTTGTTGGCTACCCCTATCCACTGGCTGATCTGACCCCAGCTCCTCACGTGCAAGTCAAGCTTCTGCATTTCTCTCTCCAGCCTGGAGCACAGCACCACAATTTCAATGATCAAAGCCTTGCACTTCATTCCAAGCTTTTTTACAGTACAGCTGGTGGTAGAGACCCGCTCTGTGGTGCAAGCTATCCTCAATCTGGCTTCTATGGCTGAAAGTTGTATGAAAAGTCCAGTTGGACACAGATGACAATGAAACAGGATGTGGAAGGCAGCTCCACCAACAGAGGTCCTGCAGCCCCTTGTTTATGGCGCAGTGACCAATTTGCCACAATTTGCTTGTAGGTAACAGTTGCAGGGCAGCACCCAAATATGCCCAGATGGATGCAGTGTAGCTCACCTGGGGTACAGCTGACGTCACCAAAACTATCACCCTGCATGTTCTTGTCCACGCCCTCTAACACTCATTCATCACATACACGGTGCACTAACCTCATCTTTAGTACATAGTGGTTACCTAAATGTGCTGGTTCAGGGTAGCACTATTAGGAGGTATATACGGCCCTGTTGGAAGAGTATGTCATTGGGGATAGGCTTTGAGATTTCAGAGACTTATGCCAGGCCCAATGTAACTCTCTCTTGCTGCTGCTTGCTCATTCTCCAGCACCATGTCTTCCTGTGCTCTGCCATGCTTCCTGTCATTATGACATGAACTAAACTTCTGAACTGTAATGCAGTCCCAATTAAAGTTTCTTTTGTAAGAGTTGCCGTGGTCATGGTGTCCCTTCACAGCAATAGAAACCCTGACTACAACATCAAATCATAGATATATTAACAGTTTGGGAGACTAAAGCCAACAATGTAGCACGTCTTCCACCTACCAAAGAGATGGAAGGGAGGTCAGATCTCCACAGGGTCATCTAAAATAAGGAGGTGGCTGGGCAAACACTGTCAGTCTCGTGCAGCAATACACATCCTGGGCAGCAGCTGGGAAATGGCCTTAAAAGATTAAGTAGCTAAGATCCCACAAGCCTGCTGTGTCTGGCACAGTCTCTGACAATCATAGGGTGGGGGAGGGGTTTTTAGCACCATGTGCTTCAAGTCCATATTCTATTCCACCACAACATGACCCCAGTGTGAAACTCTGATATATCCTGCTGATGATGGTCAGCAAAGTGTTATCACAGTGTGCTTTACAAGTACCCTGACTGTAGGCAGGAATGTCACTGAAAGGCCACAATCTGGTCTGTCTTCAAGAGCATGGAGGGTTCCACAGCTTGATATAGCTCTCCATATTTGGGGAGGAAAATTTGATAGGAACAGTAGAATAAAATAATGGTACCCCCCAAACAATGCAAACTGTTTCTGTTATTGTGTTATCTGGGCGTAGACAGTTTCTGCAATAACTGAGATCTTAGTTCCAGAATCAACAGCAAATAGGAGCTTGACCATGAAGACTCTATTCTGCAGTATACACGAGCCAGTCAGGTATGAGTGTGTGCACACAAATATCTAATGGTGTTTGGCTGCATGTGATGGTTCACATCCAGCACTCAGGAGGCTGAGCCATGAGGATCACTACAGGATTAAGGCTTCTGTGGTAGTTTGAATGAGAGTATCCCCAAAGGCTCTGTGCCATTTTCATGCTTGGTCCCCAGTTTGTGGCACTGTTACGGGAGGGCTTTGAGAATGTAAAGACTTGTCATTTTGAGTTTGCTCTCCACTGCTGCTCCTGCACCATGCCCACTTCCCTGCTGCCACACTTTCTTGCCATAGCAGTGATGGCCACTCAGCCCTCTAGAATCAAAACCCTTCCTTCTATAGTCATAGTGTTTTATCACTGCAGTAGAAAAGTAACTAATACACCCTTATTTCAAAAATCAAAAACTGAATCAAACCAAACTGACAACATCTAGTGTTCTAACCTATTCACAAAAACAAGTTGTATCACTGTGTGCAAATAAAACACTCAAGTGGCAAAGGCAGCTTTCATTACCTTCTCACTTAACTAAGTCTTATACTGAGCCGCAGAAAATGGCCTGGTTCCACAAAAGCCAGAGATCACAATGAGGAAAGAAAATCCAGACAAACCTGCTCAGTGCAAGTGCTGTGGACACTGGAGACAGCAAACAGGAAAGGGCTCTGCTAACACATCAGCTAATTTGGGTGCAGCAGAGGAAATGTCAGCCCCAAAGACACTGTTGAAAAGGGAAATTGATCCCTGCTGCACTGAGCCCAGCTTCTAGTCTTTTTAAATGCAATGCTAAAAAGGACAAAGAATATGGCCCCGTGAATACTAATGAAGGCAAAAAGCAAGTTCCACCAACCTTGAGAAGTGACATAACTGATTTTTTTAAATGTCATGTTATTAATCTAGGAAAAATAAAGGACCTTGTACTCAGCCACACATTAACACAAGCTGAAGAGCAAACATACAGAGGCCTCAAGAAAAAGGAGAAATTTCTTTTTATTCTTTTTCTTTTTTCTTCTTTTTCACAGAGAATAAGCTACAAAAACATTTATGTTCTGCCTAGGAAGCCTAACCAGCTAAAGAAACTTTCTTACTGGAAAAAAAATAACAAAACCAAAAAAACCCTTTAAATAGAAGGGAACCGACTCAGCTTTTGTGCCGTCTCAGAGAGAAAAACCAAAGCTGAATAAATTACCCTGTCTAATATTACAACCATTACACAGGTTGGTCATCAGTAGAGTGTGATACTGACAGAAGACACACAAAATAAACGAATGGCTCTGAGTAGTCAACCTTGTGAACATAATCAGGTGACCTGTGATGAAGGTGATCCTGCATGGCCCTGGATGGTGTCTTCAGTAAATGAGTTGGGTTATTAGACAGCCAAGAAAAATAAAACCTGACTTCTTATTTCATACTGTACTCTACAATATACAATGAGATTTATTTTAGATCTAGATGTAAAAAGCAAAAATTTAGAAAAAGTCCATATTATTTATATGAATTTAGAGTAAGTAAAGACTACTTTAAAAGGACTAATTAGCAGGGAGAAAAATGACTAACAGACAATTAAGAACTTTCACAGGAGGAACCAGTGAGAGAGTGAAAAGTTGGCCACAAAGAAATCATTTGCAATTACATTTACTAAGCATATAACATCTAGCATACAAAGAATTCCTACAAAGCAATAATAAATCAAATCAGATAATCCAGTAGAGAAAGAATAAAGGTTTATGTGTTTTTGTTAAAAAAAAAAGTCAACAGCCAAAAAGCATAAAAAGGTACTCAACATGATTATCAAAGAAATGAAAATTAAAACAATGTAAACATACTAACTTAGCCACCAGACTAGCAAAAAAGACAATACCAATTGCTATAGATGTGGAACAACTTCAATTCTTATAGACAAGGTCCATATAAATTGGTATGTTCTAGAAAACTCTTTGGCAATATATATGCACTGAAGTTGACAACATGTATATTTTCTAACTTAACACTGTAAATCTTAGGTAGTTTACCAAAAGCCAGTTTCAAGAGTGCCTACATTTGTACATTTTTTTAACAGTCAGAAGCATTCACATTCTTAAAGGAAACATATGCCAAAAGAACTGTAGAATAGTTATAAAATTAGGTGTTACACAAATGTGACCATCTATTAGACAAAACAGAAAACAAATATTTTTACCACCATCAAACATTCTACGAGACATTACAATCAGGAACAAGAATAAATAACTCTTCAAATTTGATTTAAGTGAAATAGATACCAAAGATCATACACTGTATGCCTTCACTCATACAGGCTGAAAAACTGCCAGTGATCCCCCTTTAGATGGTAGAATTCTCTAGAACACTGATTTTCAACTTTACTAATGCTGTGACCCTTTAATACAGTTCTTCATGCTGTGGAGATCCCAAATTATAACATTATTTTTGCTGCTACTTCATAACTGTAACTTTGCTACTATTACGAACTGTGATGTAAATATCTAATGTGCATGGTCTTTGGTGACTCCTGTGAAAGGGTCATTCAACCCCCAACAGGTTGAAAACTGCTGCTCTAGAATAAGGGGCAATGAGCCTAAGGTGACTGTGCTGATTTGGACCAAGGGCTTTGGGTACAGACATATTAACAGTGGAGATACTCAAGACTCACATGTTCTTTTGCATGTAAGCTGTACTTACACATAAGAACACAGAAGGAAGTAAAGTCAAGTGTCAATCTATTGCTGAATTCTTTCTTCACTTCAGAGTTTTCTCTGATGAAAATCAACTTAAATGTTGATCCTAGATAAATATGTTGTATGCCTGAGAATTGTAGATTAATTTCAGCTAAGAAAAAAAAGATCTGGTAATGTGGTTCAGTTGGTAGTATGTTTGCAAGGCATGCAGAGACCTAAGACAGATCCCTAGTACCCATAAGACCTAAGACCAGGCATGGTGCACATCTGTAATCCTAGTACTAGAAAGGAGGAAGCAAAAACCTCAGGTTATCCTCTACTACATAGCAAGTTCAAGGCCAGATGGGTTACAAAAGACTGTCTCAAAAGGAGGAAGAGAAGGGGACAAAACAAAACAACTCATATTCATTTTCTTCTTAAACCTGCCCATCATGAGAATAAAGTGAGTAACTGCAATGGAATTAAGTGCAAGAAAACATGGCTAGGAAGTACTTTCAAGATACTAAAAGGGAACAAAGGAGCCAGTTAGAAGCGTCCTCAAGTAAAGAACGACACCTGCCACTAAACCTCGTGATCTGAGTTTGATGGCAGGGACCCATGTGGTAGGAGGGAATCAATTCCTGCAAGTTGTCCTCTGACCACACACATACACCACATCAAGCATGTGCTCCCATACATACATACATTAAATAATTTTTAAAGTGACAGAAAACAAATTAGAAAGAGTTTTTGTTTGTTTTGTTTTGTTTTGAACTGCTAATGAATAGGGGTAGTTAAGAGCATTTGCTACAGAATCACCAAGACCGGATATTAGTACCCAGCAACATAACAAGCCAGGCATTCTGCACATGCTTGTAACCATAGCTCTGGAGCTCCGGTGCCTTATTTTGGCCTCCACAAATCCAAGAGTGGGCGTGTATGTGCACATGCGTGAGCGCGCGCGCGCGCGCACACACACACACACACACACACAGATACACCTATACTCACAGAGGCACACAAACCTCTGAAACAGTCTCTAGAGATTTAGGATCAATTCAACTCCCCAGAAGAGTTCTGGAGAATTGGGGAAAAAGTGAACAATGAACCCAGAAAAAAATTAACTGATTGATCAAAATGGTCATAAAAGTCCCTCAATTCTTTTAACTTTTTCTTTTTTTTAAAGAAACCAGAAAATTCTCAAAAATTTTTATTACCAAGCTGCCAACACCCAAAATTTCTATCTGATCTTTAACTTTGAATCCTAAAAACCCATGCACAAATGTAAACACTATAATTATTTATGGGACTTAGATAAAAATGGGGAAAATACTAAGGAACTTAGAGGTACTTCTAAACAAAATCTGTTAGTTTATGTCTTTTTTCTTTCTCTTTTCTTTTCCAAGAATAGTCAAAGTTCAAGAAAGGTAGGTGTTTCACACTGCAAAGTTTTAAACATGGCTGCTTCTTGTTAGTTTTAAAACAAGGGGATCAGCATGAGGGCAAGTGTTAGAAGGGATTCAGGTTGTCTAGACCATCACTTGCTTTATTTTAGAAAAACTGCTTTAGAGAATTTCACATTAAAAAACCCATTCTATTTTGAAAACATCCAGATAAGGAGTGCTCTGTGCCTCCCTTGGTATCCCATACCAATGGCCGTCACCCTGAGGACAGCTTTTCCATAGATACCTCCTAAATTCAGTAATGCTGTCTAGGATATTTTGTTTTCCTCTTAATATAGATGGAAGGCTAGCAGATGGTATTCTCTCCATGATGACAATTCACTGCCAACATTTTAAAAGATATTTTCACATGCACTCTTTTGAACTCTGAAACCATCTTATCATTATTTGTTTCACTTCCACTTATGAGAAAATTCAGGGCCAGACTATACACAAATTAAGGTTTCATAAGAAATGTGAAAATCTCAGGATTACTTGGCTTTTCTGTGCTTGGATTCAAATGCTGGTATGTACTTGTCAGAGTGCATAGCTGTTACTCAGACACTAGCCTCTTTAAACCCCTTCCCATCGTGTAACCCAGAGTAAGTCCAGAATAAGAAATTTTATTTTAGGGTAAATGCTAAGTAAACTCAGAGGACTTGCATCTACAGAAAATTCACATGTCATTTCATGTTATAAATCGACTGTGTACTTTTGCAGTAGACTTGTGAGCTGGGCCAGAATCATCCTTCTTCCTCTACAGTACCCAGATTGCCCCAGGGACTGTCAATCAATTGACCAGACTTCCTTTTCCTGTCTAAAGAACTAGCAATGAATCCAGGCTAGGCCAACCCAAGACGTTTTTTTCCCAGGAATTTGAATCTGGAGTGATGAAAGATTGAAATTGGCTGAAGTTCATCTCTCCCAAGCCCAATCCTTCAGCTTCTCAGGCCTTCTGTGAGCCACGCCCTCAAAGGTCTTCTTCCTATGTCCTCAACCAGTTGTTGGCTTCTGCAACCTGCAAATCCTTGGCCCATCTGACTTTTCAGATAGACAGATTAAAATATATGTCTGTTAGCTCTCTTTATTTTATAGGTGGAAATTCCTACAGTGCAATTTAGCCGTGGTCATTCTGTAAACTGAGAAAGTTTCCTTGTGCTTTTTTTTTTTTTTTAATTTTTTTAAAGTAGCCCTTTCTTATTCAATTGATCAAAACAGGAATAAGGTAATACAACCTTCAGAATTTTGGCTAGTTTTTCGTGGAAAATAGCTTTGAGGATCTCAAGGATGTTTAGGAAATGCAAAAGAGAAAAAAATCAGAATTTAAGTGTTTTAATGTGGTACTTTCTATTTTTTACAAATGTTTACATCTAGGTGTGAGTATGCGTGCACATATGCAAAAGTGTAGGCAGCCTTGGTACCATTCTCTAAACAAAAGTCATTTATTTTTCATGCTCATGGTATGCACATAGCCTGATGGTAATTTTTTCTTTTAAGTAATTTTACTGAATTTTCAAGTGGGGCCAGCAAAATGGCTCAGCAGGTAAAGGCACTTGCCACATACACTGACTACCTGAGTTCAATCCCTAGGACCCACATCTTTTGCTTTATAACATACATAACTCAGTAAGAGGGAGAGACTGAGTCCTGCAAGCTTTCTTTGCCCTCCACATGAGCATCATAGCATTTGAGATTTTAGATTTTCCAATCAGGGATGCTCAAACTATAGAGCAAAAGGAAAGGGCTGAGTCCTCAGCATCATTTCTCTTCACATAGCAGCACTGCATCAGGTGCTTTTCTTCTGCAGAGACTGGCATCTGACTATTGATACTTTTACACTGCCTTGACCTCACAGTTTGTAGAAATCACAAATCAGCTGCAAAGGGATACTAGGATCTCTGCTTAATGAGCAAAAGCCTCTGCTTTGTTCCTGACATGTTGTGGGAGAAAATAGTTATCAAAGGGGATGCTTGCTTCCTGGAAGATATCTTGCACTCTGAGGAGATAAAGCATGCACATATGAAACTACAACAGGCATACAGGAAGAACACCAACTGCCAAGTCCAGACCCTCTTCCCCAGGCTGTAATTTCAGACAGTCCCCTAGCCATGCTAACACAGAAACACTGGATTGCTTCCTCTTTATTAATAATCAAATTCTAGACCAAGGCAGAGAACATAATCAAAAGAGCATATCTGTATAAGATGATGGAAATTCACCCTTTAAGAAAGAATTAAATAATGAAGTAATCTCATGGTTATACACTTTGCATAAGCATGTTTTACAAAATGACGATCTCTTTTATCATTAGCTATGAACACTTGTAGTCAGAGAAAAATACAAAATGGTATTTATAAATAAACTATATCACTGTATGTTCAAAAGAAATACTAAAACGTGTTTCTTCAACTTGGGGTGGGTCAAAGCAGCTCATCAATAAATAAACACGCTTATTTCGCAAAGAACTCCAAAGGACAAGTTAATGGATACCCACACTCAAGGAAAAATTAATCTTGGTTTGGTAAAAGTGTGAGATTCATTGCAATTTATTAAAAGCTGATTCCTGAGTTTGGAATCCTTAGACCAAATTGAGGCTTACAAAAAAGATAAGCGGTGTCCACCTGGTCCACAGCTACCTTCATAGCCAGTGAAGCTTCTCATTCAATACGGTAACACTTAGGCAATATGAAAGGAAACTCTAATGTTGCTGTGGCTTTCCAAAAACTAGAAGCAATTTTGCAACTGTGAGCAATTTCCTAGCATCAAACAGGCCAGGTGATATATAAGCTATCTTTTGCTTTATAACATATACAAGCCAGTAAGAAGGAGAGTGGTAGAAAAAGACTCTTACACGTGGACCTCTGCTCTCCACAAATAAGTGTCTCTGCACCCATGCATACAGAGGGGAGGCACAGAGGCAGATGAGGGGAGAGGAAGGGAAGAGGGTGAGAAGGAAGGGGAAGGGAAAGAGAGCTTTTCAAACATCTGCTGTCCATTCTAAAAGTGCTAAAATGCCAACTATTCCAATGAGTCTCCTTACCTTATTGTGTTCATACTTGTACGGGATCTTGAGTGTGTCCATAGCTCTAATCATGGCCTGCATGGCTGTGAAGATGTTCTGATACACCAGTTTGGTAAAGCCCCTCTTATCTTCATCAGAGTACCCCGACCCATGGATGATCCTCATCTGCTTGATGAAGGTACTCTTGCCGCTCTCTCCTGTACCTGGAATAGGAATGGCAGCAGCACATTAGATCCAATGCCTTGGTTGGTCTCCCAGATAGCAAAACTAGATATTGGCCTGGATTTCACAGACCCCAAAAGCCATGCAGAGAGAAGCACTGTAGAAAATAAAAATGCCACCTACAGAGGACACTTAGAAAACTACACAAGTGACAATCCATCTCAAAGGCAAATGAGCTACAAAACCTATTTACTTCTTAGGAAGCCACTGAGCATCAAACATCAACTTGTAACCCTGCACCTCTGAGAAACAAGTGCAACGACATCATGGGAAAATAACTGAAATTTGACAAAGCCCTCTCCCTGGAGCATATCTGAAATGCATCCCACACTGCTATCAAGCTGGGACCTGGAAATGGCAATACTCTTAAACTAATACGTTTCAGAAATAAACAAGGTGAGAAGACCTAAATCACAAGACATTTTTCTCCAGTCTGGAACTGGGGCAAAAGCAGACCAGACATTCCTGGTAGACCAGAACACGGGTTATGTGCTGGACCACAGTATCCACAGTGTTTATTCCCAGGGCCTGGTTGGTTAGTTGGTTCCTGCCCCCCCTCCCCTCTCTCTCTCTATCTCTCTCATTCATGAGAAACAACACAACTCAGAAGTGTACTGTTTTTCGATGCTTTTCTTCTAGTTTTCCTTGTTTGAATCATCTTCAATATACATTTCTAAACTGAAAAACTTCACATTTCTAAATGCAAGGGCCTTTTTTTTTGTCCTTTTCTACTCACCAACAATATGAAGAACATAAGAAACCACACTCTAGATATTTAAATATGAAAGAACAGAATGAGAAGTGATAGCCTTCCTCCCAGCAAGTCTGCTGAGAACAGAAATGAATAAAAAGGAAGGAAATATGGGGAGCGGGAGGAGACTAAAAGCTAAAGCTGCAAATCCACCTCATTCCATTCTGCTTTTCTGATGTTTAGATTTCACTGCTGTCTTCATAAACAATCATGAAAATTCAAATAAGTACTAAAATTTTTACCAAAGTATCTTAAATGATTGTCAGTCAGTACAGAGCCCTCAGTGTTACAGTGAAAGGATATTCTAGACCCAATGTTCTACTGTAAGTGGTTTATTTGTTGCTTGCGTGTGTGGGGGTACATGCACACATGTGTGTATATGGAGGCCCAAGGTAGATGTCAGGAAGTGTTCTTGATCACTCTCCCCCATATTCATTGAGGCAGGTTATCTCAGTTGATCCAGAGCTCACTGATTTCACTAATAGCTGGCCACCCTATTATGAGGATCCTCTCTCACTTTGGAGCTTTGGAACTATGTGCCCATATTTACAAGGGGTGGGAATCTGCACTTCAGTCCTCACACTCATGCAGCTCAGGCTTTATACACTGAGCCATCTCCCCAGCCTGCCCTGTGACTTTTAATAAGATGATATAGAACACTTTGAAATATATGTCACTGAAATGTAAATGCTAATTCACATTTTAGTGGGGTTAATTTGAAAATTACAATGAATATCCTATAATCCACACCACAAATACCAGATATCTGAAAATGTCTTATCTCCAGTAGAATGCAGCCACAATAAGCATTATTAAATCAATAATTTTTATAAACTAGCTCGTGTGTGTGTGTGTGTGTGTGTGTGAGAGAGAGAGAGAGACGCGTGCTCAATGCACACATGTACATGTGAATGCAGATGCCCAAGGAGGCCAGAGGCATAGGATCCCTCCAGATCTTTTCTGGGAATTGAATTCAGATTCTCTGTAAGCAACAGCTCTTAACTGCTGAGCCATCTATTCAGTCCCAAAGATTTTAATTTTTAATGATGTGTCTACGTGCGGGGCATCTGTGTGGGGGCATGTACCCATGAGTGAAGACACCCAAGGAGGCCAGATACGATCTTGTAGACCTGTCATTATAGGCAGTTGTGAGCCTGACACGGGCACTGGAAACCAAACTTGGGATCTCTGCAAGGGCAGTACATGTTCTTTAGCTATCCTTCCAGGCCCAAGAGATCTGAATTTGTAAAGTAAATGAAAAAGAAAAAAAACTCGGGCAGTAGGCCCCCTTTCCTCCTGGTCATCTGAAAAATTGTTACATAATTAACTCTGAAGCAAAAAGATGAATACTGCATGAAGTAGGAGCATTTCTTTAGATCACTTTAGGCAAGAGCAGTCAACACTTGTCATCTCTTTGGATATATTCCTGGAGCCCTTAGAAAATAATAATTTCCTATTTTCTATAGCCAGAAACAGAGCCAGGGTCCCTTTCTCCCCCTTCCCACCTTGCTGGGTGCTGCCCTGGAGGCTGACAGGTACAGTTTCCATGAACAACTTGGCCTTTGCCTTATACTCCAGTAAAGCCACAGCAGGACACAGGCAGCAGTGAGAAAGCAGGAGCTCTGTTGCTACAGTGGCTACTCTGTCTGACCTGCAGTGTCCCCTTAAAGAGACCACAAGCTACTGCTGAGTGGTCCCTCCATATGGCTTTCCTCTCTGAGTTCTTGGCTCTTAACCAACCCTTACTACCCATATCTGGCCCACACTTTCATAAATCGCTCCTCAGTCACCCAGTGGAAGTGTGTCAAATGTTTCTGGCCAGAACTGATGATCGCAAAACCTATAGGAAAACAGAGCACAATCAGATGGTGGATAGGACAGGAAAGGGAATGGAGACTACCCTCTCTTCCTCCCTGCCCTATGTTCAATAAGCTCTTTATGAGTTCTCTCTGGTTTGTCAAGAACATCATCTTCAGTACCTCAACTCTCCAGACACTCTTCTGGAGACCAACTGTGGTGAAGAAACAGTGGGCACCCAGCTAAAATGTGAAAAACTCAAACCAGAATTCTGGGTTGTGAGTCTCCCTTCAGAACTAAGAAATATAGTAATTAATTACACCTATTAGACAAATTGTATGCATCTGTGCACAGAGCCCCACCCCACATGCTCCAATACAAAGGACTTGTGCTTTCTGATGCCTCTTTTGTAAACAAAACAAAGAAATTTGTACAGATTAGTATACTTTATACTAAGCACTTTGAGATACACTAGGTTTTGTCCTGGGAAAGTCAGTAGTATGAACATATATCATCATCCTACTGGCCTCCTATTTCTTTCTACACCAAACGCATTTCCCATCATATCATTTAATAACATTTAACAAGCAAGTCAACACACAGGAGGATGTGAGACCTATGAGAAAACTGCTTTCTTCTCAGTAATTATCTATGAACAGGCTAGAAAATGTCCTCAGAGAAATTGCTTGTATGTTCAGGAACATACTCTGCATTTCTTATATCCGATCTTTAAAGTACTCAGATTTAAGAACTATTAAAAGGCCGTTTCATCTAGCATTTGTAACTGGCTGCAAAGAACACTTAAGTTTTTTTCTTCCCTTCTCCCTGAATCTGAATAAAAGACAGAGTAATCCCTACTTCTCTCGGCATCACTTTCCATCAGAGCAAACATTAACACCCATTTAACACCTCCAATGGAGGACATGGCTTGGTAGGCTGGTAGAGTTGTACCATCACATACACATACCCCTTCCCATCCTCTCTCACCCACCCCATGTTCACAGTTCAGGTTTTCTTTGTCAAGGTATTTTCAACACAATCAAAACCTATATAGAGCCTGCCACAAATTCGTATTTTTTATCCAATTCACAGGAAGCATCCATACACTTCTGCTAATTATCCTGCCAATTTGCATGATGTGATCTGCAAATGGTTCTGTCAAAAATGACTTTCAAATCCAATCATACATTGTCTTAAGGGTCATAAATTAACATTTATTACTGAAAGCAATCATAGTCTCACTGGTTCTGTCTCTCTCTTATCAAAGGAGCTGCCAATGGGCAATTACAGTCGCACAAGCATCCCTCAAGGCTCTGAAAACGCAGCTACTATTGTGCCTGCTTGGAAGAACTCTGGTGCCCATCTACATACAAGAACCCAGCAAACAAACACTGACATGACCAGGAATCCTAACAGTCCACCTATTCATCCTCTTTACCCTCAGAAAAAAAGCAGAAAATAGATCTAGGAGGATCCCTCACAGGCTGAATACCATCATACCAATCTAGGTGTTTTTAGATTCTGTAGATAAAAGAGAAATGCCAAAATACAGTCAGGAAACTGTAGTGTTGAAGATTATACAATGAATATATTCATTTCATCCTGCCAGGGCCTTCCATGACTGTATTTGGAGATTCTGAAGTCTACATCTTAAACCGTTAATGAATATAAAGGCTGAGGCCAAATGTCCTGGCCCCACCCCCCTGGTTGGCCAGCTCCCAGATAAAGGGAGAAAAACAAAATGCAAGGCTCATGAAGCTGAGTTACAAATCAAACAACATGTTTCAGGTCCATTGGGTTAAGCCAGAATATAAAGCACGAAATCTCAGGCCCAGCAAGTTAAACTTGGGCTACTTCTGTAAACTTGGATAAAGTAGAACCAGATATTCAAGGATGAGTTTCTAGTAAGGAGCCACATCATCAAACCACAACCTGCAAAGAATTAATACTAAGCAGTGAGAGTCAAATGCAATCTGTGTGCTGTTCACCCTCCAGGCAAACTACCTTTAAATGCGTATTGTGCTTTCTGTGTTTTCGTCCACTCACAGGGAACCTGCATTTGAAACTGGGTTGCTCAGATACTAAAGTCACTCAAAACTTTCTCTTCACAAAACTGTCCTTCAAGGCAAGGGCTGGGTATATCTAATCATTTATCCCCATTGTAGTCTCACAGAAGATACTAGACAGTTTTTAAAATATAGCAGAAAACATAACTGAATTTACTATGACCAATTACAAGTAGAAACTAAATAGACCAGGAAGTTTAGCAATAGCTAATCCAGTTAAGCTGTTTTCAAGAAAAAGACAAAGTACACTGAAAATTCACTTTGGAGATTGTGTGGCCCTAGGCTTCCCAAAGTAGTAAAGTCTCATGGAAAAGTTACCTGATAGTCACTGTAAGGCTCATCAAAGTGTGTGTATGCCCTTGGGAGTGAGTGAGTGAGTGAGTGTGAGTATGAGTGTGTGTGTGTGTGTGTGTGTGTGTGTGTGTGTGTGTGTGTGTGAGAGAGAGAGAGACAGAGATAGAGATACTCTTCAAGCATGTCCACATGTGCATGTGTAGGCCAATGGAACAACATCAGGCAATATTCTCAGAAGCTGTCTACATTTTCTGAGACTAAGCCTCTTGGACTGGAACTTAGCAAGTAGGTGAACAGGGCTGGACAGTATGCCCCAAGGATCCACATGTTCAAAGAATCAATGCTGAAATGACAAGCACAGGACCACAACTGGCTGGTTTTAACATGGATTCTGGAGATCAAACTCCAGTCCACATGTCTATAAGGTAACACTTCACTTAACTGGGCTACATCCCAGAACCAGCGTCCTTTCTGAGTGTGCCCATGGTGAGCATCTGTGCACTAAAAAATGAACATCGAAAACCAGGCATGGCTGTAGATGCCTGTAATCTCAGCACTTGAAAAATCAAAGGCTAGAAAGAACACCCAAGACTTCACAAATGTCCTATTCTACAGAATGAGTTCTAGGCCAGCCTGGGCCACATAGAAAGACTCTGTCTTAAGAAACAAGAACACAAAGAATGACAATAAAACTAACATCAGTGTGTTACATGACCTTCTAAATATACTAAAAGCCCTGAATATATATAGTTTTAAATAGTGGACAAGCTATATCTAATTTTTTAATTTAAAAAACTAATTACTGTTTGGAGAACAGAAAGTATACGTGACTCTCATGATTAAGCTTTATGGAGAATTCTTTTAGCCCATCTGCTCACAGCCCCTCCTCCCTCCCTAGAAGCCTATAGGTATTATTTCAGAGATAATTTTAAAATCCAGAATTCACTGGCTTTACAAAGGAGGGAAGTGATTCATTCAAGGAATCTTCGACTTGACAGTTCATCAGGAAGAAGAGAGACTAGAATCTACCGTGGTTTCCTCCCTGTGAAAGGCTCCCAGTCTTATGCCCTTATCAACTGAACTATCCTCCTACTTATCAAAATTATAAATATTCATCCTAGAAAAAGCTTCTAAAATTAGAATATTTTAAATATTTCTTTCCAGGTTCTTTTTCTAGGTAAACAGTTGTTTCTGTTCTTGAACAAACCGTATTGTATCTACTTGCCATCTGTGGCAATTATTCTATGATACTAATTATGTCTTTTTGGAAATTAATAGCCGCTGAAAGGCTATCATAAGGACGTGCAATACCTAACAATTCCCCAGGCATAAGGCATTCTGAGTATGTCCAACTTTTTGACTTTTATGAGGAATGACCTGACAACGTTCCTGAAGAGGGGAACTCTGTTTCCCTTGGGGGTGGGGGAGTTACTGGGACAGGCAGCGCAGATACACAAGAATGCAACCTCTGGGATGACACTGGGTTCCCCCAGCTGTACCCCTCCTCTAGGTCCACCTCCAGCACTGCATTTTCAGATACCTAAATTTAAGAAACAAAAAATAATAATAAATCTTATTTTAATTTACATATTCACTTACGAGAAAGAATATGTTCTCTGTGTGCATTGCTTCTCTGAACTTAAAATGCTACTGAAGGAGTCGCTTTTTCTGTTGTTTCACTAAACAATTTTTTTTTTTAAGATGAAATTAGTGCTTGGGTACAAGCATTTCCCCAATTTGACACTTTCTTTTTATTTATTGATTTTAAAATTGGTGTATAAATTTAAAATTTGCATTGAGTTTACTCATTTATTTTTGTCTGATTTCTTTCATTTGTTTGCATTATTAAAAGCCTCAAACATGTAGATGTTATTCTAGCTTTAATAAAAGGTTTACATCACTTTATATTAATGTGTGATGTGTGGTATGTTTTATTTAATACCTCAACAATCCTCCCCAAAATTCCTTCTACATCTTAAAGCCACATTGGCACATAAGTCCTTCTAACCACAGTGAAGCGTTCAACCTGAGTACATGGATGCTGCACATCCCTTAACTGCTCACCAGTGTTGAGCAATAAAATACATGGACCAGAGGCTGGGAATGTGCTCAGGTGGTAAAGTGCTCGCCTTGCATGCAGAAGGACCTGGATATGATCCTCTGCACCACATAAAACAAGCATGGTAACATATGCCTGTAATCCCAAAACTTGGAAGGCAGAGTTAGGAGAATCGAAACCACGGTTATCCTCAACTACTCAACAAGCTTGAAGATGGCCTGGGATATGAGACCACATTTCAAAAATAAATAAATTAACTGAATATATGAACTATACAAGGTCTTCAAAACAGTACCATTGGCAAATCCATTCTGTTCCTTTATTTCCTTCCTGGTAAACTTAGCAAATAACACTTTTAATAATTGACTTTTGCTGATATTCTAGAATGGTAAAGATCCTAATCTCTTTGTAGCTTTACAAATCTATCTGTATCAACATGGTATATACTAAGTATCCGTTAATTACTCTGATTCCTCCTATTGACAGCTTTATAGCTATGGGTTAAGTTCATGTTCTGTATAGGCCTGCATTCTCATACAAACACCACAGTTCTCTCTAGGGTACACCCCAAAACCGTGTGATCTCTAAACTGCAGTTGTCAAACCCCATTATCTATATATATTGCCTTCTTGCCATACACATGAGTACAAGCTTTTTCCCTCCTGGCTTGACATTTATTACAGACTGTGGCTATAAACTCACACTCTCAGTGTGACAACAAAACCAGCATGAGAGGTGCATTCTTACTATAATAGCAACTTCAACATACAACATTTTTCTTTTTTATGAGAATTTTCACTTAAAAGATGCACTTTACAGCTTCCATTAGGCACACGTGAACTGCCACTGTCATTCACTACTCTTTCGCTTTAGAGGCATTATTAAATTATGTAAGGTTACCTGAACACAAACACCGTGGTTTTAAAACAGTCAATCAGATAACTGAGATGCTACTAAGTAACTAACAAGACGATAGCATATACAGTGTGGATACATGAGACAGAGGTATGATTAACATCACAAGGCACGGGTGAAAGTGTGAGATTATACTCTGCTACTTTGAACAGTATGCAACTTAAAATACAAATTATTCATTTCTAGAATTTCCATTTAGTATTTTTAGGCCTCCGATAACCATGAATACATTAAACTGTAAAGAGAAATCCCAGGTAAGGAGAGACTACTGTCAGTTTTCAATTAGTTAATCCATGTTAAAAATGTCTACTACATAAAAATCAATATATACTACCTAAAATTAAAATGTAAAATCAAGAGGAAAATGGGAAAAGACTATACTGGGTAGAATACCAAAAAACTCTAAGAAACATTATTGTAGCGAAATATTTTAAAAAATCAAAACTGTCCAAAAAGATGCAGAAATATCAAACCAACACAGGGCTACAGTGCTGAAATGTGCTGTAAATGCAGTGAGGATGCTTTTGATTTTTATCCAGCAGATGCCTTCCTTACCTCACCCTAGTATTGGCCCTGATTCAAATTCTCTATTCCTGAAAATAATTGAGGTAATGATCCCCAAAATCTCAGTATTAAACACCAGTTGGAGATATTCAGCTCAAATCATCAAAAATAAAATGACCAGAGCATCATTTTATTGAGTGTGTACATGACTTTCTTTCAGATTTCAAATTCCTACAACCCCAATACTCCAGAAGTTGAAGGAGAGAGACTGTGAGTCCAAAGCCTACATGATACAAAGAGATCTTGTGTGAATTTTTCCTTGGGAGACAAACAAATGTCTATTCTCCACAGATACAGCACCCTCAACAGACCAAAGAAACCATTTTACTCAAGTCCAGTTTGTGAGCCAGTGAGTTTAACTGTGGCTATTATGAAAGCATGGATAAGGAAAAAGAGCTCAGGTAACGTCTGAGCCACTATACACCCTTAGGGAAGGGCAGGGACTCATGAGTACTTCCCACTTCCATGACAGAAAGAAATGACCCCATTCCTGAGCAGGCAGCCTGAGGGTGATCAGAGCTGCTAACTGTTTAAGCAAGCAAAAGACTGATCTGCTCAAAATACAACATCCACAACACAGCAAATGTGCACATGATATATGGTGATGGATGAAAAATAAAATATTGGATAGTGATGGGTGCTATGCATTTAACAATTAAAAGTGATGCAACTGGTTGGGCATGAGAGCACATGCCTTTAATCCCAGCATTCAGGAGACAGAGGCAGGTATATCTGTGAGTTCAAAGCCAATGTAGTGGGACTTTGCCAAGAAGTCTGTTCTGTGCAGTCTTCCTTATGACTGGGTAATGCTTGGACTTCTGGGAACAGCTTAGGATATAAAAGAGGCAATGGCCAGCTGGCAGTTGACTGTTGTGGGGAGAGTAGGCAGGTTCCAGCTCATGTTATGGGGCAGTTAATGGGATAGAAGATAGAGATGATATATTTTAGTTCAGTGCTCTCAGATAGATATTACTCCAGTTCTCCAGGCTTCAGACAGATGAAACAACCAAAAAGTGCTGTGAAGATTTCTTCCTAGCATCCTCTCTTTTTATCTTTCCTGAGATAGTGAGAGTAATATAAAAAAAGGGCACAGTGGGAATCAGTTACAAGTTAGGAATCCATCTCAGTAGCAGTTGGAGCAAGAGAACAAGAATCAGTTATAGCAGCATTCAGTTAAAAGTGGCCCTCCAGTCAGTGTAGGGCAAGAAAACAGGTTTCAGGGCAGAACAGGAAAACAACCTTCAGTTACAAGGGGAGTAGAGAGAAAAGGAGAGTTCAGTTAGAGGCAGGGCAGGAGAACAAAGGGTGAAGTTTTCAGTTACAAAATAAAAAGCAAGAGTTCAGATACAGGCCAGCCTGATTAACATAGCGAGTTCTAGGCTATCCAGAGCTAAACAGTGATTCTCTGTCTTAAAAAATAAAAACTAAAATAAAATAAAAGTGCTATTCCTTTTAGAGACCAGGGATAACTTTCCTAAAAAAAAAGTACACTGACACTAATATATGAATATTCAAGATTCCATCATAATATTATTAGGAAACACATTCCAGGCTGTGGAGTAGCTAATGTAAGATCAGTGTTGGGAGGAGCTCAGCTGTAAGACTAAAAGGAAAATAAGAGGTCCAGTGTGGTCAAGACAGATATGATGAGGAGGCAGTAGGAAATGGGAGAGACCTGGGTTGCAGAGACAGGGCTCAAAGCACTTAGAATGTTACAGCTCAGGAAACAAGATCCAAAAAATTAAAAATAAAAATTTAACTAAACTACTACTACACAACTTTGAGAGTCTTGAAAAATTTGTTGCGTTCAGAATGAATGGTAAGGGCCAAGTTAGTAGAGTATTCCAGTGATCAAAGCAAAAAACAATGGGAATTTAGACCAAGATGGCAGGAGGATGAGTGTATAATATTCTAGGTTAGAGACAGATGAGATGGTGGTGGTAAGGGTTCAAATTGGAAGAAACCCAGAATTCTAGATGGATAAAGATAATACACTCTAGAGAAGCCTAAGGTGGAGTTTGAGGAGAAAGAATGCATTCAGCCTGAATTGTGAATTCATTCCAAGGAAAAGCACCTTATTTACTCCTCTAAGATCTGCAGCACTGATGTGAAAGATACCCGTGACCCAGAGGATGCGGTTAATGTCCTATATTCTCAAGCAAAGGCAAGGACATGGCTGTGACTGAGCTCCATCTGTTAATGGATGAGTCAGAGTGACTGCAAAGCCAGAGTTACAATTTCATTTCCTAGGAGATAAATGTCCTTAGCGAAAGAAATTATTTTGATCTCTAAGTTACATACACGAATTTATTTATAATGTGACACCATGACTATATACCCACTTCTTTTGAGAAAACAAGCACTTCATTAATCGTATTTGGAATGAATGAAGAAATTATGAAAATACCAAAGTCAAAATAATTACATTTTAAGAAAAGAGAACTCTTCAGACTAAATATTCACCCACAGAATTTAACATTGATTTTTTTCATATAATAAAAAAACCTGAGTGCATTTGATCCAGATTTTTAGGTTACACATAAACGTTTACCTTTAAAAATGAAGTGGGTAGAAAATGGTGAGATGTGCTTTAGAAAACTACGTGCAGCCCTTGGTGAGCACTCCGTAAGACAGAAGGTACATGTGGCCCTTCCTGAAGCAAGCAACCTATCTGCAACAGGGGACAGCCCCAAGGCGGACCTGACATGCCAGTTTCCACCTTCACATTCATCAGACCAGCCACAAGCAAGTATGTAGCAGAGCCAGCTTCCACCAGAGCAGGGACCTCCTAGCCCTAACACACACAGCTTCTGGAAGCTGACGGTGAGCAAATGGTCCTGAGGAACACTCAAAGGTTCTCTCCGGCTTCAGATTTTACTACTTTGCTTCTGCGTATGTTGTTTGACAACCTTAGAAACCACTAGTTACATTTTTCACATAAGGAAATTTCAACCTATTATTTAAATACATTCAAATATCAAGTCAAAGGATCTGAAAACTATAGTAGTCTTCTTTCAAGGTTACCATGTCCAATAGAAAGGAGTCACTTTGAGCCTGTAAAAATAATTATCTTTTGAGGTAGGGGAATTATTAAGGTGCAAGAGGGAAAAGCCAATCCAATTAAGAAAGGCAAGGATTTAGGATGGCTCAATAAATAGGCAGGAGCTCAGATTGTAGAATATGCCATGCTTCCCCTACCCCCCCCCCCCCCCCCCCCGATGATTTCAAATGGCACTGAGAACACTAAAAGGACCTGTATGTGCTCCAAGACTGCCTGGTAGGGATAATGTTACAGAAGAATTTGAAAAATAGAATATGTGATTAAAAAGACAGAATTACTAAATCCTCTCTTATGCAGCAGTTACTGATGAACATTGTCCATGTGCCATTTGAGATTAAAGTGAAAATTAATCTTAAATTGGACCTGTGACACAGATCTATAATCCCAGCATGGGAAGCAGAGGTAAGAAGAGTCTAAGGCAAGCCTGGAAAACCAAGGAGACTGTCTTTAAAATCAAAATCAAGAGGCTGGAAGGTATCCCCCCTCAGCAAAGAAAGTGTCTGCAGCATGAGCACAAGGATCTGTTTGATCCCCAGCACCCACACAAAAACCTGAGCACAAGTGTGTGCCTGCAATGCCAGTGCTAGGAAGGCAGAGGCAGGATATCTGGGCTTCCTGGCCAGGCGGCACAGCCAACCTGATGAGCTCCAGGTTCAGTGAGAAACACTGCATAAAACAATAAAGCAGGAAACAACTAAGAGACCAACATCTACCTCTGCCCACCCCCAGTGCATTTGTACCCTCACACACACACATGTGCAGGCACATGAACAAACACCAAACAAAACAATGACCCAGAACAAACAAAATAAAACAGAAACGACAGAGGAATGCCTTCTTTGGGGGACGGGGGGGGGGGAGGGGGGGGCGGGGGGGGGGGAAGGACAGGATTGAAACAGACATTACATTGTTCCCATTTTACATTCCCTCTTCTAATGTTGACCAAAAATACCAGTGCCCTCTGTTATATTACTCAGGGAACATTATAGAAGAGGAGGTAGAAAGCTTTAAAAGCCAGAGGATCATGGAGCTGGTTGGGAGATTGTGCCTGTTCAGAATGTCAAGCTATACCCACAAAGTCACATCAACATCACTGCCCAAGAATGAGCTGAACAAGTACAACAACAGACATGCTAAGGTGGAAAAGGCCTAGGAGGCCTTAACCCTACACAAAGACGTATAGGCAAATAAGAACCGCTGAGAGTGGGAGAAAAAGTCTTCCCAGGGAAGTACACACCAACTGATAATCCAATACCAAATGGTCAGCCCTGTAAACATACATGCAAGTAATATACAGATCGAGCAAGTTGTATTTATATATTTAGGGATGTACATGTACATATATGTACACATATGTGACAACAATTAATGAAAAACAGAGGCATAAATCTGAAGAGAGCAAGGAGGAGCATACGGGAGGATTTGGAGCAGGTGAGGGAAGAGGGGAAATGATTACATGATAACCTCAAAAAATAAAGGAATAATTTTAAAAGAATTATCCTATATTTTATTTCATTAGTTTAAATTCTGTCCTACACTTTGTTTTCCCTGATAGCCATATGATTCTCCAGCATCCAAGCCAGTGTCAGTAAGAGACAACAGAATGATAAAGAACCAGAGCTTTCTCCATTCAATATTTTCAGAAATATTAGGTCAACCTAACCTTCAAGAAGTGAATGCCTTTCCCTTATACCTGAAGAGACTGCACAAGGAAATCTGCCTTCTTCCTATAAAGATTATACTCATCACTCAGGATGACCCCACCTGAAAACATATACGCAGCAGGCAGAAAGTAAGAACTGACTTTCTCACAGCCAGATTTGTTACTTGAGAAAATAAAATAAAGTACCTCAGTACATTTTATTAATGTTTTGGTAAGTTTCTCACATATATGACTACCAATCATCCGAGTGGTGAAAGAGGAAGTGAGACCAAGGGCTTAATTTGAACTGAGCTTCTCTTCTAGCTCCAGAACCAACAAAATTGTCCCAGCATCAAATTCAGAATTTAGAGTGAAACATCATGAACCAAGATCAATATATGACTCTTAGTAAAGGCCAGTTGACTCACATATATGGAATGAATTTTGTAGAACACACTCAGGTGTGATGTTTTTATAACTGATCTAGTAACATACTAATGTAACATTTAACTTGGATAATAATGGAGGTATGAGCAAAATTTTAAAAACCATCCAAACAAGCAAAAAGGCAAGCAACTTATATCCTACCCTTCCTTGAACTGTGTCATGAAGAGAGGGAGGTAAAGAGTATAGGGCATCCAAGGAAACAATGTATCACACAGACCATGTCAGTACGAACCAACGATGACAGAAAGTAAGTCAGCTGAATGAAAAATATTTTAACAATGAAAACAGAAAATACCCTATCATTAGGCCTTGTTAAGCTACATGCTTCCCAGCATTTGTCAATCACATCATCTGCCCACATTCTCCCCAGAAACACACCATGACAGAGTTGGGGCAGGGCTTCAAATCCAAAGCTGTCACCTATCACTTGCATTAGAATACTGATTTGCTTATCCTGTTGTCTACGTATAGCTTCCCAGATACATTTACCAGCAACTGCTTTTGAAACCTGGGATTAGACTACATATTGAATGGAATAACTGATAAAACATTCTGGGTATCCCACAAAAATGTGCTGAGGATGTGGAGACAGGAAAGCTTTCTCTGGCTGTGTGGTCCTGCTCCCTGCTCCTGAGGAGCACTGAGAAATCAAAGACAATCAGCAAAGCACAGATTCTGTCTCAAGATGTGTGTGTGTGTGTGTGTGTGTGTGTGTGTGTGTGTAAGATAATTAAGACACTGCTGATTGTACTGCATTATAACAAAAATAAACTTAAAAAACAGTATCAGTATAACTGAGATAATTCACATACCACACCTCATACCCATTTAAGGTATACAACTTGATGCTAGTATTCACAGGTATGTATAGCCATCAACACAATCAACCTCAGAACATTCTCTTCTGGGTAAGAAAAGTTCTAATGAGTTGCCAAACAACTAACTACTAGAAATATCAGATTAGTTAGCTATATAAGTTTGTGCTAGATGATTTTCTTTCCCTCTACCATTTTCCCTGCTTTAACACACACACACACACACACACACACACACACACACACACACACACACACTGAATGTAATTAACATCCTAGGAGGTTATAGTTGAGATGAATGGGCAGTTCAATTTTCCAAGAAAGACCCAGAATAAAGAAATGGGAAAAGAAGGAAAAAAAAAAAAAAAAAGGTTCCCGTTGTGGTCCAGGCAGAATGTATGGGTCTGAATTGTAGAGTGAAATGGACAAGAATTAAGGATTTAACATGGAAAGGAAAGGCTATGGCTGTGTTCTGTGGTGGAACAGGAGCAAGAAGAGTGCACGAAAACATCACAGCTCCACTGTAGGAGTTTGGGGAAGCATTAGTGTCACCCTCGGCTGGCCCCATCAGGAGATGCCAAGGTGGCTTATTGGAATATGTGCTGCTTTGGTAAATGCGCTCATATACCAGCACAGAAGCTTGAGTATAGCTCTAGAAACCTTCCTCCTGTACCTGTGGAAGACAAACACTGCTAAGCATGTACAGCTGAACATTCAGCCAGGGACCAAAAGCACCTTGGATACCTGCTTATTCGAGGTTTAAGATGGTTGAAGAAGCAGTCGGAGACAATGTAGTAGGAATGGGAAGGCCCGCTGTCTGTCTGCCCAAAGGAGAGGGTAGGCTAGAGGGAGCTGTGTGTGAGCACCTGCCCAGGATATCTTAAGACAAGGAAACAGATCAAGTGGGCCCTGCCTCTTGAGGTCATGGCCTCTTTCCTGCTGTTCTCTTGTACCAAGTGTGCCCCTATGCACTCCTAATGCAGTAAAGGAACGAAGGGCAAGGATGGTCCTAGAAATGCTAATATAAGCACATATTATACATGGCCTTCCATGGCAATGACCACCGGATTGTGCCTCAGAACCTCCACTGGGCGAGAAGTAAATATCTAAATTCTGTTAATGGAGGCAGTGGCTACGAATGAGTCATATGCCTTCAGTTGGAGCAGAAAGTATGTCCCTGCATCACAAAGAACAAAACATGTTTCTTCACACCTCCCAAGGAGGCTTAGTCATCTTACTTGAAAGTCAATTATTGTCACTAAAGTTAACTAAAACTTTGGAAGAGCACAGTTGATATCCCAAAGTACCACTGAGTGTAAATTCGTGTGATTTTACTACTTTGGGGCAGTATAAACCATAAGTGATTCAAAACACTAAATAAAATCCACCCTATTTCCTCTCCCAATTTATCCCCAGAAACCCATAACCTAAACTATGAGTCACCTGGGCAGGATCATTACAGAAATTTAATTTCAACCTAATTTTAAACTAATTAGACTGTCCTACAAAAATTGTAAGTCTTCAAATATGCTCCGTAAAGAGAACACTTTTAGATGTGTATTGGGTACTTTGAGACATGGTTACTGAACTCTTTTTCACATTAAGGATTACAAGACCACGTGGCAAGCTTAGGCACCTGCTTATTTTTTTTTTTCAAGCAAATCAAACAAATTAACTCTGATTGCATTACTTCACATTTAGAATGTCCTTCTACTTAAAAGAACAGGCTGGCCATATAATTTATCATTCCTAACAGATAACTTTTGAGAGTAAAGGAGGTACTATTAAATATTATGCTAGAACACTATGTATAAAGCTATGTTAGTCAAACTGGATGTACATTATGTATGTATATATGTATGCATGCATGTGTGTGTGTGTATGTATGTATGTATGTATATGTGTGTATGCCTACTGATGGTATATCTTGAAATGAAAGAATATACTGAATAAAATCATAAGGCTTAATTCATACAGGTTAAAGAATAAAAATGAGTAAGATCACTGGTGCAATACTCTTGGGATCACTTAAGGTCTACAGCACAAGAATAAAAGAGCTAGAGGAGTAGCATCACTCAGAAAAGACTTACATCTTACAGAGCCAAGGCTGGCACCTTAACTGTAAGATAAAGGGATCACTAAATTTAGTCATTGTCTGCTTGAAGATAATACCTTATTATGTGTCTGACTAAAGCAAGTTAGTAAAGCTAACTAAAAATCTAGAAAGGAAACTAATTGGAAATTATAAGACTATTAATGGGAAAGCTTAATTGGAAATCAGAAGACTATATTATTTTTCTCACTGTTGTGACCAAATAAATACTTGACAAGAAGCAACTTCAGGGAGGAATGGTTTGTCTTGGCTTGCAGTTTGGATGGGCACAGTCTGTCATGGTGGCAGTAGAGTGCGCCACTGTCACACTGTACCTGCAGTCAGGAAGCATAAGCAGATAGGAAGTAGTGAATGCTATAAATCTTAAGGCCAACCCCAAGGACTCACTTCCTCCAGCAAGGCTGCCTCCTAAAAGTTCCATAACCTTCTAAACCAGCAGGACCAGCAAGAGAGCAGGTAGTAGAACACATGATGAGCCTGTGGAGGACATTTCACACTCACACCACAGCAATGACTGACTGAGTAATTTTATAAGAGTAACAGAGTCCACAGAAATGAGATGCCACAAAAATACCACTGTGTCGGCTCTTGTCGTGGAGGAAACTCTGAAAAACATGTAAACTTGCATGTAAACTTGCAAAAGAATGAAAAGAATTGATAGCAATGAGGGGCGTAGAGAGAGGAAGGAGGCAGAATAAGTATGTAAAATTTGAAAATTAAAATTTTTTAAAAGAAAAAGGGATGGGATGGAGCTTGGATGGTAGGAGAGCTAGCCTAACATACAAAAGGTCCTGAGTGTGATGTCCAGGACTGCATGAACTAGGTGTGGTGCACACCTGTAATTCCAGCACTTAGAAAGTAGAGGCAGGAGATTGAGAAATTCAAGGTTATCTTGTCTTCATAATGAGTTCAGGGCTAGCACGGATTAAATGAGAACTTGTCTAAAGATTAAAAAAAAAAAAGCCAATAAGGAAAAATGCAATCAAAACAATCTTAATGACTAATTCAGAGATGTTATCCTCACTAATAGTAAGATAATTACAACTCACACCGCAGTAATATATTTTTCACTTGTTAAACTGGCAAAGGCCTTTATTTTTTTGCAGACAGAATCTCATTATGTATCACCTAAGGCAGGATTACAGGTATGCAGCACTGCAGTCTGGATGGGGTGTCTGGTCAGAAACATGTTTTGAAATGACTTCTGGAGGGGAAAGTGGCATTCTAACTGCCAGTGTGGGAAATGCAGGTGTCTACAATGGCTTTCAGAGCACCCAAGTCATAGCTGTGGTACATTAAAATACTACCACACATTCTTGCATTAGTAATCCCACGCAAAGAAACTTTACCAAGGAAACATAATTAGCAAATATTGGCTACAAAATATGTTTCATACAGTTAATTAAAAACATTTAAAAGTAAAACCTAAACATTCAACAACTGAGAAGGTAATGATAAGACTATGTGACAGGAACCACACAGCCATGGAAAATAGTATTTACTGCACTTCATTAACTAGGAAAGTGCAGATTCAAAGTCCTTATGTAAACACACTGAAAAATACACACACACACACACACACACACACAAAATCACATAGAAAGGAACAGGTGAAAAGATTTGTAAGAAATGTTAAAATTAATGACATCTATGTGGTAGAATAAGAAGTTTCTCACTTCCTTTGGCTAATTTATGTTTTCCTAAATTAACAATTTTAAAAGATATGACTGTAAAATAAAAATTATGTTAAAACCTGAAAAGTCTACATTCTGCCTCATTCCAGGGGACTTTATATTACAATGTGACAGACAAAGTAACAGAGCTAACAATCATGACCTTTAAGTCAGAAGACAACAAAGATGATGTGGCTTAGAGTAGTGACTGACTTCCCAAAATCCAATCTTGGATATTTTTTCTATTTTTATCTTCACAAGAAAACCTCGAAGAAGGTCAAGTCTGATCATATTAGCACACCATATGTAAGATGGCAGAATATGTCTCAAGTTGCTTTATTATTAATTGAGAAAAATTGAGCCATCACCTTACTCTATGAGCACCAGGGTGTGTTACAAAATGGCTAAGTAAGGCATAAATGAACTGGCACCCGTGTAGACTGAAACTTCAGTCCTCACATTATTATGTACCATTCTGATCAAAGAAAACAAAAAATAACACATCCCCATTATGTTTCTTGTGGAACTCACCTCAAAAGTAGGAAGTGAGTAAATCTTGAGTAAATATGATATTTTAATAGTCCTCCTTAACGCAGGACCTCGATTGCATGTGACATTCAAAGAAAAGAGGTTGACCATAATTATTAGGCTTGCCCACCCCCAATCCATGCAAAGCTTTAAAAAATAAAAATAAAAAACACTTAAAGAGAAATTTACTAAAATGTGTACAACAGCAGTGCTTGAATTATGAGAATATAAGTAATAGAGATTTTTAAATATTTTACAAATTTTGAATGACTATTACATTTTAAGCAATCTTTAGAAATCCTGGAAATTTATACCAATTACTACCCAGCTGGTTATGCATGGCAGATGGTGGGATCACCAGAGTTCCAGTTTCTTCTCCTTAATGGACAGAACCAGAGTAACAGCGACTAGCTGATGACAGCACAAGCACGGAGCACAAGGCCTCCATGAGACTAGAGATCGTAGAGCTGGCCCAGAGTGACTCTTGGAGCTGGTCCAATGCTGCAGTCACAGGCACAGTGAATACATAACCTCAATGGCAGGCATCTGAAACCTTGGAACCTATTTCTCCTCAAAAGCTCTCAAATCAACACAAACCCGAAGATCTTTCTAACCCAGGGAAGGAAGGAAATGGCTTCCCTTGGGAGTTTTGATTCTTAGATCAAACCTGATCATTTTCAAGCCAAGCTACAAATCACAAAATAAAGTAGAGATGTTAACTACTGTGTCTATTGTCATGAACTCATTATGTCTTGACAAAAGGAAAAGTATAATACATTATCTGGCCAAAGATGTGACAGGGTGGGCAAAGAACTTTTTCTGGCACTAAAACATGTGGCCCTGGCTAGTACATAACTGTAACTCAAGCGCTCAGGAAGGAAGTTCTACGCCAGGTTGAGCTGCACAGCGAAAGTCTATCTCAAAAAAAAAACAAAATTCAACTTTGAGCAGTCACAATGCAAAAGCCAAATTGATAAATTCAAACGTATTCTCTTTCTGCAATAATATAAATCTCTAGTCTATACAAACAAAGCCACCCCTGATTACAGCTTCATTTCCTCTCCCACATATGGGCATAGGAAAAAAATGAAGCATCTTTATGAACTCATCTCTTATTTTAAAGTTCTCCCAGATCATATTAAGAAAACATCAGAAAAAAATGCTTTATATGAACATTTTACAGTAAAAGAATATGTTCACTATGTCAAGGAGAAAACAGGCAGTAAGTAAAAACCCTAACATCCAAGGTGTTAGTTAACACAAGATCTATACTATAGTATTTTATATTCTTAAAAACATGGATCACAAATCTTCAGACACACACAGTCATTTATCTTTATCATGGAGGAGTCCACAAGGCTACTTCATAAAGTTGTAATATATGAGAGATAGATTGTCACTTAACCCATTCTTGAAGGCATTGGAGTCATCTGTGTGACATCAAGGTGCCTCATCCCATAGTCTCACACACACACACACACACACACACACACACACACCCCTAGCTAGATACAAAACTCACAACCTATCCCTGAAGCTTCATGGGTCCTTCATATGAACCTTTCAATTGGCACCTCTTCCGCTAAAGCACTATTCCAACCTCATTCATTGTAATTGTATCGTATTTGAATAGAAAAAGTAATTGTAATAGAAAAAGAAATCAGTCTGCTACTCTGACACCAACATTTGCCCAACGTAGGAATTGCTATGAAGTGCAGCTAATCTTCATAGCACGTCATCAATAAAGAGGACACACAGTTTCTTTAAAGCTGCTACAAATCCAGAGCTTCCTACTGATGACAGGTATGACAAGAACACTTAAATCATTCCAGTATTCAAAATCTAACAAAAAAGGCTTTGTGGCACAAGTCTTCAATTCCAGCAACCCAGGAGGCTGAGGGGAGACTATTAGTTCAAGGCCTATCTGGGCTGAAGATTGAGTTAAAGACCAGCCTGTGAAATTTAGTGAGACTGTCTCAAAATAAAAAGTAAAACAAGGATTAGAAGATTAGACTGTAGCTCAGTGGTATAGACTTAACTGATATGCTGCAGGTCCTGGGTTCAATCCTGAGGGAGCACCAAAAATTTTATTAAACACTGGATTATCCAGTTCCTGAAAGGACACACCTAAGTAGCTGGCAAAAGGAGGGAGAGGGAGAAGAGGGAGAGGAGAGGGAGAGGGAGAGGGAGAGGGAGAGGGAGAGGAGAGGGAGGGAGAGGAGAGGGAGAGGGAGAGAGAGAGATCCTTTCTACCTAGGTGAAATTTGCTAGCCCAGAACATGGAGGGTTACAGCCTACCACAGAGGACTCGGCAAGACCTCTGGGAAGAACAAGGCCTATTTATTTGTCAGCTTTCCAGTTCCTTCTGAATCTGTCTGCACACTGCAACTTCCTTATTTATTTACTTGAAGTATTGTAACCTCTCAGAATATGAGGCACACCCATACTCAAATATAAGTACAAAAATACTACAAAGCCAAATATAAACTGTTTCATGAAGTATTCATTCACTGGAGACCAGCCGTAAAACAAGGCTGGTTTTCTGTTATAGGTCAACATGGGACTTTTATAAAAGAAGAGAATCATTCTATTTATTTACTTTGAGACAAAATATTACTATATTCTGTCTATATAGCTCTGGCTAGTCTGATACTCATAATGTAACCTAGGCTGACCTTGAACTCATGGCAATCCTCTTGCTCAGTTCCCAAGCGCTAGGTTACAAGCAAGGACCACTATGCCTGGACTGAGATAAAAACGTTTTAATGAAAATTTACTTACCAGTTTCACAAACTCAGCACTTAAAATAGACATGAAGTGACTGTAAAGTCACTTTGTTCAAAAGCATGTGGCTTAAAAAAAAATAAACAGCATAAAATGCTTATAAGAAATGTAAAAAAGGCTTACTTCCCCACCTTGTAAAATGTTTAATTACCTAGATTAGAAGAAAGATGCATACTCCAGAATGAAAAAACCTTAGGGTAAAAAAGTGGTTGCTCTAATTATTCATGGATGATCTACTTAAATTGCCATTCATAATTCACTAAGGCTATTAATAAACTGTAAACTTATAGAACTACTAAATCCTAGTAAATATAAAGGACATCCAAGAATTGGTGGCAAATTCTCCTTAAGAATGTGAACTTTAGGCTTCATCTAGGGGTCTCTACAGGCTTCATCTAAAAGCTAGAGACCTACTTCCTCGTTTGTAAATGAGGAAACCGAGGTCCACGACACGAATGCACTGTGGCCTCTAACTGATTTCCTACCACTTAGGCAGTTACCACACATCCTGAACTCCATGCACTTATCAGGCCAGACAGAATACGCTAGCAGGCCTCGCTGCTATCAGCAGAGGAAGAAAGCTTCAGAATCATTACTCAACAGTTCACAGAACAAAGTGCTAGGGGGGAAAGCTAAGTGGTGCAGAGTAGTGAACACCAAGCTCTGAGCTGGTGAGATCGCTACCTAAAGAATAACAACCCCACTGCTAGCTGGCACTGCCAGGACAGGAGCAACAGAAATGAAGAAAACAAAGTATCCTGTGTCTGATGTGTACAGAAAAGGAAGTTATGGGAATTTCAAGGTGAACAAAATATCCTTATTAGTAATCTACTTGAAGACAAAAGAAGCTTTTGGGATGAACTAAGAAAGTATTACACCATCAACCAAAACACAGAGTACCTGCTATGTCAATACAGGACGGAGAATAAACAGAACCAACCTCTTGTCCAGGTGTCTCTAGGAATCACGTGTTTTCTTAAGAGTCCAAACTTCAAAGAGTACCATGTCACCAAAACAAAAAAACAGGTGAAGGAAACCTCATCAGAGCCTGGTCATGAAGTAATGAGTGCTGAGCACCACAGATTCAAGAACAAATAAGCAAGCAAGCTCAGGCTCTACCACTGGACTGCTGGGAAAATCAGTCTTTCAGAATGAAGCAAAGATGAACAAATAAGCTAGACTTGCCTGCACTGGGGCTGTTCTTGTGACAGCCTTAGCTTTGAAGCAGACCTGGAAGCAGCAGGGAAGCAGTGCCTGGCTTAACTTCTCCCTGCAGCACCAGTCCCTAAGAATGTCTACCTCAAACCCTCTGTTTGCAGATGAAACAAGACGGGCCCTTACCAAGAGTGCTGCCACACAGTAAACTCTGTACCTGTTATTACTGTAAATAAAGCTTTGCACAATGTAGCCTGACCTGCCCTTTTTGCCAACCCCAACTCCACCCCAGAAACAAGCCGGGTCTGGGCCCTTATTTTCTGCTTCTATTTCCTTTCCCCATATACCCTTCTCTGCCTGGCAACACTGCTCTCATTCTTGTCCTTTAAGATTGGCCAACTCCCCTAAGGCCAATTGGCTGCTGCTTCTATGCCTATTATATGATTACATTTGGATTATAATTGCTTATGTAACAGGAAAGACATTTATTTACTGGAATGGAGAGAGGGACCAGGACTAAACCTATAGGTGCCATTTCCATCAGGAGGCAAGCAGTGGGCATGGATTAGACTGCACTGCACTCCCCAGGGCACAGTATTAGAAAGCAGGGGTGACTTGAAAAGAGGAGCCACAGTGTGCAAAACAGCCATGGCAGGAACTGTGCCAACAATGTCCTCTGTCTAAAATGTCTAAGCCTCACAAAGCCAAATGCTACTGTATGTACATATGCACATTTATAAGGTGTATGCATGCAGCAACAAGAGACAAAGTATGTGCATAAAGTCTGGGAATGGTTGTCTCCCCTAGTGTTCTACTGAGCTTCTTCCTGTAAGAGCAGCTAGAGGAAGATCTGTGTGGAAAGATCTGTGCTTAGGGAAAGAAGGGCAATGGAGAGATGGGGGTGAGCTCACAGGAGAAATTCTAAAAATAGTAATAATTTTTAAACGCACAGCGATGAGGTTATAGCTGTTTAAGTGCCCACATGCATGTCACCACTCCTCCCACACACACTGGGAATATTTCAGGCCAGTCGCAAATGACAGGAGTGTTTCAGAGCAATGCTTTCTCAAAGTGGACTATGCATTCAAATCCTGGCAAATATTACTAAAAGGCACATTCTGATTCCACAGTTCTTGGGTAGAGCCTGAGATTCTGCATGCCAGATCAGCTGTCATGTGATGACATCACTGCATACATCAGGAAAACAAACAGTAAAGACTCAGCACAAGCACCAGAGCATTCACAGCCCAGATCTACTACTTAATAGGTATGGTCTTGAGCAATTTACCAGTCTCTAGATCTTTCCTACTGCTGTTTATTCTGTATAAAAATAAAATAATAATAAAGATTTTTTTAAAAGATATGAAATAAGACAGGCCTGAATCTCAAGAGACAGAGTGGCTCAACTGAGCAGAACCTGATACAACCATAACTATCTGAGGCATCTGCCGTGGGACTTTCAGTGTGGAATCCATACTAGAAATGGAGTTTACTCCCTACCAGAATGTCTTGATAGAGCTGGCACACCTCTCCCAGACTACAGCCTCTTGCAGGTGCTCAGAATCTCAAGAGAACCCCACACCTCATAATCTGTGGGGGGTTTGTTTTGTTTTGTTTTGTTTTCATTCAATTATTTGTTTTTGATACAAGGTCTCACTATGTAGCCTTGGCTGACCTGAAACTCAGTATATAGACCAGAAACTCAAAAAAATATCTTCTCTGCCTGTCTGCCTGTGCCTCTGCTTCTGACTGTGATTGAAGGCATGCATCACCACAACCAGCTCACAGTCTGTGTTTTAAGTTCATCTCTAGATTTACTGAAACAGTCATTCTGTGGTAACAAACACATAAAAAAAAACAAAAACCCACATTGTTAAAACAGAAAATGATTACAGTTCTGAGGGGCTAAATAACTTGTGTAAGCCCACAGATAAACTACATGGCAAAGCTAAACTCTTGACTACAGGACCATATGACCCAGACGTGTGCACCACCGACCTATACAGCCACGAACTTGAAGCTAAAAGCTAGAACACCTCTGCCTAGGCATGGAGGTGATGTTCAAGAGCAGGCTTCAGTCCCCATGGCAGAAATCTTCATCACAGCTGTGTTCCAGAATGAAAAACAGAGCAAAATTAAGATTCTGGGGCCTACAGATGGCTCAACAGGTAGAGGCACTTGTTGCCCAGCCTGATGGCCAGAGTCCAGTCTCTAGAACCCACATGGTAAGAGAACTCTGACTTCCAAGTGTCATGGCTTGTGTGCACCCACAGACATACACACACAGTCACATACATGCTCACACAAAACAAAATGAAATAAATGTTTTGTTTTGTTTTAAATTAGGTTCTGATATCCTGAGAGAGATGGGGGAGGCTCCAGAAGAGAATAAACTGAGATGCAGGCGCTAAGCTCCGCACCAATTCCTCATGTGGAGAGGGATCCAGCCTTTTCCACAAATGGATTCATGAAAACGCTACCCAGGGAGTACGAGTGTGGGAAAAATGAGGAATGGCAAATGAACAGAACAGTTAGTTCTTTTATGGGACCCAAAGAAATGGCACGCACGGTCACACTTTAAAATGACACATAGAACGCTTTAGAAGTAAAACGCAGGAATGTTTTTAATAGGGGAATTAACAGTATACATTTTAAGAAGAGAGAGGGGCAAGAGAGAGATTGACAATGCGCCTTGCCAGTGAAAAAACCCACACCAAGAAGAGAAGGAGAGAGTGACTGACAATGTACATTACCAGGGAGAACCATCCCAGAAATGAGAGAGAGAACTGCTCTGGCAAAAAGCTTTAAAAAGCCAAGTGCAGTTTCTTTTGGTATGCAGATGTTGGTCTGGCCTCCAGAGGAACTGGTTTGATATGCAGATATAGTCGCTTGTAGAAGCAGGTCACACCAGGTGTCCTTCCTCCTGCAACTTACAAACTTCAAGTTTATTTTGTTTACTATGAAAGACATTTGACTCAATAATCCATAATTAGTTGAATGTTACTGTTAGCTGAGTAATATCTCCATCTGCCGCAGAGCAGAGCAGGGTACCATGTAGGCACCAAAGGGTTTTTTTATGGTTTTAGCTCTTTGGTGCATATTTATTTTTTTCTCTATCTAGGCTCTTTTTGCTTCTATCTGTTAAAGGACCAACACCCACTCCAGGAATAGCCTTACAATGTACTAACTGTATGCACAGATAGCTCTACACATGCCAGGACTTAAGAGCCAGCAAGGTATTTTACAATAGCAATTACTTTTGAGTAAAAATGACTACATTCCCTTCCCAGTCAACAGCAGTCAGCTCAGATATTACTAGGCCATTCAGACATTATTATTATTGATGAAAGGCTTTTTGTCGCCATTACAGCAAAGGGGAGAAATGAGCAAAATGGCTGGTGAGCTGAAATTCCCCAGCCAGGGAGTCTGGAACCTTGTCATACAGACTTCATCCATGTTACCAGGGTATTGGGGCTCCCAGCACTCATGAGCCCAGAGTTGTGTACCAAGGCATAGTATTAGAGCACAGAGGGAAAGCAGAGGCTGGGTAGACCCCCAATATTCTACCCCTGTCCAAAGTAGCTCTGAGAAGCTGGGCAGAGGAAGGCTAGAGAAAAGCAATACTCTCTACCTGTGGGGAACACTGGATCTTCAAATTATGACTAGATCTGATTTCCCCACTGTATTCTCCTGCCAATATAAAGAGAATAAAGATTAGCTTTAAAATTGGCTCACTACAACTAAAAGGCACATCTATAGCCCCAAGTCATAACATACACAGCTAATAGGACAATAAGTGACTTTCAGACTGTGTGATTTTACAAATTACTTTGGCCTATTCACTAATGTGGAAATTTTATGACTTCCAATGGAGGTTAGAGTCTTGACAAAATACAAGAATGGTTACTATAAGAATAACCATATGTAAAACTAAGAGAAAAAAAAAATCTTTTGGAACCAACTTAGGTGAAAATATTTGCTAAGGTTAGGAATGTAAGTTTTAACTGAGTCACCATTTCTTGGCCAGGATGTCTAAGGCCCTCAAACATTCGTCACAGTCTAAAATCATTAACAGCTAGCAAGTGAAGCAAATGCAAGAAGCCATACATGCAGTGCAGTACAGCAGAAAGCTGGGAGGACAGTGGCCAGTTAAATCCAGTACAGAGGAGGAAAGAGCACCAGCTACGAAAAACACAGTATACACGTTGTCTCAGGGAGTTTATCATCAACGTGAAACAAGTTATGGGTTATTTAGGAAAGGGGACTTTCAATGAAAAAATGAGTCCATGAGATATTCCTGTAGGCAAGTCTATGGTGCATTTTCTTAATAATTGTTGTGGGAGGACCCAGCCCATTTTGTGTGTGGTGCCACCCCTGGGCCAGTGGTGGTCCTGGGGTGTATAAGAAAGCAAGCTGAGTCAGCCAGGAAGAGCAAGCCAGTAAGTAGCACTCCTTTATTACCTCTGCCTCAGTTCTCTCAACGATGGACTTTAAGCATTAACCCTTTCCTATTGGAGTTGCTTCTGCTTTCTTCTATGAAAGCAGGCTGAACAAGCTATGAGAAGCAAGCCAAGAAGCAGCATGTATGAGCTAATACAAAGTACCATTAGGGGGTTTTCATCATGATTCAATCTCATTTTCTACACACAACTTGAATGTTTTAGTTTATCCTTCATACTTAAAGAATGTAAAATCTATGTGTTAAGTATGTGTTCAACAAAATCTCCATAAAACACAAATCCTTAAATGGAGGATTTGTGCATATCCTCCTGCATATGGAGACTGCATATCAACTCAGGATTTACAAAAACAGCTAAGCAGACAAGTTTTCTATACTGTCACTTGCAAATCTTAATCTCTATAAGAATAAGCCTTTCAGGAAATAGCTAGAATCAGTTTTAAATACTTTTATCAAAACACTATGGTGTAGTGTATTTCTTTCATTTACTGATGGATTCCTTACTTTTTTATTTCTACAGTTACTGATAATCATTGATTTTTTTTCCTCTTGCAATCATATGATGCACAGTGTTTAGTATTTCCAAATTATTCAAAGCACAGTGTTTAGTATTTCCAAATTATTCAAAGCTAAGAATTTTTAAGATGTCAGGAGTCTACATATAAATGTTGACAGATCTAACTATATTCCAATCTGCATTCTTTCAGCAGATTTTCATGAAGTAAGAAAGTCAAGAATCAGATTGAAACAAGCAGAGAACATCTGCTGCCAGCCAGCAAGGACTCCGACTGTGGACTCTTTTCCCTTACTGCCCACTTCATCACCCAACTAGAACCTGGCCCAGACAGAAAAGTTTCTCTCTGTTATGTGAGTGGTAGTAAATGCAGAGATTGATGACTGTTCAAGATGCTTAGAATACATAAGAATTGAGTGTTTAGCCTTAAATGAGACATTTATACCACCCCCTCTACAGCTAGAGAATTCTGTGGGAAAGAGAGCAGATGTAAGAGCCAAAGGCTAGAAGAGATATGAAATGCTGTATTTAGAGCACAACACAATCATAACAAATTCACAGCAGCTGTGGGTGCCTACACCTGACAACAGCCAATCATGGATCTTGGAGAGGCTAATGGGACCACAGGCAAAATGCTGAACTACTGGCAACTATTTAGACCATGCAAAGCAAAGAAGCACTGACACATGCTACGACATGATAAACCTTATGGACAAATTTCAAAATAATTCAGTGAGTCCCAACACAGAAAAACAGAAACTATATGATTGTGTTTACAGGAAAAGTCCAGAGCAGTCAAATCAATTGTCCACTTAGGGGTGATGAGGAAGAAAGGGGTGTGGCTGCTAATGTGTGTGATGTCTTTGTAGTATAAGAATACTCCAAACGATTAAAACAGTGATGGCTGCACAATTCATGTGAACTTAGGAAACATTCAGTAGTCAGTATAACTGCAAAGTTTTATATTTTTAAATGGTGATATAAATTATATCTCAATCTTAAAAATAAGAAACTGACAGCTGGAGAGATGGCTCGGCCATCAAAGGCTAGGCTCACAACCAAAAAATATAAAAATAAGAAACTGAAACTACAGAAAAGCATAAACAAAGTTAAAAGATGTGATTTACTCAATCTGACAAATTTTAGGACTAACTCAGACAAAATTAAGTTCCCACAAGCTAAATGACCCTAAATTCAAAAGGTGAATTATACTCCTCCCTTATCCTTAGAGGAATCAGAAACTAAGGATTTCCTTTAAGTGTTTTCCAGTTCTTAACCAAATGATAATAAATGTGTCATGATGTGTGAGTGCTCTTTTGCCATAGGCTTTCTTTACTCTAGAACTACAAAATCTATCTGGAACAATCTAATAGCAAAGAAAAAAAAAACATTTAAATTAGGCCATTAGACAGGGCAGTGACAGTCAATGTATTTAATGTATTTCCCAGACACTATCTCAATGCGTTCCATCTCCCAATCAACAACATTGCTCTGATCTAATAGGTCTGGCCATCAGATGTAATTGGCTTCCAATTACATTTCATTCTAAATTAATCTTCATAAGTGTACCAAAGCAAAGGAAAGGCAATGCTGATTGCCAACAGAGAGGCACTAATATGCCGGGCCAGTTTCTTAAAGAGAACTGGGGAGAGCTTCCAGGCCTGCATTCACTGGCTGAGGAATCTCTTAAGCATGGGGAGGGTTATAAGAAATCACCTTCGATAGGCAAGTTGGGCAAGTTGATTCTGCTTCCAGGGCACCTGGGGAAGTGACGCAACATGCCTACATCAGTCAACAGGCTCTAAAGGACTGTGCCTTGCTCCAAGCAACGTGTTACTGCACTCCACATGAAAATATTTTCTAAAAATCATGGTAGGCCTATACTTTCTCACAGAAGAAATTAAAGCCTATTTACTCTTAAGTTCACTGATGGTCTGCATCAGCATCCAGGTTGGCCTCAGAACTCTGCCAAGCAGTCAATTCAGTCTCATTCCACCCCTCTCATGCTCCCTCTAGTCTTGTCACCTGTATGTGGAAAATAAAACTGCAGCTCTCTTGATGATTTCATACTCCTGTGATTCCTGTAATTTCCGAACTCACCCGAATTAGCTCCCAAGACCCTGAAGCAACAATTTAAGAATTTCTATTGGACTCTGGAGTTAATGCAAGCAAAGTTTTCAATTTAAGTTTAGGGAACAGCCTCCTTACCACCAAAGGCCTGCTTTCCTATATCACTAGTCTGATATACCCACAGATTTACCATTTCTGACGCTGAATAAAAATAAGGCCAATGTTTATCAAAAAGTCATAAAATGTTGATGCCCATGAGGCCATAACTGAAATGTACAATCCAAAATTTAGAAAATTCATAAAAGATATATTACACTAATGCATACAAAATATATATTATACTACATACATACACACACACACACACACACACACACACACACACACTTTGAGTTTACTGTGGGTTTAGTAATTTAAAGAAATCACACTAAATCAAATCACAGCAGAACAGTTTTTGATAGTATAGGCAGCACTGGAAAACAGCCCAGCTTTCTTTCTAGCCACATCACAGTCCAATGCTATAGATCTTTCAGGAAATTGAGGCAGTTCTTTTACACCAGTGATTCTCAACCTTCCTAATGCCGTGACTCTTTAATACAATTCCTCATGTTGTGGTGACCTCCCAACCATAAAATTATTTTCATTACTTCATGACTGCAATTTTGCTACTGTTATGAACTCTAACATAAATATTTGGTGTACAGGATGGCCTTAGGTGATTCCTGTGAAAGGGTCATTCGACCCACATGTTGAGAACCACTGTTTTACAGAATCATCATCAGACATGCACTATGGGCCTACAAACCAAATGCAAAAAGGAATATTACAGTATATTTGAACATATCTCTAGATATTATATTATATATCATTGTACTGACTGCCTGAAAGCCTCACAGGATGAGATTTCTATGGCTAAACCAACATGTTTTATCATGTAAATAAGAGTTATTCCCTCTTAGTTGAATGCAAATAGTTTTGCTGATAAAGAGGTCGTTTGGATGCTCTATTAGACTGGAGTTGACATTAGGCGTGGTCTGGTCACCCCGACTGATCTGTAGTTCCCCTGCTATATGTGGACATATCTCAGGTGGAGGGGTAGGGGTATTAGGCCCTTTTGTGTCAGTGGCACCCCACAATAAACCTGGACACACCCTGATGGCCAAATATTTGAAAGGAGTAAATCATGCAAATAGACTGCTGAGGGAGAGCTAGGAGAGACTTTTGAGATCATAAACTGAGGAATGAGCAATGGGAACTGGAAAATGGTTATGGTCTTGTACCTTTAACCATGTCTCATGTGTCTTTATTAACATATCAATGGACATAATAATTCCTCGACAAAGAAATGTGTGTTTTTCTTGGTGGCAGACATGTATTCCACAGGGCAGACACAGAGTACCAGTGTCTCTAAATCACTGTCAAGTTCTTCATGAATTTCAAGAGCTCAAGGTTTGAACTTTGCTACAAAAGAAAAAAATAAAGACTCTTTCTGTCTGCCCCACCCTATCTTTGTTTACCTACTGCCACCCTCATCATCTCTGCCCTAGGCACAATATTCTCACCCACTCTGACACATTGTTATAAAAAATTACCAAATGCCACATGCAAGCTGGGAGAATGTGAGGCTACCCTGAGCTTTATAATGAAAGCCTGCCTCAAAAACCAAAAACAAACCACAAAGTCAAGTGCATACGCTACTAAAAGAAGCACCTAGATAGTAGTGTTAGCCACAATTAAACCTCAGAGTGACAGCAGTTACCCTTCTTCCCATTCTACTTTGATGCTCTTAAAATATATCTCTAAAAATACAGATTGTGGTTTGGCAAATATGTCTGTAAAATTACAGATTGTGGTTCCGCATACATAGTAGGCAAAAGAAAGACAAGGGGCTAGAGAGAGCTCAGTGATTAAGAGTACAGGCTGTTCTTGAAGAGAACTAGGTTCAGTTCCCAGCACCCACATGGTGGCTCACAACCATCTATAACTCCAGGTCCAGGGATCGGATGGTGGCTGTGGACACCAGGCACATACGCATGTGGTACACAGATATACATTCAGGACACTCTGATAAAAATTAAAAAATATGTTTTAAAAAAGAAAAGAAGAAATAAAATGGGAGTTGTGCTCTGGCTCTGGGCTTGTCCATTTCCAGGTTCATCCAAATCTTACCACAAATTGTTTCGAAAGCACACATAGCCTAATCCTTAGGGATAGCTAAAAACAAATGATCAATAACTCAGTTTTAACTGTGGACATAGCATGTTTGCTATGTTGCTTGAACACAGGTGTCTATCTAAATCAAGAACATACAACTCTGCTAGAATGTGCTAGCAGTTAGCTTTTTAAAAATGGCCTGCACCATGGATTTTCAGATCCAAGTGGCTCTGTTTCCCTCCTAGAAAAGTATCTGCAGTCCTGTATCCGATCTTTACCCATGCTGAAAGTGGTCGGCCACATGTGTCTACTCAAGCATTTAAAGTATAGTTCCATTGAGAAGCTGTATTTTTATTTTATTTTAATTAATTAAGATGTGGAGTGTTACATGTATCTGGTAGCTGCCACATTAGCGAAGTTAAGATACCAAGGTTCTGAAACAGAAATAAGCATCACAGATCCCAGCTCTGCCCCTTACTACAACTCACTGACCTTCAGTTAACCCATGTAAGCTCACCCCCATCTCCCCAAGTGCAAAATGGCATATTTAGTTATGAAACCAAATATGGCAAAATATACAAATCCTCTTTTCTCCCATGTTAGTTCCCTTGTTGTCAACAGCAACCTAGGTTAGAAGATAAAATGACAACCAGCCAACCAAAACCTGGAGAGGTAAACAGCAAGTTGCAAATGGTAGTTGTTTCCAGAAAGTGAAGTTGAAATTTTCTACCTTATTTTATATACCTATATAATAAACTTTTTCTCATACATAGAAAATTATTTTGAATTTTAAAAGCTAAAGAAGTTTAAAAGTATTACTCCAAACCTGCTCTCTTCTGTTTAGTATTATTAGAGCAGACAATGTAACCTTAGCTAGCAAAATATACAAGAGTATGGAAGCCATGACCCATGATGAGCCATGAAGCTACACTTGGATACCCTGACTGCCCAAACAACTTAAGTAAACCAGGGTTAAACTAACCTAGTGAATGTCAGTGCCCCTCACTCAAGTTTCCCTCATCTACCTCAGGGAGACAGTCCTCCTATGGTCACAGGCTAAACTATCATCAAGTTATATTCCTTAAGAAATCAGTGTTAGTAGGGCAAACAATACCCTTACACTTGATAAATTAAACATTTTGGGATGTAACTGGAAAAAAATCTGTACTTAAAATATTTGTTACCTTTGGATCCAGAAATCACATCCAAAGGACTAAAGTACGGGGAGAGGGGAGGAGATATTAGATAATTAAGCACAAATGTCTACATGATAACTCAACATTTTACAGTGAAGCAAAATGAAAACATTAGTGGTGAGCTGGCTAAGTAATTACATATTTACAAAATGAAATATTATATAGCTCATGAAATGATATAGATTATAACCATACAGAAAATACTAAAAATAACACATACGATATTTGCAAAAAAAAATTATGAAACTTTTACATATTTATATGTTCTTATGTGTTTAAAAAATGGTTAAATGAGCATAAACCAGAATGTTTATAGAGACTATCTACTGTAAAGAAATCCAGTCATTTGGCTCCTTACTGGTCATCTGTCATACTCTGAACTTCTTTCCTATAATATTTGTATGATATCAAATAGCAAAAAAAGATGAATAAACAAAAGACTTCCACTGCTGTCAGTCTGACAGGTAAGGTCTACCAAAACTTCAAGGACCAAGTAATTCCTACATGACTTATACTCTTTCATGGCATAGAAAGAAAACAAAAACCCTGAACACCCTACAATTTATTTTATCAGGCTACCATAACAAACAAAAAGAAGATCTAATTTATGAATAGATTTTTAAAATCACAAGAAAACAGCAAATGAATTCAGTAATAGATTATAGAGATTATTCTCAGAAGTCAAGGATAGTTCAATATTAGAATAAAGAAAAAGAAGTTATTACTTAAGTCAATATTGGAAGCATAATACATATGTACTGTCTCTATTCCTAATTTTAATGCAAGATTGCGCTAGTCACTTTAATGAGAATGCAAAAATGTTATCATATAAGCAGGGAAGTGGGGTGCATATGTACTGACTGTACTCCAGTCTTAATGCAAAACCACCCTAGTAAGTGAAGAGTAAATTTATGAGGTAGTGCATGCCTGTAAACCTTCACTAGGGAGGTGGCAGCAAGATCAAGAGCAAAAGCCAACATGAACCATAGAACAAGTACAAAGTCAGGTCTTTTCCTCCTGCCTTGCAATGCCAGGGCTCAAATTTGGGGCCTCCAGCATGCTAGAAACTGTTTTACCACTGAGCCATACCCTCTGCCCAGAAATAATCTTTAGTGTAACAAAAAAGTAAAATGAATAAATAGAGAAAAAAAGCCTTTCTCAAATGTCATACCTCTCCCATATCTGTTTTCATGACACTAATAAGGTCCAGAGTATCCTAAAGCAATTGAGTTTCTACTTCCAGGTAGAACACTGAAGGCAGTCTCATCAAATTCAGGACCAAAGAAGGATATGGTACTGTTAACTAACATTAAGCATTACAAGTTTTAGTCAAAGTAACCTTAATGTAAGAATGCAGAAATGCTATCATATAAGCATTAAGGTAAAAGAGGAAATACTAAAAATAACAGAGCACTATTACTCTGGAATGACAGAAATTTTTTTTAAGAAAAGAACTGAAAATTTGTTACAGAGATAGTAAGGTTAAAAAACACTGCGTAAGTGTTTTTCAAAGTAAATCCTAAAGCAGGTAGGAGAGATTCAACAGTGAGTAAAGACCAGAACACACCTTATAGTCTAAGAGAGAATAAATGAAAAACAGAACTTTCTCGTGTTCTTTTCCCCTTTTATCCACAACATAAGAAATGCAGGCAACGTCAGGTCCCATTTTCAAGCAATTTAAAAAACAGATTCAAATATTCACTTAAAAATGTACAAAAGTCAATTTCAGAATAGTGTATTTACCATAGCAATCAAAAGCAAATCTAAAATGTCTAGAAATAAATTTAACAGGAAATGTTTAGGACCTGTATAAATAAAACTACAAAATTTCACTTACTGAGGTTAAAAAAAGAAAGTGTTTAAAACAGGAAGGAGAGAAAACACTAAACACACACATACACACACACACACACACACACACACACACACACACACACCTCCCTACCACATTCCTAGACTGTCAAGGCGCTATTAATCTATACACTTAGATTACTCTAGATTAGTAGAGAATTAATCTATATACTTAGCACAATCACACTCAAAATATTAACAGGAATTATTTTTTAGAAGTTAACAAACGATTCCAAATTTCATGTGAAGAATGTATGTGTGAAAATGGATAAGAATTTTTCTTTAAAGAAAATGTGAAATGAACTGCTCCTGAAGAGTGGTACTGTCATACACACACCAGTGCACAGAGACCTGGCCTTCCTACCAGGCCCCTCTGTACCCGGTGCACAGTCCCAGAGGCCAGTCAACTATTTGATGGGATCACTATGGAGGTGGTTGTAACAAAGTAAACATATTTTCTTGGTTTCCATGCTCAGTATTCAGTAATGAATGTTTTGGATTCCCACGGAAACCTAATCAGTAATATATAGCAGTTACATTTGCATTCCACTTAATTGTGGTAGCATTTTAGACTATATTCATGAACCTGACCATTTTCCCCCAGTGCTCAGCCAAAAACTCAGCACACACCAAGAATGAGAAGCTAAAGATTCAGTAAAGGAAATTCTAATTTACTAAAGAACTTGCCTCCTGCCAGAAACCAGGTGAGCTACAAGTGAGGCTGGGTCTGAAAGTCCAATTTCAAAGTCTGAAAGAAGGGCCCTCCCACTGCCCCTCTGGGAGCCAATGAGTCCAGAGTGTCTGGGGGTTTTGAGCTTCTAGCCCCATGAGTACAGTCACTTGTATTCTGTTCTAAACTTGCAGGCCTCTAACCCAAACCTGACCAGAGTTCTGGAGAAAAAAAGTAAAATAACACCTCATGCTCATCACGTGCCAGACACTGTTCCAAGAGTTTTAAAGAGTCTACTCCCTTCCATCTTTACAGTACTCGTCATGAAAAGGCACTAGTACAACCATGCCCAAGTGAAAGATGACAAAACTGAACACAGAAAGGCCCCTAGCTTCCTCAAGACCAAGAGGGGCATGAGCAAGAGAGCACAGGACTTGCATTTTCAGTTGGGATGAGGCTGCCTAGTGCCACATATGCTTACACAGATTGTATCTACTAACACCCGCAGGCCAGAGGATTCTCTGTGATGATGAAACACACATATGATGGCTCAACCTAAATTACTCATGGTAAGGCTTAATTAATACAAATTGTAAGCTAATTGCTCTAGTCTCTCATAGTAATTCATACAAAAGTACTCAGGGCATATATTCACTGTCCTTTGCTGCAGAGAGTAAAACATTCTTCTACAGTGCATGGGGTTACTCACACTAAAGGCACAGACCCAGTGTAATAATAGGACCATCATCTGTGAAGTCTTGTTCTATTGAACAAGCCCACTGTGTCAGCTCCTCTCTGAACCAATACAGCTTTGCCCAGGTGGCTCATCAGAGTGCTCCCCCTACAATTTTGAAAACTATTTTGTATATAGGTAACTCAATGCACTTTCTAGTAACTTTAGGTTTAATGTAACTACAATGAAATTTTATATTATACTAAACAAAAATCACTTAAATGCTATAAACAAATCTTGAACAATCACATTTAAACCATTTTGATAATTAAGTTCCTATTACTAGCAATTAAAGGAAATTCTAACTCTTGAACATAGGTGAAAACTGTCAGCCTGAGAACTCTGTCTACATAAGAGACTCAATTTCCTAAATTCCAAACACTATTTTTAAAAATTTCAATTACTGAGAAACATTTAAAATACAAGATTTTACATGAAAGAAAACTGCTTGTTTTTTTTGTTTTTTGTTTTTTTCTTTTTTTTCTTTTTTTTCAGGAAAACCTGCTCTCTACACATGGCAACATTCAAAGTTCAACAAGGGCTTCAATGAGCCATAAGATTTCTGTTGGCCAGAGGCCCTACCCAGACGATGTCATTGGATTAAAATCACTCGCCTGAATCCCAGAGTCATTTGACTTTACAAGCACTGGACTAAATCAATTCCTGACAGAGAATACTTAAATACTAGATACAATTACTGGACAGAATTTTTCAGCTATGAGAGCAGTGTTCTCAACTTGTGGTTCACAACCCTTTGTGGAGTGAGGGGGGTTCTATGACCCTTACACAGGAAAGACTATCTGCATATCAGATACTTACATTATGATTCATAACAGAAGCAAAATTACGGTTTTGAAGTAACAACGAAAATAGTTTTATGGTTGGGGGGTCATCACAGCATCAAGAACTGTATTAAAGGGCTGCAGCATTAGGAAGGTTGAGAACTACTGTACTTGAGTACCCCTTTAGCCTTCTTTTATCTCAAATAAACGAGGATCTTTATTTGTATTTGTTTGTTTAATTAGGCCAGAGAAACACAAAGAAACACTGGATAAAACATTTGTTCGTTAACTCTTAAGCTACACTGCTTCCTTGAGCCACTGGCACTAAGCCCCACAAGGGTCCTTTCCTACCCTGACCCCATCACTGCACTGAACATCCAACACCACATAGACCAAATCTAAAGGCAAAAATGACACAACCAAGTCACTCTCTGATAGTTCATCTCATACTCACTGTGACTCTCCCTTCATCTCCCACCTGGAGGCGCCATGAACACAACTATGCATGCTTCCCAAGGTCAAACCAAAATCAAGTCCCTTTGAAAAACAACTGCTGTGGTCATTGTTTAACATACAGGAATTTAGAATGTTCATACAGAGAAGTCTACATTTCCCGTTTCAGGAAGTTCCTGGGAGGAAGTCAGTTCCCTGAAGCTCAGCCACTCCTCAGACCAGAGAAAACAAAGGCAGCAAAGGAGTCCACTCTCCAGAAGGGATCCAGCTCTCACAACAGGAAGCAGGAGCCTGAGGAGGCAGAAGTTTGAGCCCAGTCAGGGCAGGCGCTAGTGGAAGAGCTCTCTTTTCCATACTCTAAGGAAGGGTTATGGGTTATTTTTGTTGCTTAATTTCTTGTATCTAAAGACTTTTGAAGCATTCTAATCAGGTTCCAATCCTAAAACCAGTTGAATACAAATAGGAATGTTAATATAAGCTGTTTGTCACCCCAGTCCAATTCAGCATTGTCTTAAGTCTTTGGAAACTAAAACTCTCCATCACTGGTAATTGTAGCCTAGTAATAGCTATGACACAATAGTACTTTTTTCAAAATTATTCTTGATTCTGTAAATCTACAACTAGCAAAACACTTTTCTCATAGACTATTTCTAAAGTAACACATGTAAAATTAAGTTCTACCAAACAGAACCAACGTAATGAGCTGGTTCCCACTTCTCTGTCTCCTCGTCATTATTGCTTTACAATCTTTCTGTGCTTATCAACCAATGTAGTGAGAGGCTTATGCTCTTGACTGCAACCTCTGAAGGCACCGACTGACTCACTGCCTCCCTGTACTGAACTCATTCACACTTTACCTCCAGTTCCCAGCTAGTTTTATTTGACTGTTCTATTTTTAGTTCTTCAATTGGTTGGCTGTGCTAGTTTCAACAGCATTACCTAGTACTTGTGGACACCTCAACATAAAGGAGAAGGAAATCAGAAACCAGAATCCCCACAAATGCCCCAGGCACCTCGAAACCTCCTGGAATCCACTTTGGCTCTTAACTCTCCCACCCTCTCCACATTAGCAGGTTTAAAACATTGAGATAGTCAGATGTGGGTGTGCCATATTATGTCTTCTTTGTCTTTTAACACAACCAGCAAACTATCCAGCTTCATTTTCAATATTATGATTATATAAATATTGCTTCCTGCCCAGCCAAACAGCAATGTTCAACTTCTAAAGAAACATGATTCTACATTATTGAACTTGGTTCAACTTAGGAGTCAATGGGTCTCTCTCCTTACATTTCATTAAATGCTCAAAATCATATCAAACTTTGACTTCATTTTTTTCTCAGTTTTGGAAACAGAAAACATAAAGCAAAGATTTGATATCGACCTGTACTAATTATACCCATATTATCTCAGTCCTATTTGGTATCCACCTGTACTAGTTACATTATCTCTGTAGTATTTGATACACACCTGTACTAGTTACATTATCTCAGTACTAATCTGGTACCCACCTGTGCCAGTTATATTATCTCGGTACTACTTGGTATCCACCTGTACTAGTTATGCTCACATTATCTCGGTACTATTAGGCATCCACCTGCACTAGTCTTATTGTCTCAATACAATTTGCTACCCAGCTGTCCTCGCTATACTCACATTATCTTAGGACTATTTGGCATTCCTAAATTTCCAGTAAAGAAGTACATGTTACTGCAGTTAAAAAGCTAAACAATGCTGCCAGTAAAAAGAACCCCTAAGGCCCACAAGTTCCAAGGTATGTGCCTGACTGACAGGGAGATAACATCATGTAAAGATACAGCTCTTAGCTAGACTGGTCTTTTTATCATTTCAGCTACCTGATTTTAATCTTCATTTGCTTAAAGCTACATCAAATATAGACAAATGTGCATGCACGTGCATACGTACACACATACATACATGCACATACACACACACACTCTCTCTCTCTCTCTTAAAAGTATGGATTTAGCAATGTAGCCAAACAGAATAGGTCACAACTCCTAGCAAAGAGAAGGGTTGTTTGTTCATGGAAATAACTTGGTTTCTGAAACAAGCATTACAGAAGAATCTGTACAAGACAAAGAACAATGGTACAGACAGAACAAGGCTGAATTTAACCTTGGCTACACACTGTTCTTTGTGGTGTGACCTTGAGTCCTAGAAGTTACTGGAGATCTCTGGACCTGTTTGCCAACCTGTACAACAGGTACACCACCTCCTTTGTTGGGGCACTCTAAAGACAAAAGGAGACAATGTATACAAAGCAACCATCCTAGCCTCAGATGCTCAATAAATTAGTGCTGAGTAACATCAGATCTTACATTTCTGGAATCAGTGTCGTGCAGATTAGTTGTAACAGCACCAATTTGGCATAAAAGACTTAATTCAATTCCTATACATAAGTTATAATCTAATCACACTAAAGAAAATGTAGACAGGGAAGACAAGATGTAATAATACACAAAAAATTTGTGAAGGATAATGTTACCACAAAATTGTTCTAAAAGTAAACTCTGGAAAATTATTTCTGAGCTTTAAGAAAAATGCCCTTCTATGATGATGTTGATGCACTAGCCTGGTATGCTATTTTGAAAAACAACATGCAGTATAGACCTAACCAAAGGCAATTAAGAATTCCACACACCACTTTACTAGTTTAAAAAGATTCCAAAATTCTCAGTTTGTCTAAATTTATGATTTAAAAGAGAGAGAGAGAGAGAAACTTTACATGAATCAGTCTATAAGCTGGATTCACAAAATCAATTCTAGAATTCCGGAAAAGGATCACTCCCACCCACACTTGACACATATTTAAGAAGCATGCACAGAAACACAGTGACATTAAAACTTCTTCCCAAAAACCATAGCAGTATTCCAAGCCCCACCTCTTGTTACATAAGCTGGAATCTAAACATCCTTGTCTTTGGTTTGCTCCCACCTGCTTAGTTCACCCTATACTAACCATTTAGACTTACAGTCATTTCTAAACAAAAGGATGTAACTCCTTTCCTAAGTATTTGGCTCCTATCTGAAAGTGACTGGTCAGGTATTCAGATCCAGCCCACATGCAATTTTCCATATTTATTTAACTTTATTGGTATACAGTATTATAAAGCATTCCCTTTCCCCCCATTATTGCTAAGGCCTTTCCCAGCTTCTCCAGAAGGCTAGTATTAAATGGGTTTTGTGTTCTACCCAGTGCCAATATTCTGCCACGTAATAGTATTTCCTATAATCAGTAAAACCAAAAGGAAACTCCTGGACATTGACAATGCTCTCTTGGCTGGGGGTATTACTCAGTGTACAGTCCGTAAGTAGCACGAATGAGGCCCTCCATTCAATCCCAGAACCAAAAAACGTAATAAGTGTCTCTGTTCATCATCAAAGGAATGGGAAGGAGAAAGAAATTGAGTCCTTTTGTTTATGGTGGTGATAATCCCACCTAATTAGGAAATTCACTTCAGAGCACAAGCTACAGGCAATTCAAAGACACTGGACCCAAACTCCGTTACATAGGAGGACATGGAGATAAGATGGCCACAGCCCTAGGGGAACGTCAAATGCAAAGGTGCAGAAGCAGCATTCACTGCACACTAGCCACACCTAACACGCACATCCTGATCTGTGAAGCACTGCAAGTCCACTAGGCAACAGCAGCTTCCCATCACTGCATCCGCTTTGCTAACCTCATCTTGTCAAACTGACTTCGCTCATACTCCATGGTCATTTCTCGTCTTCCCACACTGAAAGCTGTCACTCACTTCTCATCAACTCACTCACCAGATAGTTATCATTGTTCCAGAACTCCTCTTCCTACAGCAGGAGCTAAAGAGCTAGGCTGTCACTCTGCTGCTCTAATCTCATGTCACTTCCATACTGCTAATCATCTTTCAATGCCTTAGTGTCAACAAACCAGAACTGCAACTCTAACAAGCAATAGACTTGAGAGTCTGAGGCCAGTGTATGCTTCTGTGCTTAGCTCCCTAGGGAAGCTCTCAGCATTTGATTCAGGTTGCCACAGAGAAGCTAGGCCCAAGCTTATGGAGAACTTGACCAGCCTGCAGTTAACTCCCAACACAGAAAGATCACACAACCTCTAGGAAGGGTAGCTGGGTTTAGTGGCAGATATTCTCTATACCTGTTATCTTTGTCTTCTGAGGAGTCTTCTCTATAGCAAAGCGTTATCACTGTTCTCAGAAAGGGTTTTAGGGTATGATTCTGGTCTTCACTGATTTTGTTTTTGTTTTTTGTTTGTTTGTTTGTTTTTAAAGCCTTTAGGGAACTAGGCTGGTGAGATGGTTCGGTGGGTTAAGAAACTTGCCAGCAAGCCCAGCCACTGAGTTCCATTCCCAAGACCCACAGGCGGAAGGAGGGAACTCCGGACTGCTGTCCTCTTGACTTCTAATCCCCACACCCTCACTGTGGCATGCATCAGCACGTGGGGCATGTACACTTACAAAGGTAAATCAGTGTCATTTTAAAACTAAAGTTAAGGTCTAGAGAGATGACCCAGCAATTATCCCAAGTTAGGTTCCCAGCACCCATGTTGAGGAGCTCACAACCACCTATAACTCTAGCCAAGAGGATCTGATGCCTCTGACCTTGACAGGCACATACATTCATGTGCACAAACCCACATTCACACACATACACGTAATTAAAAACATAATAATATTTTATTATGAAGATTTTATTTTTACCTTCCAGAACTACATCTTCGAAGGCTTTGTTTTCTCTTTTTTGGAAACAGGGCCTTATTTTAGTTCAGCTGCCCTGGAATTCACTGAGTGGCCCAGACTGGCCTCAAACTCACACAATCCAGCCTCAGCCTCTTGAGTGCTAGGACTGCAGGCGTGAGCTGCCACAACTGGTTTCATTTAAGTCTCTGACACAGGAGGACAAAGTATTAATTAGAAAAGTGCATGCTGCCAAAAAAGCATTCTAAAGTGTTGTGTGGATGTCACTATACTTGTTCCCTCCCAGGTTCCTCTGGAGACAGCCACGTGTAAAGCCTTCCTGCTCTCACCCCTCAAGGAGATGGCTAGTCCCAGCTCATCCTCCCACACACCCAGAGCAGACAGGTGTGCCTCAGGCCTCCTCACAGTGCTGTATGTACTTTCAGTTTGAGTCTATGGCCATTTTGGCAGATTTATGAGCAGCCAGCTCTTCCTTGTTCATCCTTTCTCGTTTTATGGAAACACAAAAAATATGTTAGTTATCTACGCACTAAAATCAGCATCACTTGTACATACAGCCTAGGTTGTGGTAACAGCAGCAGGAAGCTGAAAAGCTCAAATGTCAATTCTTCCTAGGAAGGAACAGTCTAAACTTACTGCATCTTCACCTATGGAAGCTCACTCCATGGTACCTTGGGATGCAGTAGCATCTTCTGAGATCCTGCTATGTGCCAAGCATTTTGCACAGAATGAAATAAAACACCAAACCTTTATCTAAAGACTAAGTCCCTCACCCTCCAGAGCCATCCTGAATCTCAGGATGCCAAGTGGAACCTTGAGGGCATAGGCAGCTCAATCAAGTTGGTTACTAGCCAGTCCTGGGCACACAGTTTCTGAATCTCAGCAGAACTAACTACCTCTGTAGCTGATTATGAAGGCCCTGTAGAGCTGACAATAGAATCAGCAAACATCTTAGGAAACAAAAGATTCCAAAAGGAATAAACTCAATGTCTTTATTTTCTTGAGAACTCTTTCACAGTTAAGATGTCTTTGTCTTAAAATACTTCCCTGCCCCAGCAATACCAGGGATCAACCTAAGGGCTTTTCTCATGATAGAAAAGCTTGCCATCTCAGCTAGTAAAATACCTTTCAAAAAGTGAACAATACTACTTCTTCTTTTCCTTCAGCTCCACAGCTCTCTATTTGTCCCAGGGAGAACAGAAAGGTAAACTGTCAGTTCTATTCTGAAAAGAGGGGATCAAAAGCTGAAGGAGGGAAATGAAAACAAAAAAGACTTGTGCATACTTCTGAGGCTCTCCACCAGGGAAAAATTATCACATAATGTTCAAACGTGTGGGGGGAGGGGGGGATGGTGTCATGATCATTACGACGGAGTCCTAGGCACCTGTGGAAACCGAACCACGGTGCTCTTATCCCTATTTCCCTCACAGAGTTAGGAAAGGAGGTTTGCACCATAAACAGAAGCATCCCGAGTCATTCAGAGCAGGTACTCTGATAAAGGGGTTCGCTCTCTATACTTTAAGAAACTGCTTTATATGGCAGAGAGCGGGGCCAGAAGAGTCACTCCATATTCTACTCACTACTCTGAGAAACCACGTTCCATTAATAGGGAACTCCTCAAACAGATTCAGGTTTAAATAATCAAAGTAGACAGACATATGAAGATCATATGAAGCTGTGATAAGAGAAATGGAGAGCCCTAGCATGGACAGATTCCTCAAGAAAGGCTTTCAAGAGGCCGGTGGGCTTTCAGGTTCCATTTGTGGAAACTGCATCAAATTTATAATGGAAGAGACTAAAGAAACCCTGAACAGTTACTTGTGCCCATATTCCGCAGGAGAGGACTGTTATATACCATTTGACTTTCCCAAACTGTTAGCAATATATGAATGTTACCCTACAGTCCAAAACTCTGCCGTCAACCACATGTTGCTAACTAGACCCAAACAGCTGTATTTAATCTCAAATTAAAAGAATTTACTCTTCTTGATACACATAAAGGCTTCTTCCCCTTGCTGTTTTTCCCAGACAATTTGACTTTATACAGACTTACTAATTTGAAGCAATCAGAAAAACTTTAACCTAAAGGTAAAACTCACCTCTAATGCCGCTACTACTGCCAAAATTCCTAGTATAGCCATAGTTTGAAGCCATCATCAGTATCTGCTATTCTTCAGCCATAGAGACTACAACTAGCACTGCCCTTCCTTTGTCATGCTGCTAGGTTCTCTGGTCACAAGCTGTTGCATACAGGTTCCCTTTCCAACAGAATCCTGTTGTGCTAAGTAAGGAAGAAGATTAGCAGAACAGAAACTGTCACTCTCTAAGTAACCTTTGAATCTCCTGAACTTAACAGCGTTCAGGCTCCCACAAAGACTTGACAGGGAGACTGTGACAGTTGCTAATGAAACCACAAAATAAAGTAGGAGCCCTCAGAACTCTCTTTTTAAACGGCCCCTCCCGCAGGCTGCGCTTTCTCACATTACCTGTGGTGCATTCTATTTCTCTTAAGAGTTTTGATTGTGGGTTATTTATTTATGTGCTCTTGAGACACCTTTGTGACAATAGTCTTGCTATGGAAGCTCAGGCTAGCCTTGAACACATTCTTCCAGTCACCTCTATCATCCTCAGCTTTCAACTGTACTTTAAGTTTGTGTGTGTGTGTGTGTGTGTGTGTGTGTGTGTGAGTGATGTAAATGCCTGTTCTTTCCTTGCCAGAGGGCTCCATGAGGACGTGGATCATGTCAGCAGCACTTAAAACAGTATTAGGCAGAAATCTGAATTCTCAAGAGAAGGTCCAAACATGCAGCCCTCTCCACGCTACTTAGCTTAGCACCACTATCTTGGGCATCTTCTTGCCTGGGCTGAAGTCTGAGGGCCACTTATCCTTCCTTTCTATCTCCATTCTTTGCCTGTTACTATGATCTTAGGGTAATCAAAAAACACTACTAAAATTCTGTAGGCAGCTTTGTCTCTGTAATATATTGAATTATCACCTGCAAGCAGCACCATGCAGACTACAAGGTATCAATATGATCCTCTGAGTCCCTCTAGGTCTGCACAATCATTGCTCTTGGTGGCCTCTAGGTGTGGCTTTCAAAGACTTTGAGTCAAGCTAGAAAAGTCTTCTGTAGAAGAAAATCAAACACAATTCTTATGTTTTGAGGAGTACCAGAGTAACATGGTCTAAATAAAACTAGAAATTCCAATGTTCTCTTTTGATGACATGGAAGGACTGAACACCAGTGATCTGACAGAAGCATATAGGTCAGTGGTTCTCAACCTTCTAATGCTGCTGCCCTTTAATACAGTTCCTTATGTTGTGGTGACCCCAACAATAAAATTATTTTCATTACTACTTCATAACTGTGATTTTGCTACTGTTATGAATTATAATGTAAATATCTGACATGCAGATGGTTTTAGGCAACTTCTGTGAAAGGGTCAGCTGACATCCTCCCAGGAGTCAAGACCCAAAGGTTGAGAAACGCTGATCTAAAGGGTTTACAAGGAAGTAGCAGCATGTCATGGTGGATCTCTCTTAGCAGAGCACCTGCCTGACCACAGCCAGAGTCCTAATCCATGTACCAGTCATACTCACTCATTCATCTAGCCAGCAATATTTACTAAGCCTCTAGATTGAGCCAAGCCCGAGTCTATATACAGTAATCTACCCTAGAGAAATACGTTTCAAGAGTGCCAGTGGATGCCTGAAACTACAGGCAGCATCCTACAGTGCTGTAAGTTTTCCAATAAGTAAAGTTTAATTTTTGTTAAACACAATGAGAGATAAACATAACTGATAACAAAATAGAACAATTATAATGGTATATTGAAATAAAAGTTATTTGAGATTTATGAATTGTTTATTTCTGGAATTTTCCATATGATATTTTAGTAAAACCTGATATAAAGCAGGCTACCATGCCTGGGATCTAGAAATCCACAAAATAGATAAAGCTTCTGAGGGAGCCTCCAGTAGGCAGGAAACAGGCATTAGGTAAATAACTGTACAGGGAATCAAACACTGAAATGACCTAGAAGAAAATCTTTTAAAAGTGCTAGTGAAGTCCTCACTGAGACACTCCAACAGACAAAGAGAAGAAAGAATGAGTGGTGGGGGAAGCAATCCAAGAAGACATGTCTCAGACTCCCTGCGGTACAGACAGGCTGAGGGGCTTAAGAAACTTCACCAGGGATGGAACAGAGAGAAGGCTGGGAGAGGAAAAACAGATGGAGATGATGTCAGAGAGTAGGAAGCACAACAGAGAACACAAGCAGACACCCAGCCCACACCTTTAGCTTCTACTCTCAGAGTGCAAATGATAAATAACTATTTATACAGGGAAAATCATTACAGACCCTCAGGCTGTATCAAAATTCAAATGCTATAGGGCTGAGGATATGGCTCAATGGTAGGGCTTGAGCTTAGCATGCAAGAGGCCCCTGGGTTCAACACCCAGCACTGAAAAAGAACTCACATGCTACAAATGAAGACACAACACATTAGCATCTTTTCCATTTACTCATTTCAACAGCCAAACCACTCATAGACGAGACCCTCTGGAGTAACTCATGATACTCTCTCAAGGTCGGGTGCTGAATGCTCCCACTTTGCTTTGTTATTACCTCGTGAGACTCAGCAGGATGGTGGTAGAGCCCACTATTCTTAGTGATGAAGAAAAACAAGATCCAATCTCAACTCTATACCAGAGACCAGGTAAGAATATATTTTGTCCTTATAAAACTGGAGTATGTTGATTATTTTAAAGTAGATTTGAAGGTCTGGAATGACAGGTCAGTGGTAGGGTTCTTGCCTATGTGAAATGCCTGGGTTCCATCCACAGCACTGCAAAAAAATAAAATGACCACTTGAAAAATGGAGTATTTCACTTGATAGACACATTTTGTATTTTAAAATCCATCCTTACCTATCACTTATAAAAACAGATAGCAAATGCCTCTGGCTGCCTACCAAACACACACTCCCTTACTGCTTGCTAATGGAGCCCACTTGGCTTAGGGCACTCCTCCCTTCTACACCTTCAGCAATAGCAGCCCTGCTTTGGCTTAGGCAAGATCCTTAGATCCTAAGGACATCAATGCAAATCCAAGTCAATTTGGAGACAATTCTAGAGATTCAAGGAAAGACTCACTCCAGATTCTGGCTAGAAGTAAATTTTCCTTCCTGCTAGTAGTGAAACACTAGCTGTGGAACTAGAAGCCCTGGGGCAAGCTTGCTAAGGCATTAAGAGAGGCCTGCAAGGAGGGCATAACAGCCAACAGGAAAGGTTAGTGCCTTCTCTACCTCTGAACTGCTCCTCATACGGAACTGTTTCTCCTTGCTAAAGCCAACTGAAACTGGACATTTCGACCAGCTAAAGCACTGCTAAAGCACTGGTTGATAGATGATTACTTATTTTTTCAATCTTATGTTAATAGCTGAACTTTTACTTTGAAGAATGACAGCACATTTCTATAAATGAATAAACAGACAATATCTCCTCTCTTATTCTCTTGGTCTTTAGTATAATATATATTCCCTTCTAAAAATCATTTTTCAATTTCATAAGTAAATTTTGTAAACACAAATTTTGGAGCAATAATCATTCAACTTATATGTACTCTTTGGCATTCAGAAGGCTGATTAAAAAACCCATGCCAACTGAGGCTCACAGTATTCTAAGAGCAAGAAGGCAAAAAGACTGACTGCAGCCTGAGCTGGGCTTTCTGCTGTACCTCCATAGAACTGCAGAATTTGGAATGAAAATCAGTCTTCTAGCCAAGCACAGTAGCACAGGCTTAAATCCCAATACTTGAGAGGCTGAGGCAGGAGGGTACACAGTTAAGACCTTATTTCAAAACAAAAATAAATAATAATATTAATGTCTGGGTTTTTTGTTTACTTGTTTTTTACATGAGATCCCAGGTTTAATACCCAGAAGCCAGCACCACTCACACACATACAGTCTTTCTTAACATTCTACTCTACAGTGGAGCTGGGAGTCAACCCTGTGTCACAGGATGCATACATGTATATTTGTATATAGAATACTTGTATATGCATGCGTATGAAGACATACAGGTATGTGGACCTAGTGTGAGCATAAGTGCCATTGTTGAAGAGAATATGGGAGTCAGAATCCAAACACTGGCCTAAGTGGCACAAGCCGACTGCTTTATCGCAGAAAGGAGGCTTCCTAGCTGAGTGGAGTGACAGCATGTGAACAGCAGTATTTCCTCCCTTGCGGGACACAAAGAAAATGTTATTTGCCTGCCTTCTTGAACACACATGATCTAGAATTGCATTCTTTGCATAACTGCCTATTGACCTTTTTTATGTGTCTAAAAGAAAGTCTCCACTGAAATCACTCATCTTGATGCCATGTGACATTCCTTTAATTTCAGATTTCAAGACAACTTACATACTCAGCTTATACACAAATGTCCTCACGATAACGATACAGAAACTAAACAGAATGGAACTATAGATCCTGCTGACAAAACTGCACCTACTAGAGCCTGAGAATATCTGTCATTTGCCACATCACTGTCCTCTGAGAAAACACCTGAAAGCATAGTGTGCGGCCTCAGGTTGATTTGCTGCCAGGTAGCCCAATACCAAAGGCTGAGCTGTTTTCTATGTTGCTCTTTTTCTTTCAGTGATCTTTTCCTTTTTCTTTCTCCCCATTTTTTTGTTTTTTATTTGAGATAGGGTGTTACTCTGTACCTAGGATGGTCTGAGACTTTCTATGTAGCTGAGGCTGGCCTCAGACTCATGGCAATCATCCAACTTTCCCCAGTGACAAGATTACAGGCAGAGCAAGGATGATACTATAGCAAAGTACTTCTACCAAGAGGTAGAAGAATGTTATAAAATGCTGTTGGCACAAATATCAGAAAAAAACTAAAGTCGGCCATATTTCTATAATAAATCCTTAATTAGCTCCCATGTGCACCAGGATACAGGATCACCACCAAACTCACCCACTTCCAATACACCGTACTCTCTGCACTGCCTTACTCGTTATGGCCTGGCTCCTTTCAGAACTCTGCCCTCTGGTTCTGGCACACTGTCCCCTCACTTCTTCCTATTATTTCCCTTTGCAAAACAGGATCACACAAGAAACAATACTTAAAACTGGCCAGTGGTTACTTTAATTTCTGTGATAAAATTGCAGCTTTCCATGGGCCTTCTGCATTCAAATCACATCCGAGCAAGCAGGGGCTGGGAAAGAAAGGTCACTGAGTCCAAAGGAAAGGAAGATAACAAACACTGACATTTGCTTGGGTTTTTAAATCTTTTTTGGATTTGTACATGGCAGAAGAACAGGGATACAGCCAAAGACACAAGGCTATAAAAAAAAAAAAAATTTCTAGAAAATAAAAGCAAAAAAACATATGGTAATAACTGCTTACAAGCTGCCAGATTTTCATCAAAATAAGTAGATCTTTATCTTTATTTTTCTATTTTAATTTCAAAACTTTCCAATGCTATTACTAAAATACCTAGTTACTTTAATGAGAACTTTATATACAGGTGTCTTTTTTATTGGAAGCTCATTAACTTCAATGCAAATCAATTTAACTCTTCATATATATATATATATATATATATATATATATATATATATATATATATATATATTTTAAAGCTACAGCCACAAAGTTTACAATATGTGTTTGCTTTAATGGAAAAATATTCCATTGTTTGACTAGCTGTCAAAAAAAAAGAACAAATAGAATATCAACACTGTGCTCACTGCATGTCTCAGCCTCATAAAAAAGCAGTGTACAAAAGTACAAGTAAGATTGTAATTATTAAGGTATTCATCTTATATTGCTTGCAATCTTTCAGCATAAGAAAAATGGTATTTTAAGACAACCTTTTATTAGACAATAAACATTAGAGTCAGATTTCCACCCAGACTAGGAGACACAAGAACTTCAGCGACACAAGTCCAGTTTGGGAATGTCTCAAGTGTAACATGGAGACAGCTAGCCTCTGAATATTAACCACGGTCTCCAGATTATATAACCATTTATATAAAATGTAAATTGGAAGAGTTTGAGCCCCTCCCACACTCAGCTCGAGTGCCTGCCTACCCCCTGTATCTCCAGGGATTCTCGTGGGTTTAGATGCTATGTGACCCCAGCTGCAGCTTCCTACTGCCACAGAATTCTGTCTCCAGACTGAATCTCGCCTTCAACCTGATGTGCCCTTTTAGCAAACGGGCTTGGCACCTATGCCTTTCAAAGGAGAGCTGTGGACATAGGCAAGGTAAAGTGCTCAGCACAGTATTTTTCTTAGTTTGGTCAAGAGCTGCACCGGCCTGATTCCTCAAGCAGGAGGCTGCTGTGCCAAATCAATAAATGTAGGCCTGATAAGGAGTCTTGTGAAGGCTGGAACTGGCCTACATCCTCCTTTGAGACCCAGATTCTCAGTGTTTTCATGCCAAACCATTAATCACAGGTACCCTGTGAGTAATAGCAGTCTCTGGGCACCAGTGTCTCATCCCAAAGGCCATCTCAAGAGGGCAATTTGCAGAGTCTCATGTGAATGATCACTATCCTGTAAATAAATATGCTTTGACTTGCTCAGAAAGAGGATGAACCACCAGGCAACTTAGGCAAAGGAACCCCCTAAAGGAAGAAAATGCTACAGTCTCCTAACTGAACATACCAACCACAGTCGGCAGAAACTCTCCATCCCTGGAGCTGCCTGGGTCTCTGTTCCCTCTCTTCTGGCCTCCCAGCACCCAGGCACAAAAGCCCAGGCCCAGGCCTCCAAGGAATGTGTAGCAGCTAGAGACCATTTACAAAGCAGGAAGGGCAGGGTCAAGCAGCCTGGCTTCCTGCTGAAGGCTGCCTCAGGCGTTCCCACTAACTTACAATGACATGTAGTTCACCAGTAAGAGAAGCCGCCATATGAGAAAAACAGTGGCATCCCTGATTCTGCCTTTTGTGTCTGCAGCATTTTTTAAATTTACTCAGCACCCTAGTACCTTGGTACCTACTTTCATAATATGTTTGAAGTGAGAATTTGGTCCTATGAAACACAAACACAGATGCAAAAACAGTTGTCAAACACTAAAAACCTTCCTTGATTCTTCCTAACACTACACAGTAGTTCTAAATCAAGAAAAGGGTAACAAGGATATATCCCTGTTTTTACTTTACCTTTTACTTTTCATATCTGGACTATTAGTGCAAGTAGCTGTCATTTCAGAATACAACTTTACAAAAAATACACACGACACTTCCTTCATGGAAATGTCTTCAAATAATCTGATGAATTTAGTTATTTAGAAGTTACTTCCTCCTGCATTAACACATGAACACAATGACAAACATGAGATGGGACAAATTAATACTACTGCGATTCCCAAGACACTGCTGATAGTGGCTTCTTCTCCTTCTCCTTTCTTCATTAAATGATGTCAAAGTCAAAGACACCTATCAACTGTATTTTATGAACTGCTGGAGATTTGAGGAAGAAGTTCAACCTGTAATGGAAGGCTAAGTGTCGACTATCTGGAAATGTTTCAAATCATTTCTTCTTCTAATATAAAAGGAGAACCAGCAAGTAAAATCATTTCATCTTACAACATTTGAATCTAGTCATATAACAAAAGAATCTACTCTACCCCAGAAGTGAGGACCAGTCTCAACAGCTATGAAGGATCTGAAATAGAACACCAGTTTTCTATAAATACTTCCTCTCTCTGGCTAAACAATCTCTTTAGGTTTGATGATTAAATGTTTTCTCCATTTTTCTAAACACCAACTCAGTTCTTCAACAGCTGACAGAAATTCATTCACCCTGAGGAATCAGCTGTCACAGAAAATGTTCTCCAATGGTAGAAAGATTACGTAATGCCAATCTGTGTGAGAACTAAGGAACCAGGCCTCCACAGCAAAATCAGCATAAACATCTCACTCTTCTGCCCAGTGACTTGTCAAAGTAAAGGCTCACGGAGACTTTGGGAATCTGTTTATTTCAGCAAACATTTACTGACCATCTACAACGTGGCCTGGCATTGTGCTAAGAACCTAAGATACACAGATGAAAAGGAATAATGAAGAAATGATTTGTTTTTACTGAAGGGCTAAGCCAACTCTTCAAATTTCAAATTTTATGAGTATCCTACAGAAATCCACCAAATATGGGAAACTGGAAGCCAGTACAAATAAGAAAGAACGGTTTCCTGTAAGAGAGGATTAGCTCTCTTGTGGGATTCGACATGTGACTGGACCTCTGTTATGAAGCACCATTCAACAATGAGTAGTGCATGGGCCAGCTTCCTTGCACCAGAACAGACTTAGATGACAGCCAAAGAAACAGTCAGTCTGCTAGAAAATACTAAAAGCTGCCCAGGTATGGCACTGCCTTTAATCCCAAAACTCAGGAAGTAGAAGCAGTGGATCTCTGAGTCTGAGGCCAGCCTGTATACACAGTGTATACACACACACACACACACACACACACACACACACACACACACATACACATGCCAGGCACAGTGTCTCTTGTCTCAAAAACAGAAAGGAATAGAGAAATGGGAAGGAGCTAAAAAACAAACATTAGCAGAGAAGCTTACTTGTAGAACAAGACACTGTTCTTAAATCATGTAATATAGTTTCAAATATTACAGAACATAAAGTATGAGTAAAAGCTAAGATAATGCCTTAAGTTAGAAGTAACAGTAAAAGTTAATTAGTAGTTAACACAATTCATTTTTCTCACATGGATTTTAAACTATGAAATGATTTAAAGAAAAATCAAATATACATTTTTAAAAATGTATGACAGTAGACTTAGAGAAACATCTTCATGTGCTAGGAAATCAGGCTTCAAATCCAGACAGTAACAAAAGAAGCTTTGCGTGTCTGCCCTGCATCACTAGGAGAGATGCTTCAGCAGGTGCTGTATCACTATGTCTAAGGAAAGGCAGGTAACCCTGACATCAGGGATGCTTTCTGTGTCAATTCAATTGAAACTGGTTGCTATTAACATAACCACAACTGTAAAAAGGAAACCTCGTCTGATGATACGTGCAGAAGATGGGAAGAATGAAGCATGAGAGTTCATAATAATAACATGTTACCTTGCTGAGACAGATGACACCAACAGCATAACAAATCTTTTAGGATCACATACCAATAATTAGCCTCCAGCATGAGCCTAACATATTCAGTTCCATTAGCACTAAATTAAGATTATTTCATAAAATACTGCTCAGAGTGCAGTAAACAGGAAAAAAGCAAATTGTTTACAATTTTCATCTTTCAATTTGCTAAAACTAACTAAGAAAAACCTTTTCTCATAAAAGACACATCCTAAGACATAGAAAGGTGCTTTAAGAGTATATAATCAACACTGAGACTCAAAACATGTAATATCAAACAAAACACACCTTCCAATTGCAATAAATACAGGATTAAACACACAGAGAAGTAGGACATGAGAGTACACACCTTTAATCCACACATGCAGAACAGGAGGCAGGAGATCTGAGAATTCAAGGCAACTGGACTACCAACTAAATTTCAGGGCAGCCAGAACTACATATTGACACCCTGTCTCAAAGAAAAAACAAAAAACCAAAAACTAGAGTCTAGAAGTCTTGTTCAGTGGGAGAACACTAACTTTCATGTATAAGGTCCTGGGTTCCATCCCTAGGACCCAAAGTAAAACAAAATAATAATACTAGAGTAACTGTGTCACTACCAGGGGCATTAGGCCAGTGTCTTAACTCTTTCAGACTGCAGAAAAGAAATTAAATAAAACCATTTGTACACTGACAACTATTTATGTTAAACAGGAATTATGGGTATGGGTCTTAGGATTTCGGTGAGAAACCGAAAACAGTGTTGACTATAACAAGAAATATCCCCAAAAAGGGTTTCGGTGAGAAACAGAAAGCAGTGTGGACTATACCAAGAAATATCCCCAAACAGTAGAATGTACTCACTCTGTACAGAAAGCTGCTTCCCATAACCACAAGCCACTTAGTCAATTAACTTATAACAGTAAATACTCCTTTGAATTCTCAAACTTCCTTATACATTGTTTGTTTTCATTTTTTTTGTTTGTTTGTTTGTTTTAATTTAAAGGTGGAGGTTTTTCTCTAGCCCCAACTTCTATTACCTGGAATCTTGAGGACATTTACGGAGTCCTCATCGCGTATTTACTCTTCACCACAACCCACAAAAGCAAGTTATTTCCCTTAGTTTACAAAGAGGGTGAGGTGTAAGACTATAACTTTAATAACTTTAACCCATTTTAATACTGGGGAATAACAGAACTAACACAATGGAGGGTTACTTCACAGCAACTTCCTATATACTTCAAATGAAATCACACAGGGAAGAGATCATAAAACACACTAGCTGTGTACTTGCAGAAACAAATAAACAATGTCACATCAGGCCTTTAGTCTCTAATAGCAGTCTCTTATCACTCACTCCCCCAACTAACCTTCCAGAAAGTAGTTCTGGGCAGAGGTGACACCAGTTGTCTAAGGCCAGAAGGACTCAAAGTCAACAAGATTGTGAAATAAGTTTAAAATATTTACAGACCCAAAGAACCTTGGAATGTAAGTAGGGTCTGGTGGCTCAGGCCTGTGCTGAAACATGAAGATCTTGAGTTCAAACCCTGCCTGGGCTGCCAAGTAAGTCCAACGTGGGTAACTTATCAATCTCAGATTTTAAACATTAAAAAATGCCTGGGGTTACAGATTGGTGGTAGAATGCTTGCCTGGCTTAATCCCAGTTCCACAAAATGAGAATATAAAATGTGCTGGAAACACACATACACACAGAATACTCATTTGATTGCTGATGTTACAGCTGACAGAGGTTGTCACACATTAACTGAAGGCTCTATCTAAACCCCAAACCAGACCTTGGGCACTGAGGAAAACAATGCACAAAGCCCTTGATCTCCCTGAAGCTTTCCCCGACTAGCCTACTTTTTAAGGATGATGTTAAGGCTGTACATTCCTTATGACATTCCAAAGCCATACAAAGACCACAATTCCGCACATAAATAAATTCCTGTATCTGGCAGTAATGGTGCTTTTTAACTGGGAATTTTAACCCACAACTAAAATACACTAAAAATAAGATTTTTTGGCTGAATGGTGATTAGCAAACATACTTTTATTTTCTTCCTACTCTTTCTTATATTGACTATCTTTCTCCCCTTCAATATTCACTGAGGACCAAGAGAATCTACTTCCTTTTAATTAACCACAGCACTTATTCCAGAACTAGATATATAGGAGGTCCTGAATAAGTAATAAATGGTAACTTACATATAAGACATTGAGAAAAAGTTCCAAATCCTGAGAGATTTTTAAAGCACTAGACTTAATGAATCAAAGAAATATAAAGGGTCTTGGGACCGGGAAGAGTGGTGCCAGCAGGTGCTTGCCACGCAGGAATGAAGACCTGAGTTCAGTCTCTAGAAGCCACATTACAAAGCCAGCACAGTGGCATGTACTTGTAATCCAAGGTTGGTAGAGGCAGATAGTCGAATCTCTAGGGCTTGAAGGTCAACCCGAGAGTTCCAGGCCAGTGAAAGATCCTGTCTCAAAATACCAATGCAGACAACACCTGAGGAACACCAGAGGTTGACCTCTGGCCTTCATATACAAGCACGCATGTACACACAAACAATACACACACATACACACACATGAGTGAGAGAGAGAGAGAGAAAACCTTGATGAGAAGAAATTCAACAACAAAGCAATTTATGATTAGAAAATCACATTTTTATCCATAATATACAGGAAACCCATCAAATATCAAATAAGGTGTAATATAAAAGAAATCTCCTCAGGCATCAAAAGCCTTCAAGGGGAAGTAACAAGGGACACTAAAATTGATCCCAAAACTTCATTAATCACAGAATTCCACCTCTTGAAAACCTTTCTCAGTTTTCCCTCTTAAAATGAAACAACTCAAAAGTTTCTTAAGGGGAAAGTTTTGTTTTCATTAATGACAAACCCCTCTAGTAACTTACAAGGTTACTAGATATCTGGAACCAGGAAGGATGGTCTATACATAATATCATCCTATGGGTTTGCATGTTTAAGTGCTAGTGCATGCGGATACACACACACAAGGGGGGGGGCACACAGAGGGTCTCATGAAGCCCAGGCTGGGCTCTAACTCACAATGTAGATATGACCTTGAACTCTTGATCCTTCTGACTCAGCCTTCCATTGATAGCATGCAACACCATGCCCAGCTGGTCTTAAACTGTGAAATTAAGAATGGAAGAATGAGGGGAGGGAGGGTGTTGCATAAGTATAATAGCACATATGTATGACAACATTGTAACAAACCCCATCATCTTGTATGCTAACTAAATATTAGTTTAAAAAAATAAAAATAATAAGGCAGATGAGTAGGAGCCAAGGGACTAAAACTAGGAGAATAAAGAGAAGCATTTGTGATAGACTCTGAAGAACAGACAGGACTTGAGAAGATGGAAGGCTTTCCAGGAACCAGAGTGAAGGTAGAGACAATTCTGAGGATGGGATGAGAAGGAAACCCGAGGTTAGCAAAGCTGTCAGAAACAAACAGGAGGAAGCACAGTTAGAAAGGGAAGGCCAGACTGACACTGCCTCGTCAACAGGTAAGAATCTCTAGCCTTTATTTAGCAAGTGATGGTAAGTGATAAAATTTTCCAACTCATGACATTCATAACCAATACAGTACAAGAATAGTAAAGCCAGAGTAATGTAGAAAATGCAGTCATTTCTGCTCCCCCCTACCTTTGTCTGTCACTCTGTAAGCTCAGTCCATGAAAGAAGTAGGGGTACACCAGCTCTAATGTGAGGAAGGGGCTTAACACTCCTTGAAGAGGATGCATCTGAGTTTTCTCTGTCTACAGGTGGTACTGACCAGAGCATATTACTTGGTGCTGTCAACACCCCATATACTCCTCCCAATCTGCCTTCAGTCAACTCCCTGGCTCAGAGAACTCCGGATAAACCAGGTAAAGCTCTCCAGTGGTGTTGAGAGCCAGAGGAGCACCAGTAGACTCAGAGGAACTCAGCTTATAGTGCTATTCAGTTACAGTTCACCACCATTATGCAAAACCAGCCAAAGAAAAGGGAGCTTCAGCAAAGTCTGCCTGAAGCCAGATATAAGCTTCTGCAGATCCTCACAAAGCAGAGTCACACAAGATTCACACAATGTCCCCCCAATCACTTGTAACAACTCACGTTCACCTCAGCCTATGAGCCCAGGATTTTTACTGGGCACAAATGCACTGTCTGCTCAGCACCTAGCAGAACCCCAGACTCCCAAGAGGGAAGCAGGTGCTCAGTGCAAAGCGCATTATTTGTATGGACAGTCTAGGCTGAGAGCCCCTCACGTAAACTCTCCAGAAATGCAAGTTCCCAAAATGTGGCATGGGTCACCTAGCAGAGCAGGCTTGCTGTGTGAGCTATCTTGGTCACAGGGTCCAAATGGAATCTTGGAGCTTCCGTTCCAATCATGTTTTGGTTTAAGATGCCCCAGGTCCGTACTAGGCAGACAAACTGTCACTTGGTAGGTATTCTGGGAAGTCTGGGGAAGGTGGGTATGTGACTGCCTTTGTCTAGTAAATTTATTGTAAAGTGTCAGCTAATTTCATAGTGTAATAAAACAGAACACAAATCCATTATATTTATAAAACATAAAACATCCATTACATATTTTACTATTTAATTATATTACTATAATCATTTAAATAATTACATATCACTGTCTATAATTATATCAATAAAAATATAGTCCTCTGCCTTAGAAGATCCCCTTCTAGAAGAACTGCCTTTTTCCCCTAAGGTATAGATCCAAAAATCTTCCTATTAGAACACATAAAAAGGAAAACAAAAAAGCCGTCAGCAAGCAAGGCGCAAACCTGCTTCTGCTTTTTCTGTCTCCACCGGCATCTAATGGGAACTGCCAGAGGTGTATCTCCTGCAATCCCGGTAGTCTAAAAGTCTTTATGGTTTCAGAATAAATGAAGTTTATCTTCAACTTACTCATCACACAGGCCCTTAAAAGTGCAAACATGCTAACACAAAGAAAACTAATATTTGCCCCTTTAATTTCAGCAGTAAAAGAACACTTGAAAACATGATAAAGAGCAATCCAAAAGTACTTTTGTTTGTTTTGCAAACAAAGGACACTTTGGAAAATAAAAACCTTTAAAACTAAAATATCTTAATAAAAGAAATATAATCTCACAAATACTGATTCTGATGCTGATAAATTTATTCACTGTATTCGCCTACTCAAGAAAACCACCCACTGCAAAACACGGAAGACAAAAAAAAAAAAAAAAAAAATCAAACAGCCTCTGCACCATCTGATTTTGCCATGGATTCTAAAAATTTATATGCAAGAACATACAAAGAAGCTGAAGAAATTCACACAGCCATGTATCTTTAATTTCAGCTGACAGAGACAAGCACTACTTCAATTGCCCAAAGTAAATGTCAGCAGAATCAGGTACTTTCTTGATCACTGGAATTACACTGCAGACTCCACACAAAGCCATGGCTGGTCTCCATGCCCCTCCCACCCTGGCTATCCCAGAGGAGCAGTGATTTATCCACATAAAGTCAGCACATTTTAAAATTCATATTTGGCTTCCAAGGAAGCCTCCAGAAGAACATAAAAATTTGTGTTAATCATACCCAAATTATAATAGTGACCCATTGTAAGGACAAGTACAGATTAATTTTTAAACACTGGTGGGATGGCTAAAATATTTTTAGAATGATTCTCATGGAGGTGAAAGAAAACAAAAATGGGTTTTGGCATTTCAACTAGCTATAAAAACCAGGTTAAGAAAAACTTTTGTCTATGGCCATACACCTGAGCATGCCCAAGCTCGCCTGATCCCAGAAACTAAGCAGAGACAGAGCCTGGTTAGTACTTGAATGTGAGAAAAGAAGTCATTGCAGAAGGCCCACTATGATACATGATGGGAAGTGGGGGAGACAGCCCCTCTAGAGATAGCACACTCAAATCTTCATGCACTCATATTTTCAGTTAAATTTTAGGAAAAAAAAGCAATATCCTGGGCTGACCACTCCAGGAATCAGTATGTATCCACAGTAGAAAAGGTCTTCTGTTGTGGTCCATAGCCAAGTGGGCTAGGCCAGGACCTGATTAAAGCAGCACACATTATGAAGCAGGGATCAAGGGAGGCTAAAGGCTCAGAGTTGCTTACTACCAGTTCCTCCCCTGCTATAACTCCTAAGATCCCAAGAAAAAGTGAGTTTTATACTAAATAATCACGTATTCCTATACAAACACACACACACACACACACACACACACACACACACACACACACACTGAATAATACAACTTTCACTCAACTATCCAATTTCCTAAATGAGAAATTTAACATTAACACCAGCTAATGTTGTTAGTGCTAAAAATGTAGCATGGTGTGAAAATGTGTAAAATGTACATTTGTAAATTGGCTTTCTCTCTTTTAAAATTCTCTTGCCTAGGGTTGAGTATATAGACCAGCTAGCAGAGTGTTTGCCTAGCACACATTAGATTCTGAGTTAGGACCCTAGCACTGCATGTACAGGGCATAGTACCATAGACCTATACCCCAATATGCCGATAATCCCAGCACCTACGTGATGGAGGCAGGAGGATCAGAAGTTCAAAGCGGTCCTTGATTATGTGGTCCACCTGAGGGACTCAACACTGTCAAAAAATAAAAGCATTAAAACAATTTGGATGGAAAACAAATAGGTAAGATTTTCTTTTTCTACAACATTCCTTTTTTTTCCACATGGAAACTAGAATTCAGAAGAAGAGGTGGGAAGGGAAAAATTCCTTCCTTCCTTAATAATAATGGTCATTTGAACTACTTGGCACTGTAAACTTCAGGATATAAGAAGAGACTGTGTCCAGCAAGAACACTACACAGTAAGCAGTGCTACTGCCCATAGCCACTGCCACCACCACAGCTACAATGTGCAAGACGCCCAGACAGGGCCAGATGATTGCCTCTGTGACAAAGAAACTGGGCCACAGCCAAGGATGCAGGTATCCCTTCTCTTGACTTCTCTATCCCTTTTCTATCTACATAGCTCAAACTCTTAGGTCAAATTGTTTATATACTTCTGGTTATAAACTTTGTAAACAACAAAGTTATATCCAAAGTTTGAAATCAATTAAATTCATACTGAATGATAGGGTTATAGCAATCCTAAAATCTGTATGTGTGTACATATGTGGGGGTGAACATGAGTGTGGGAGGCTCTGAATGCACATGTGTGTGGAGGCCAGAGGTCAATGTGAGGCATCATTCCTCAGGTACTGCTTCTTTCCAACATCGGTACAAGCACATGCCAGGCTTTTCACATGGATTTCACAGGTCCTTGAGCTGGCGTACTCCTTACCAACTACGCTATCTCCTTCTAGTCTTTACTTACTGGGCTTTTGAGGCTTCAATATGCAGCCAAGACTGATCTTGAACTCATTATCCTCCTGCCTCCACACCCTGGATGCTAGGATCACAGGGTCCACCACCACACTGGCTGTCCTGAAATCTTTTACTTCTCCAAGTTTCACAGAGGTATGAATAATAAAGTTTCGTGGGTTTTTTCCCCTATATGTAATTTCCTATGAAACCAATCCTAACTAGCACTCTGCAATATAATGTACTGGATGGGATCACAAACACTAGAAATCTGGGGATAAAGCTTAAAATGAACTTGATCCTGGGAAGATATTCCCATAGAATAGGAATAAAAGTCATACAAAAGAGTATTCTCAGGAATTGATAGAAGGAAAGCACACATAAATACAAATAAAGGGTTACAGGCAATGAAGGAAAGTGTTTACCATTCACAGATCACACACTGGACTAGCAAGCAACACAGAACTACATTGAGTAAAATGAAATACATATCAACAACTGGGACACCAGCAGGGAAAGGTAAGAATAGAGCACCCTCTGCACTAGAAATTTCTAGAAAGTTTCTAAAGTGATTTATTTGGACAAAAGGCAAAGTTTTCTGGAGTCACATGCATTTTAGTTCAGAGGCTGATACAGAGTACTATGTGCTCCAACTTTACCACCACCATACATTGTGTTATTTTTTCATATACGGTTATTTTTTATTTAGAGAAAAATTAAGGTAATAAGAGACAAGCATCGATTCCTATTTCATAAGAAATGATGGAGAGAACTCATGATATTGTATAAATAAGTGCTAGGGAACATCCTGGGGGCCAGCTTCAATGATAAGGAAAATTAGGCATGTTCTAGTGGGTTCCAATCTACCTACATCTCTAAGGCACAGAGACTGAAGCTAGTTACAAATTTCAGATAAACGTATGAAAACTTTCTAGCAACCAGATAACTGACCAGAATTAAGCCCACTGACTATTCAAGGGGACAGACTAACACAAATTGAAGTTATTACAGAAGCAATTCAAGTATGGGGTGCAAGCGTGGACTTTAAAACACATTCTTAACGGAGATTCTGTAATTATAACTCTCTGGGAAAGACTTAACCTGCGTTAATTACAGTCATCAAGACTCAGAGCAGACTTCCTGGAAAGATGGCAGACTACTCTTATATGCAAGTCCTAACTGGATCATTATATGTTGTACACATGTATCCAACTGCCATACTGAACCCTATAAATATGTATAAACATTATGTTAATTACACTTTGGCAGGGCATGGTAGTGCACACCTTTAACCCCAGCACTCTGGAGGAAGAGGCAAGGCAGGTGGATCTCTGAGTTTGAGGTCAGTCTGTTCTATACAGTGAGTTCTACGACAGCCAGGGATACATACTGAGACCCTGTCTGTCTGTCTTTCCTTTTTCTTCCTTCTTTCTTTCTGGAAAAGAAAGAAACAAAAACACTTTCTATTCCTCAAAACATATTGAAGGAGAAAAGGTAAAAAAGGAATCCTTACTTCAGTCAACAGCTTAGGACTTAAGAGCAGATAGTGCAAGTAGACCTGGTAGTGTCCACACACTGTATCTCCGCTAATAATAATACTAAGGAAATAACACAAATAATAATAACAGTAACAACAATGAAAGCTAGTGAAAAAAGAATCTTAAGATTCTTGGTGTCTCCCATCCTGAAGAAGCAAGTAACACCTAAATGGAACTCAAATTCCTACCCATCCTAATGGGGGTTGGGGGTGGGGGGGAGATTAAGAGAAACTACAAGTCAACCCATTCCAGTCTTTCCTCTGAGTTCATTTAACTCAGGAGCTGGGGGCTAGAAGCAATTCTGCTTTGGCAAAGTGTTTCAGCTAGGCAGAGATACCTACTCACCATCACAGAACAAAGACCTTCCCAACAAGGCTATCTGAAAATACTTCTCACAAATCTTGGCTCACCCATGTCAGGGAAACAAGTAAATTAGGGGAAGCATCAACAAACTTCAAAGACTTACACAGGCTGATGCTAGTCTTCACCTCATTGTACTGAGATGAGAGTTAAAAATAAAATATATACCATGATCTCCCTCCCACCAGTGATAGGAAAAAGACACAAACTCAGAACAAAGACAGAAAAAAGCCAGAGAGACTCCACCCACCCTGTTCTTGAGCAAATAATAAGCTGGACAAAAAATCTAGAACATTCATAAATGAAAATGAAGGCACAGCACAGAACACAAAAATAAAGGAATCTTCTGGAAGTTTTACTCTAGAAATTGAAGACAAATCAATTGGTTCAGCTTTGTCTCACATCAAAAAAAATTTAAGAAAATGTGAACTGCTGAATAGGACACTAAAAAAGAGACAGTAAAACAGAAACTACCAGAGTTACAAAAGGGAATGAGACACAAAAACTTGCAAAAATTAAAAATGAATTTGAAGCTAATATACAACAGGCACTTTATTCACTCAACCCAAATTACTGCACTTGTTCTTCTTATGCCAAGCACTGCCAAGTCACTGACACAGACAATCTGAGCAAATCTCACAGGAAGGAACAGAAAGAAGCAATTAGAGAGAGCTGACAGTTTGGGTATAGAAACCCAGTTATGAATGACCGATGTGCCTGAAGAAAAAAGTTACCAACACAATTTAAAAAGAAAGCATACACTGGGAAAATCATTGAACTATAGAATAAATGTACATACGGAATGGGTTCAGAGTATTTAAAGACAAATAATAAGGATAAAACAGAGAAGCAGAACCCACTGACACTGTTAAGTTCCCATGTTATAGAAACAAATCTGAAAAGGCAAATCGCAATGAAAAAAATATTCAGACTGACTTCTTACCAAATTTAGATGTCAGAAAACACGAGGGGGGTATCTACCATGTGACAATAGTGCAGATATAAGAGAAATGTCATGTGTGCCTCCTATACCCAAGCAAATCAATGTAAAGTGTTTCATCCATGGACCCTTCATAAAAAGAAAAAAATCTACCTTTAGTCTGGGGTGTCACTCAACAGAGTGCCTGCCTGGCACACACAAGACCCTGAGTTCAATCCTTAGTACTGGAGAGATAGAAATAGTGGAATAATATTCATTTAAACACAGAATTCATGCTAAATATGATTAATATAGATAAAACACACTCAGTAAAATTTCCGAAAGAAACAAAGTAACAACAATGTGTGCTAATACATGGGTGAAGTTCTTTAGACTAAACTTGCAATCATTTCTTATGCTCATTCCAGCACTCATTATGAAATCAAAGCATTAAGGAGTTCTTAAAACATTGTGAAAAATACATGAACCCTACCCTATGTAATTTTAAGAAATTTTGGCCAATCATCTTCTAAACACTGAAGATAACACAGACTGAAGGCAGGATCAAATGGTAGCATTGAGTCTACAAAGTCCAGACAGAAACCACTGAAGAAAAAAAGAGCCTGTAGCGGAGGAGCAAGCCAGGAGGATGAAGACAGATGTGTCTGAATGGTCAGGTAGCTAGCTGTTCCCCAGACCGGAGCAGAACAGAGGAAACGTGGGCTGACTTTATGAACACAGAAACAGTTCTGAAGAGCTACTGACAAACACCGTTGTATTCAAACTAAGGTAATTCAGTTTTTTCTTCATTTAGCCACTAAAAGACCATCCACAAAACACAGACCTAGGAAAAAGTGCCCTTAGCAATTCAGAATTTTACACTGTTCTTGGGCAATTCATCATTCCATACGTTCACTGCTTTCTCTGAAAAGACTACTACAGAAATAAAGTATGTGTAAATTAAAAGGTGTTGCTGTTACCACTTGCCAGTAAGATGTGGAAAATGGTTTTGAAGAGGCTAAGGCAAGGGACTGACACAGTTCAAGGACAGCCTGGACTACACATCTGCCGTGAGACTCTCCCAGAAAAACAAAAAGTAAGTACAGAGTAAGTGAAAATGAATACCATGGTTTTAGAACATCTGCAAAAAAGATAACAAGGGGGAGAAAAATGCAAAGCCTTCAACAGTTCTAATTTAAGTCAAGAAAATATTAAAGAACTGAAAGATTTTAATCAGTTGGAGAAAAAGTGCCACACAATAAACCTAGAACAAATCCAAAAAAAGGAAGCAACAAAAACAAGGAAGTAAGTCAGAAAGGTGCCAAGAACATCCAAGGGCCAAAGGTCAACCTTTCCTCCAATGAAGGGCTGTGGCAACTAGCCATCCATATTCAAAACAATAAAATTAGAAGCCAAGCTGTATGTAAAGATACGCCTGCAATTCCAGCACTTGGAAGGAAGGAAAGGGCTTGGAGAAAGGAGGTATAGGGGAGGAGAGAGATGAGGAATGGGAGGGGGAGGGGAAAGGAGAAGAGGAGAAAAAGACAAATGAATATGCAGCAGTGAAGAACTTTTAAAAAAACAAAACAAGAAACCAAGTATGCATGATAAAATCATAAATACAAGAAGCTAGAGGAAGATTTTAGAGGCCAGCTTCAGCTACACAACAGGTTTGAACCTAATTTAGGCTATCACACTGAGTGGCTCTGTCTCAAACACAAAACAACAACTGGACCAAACTGGACCAAAACCTTACATGTAAATAGTAAGTAAAGCTGTAAAACTCTCAGTACAACAGGAAGGGAACCATTCATGACCCTGGATTTTAGCTATGGTTTCTTAACATCTGACATTGAAAGTAGAAGCAACAAAGAGTTGACAAACCAGGCTTCATCACAGCTAAAAACGTTTCTGCTCAGTACAATTTTACATATGGCAAAGCCTGTTGGATAATCTGATCAGTTCTTCCCCACCCACACCTTCATGGAGTTTTTAGCTTTGGGGCATCCTTTCAAAGTTCTAGAAATACATTAATAATGTTCAAGTTTAAAGTGATTTTTAAGCCAGTGTGGTGGTGCACACCAGTAAGATATGCTGAAGAGGTGGCAACTAACACTAAAGGCCACTTGAAAAGCATATGAAAACCCACTCCTGGAAAAGCTTCCTAAAATACATACATATATGAAAAGAATCTAAATGGAGTCACCATGTAATGAGGAGGGCAATGCCCCAACTAGACATCTTATGCCACCAAGTAAAGCCTCCAGTGCCAGGAATGGCTTACAGCATGACCAACTGAAGCCCCACTCCCCAAACATCAGAGGTTACTGCCAAGGTAGGTGGTTGTTCACCACAACCTGATGGCAAGGCCCTGTTGCTGAAGACAACACTTACTTACATCATCAAATACGGAAAGGCCAGGCTGGTGCCTAACTAGAAGCTTCACCCTGATGACTAGTGGTCATAATGCTGGAAGATATACTGTACACACTGCCACAGGAGAAAGTAATCATCACTCTCATCCAGCTACAACCCTTAGATCTACAACACTGACCTGGCTGCAAGATATACTGATACAATAGTGGCACAAATGTTATGAGAATAACCAAGCACTTCTTAAAAATTAAATTTAAAGTCCACTCTATGAAATGGAATTCATACCTGAAAGAGCAACTAAAGTGGCCAAAAACCTGAAACTAGATTTGATAGGTCATGGGCCTAGGAAAAATCTACTACTTTATTCTGCCAAAAGCACAAAGCAATAAGATAACTCCTGTTGGGTGGTAGTGGTGCATGCCTTTATTCCCAGCCCTTGGGAGGCAGAGGCAGGCAGATCTCTGTGAGTTCAAGACCAGCCTAGTCTATAGAGTGAGTTCCAGGACAGCCAGGGTTACCACAAAGAAACCCTATCTCAAAAAAAAAAAAAAAAGATAACCCCTAATGACCTATTACTGTACCCATGGATCAGTGCTTCAATCAATCCTTATCAAAGAAGGTTTTTCATGCACTAGATGGGAATTAATACAGAGATTTACAACTGAACAACATACAGAGAATGAAGAGACTCTGGAACACTCAGTCCGAAATGGATGTCTTCATCAAACCCCTCCCCTCAGGTCTCAGGGATCTTTGAAGAAGCTATTTGTAATTGATACATGCTGACAAAGGAAAAATCAGTTTTCTCCAATGGAGTGTCAGTGGGTATACCAACCACACTCCAGGGCAGGTACCATGCTCAGGAATAATTGGCAAACATAAAATAAGCCCCATGTTTTTTCCATGTGAACTTTCTATTTCATTTTGTTTTCTTACTTTTTGTTTTATTGGTTTGTTTGTTTTGATTTTCATTCATGTGTTCTGTGGGGTTTTTTATGAGAGAAAGAAAGAGCATAAAGTTGGGTAGGTATGGAGGTGGAAAGCATCTGAAAGAAGTTGGCATAGGGGAGAAAATATGATCAAAATATATTATATGAAAAATATTTTAAAATAAATAAGATCATTAATAATACTCTACAATCAAATAACTAATGCATTTGTTAGGGTTTTTGGTTTTTGAAAATACAGTTTAGGGGGGTTTTTGTTAGTGTATTTTGTAGGCAGGCAATCTAGAAGAAAATACACAGACCACACAACAAAAATCTGTTCAACAAAACACAAAAAAATACAAGATCATTTTAATGCCTGTCAATCAGACTGGCATAGTAACATTGCCAACAAGCATGAAGCAACCCCAAACATATTCTTCTGAAAAACAGAATCAAATGTTAAGTAAGCCTCTCAAGCCTGACAACTGGCTGACAAGTCAAGGAATCAACCTGAAGACAATTACCATACAAGTAAGTGTACAGAAATGCATTCCTTACAGTGACCACTGCAGCACTGCTTATAAAATTTTCTTGATGGAATCAAAGTAAAATTTCATCAAGTTCAAATAGTGATATGTTGGTAAATAACTAGGTCTCCATGTGGGCTAGAGAACTCTGATTTTACCAATTTCTGTGGTAAAGACTCCTACCATGGCTAATTTCAAACTGGCAAAATAAAGGCACTGGGATTAAAGATAAAATGTGTAGAACTAACTTTTATGAGCTGGTGCAAACTAGTCACCTTCCATATGAACCCAATATACTGCGGACAGGGAGCCCTCTCTGTAGAGCCCTTGCTCAGCGTGTGTCAGGCCCTGGGAAATCACACAAATACAAATATACATACATACACATATACACATACACACACACACACACACACACACACACACACACACATTTAATTTAATTCGGTACATATTACTGAATTAAAAATTACATATTGAACAGCTTACAGACAGTGTGAATTACACGCATACATATTTCCACATTCAAAAAGAACCATACAATGGTGACAATAACACTACATTCAATCAATTTAGTTTGTATATATAACAATGGAAATAAATTGGATTTTTATGGAGTACCTAGAGCACATTAAGATTTCCATTTTAAGCTGGGCAGTGGTGGTACATTGTTCCCAGCACTTGGGAGGCACAGGCAGGCAGATCTCTGTGAGTTCAAGGCCAGTCTGGTCTACAGAGCAAGTTCTAGAACAGCCAGAGTGACAACAGAGAAATCCTTAAAAAAAAATTTTTTTTCATTTTAAAATAGAATATAACAAAGATCAACAAATTTGGCTTGATAATAAAAAACTACCGAATAATACAAAACAAAGAAAAAGAAAAACAATAGATGGGGGTTAAGTAAATTTCAGTAAATATTGACAAAAAACTAATTTCATGTGAATGCTTGGAGCTCATAAATAGGCAAACCAAATACAGATCTTCAGATTACAAATGCAATGATTCCCCATAACACTGCTCACAGAGGGAATTAAATGCAATCACGTTTTTTCCTACCCTCTGACCCAGAAATAGAATTTATATGTATTTATTGCTTTTGTTTTAAAAAGCTACCTACCCAGAACGTCATCAGAGCACTGTATTTTAAAAGGAAACATCGAGAGTCAAGCATTATGGTGAATGCCTTTAACCCCAGCACTCAGAAGGCAGAGAGGCAGGACCAACATGGTCTACACAGAGTTCCAAGTCAGCCAGAGCTCCATAGTAAGAGCCTGTCTCCAAAAAAATAAACAAACAAGCAAAAAAGGAAACAGAAAAACCTACATGCCAAAACAAAAAAAGAACTGAGAGGCTGAGAGATTGCTCAGTGATTAAGAGTAGTTGTTGCTCTCACAGAGGACCCGGGTCAGTTCCCCAGCACCCACGTGATGGTTTACAACCATTTGTGGCTCCAGTTCTAGGAGATCTGATGCCCTCTTCTGACTTCCATGGGCACCAAGTACACACACAGTGCACATACATACATAAAGGCAAAGCATTCATACACATAACATTTTTTTTTTACTCTTAAAGAGAAGAATTGAACAAATGAGTATGATTCCTCCACATGGAGCGTCATATACCCATCTCAGATGCAAATGTGAACTCAGTAACACCACATAGAACATGCTTACAACAGGATCAAACTGTACCATGTGATGGCACCTATGCAGGAAACACTTGAAAACAACAGAATACAAAGGAACAGTACTCAGAAAAAGGTCATAGTTCTTAGGATATATTGGAACATTTGGATATATTTATGAATTAATTTTAAAACTGTTTTTTCAAATGTGTCTGAAAACTACTACATTTCAGGATCACTGAAAAATAAAAGAGAAATATAATTAAATAACAGAATGGACTGTCATTCACTCAAAGGTTAACATAAAAACATAATGTACTTAAGAATATAAGAAAATTCTCAAGTAAGAAAAAATGTTTTCTTGTCTCAAACTGGAACTTTATATTAAATGCAATGGTTTTCTCACTATTAAACTTTTCTGTTTAGAAACAACCAAACCATCTGAGAAAATATGAAATCTTCACTTCTAATTATCAAGAGAATAAACCAAAATAAATTCAAGGACACAAAGGAAGAATATTTTATTAACTACATATAATACATAGATATAAAAATTATGTGACCACAACAACTTGGGAATTAAAATTAACTAATCCTTGGAGGATACACTATAATTTGAGAAGTTCACAGATTCTGGGAGTTTAGAAAAACCGTAGAGAAGACTCTCGGTTCCCAAAGTATTCTTGGTCTGGAGCAAGTCCTACAGACAATATGCTTCTCATAGGTCTTCAGAGAAAATGCATTTACAGTTGGAAAGTTTCCCTAATGAGATATTCATAAAGTCTTATCATTTCCTCTAATTAAACCACTCTTTACCAAGAAAATGCAAGATGCTAAGCAGAATGTAAAGTTATTGGACTTGTCACCATAAGAAACAGAGTCTGACACTGCTAATCATTTCTAAGGGAACATCTTAAATGACCTAATATAAGAAATGTAAAAATGAGCTGGGCATGATGGTTCATGCCTTTAATCCAAGCACTCAGGAGACAGGCAGGTGATCTCTGTGAGTTTCTGGATAGCCAGAGCTACACAGTGAGACCTTGTCTAAAGAAAAAAGAAAAAAGAAAAAAGAAAAGAAGGAAGGAAGGGAGGGAGGGAAAAGAAAAAGAAAAAAAGAAAAGAAATGTAAGAATGTCCATAGAGCATTAGTTGTTGCACACAGCAAGCTCCTTTCCCTTGAGACTCATCACCTGCAGCCTAAACTATGGTCCATGGAGTCAGTTAAGGCAAATCATTAGTTCCATCAGATAATGAGTCATGAAACTAGAGACTGATTTCAAGTATCTTTTTGTTCTAGCTAACACACTAATTCTTTCAAATTATTCATTTTTTCTAATACATGTTCCTACATTTTGAATCAAGAAGTCCCATTCAGTTGGTATTGGGATTAAGTTCAACTCCATTTTCAATGCTGGTCTCAATTATTAACAGACATCGCGCACTCTTTAAAAATGTTAGGGAAGGGGCTCAGGTGTAATTCACTGATAGAACACAAGCTCAGCAAACACCAGGCTGTGGGTTCAACGCCCAGCATGCAGCCCATCTTGTTAAAAGTCTACAGTAAAGGACTAGGACATGGTTCAGTTTCTTGCCTAGAATACAGGAAGCCCTGGGTTCCATCCCCAGTAACACACTCAATTGAGCATGGTGGCTCATGCCTATAAACCCAGCACATAACTTAGGATGTAGAGGTAGAAGGACCAGGAATTCAAAGTCATCCTTAGCTACAGAGTGAAGTTCAGCTACAGAGTGAGTTTGGCTACAGAGTAAATTCAAGCCTGAGCTACATGAGACTCCAGTCTTTAAAAAAAAAAAAAAAAAAGAAAGAAAAAGAAAAGTCTACAATAGATTTGAAGATGAGGATGAGGACTCCTTGATGGTGCCTCTTCTCGACTAAAATTTCTAAGTTCTTTTTGCAATAGATGCCTCTACCGGAGTATGAATCTATCTGGCATGAGCTCATGACATTGTTTATCTTCTTGTTGCTTTGGGCAACTGAAATGAGCTCTGCTATAGGAGAAGCAAGCCAAATAAAAGTATTTCCTGGGCAGGGATGGCTCAAGATACACCCTCATAACCTATCACAGAAGATCAGAGTTCTCAGAACAGACATATTTCCAGCACTTCAAAGAGTTGACAGAAAACAAAAATTAAGAAAAGCCATGGTGGAGCCAGGCTGCAAGCTTTCTTTTTACATGTGGATGACTCTTTGCAGGGCTCTGCTGCACATGAGCTCAATGCTGCCTAATGTGCAGGGGAGTGGCTGCAATACAGTCCTCCCATCCAACCCAGGCTTCCTCTACTGTGCATCTCCCTACTCACCATCTGAGGGAGGAAGGCACTGAGGGAGTGAAAATGAAGACCAAGAGACACGGTGCAGGGAGAGCTGGAGGAGGAAGTAGCACGGCCTGCTCTTCCTGATGGAGGCTACTGAGCAAAGGAACAGACATTTCTCCGGTGCTCCCTGCTTTTCCTCCACAGCCCGGGCACAGCCATGGGGCCCTATCACAGCACCTCTGCCTTTCCACACCTTGGGTCCCATCTCTAGTCTCTGCCCTATGACTGTTCTTTGCCCTAGCACTGTCCAACCACAATCCAAGAGCCTGATGCTAAGATAAGAAGACAGTGGCCCATAGAAGGCAGGACTTGGCAACATCAGTCACCAGCCTGACACCTCCAGCTGAATCTGGCTCTCCTCAGTTTTCCAAGACCTCGGGGAGAGTTCTGTTCTTGCTTCTTTGACCACAGCCCTTCTAGACAAGGGACACAGGAAGTTGCTTTCTTAAGGTTCCTCTTAACTATACACATGCCAACTAGAATGGTGCAGAGGTCACAGCACCAAATACATATAAAACAAAAAAGTATGAAATTCTTTTTCTCTATATCCCTGCCACAGATATTTTCCTGAGCATACTATGAGCCCCAAGAAGACAGAGGTACAGTGATGTAATGAGCAAGTTCTCCGCTTACTGCATCTTCCTGGATGCATCTTTCCTACTAGCTCCAAATACAACAGAGTCTCTTTGGAATGTTAGGCCTTAATATCCACCTCACAACCCCCACCAGTGATCACTCACAGAAAATGGCAGTCACACTTGCAGAGCAGTTATTATTTGTAAACTGTAGAAGCTATGCTTAAAGCCCAGTGAAACAAAAACAAAAGTAGCAAGTCAGAGGAAGCTGGTATGGATAGTTTAAAAAAGAGCCCTGCCTAAGCAGAGCAGGAACCGGCACTGCCAATAGAGCTCCACCCCGTGCCTCCCAGGATATCGCCTTTCCTGCAGGAAGCAAGAGACCCATGCTGATATGACAGAAGGATTTTGATACCACTCCCGGTGAAGACACAGCTACTATCAGCAGCATGCCAGGCAGCAGGAGGGAGCGCTGAACAGCTCAGGGCACATTCTCAGGCCTTGCTTGCTGATCGCCCTGTCCACCCCACCCCACCACCACTACACTAGCAGTGCTTCTTGTGTCACCCTGGAGTTACTGCAGGAGAGAGAGAAGATCTAAGCCAAACTGGCAATGCTTCCTGGTAAAGCTCATGAAGGGGGTTGGGGGGAGTTTACCCTCCCCACTTCCACACACTCAGACCCCTCATTCACAGATGAAATAGTACAGAAAGTAACTGAGGCTGAGGTTACAAAAGAGAAGGGAGTTTCTAAGTTCACATGGTCCCTGGAGAACTTTCTCATTTAATTTCTTCATTCTATGTTTCTATAGAAAAAGCAAACTATGCAAATGAACAAAACTACCCCCTAAGATCACTCTATAGGGGAGGAAAGGAAAACCAAGACAAGTAGGGCAGGAATACTGACTGCTTTTACAGGTTTGGAGAAGATATACATAACAACTCCAAAATGCACTATAATAGTGTTTAATTATTTCACAAAGCCAAATCTGCCACTGTTTCAAATCATTGTGTGACTTGTTGTTTCTCAAAAATATATCACAAGAGCTACAGAGAGTTAAGCACTTAAGTATCCTGCAATTCTTTTAAGGGCAAACCATGAACAAGAATTAAAGTCATCCTGTATTATTAGAACAAGTCGCAGGAAATGGGTCATCTCTCTAGGACAAGAGGAAAATTGCATCCACCATGTGCAGAAAGAACATACACTATAAGGAAAGCATTCTATTAAGTACAGACCCGAAGATATCAATTCATGTGGCAAAAAATATCATTGTATCTTTACCTTGAAACACAACACACATGCAACCCTAATACAGTGTACCCCAGGCTGACTGAGTATAACAAAAAACGTATCTTCCCAACGGAAATGCAATCAGGAGATGCTATTAAAGCTCTCAACTAACTGAGACCACAGTCAGTGCATAACTAAGATATGCTGATACTCTGCACATGTTGACAGCCCACAGGACCTTCCCATTCCAGCAAACAAGGCATCCTATTTGTGAATCCAGTAGCCCATTAGATTATCCTGCACTGGCTCACTAACTCTCTGCTGGTAACCAGGAAGCAATCTCAAGTCCATGCCCTCTTGAAAAGGAAGGAAGGAAGGCATTCTGTTCAGCAATGACGTACTTTGCTTTGCAGGCCATGGTAAGAACTGCAAAAGAAAGTTAATTGTCTCCTTTACTCGATCACGAATCCCTTTCTTTTAATGTGTCAAAGCAGCCAACTTCCCTTCCCAGCTCAATGCCACATGATGTCTGACAGAACTGGGAAGTTCTCTGAATCTAAGCAAATGTACATGCAGGAACATGTAAGGACCCTCACTAGCGTAAGAGAGAATAAGCGGTGGGTAGTATTCATGTGGGGCGTGGTACCCAAGGCTATAAGCCTGAAGAAGAGCTGGGCCAAGCACAAGCACTTGACAGCTACAGTTATCCGGGAACAAAAGGTGGCACCGAGGCCAGCAAAGACACTGCTGCCCCTACAGCAAAAACAGTGTAAGAAAGAAACATTAAAAACAATGAAACATGTTTTTAAAACACAAAAAAGAAATGAAAGGAATTCTATTTCCAGCTTTTAACAAGTAATGACAAAAAAAGAAGTCAAATTCTTGGAAGAGGCAATTAATTCATGTTTTCAGATCTCCAAAGGGAAAAAGAAAATCACAAGGCTATTTCCCGGGAATATACAAGACTGGGTTCTAAACATGACTGCTCACTTCATGTAGCAGAGCCAAAAAGCTTCACTCTACCTCTTTTCCCTTAATTTGTGGATCAATTAACGTTCCCTTCTGTGAGGTTTGAGGGATATAATGACATTAATAACACTTCAGATCCCAACCACACCACAATCCATTAAACACTTACTTGAAACTACTTTGTTTCTAAAGCAATCCAACTGGTCACAATCCAAGATTAACCCTGCAATAAATGTGCCTGGGATTCCAACATTTCAAAGGTCTTGTGTGTCTAACAGCACTCCACCGGAACAGCTACATCTACTGCTTTTCACCCTGAAGCAATGTGACAAGGAAACATTCTCCGCAGAAAATGAAGGAGAAGCCAGGAGGCCGCAGGCATTCCACCTCTAAAACACAAGGCCTCTTCCTGTGTGCCCTAGGTGGCCTGCCACTCAACAAAGAAGAGTGGAAAGTGGAGAACATATGGATGATACCCATTAGAAAAAAGCAAGAAATTTACATTCATTTCCTCCAACTATTCTGCTTTCTTGTGGGAATCCAGCTGGCTCTGCACCCCTAGTTACTGATAATAAAGCCAGGGTAAAACCATCTCTGCTTGGTGTGATGCTGAGACACACAGATGCAAGGGCCACCATACCATCTCTGCCCACCAGGAGCTTCCATTCCAGTAACAAACAGAACAATATTGGGTCATCAACAGTTTCTCACTTAAAAGTAAAAAATGGCCTGATTCAAGGAAATAATGCACATGAATTTAGGAATTCACATTCTCTAAACTATCTACGCTCCCTGCTTACGTGAATCCCAGAAAGGCTTCCTACAATGGTCTACAACACATTTTGCATTTTTTTTTCCTGTATGAAGAAGCAACAGAAAAGCCAGCCAGCAAGGCAACATAGGCAACAACCAAGAAACCAGCTAGGAGATGCAGTCCTTCCTGCTGGCACAAAACTAAGTAGTGTTTCACATAGCACGTAACTTCACACACAGAAGTGCTTAACATTTCTTCATGTGGACAGCATCCAACAGGTACCTATTATTTCTTCAGATATGACCGGGAAGAAAAATCTAGAGGAAAAGTTTATTTTCCGGTAACTGACAAGTATTTATTTAGTAATCGGATTTGAGAGGTCTTCATAATTTTACTTATGAACAATCTAATTTTGTTCTTTAATATTGAACTATAAAGGGGCTGGAGGTGTAGTTCAGCAGTAGAGCACATGGTTGGTAGCACACATGACTCCCTAGGTTCAATCCCCTACACCAAAAAAATTAAAATTAAAAATAAGGGCAAAAAATTAAAAAAAGAGAAAAAAAAATCTTTTCCCTTTTCTGCTAAGTACAAACTCTGTACTGGCTTCAGAAACGACAACTAGGTATGAAGGCTAACCACAGCGTAATTAACATGGAAATTCAGTCTGGGGCGCTCAGTACCACAACATCTGTTTAATTTTTTGTGTGCAATGCAGATTCACAAACACTTTGGATTCTAATTGGTCTTGTCAGTATGTATGGGCCTTTTGCCTTAATACCACTCATTAGATAAGAAATCAGTCAGGCATCCACATATCAGTGACATTACAAATCAAAAGTGACTGTGGAGCATCCTATATTACATGAGTAACAGCTGCTCACACAAAACAGGGTCGAGGTCTGAGAGTAGCCTTCCTTCATGTTACTCCTTTCAGCAAAACAAGAGAAAAACGCTCTCTGCTTACTGTATAGTCAGTTACTGCCACCGATTTAATTACCAACAATCACACATCTTACCTTCTATTGCTATTTCACACTTCCCTAGGATTAATTCTGCAGAAATCTTAATTATTACCTAAAAGCAATTGGAGAAGTTTCTCTTTGAAAATTGTTACTGCTTGCCTCTTCAGCTAGGAAATGAAGAGTGCTAATCTGTTGCTACAAATATACACATCCCTCTCAACCCAACACAGCAAGTCTGCAGGAGACAGCCCTCCACCTTCTTAAGGAGAAAACATTCCCAATCTTAAAATGGCTTCTCTCTTCCAAGACATCCCCCTTCGTTCCCTATTTTCCCTCTCCAAGACCCAATCAACATTCCACTAACATCAACAGAACAGCAGCTCCCTTCAAAGAAAAATGGATATGGATGCTGGAAGCAAAATCATCCTGGAAAATTCTGTCCATTTTTTTTCTCCAATATAAAGCTTGTGTGGATCATGAAGAAAAAAATCTTTTCTCTTTTCTTCTAAGTTTAGCATAGCACACATAGCCTCAGAGTTACAAAAGCTGTTTCAGGTCCTTAAAATCTCATCTGTAATAAAAAACCCTAACTATATTTATTGAGCACTTCTGAACACTGAACATAAGCCACCTCATAAAAGGGAACTGGATTGGTTTTTCTAAATAAAAAAGAAGCTACCAAATTTATTTGTGGTAAACAAAATGGCTCCTAGTTTGCTCTTCTGGCTCTCTTTTCTGCCCCTAAATACAAGGATATGAATAGATTCACACAGAATAACTTCACACAGAAAAACCTTGAGCAGGGTTTTAATTTGGTTCAAAGTTCTCTGGTGAAGAAACGATCCATGAGCCCAGGTATGACAGGTATATGACAGGTGAGTATAGGGAATCCACGGAGTTCTGTGAAAAATCTTACTCTGAAGGCTCTGTCACAGCCAGAGCTACAGCTTGGATTTCTAAGGGATGTTCCCACTTCAGCCTTCAGATATAAATACTTCGGGTTTGTTTTCTTAAAGAGGAAATATATCCAAATAAATCTTGATATTTAGAAACGTATTCAATATTGAAAGACAAAAAAAAGCATTAAAAAACAAAAACTGGTTGGTCTTTACAGCAACATCATATCTCCAAACTGCTTACATCAGGTCCAGGGCAATCAGCTCTGACAGCTACTGACGGGAAACTGGAAGGGGACTTAGTGTGCACAGAGCAAGTCCCTCTAACTTAAATTGGACATTGCACCCACTCTCAGCCTCCCAGGTCCCTTCTTGCTTTACACCTGCAATTTTCAATACAAATTCCAATTCCCAACAGTCTGTACTGAACCACTGAAGTTTCCCTCTTGTTGGTGTATGTATTAATCACAAAAATCTGATCATCAAAGAAGGAATTAAAATTAAATTAAAAACTTACTATGATCAACATATCATAGAAGAAAAACATACAGTAAAAATATGATAGGTGTAAACTAGCCTTTACATGATAAGCAGTAATCAAAGTATAGAATAGACTGGTTTTCTTTACATTTAATTCTATAGGCATGACCGACCTGAGCCTAGTGGTACAGCCCTATGATCTCAGCTGGTCAGGAGGATGAAGGAGGAGGATCCAAATTCGAAGCTTCCCTAGACAACTTACTGAGATCTTGTGTCAAAATAAAAAGTAAAAAGAGAGCCAAGACTCAAGAGCACTTGCCTAGCAAGAGTGAGCTTCTGGGTTCAATTTCTAGTATCAAAAGCTGTTCCTATTCTAATATACCCAGCATAAAACACAATGAGCTGCATGAACATCCAGTACCCTGGGATGCATGTGTAACACATCAGCTCCGAGATTACATGTGGTTTTTTTTTTTCCAAGATCATAAAATCATTTATTCAGCAAGTATTGATTAAATCCATTCTTACAGATACTATCCTAGAAGCTGGGATTTAGAAGTCCACAAAACAAACATAATCCTGCCCTCATAAGCTTGCAGAGTGGAACAGATAAAAAAAAAAAAATTAATGTGTATGTAATTCACTTTCAAAGGCCAAATACATATATTCTTCCATTTAAGACTGGCCTAAGCTCTGCCTGTTTTCAGTAAGAGGAATCCATCAATAAAAAGGGTTTGCCAATTTAATGACTAAGGCCTACAGAGTGAAGACTTTAAACACATGTAAAGCAGTAAGTCAACGGGGAGAGAGGTAATATCTTCAAGGAACTGAATAAAACTTCCCACCGAATATCGAAAACCTAAAGAATATTCACGACATTTCAACTATAAAGGCAGTGTACTTTACACCTAGTAAAAGTTAAATATCAAATACCTCCTAGTATAGTCTATATTGTATATAGAATACAAAGTTTTCTTTGAGGTGTCAGAGATAACAAACATTAATGTGAATGAATTAAAGAGAACAAGACAAAAATTACAAAGTTAGAATGAAACTCCTACTGTGGTGAAATATCCAAGATCATTCTTCAAGAAGAATGAAATCAGAATGTATAAGCACTGTAGAGTAAATGTGGGCCACACTGGCATAGTGCTGGGTTATGACTCAAAAGAACCCAAATTTTACTGCCACACTTGAGTATCTAGTAATCAGATAACCATTGTTTTGTGATATCACTATATTATTAACAAATAAATAATTAGGTGAACAATGCACTGCATCCCTGTGGAGCAAACCCTTTCTGTGAGTGTCAGCCTTGAACTGAAACTTACTTTGAAAACAATTTTACACAGAATTTCATTTCAACACAAGGGTGATCCCTCCATGTAAATAAATGATCAAATATGCAGAAAGAACTTTAAACTGTGAAGGAATACATTTTGTAATCTCCTCTGGATGGGTCTTGGTAAAAATGAACAAGAGAACTAGGAAATGAAGGCCACTCACAGAGCAGCAGACCAGGAATTTCCTAAAGGAGGCCCTCCCCAAAATTCTCCCTTGTTCAGATCAACACTCAGTTCCCTGCTAAACTCAAACCCCTAAAGTCACATAGTCATACACACAGACAGAAATTTTACACTTAATGTATACCATGGATGGCTACACAGAGAGTGTGGGTACTGGATTTGGGAAAGAAGCCTATCTAGACTGAGAACAGTGATTGTTAATGATGTCCAGGGCGCCTGTTCCTGACAGAGAACTGTATGATTTTTAAATGTTGCTCATGAATGTAGGTGCTGAATAAATGGCACATTTTCCTACCACCTCTAACAGTCTGTCTTTGATGGATGAGGCAGGGCTGTGTTAAACCCTGCTCAAATATATAATAAGTGGGGGGAGGACTGCCACACACATACCTACCACTTTTTTTAGCAGTGAAACTGTGGGGGTTTTTCCTCTGGAAATCATTTCCACGTTCATTTTTTAAAGCATGGTATATTATTAAAATACACAGCATGTAATTAAGTATCTCTATGAGTGTATTCCCCTCTCAGGCATTTAAACCTAGGCCCTCTGACAAACCTAACTCATAGCTGCTGGGAAACCTCGGGCTGTCAATTTCAAGCAAATAAGTTTGGTTAAAGAGACCTCAAATGCCCTGTTCCTAGCTAAACACAAACATATGAAGACTGTAAACAAAGGAAAATTAAAACCCAGGTCTCAAGAGAAAATCTCTAAAACACATGTTTTTTCCTCTTAATTGTATACTGGGACACTGTATATTTATTCCACTTGCCTTTGCTTTTCCCTTCTCAATTAAAAAAAATCGGAAGACATTCCATTTTCAGCCATGAGAAGTAACAGAAATGACACTTTATGCAGTGTTCGAATTCCCCTGAAACCTACCTTCCCATTCAGCTCCTTGCCTTCTGCTCTTTATAAATACTTTCTATCTGCACATTTACCTAACTGCATTTCAACATGAAGGCCTATGTCAAGGTAAGGAGACAACATTAGTAACCATTTGTGATTGTATTTTGCTCCTGATTTGTAAGCAATCTGGTACATAAGCTATTCTGTCCCAAAGGTAATGGGGTTCCTGGAGCCAGCAGATGAAATGCTCCAGATAACAAAAAGGGTTGGGGTTGGGGGGGGGGGGTGCTTCTCAAATCTGAACTAACAAAGCAATATCCTTTTCTTACAGAAATGTTTGAGACGCGTTATTTTTACTCATACAAATAAACACAAGTGCAGACATTTTTCAGGCCTGTTCCTGCAAAGCTGTTCACGCTCCCTACCACAATAGCTTATTAGAGTTATGTCATGCTAGCTTGTATATGAACCCTGATCGCTTGAATCTGAACATTCTCTCAGAGATAATAATCAATACATTTCCTATTTGAAAATAGCATTTTCTTGCTAACTTCGTGTTAAAGCAGAATGCTGGGTTGGCTTGTTGTTGTTGTTGTTTTGTTAACGAGATTAGAGGGAAATTTTCTCGCACTCTGTTCGTTTTCTCTTGGAGTCCAGATGGCAAGACACTAAAATGTCCGTTTTAAACAAAAGGTTTCTGTTTCTTCCCAGGAGAGTAACTGAGAGGGCTGCGTTGGTTTCCAGTAGAAACTGCTGTGAATTAAGGCATACATCTGGGTGGCCTCATTAAACAAAAGATACCCGTTCACTGTCAACAACCACACAGCACAATACTCCCTCATCCTTCATCTTTATCCAGAAGGAATGGTGCAGAAGGGACGCCTGTCACCATCCGCTGGCCAAGCAACTCTTCTGGGGTAGCTCCTCTCAATGGCCTAGTGGCTCCAGCAGAGCACATTTGGGCTGGCCTTCCCGCCCCGCCCCTGCCCAGTACATTAGCCGGGTTTCTTCTGAGCGCCAGCCACGGCTTCCTCAGCACGGTCCCCAGCAGAATCCACGGTCCGCTCCCCGTTTCCACCCTTCCCTCTCCACGCCACAACGCGCCACAATGGACGCGGGCGGGCCACCGCGCCGCACGCCATCGCCCACCCACCCGCGCCGCTCGCGCGAACGCTCGGCCGTCCCGCAGACGCGGCGCACGGAGCACGGGCCCGGCTGACACCGGAGGCGCACGCCGCGGCTCTGCGCAGGGCAGCCCCGGCCCTCGGCCCCTGCGTGTGCGCGCGCGCGGGTGCGGGAGCGGGAGCCGGCCGGGGGCGCGCGCGGGAAGGGCAGCGGCGAGCCGGGGCCGGGGGCGCCGGGGCCCGAAGGCCGTACTCACCCAGCAGCAGCAGCTTGAGCTCCCGGCGGGCGTCGCGCTTGTCCCTGCGCAGCTGCCGCTCGATCTCGTCGTTGATCCTCCGGGCTTCCTTGGCCTCCTCGCTCAGGCAGCACGCCATGATGGACTCCAGAGTCATTCTTCCGAAGTGCCTCGCTGCAGCCCCGCCGGCGCCCTGCTCACACGCGCGCACACACACCCTCCGCCCTCGCTCCCCCGAGGCAGTGGCGGCCGCGGAGCTCCGCCGCCCGGGCGCGCGTCCGGGAAGAGCTCAGGGGAGCCGCGAAGAGGACGGCGGCCGGGCCCGCAGCCCAGGCGGGCCGGGGACGAGCAGGGGCCGGGGGCCTGGGGCGCGTGAGGAAAGGCCGCCGCGCCCGGCCGCGCTCACACGCCGCCTTCTCGGGGAGCGCGCGGCCCTTCTGGCGCCCCGCGCCGCCGCCGACGCTGCCCTAGGCTGTGCGCCCGGCGGCCCGAGCTCATCCACCGAAGCGGCCCCGCAGCGAGCGACCGCCGACGGCTCCGCGCGCCCGGAGCGCCCGCTCCTCGCCGCCGCCCGACTCGGCTCCGGGCGCCCTCGGCCCGCCCGCGCCCACTCGGCTCGCGCGCAAACCGGGCAGCCGGCCGCCGCGCGCTCCCCGCCTCCGCCCCCGCCTCCGCCGGACGCCCACCCGGCCCGATTGCCAGGCGCGCCGCGGCTGCTCAGTGCTCGCCCTCCCCCTCGCCACACACACACATTTTCTCCTTTCTCTGAACTGGAGCACAGATCCGGGAGGGAGGTGGCGGCGCGAGGAGGGCGGGCGCGGGGGGCGGGCGCAACGCGAGGGGCGGTGCCTCGGCCCCTCCTGGACGGCTCGCGCGCCGCTCGTCCCGCCCCACGGCCCCGGGCTGCCCGCCCCGCTCCGCGGCCGCCTCCCTCCGCGCGGGCCCGGGCGCGGCGGTCACAGCCGCTCGAGCGGGGCCGACGGGCGGACAGCGACCTCCGGCTGCCGCTGTCCGCCGGGGCGTGGTCAGCGAGAATATGGCGGCCTCAGCCTGCCCTCTGGCCGCTGGCACCGCGGGAGCCCTGCACGGTGCCCACGCGCTGCGCCTCGGGCCGCTCCGTCGCCCTGTTGCCCTTTTCTATGTCTAAAACGCCGTTCGGCTGGACGCTGCCTTGAGTGGCCTCGGACCCCAGACATGTCTTTTTAAAAAATGGGATACTGCCTACTGGGGAAGAGAGGCGATTGTCGCTGACTCGCGGGGAGCTACCAAGAGATCTGTGGGCGGAACTGTCCTCGGTATCTCCAGATAGGAATCTGAATCCTGAAAAGGAAAAAAAAAAAAAAAATGAAGCTGCCCAAGTTTCCAAGAGCCTCCTGATAGGTTCCAGCTTTTCGGGTCACTAAGGTGGTTTCTGTTTTCCTACCAGCACACTATGTTAAACAGCCTAGTAATATGGGATTAACCCTTCTTCACCCTAACAGTCTAGGATGACTTCTGGGAGAACGACAGCCCATACACTCCACACTCAACAGGCTGAGGCAAGAGGATTGCTACCTGAGCAGTGTGAGACCTTGTATCAAAGAAAAGGGGGAGGGGAGAGAATAAAATAGGAAAAAAAAAAAAAGTGGAGAAAATAATATCGTTGGAACAAAATTCTATTTAGTTTTTACGCTTATAATTTGAGACAGTTTGCTAATAATAGAAAAAAAATCTTTTCATTCAAGGTTCTATTTGAGGGGGAAAGTTGTTCATTCAAATTCAGTGTGTCTCAAACAGCAAGAGGTGAGATTCATATTATTTTTCTGCTTTCATTGAAGCCGAGGCCTTCACATTTTGTGCTTTCCATGAACTGGCCCTGTTGATCCAGGCTGCAACATAAGGTCATAACCGTTGCTACAAATGAAGAATGCACAAAGTCTTGGATTTCAAGGTCTTTCCTCAAGTTTGCCTTATTCCCTACTCTTTGATGCATGCACGCATTCACTCACTAAGCCAGGATTCAGATCGGGTTGTGGACATAAAATCTGTATGTTATGCTCTGCTTTTTAAAAAGATATCTGGCCAAGACAGCAAAGGAGGACCTCTCACCCCTTTTATGTGAATGCCTTCAAAGAGCTGGTAGACTTGCTGTGAAAATGAAAACCTAAATGACTAGAGAGTCAAAGTCAATAGGCAGAACTGTAAAGTGGCTTCAGGAGGAAATTGCAAGCAGTATGACTCTCTCTCTTCTCTCTCTCTCTCTATCTATCTATCTATCTATCTCTGTGTGTGTGTGCACACACTCGCATTCGGTAGAAGGACACAAAACGGTAAAACAAAATGACAAACATTTCATATCTGGCTTCCTAAGGCGCCTCTGTGTCATTATGGTGTCAGTACTATGTTTTGGCTTAATTGACCTCTTTGTTTTATCACTTCTGTCTCAACCTCAGGGGCACCCCCTGGCACTGACCAGATAGTTAAACTGGTAAAACAATCAGTAGGAGAATGTATCACTCATTGGGAAGAAATCAGGAAGTAAAGAACACCAGCAACGCACAGGATAAAGCCATATAAGGACATCAAGAAGGAAACAGGAAGAGAAAATCCCAAGCGTGAGCCTAGATCTGTCCCAAAACCTTTGATGGTATCTGGAAAGCATTTACCAAGCAAATATCCCCATAACCTAACTCAAACAAATGCAATCCATACAGAAACTCATAATGATGTTGAGTGTGCTCTAGAAGAATAGACTTTAAATTATGCAACTAAACAGCGCTCATGTTACAAAATTCCAGTCCATTAAATCAACAACGTGGATTAACTGCCTGCTATGAGTAAATACAGCAAAGGTGCAGAAAGAAGGACTCAGGGCACCTACAGCGTGCTCCTTGCACTCCACAGGCATGTAGTCTTAAGGCACAGTGTGACTTTGAACTGACACAGGAGAAGACAAAAAGGAAATTAATTTGTATGAAAGTTAGGGTAAAGGTAATAATCTTGTTTGGGAAAGGTGGAAGGCTTCACAAGAAAGAAGCATTTGAATGTACCCTAAAGAATGTATGGGCTTAGCTTGGTGTGGAAGTACGCAGGCCTGTCTGGAATACCAGTCTGGCCTACTGAAGGAGAGACCCTGTGGGAAAGAAGGAAAAGAAGATTGGAACAAAGAAAATATTTCATATATATATATATATATATATATATATATATATATATATATATATATATATCACGTGAAAAAACAATTCCAAATCAAAATCACCAGAGACAGACAGTGGAATGATAAGTCATTCTGAGAACTCAGGGGTGATTACCATATGGCTTAAAGGCAAACCACAAAATCCTAGAAGCTCTGAATTTCAGAGAAAACAGACTGTTATCTCCCTTGTGGTATCCTGGGTCAGAAACCTACCCAGCCCATGTATCCCAATCTATTATTCAACCTTTGGAGAGTGAAGAGGAAAACAAAAACAAAAGCAATAAAGGCATATTGAAGTCTCATTGATGGAGTCCAGAGTCCAAGAGTAAAATGAAAAGACTTCTAAAAAGATCTGGGGGAAGAAAGGCCTGCGAATCCAGCAAGCAGGCCATGTACAGCATCTTCACTCCTGGCCACTTAGCATGGCTGCTTCATAACATACATCATGAGAGAGGGGTGGGGGAGATTGTTTGAGAACAGGGACTTTCCCGCTCTCAGGGGTCCAAAAAAGTGCTGAGATTAGAACTGAGTCCTGGTTGGCTTGGAACTTGCTATGTAAACCAGGCCAGTTTTGAACTCACAGAGATCTGCCTACCTCTAGAGTGCTAGGATTAGTAGCACTTACCACCATACTCAGCCTAGAATGGAACTGTTTTTCAATTAATTCTTTATGTGTATAGGTATTTTGCCTTCATGGATGTCTGTGCACTGTGTGTCTGTCTGGTGCCTGCAGAGGCCAGAATGGGGCATCAGATCCCCTGGAACTGGAGTTACAGATGGTTGTGAGCCATCATGAGGTTGCTGGAAACTGAACCCAGGTCTTCTGCAAAAGCAGCCGGTGCTCTTAACCTCTGAGCCAGCTCTCCAGCCCTAGGGCATATGTTCTTTAGATGGTGAATAAGCACAAACATGCCACCATCTACATCACTGGCAAATGCACTTACAGACTGCCTTTCAGGCAGTGTATTATGCCAGGTGCCTGAGGCATACAGAGTTCCTAAGACTTTATAATCTGTTTGGGTAGATAGTCCACACAGACAAATGAATAAACAATACGAAGTTAACAGTCCACCTGCATAAGAGAATAAACAATGCAAAATGAGAAGCGCTTAATATTAACCAATATATCAAGAATGAATGTCTAGCACAATTCAGTCCGAGTGGTAATCCCAGATACCATTAAAATCAACCAGGGAGCATGGGTAAGCAATGAATGGGGATCCTGAAAGGACACATAACTGTGCGGCTCTGCTGATATAAGATCAGCTGGGAACAAACTGTTCTGTGCAGAATTGCCAGCACCACTATCTGGCCAAGAAATAAAATAGGCTTACTCCTGAAGAAGGAAATTGACCTAGGTCAAATGAGAAAGCTGCAAATGGCGCCACCCATAACCGCAGAAAGAGTATGATGAATTGTCCAGTGCAGGCAAACAGATGGGACTAAGAAAAAAAAAAATCATCCTGAGTGAGATAACCCAGTCCCAGAAAGACAAACATGGTATGTACTCATAAGTGGACATTAGCTGTTAAGTAAAGGACAATTGTACTACAACCCACAGACCCAGAGAGATTATGCAACAAGTAGTGCCCCAGTGGAGACACATGTATCTCCCTGAGAAGGAGAAATAAAATAGATGTTGTAGGTGGACTGGGGGAGGATGGGAACTGGAACAGGAGGGATCAGGTAAGGAGAGAGGGAGGGAGGGAGAGAATATATGGAGAGACAGAGGGTGACCCTAGTGAGGACTCCTAGTAATGGGGGATAGGGAGCCTGAACTGGACATCTTCTGTAACCTGGCAAGACTTCCAGTGGTGGGACTAGAACACCAAACCATCCAGAAAACCTTTGATGTATAATCTATCCCACCTACAGGCTCTGCTGGGGCAGAGGGGCAGAACCCTATGCCAATGGAGGGAGCCTATGCCTGTCATTATAGAGCTGGCCAGAAATTAGAGACTGGATAGCCCAGAGACGATTCCTAATGATATCCTGCTCTGCTCATAGAGCGGTGCCTAGCCCAATCGTCATTAGAGATGCTTCTTCCAGCAGCAGATGGGAGCAGATGCAGAGGCCCACAGTCAAACATTAGGCGGAGGGAGAGCCCAAATTGGAGATTTCCATCAGTCCTTCCCCTTGGAGCTCAGGGAACTCCACAGAAGAAGGAGGGAGGAAGGATTATAGGAACCAGAGGGGTCGAGATCACCAGGAGAACATGGTCCACAGAATTAACTAAGAAGGGCTCATAGGAGCTCACGGAGACTGAAGGGGCAATCACAGAGCCTGTGTTGGTCTGCTCTAGGTGGATCTGGGGAGAGAGGAGGTGCGCAGGGCTGGGAGGAGTGGAAGGAGGGGAGTGAAGAGTCAGGATGTATTGTATGAAAGAAGAAAAATAAATTTAGGAAGGAAGAAAGAAAGGAAGACTTGAAAGACTTTCAGGGTCAACTTGAAGATGAAAAACCTGACACAAAGCACAGTGTCTCCTGCAAAAGAAAATACATATATTGCAAATCCAAAAGATAATCTAGACATACAGAGTACCTCTGATATCCTTGTTTTACCAAGCCCTGAAAATGCATGCAAACAAGCCCTCTGACTTTATCCAAATATATTTTGTGCTTGCAAAAGCATACTTTTTTCTGTAGATATTCTCTCTCTATGTCGTCCATGAAGTCCTGGAACTCCTGGACTTAAGCAATCCTCCTGCCTCAGTCTCTTGAGAAACTGGGACTCTAGGTACCCACCCAGTGCCTAGCAGGGCTGGTTTTTTACACTGGCGCTTATTAAAAGATTTTAGCTAGCTTTCAGAACCTGAACATCAAAGGAGTAACATATGACTGAAGATATTGATAAATTGGTAGAGTGCTTGCCTAGCATGCACAAAGCCCTGGGTTCGATCCTCAGCACCCATAAAGCAGACATGATGGCACATGTCTATAATCCCAACACTCAGGAGACAGAGTCAGGAGGATTAAAAGTTCAAGATCATCCTTGCCTACGTCGACTGAGGCCAGTCTGGGCTTATGAGACCCTGTCAGAAAGGGGGCAAGGTAGAAGGAGGGACAGGAAAGGGAAGAGAAAGAGTAGGAGGAGAAAGGAATTAGGAAAATAGAAAAGAAATCTGGATTTCAGTTCGTTATTGAGAGCTTGAAACCCCAGGCCTGCAATAGCAGTTCTGAGCAGTTCAGTCAACGCCCCACTGTGCATCATTTGAACCATCAGGCATCTGTTACTATCAGTCCCTGTAGTAACATACCTGCCATAGCTGTGAGCATTGCACATGAGAAGGTGAATATCAAGCAGAAATTTTGAATTAACATGGCAGAGTGATCTCAGCATTCATTTATTTCTCCTTCCAAATTTCATACTTCTAAATCAAATAATCATGTATCCCATTATAGTCATCTCCCTTAGTGATTTCATGTAAAATTTTAAAAGGACAAGTGTTTTTGTTTGTTTGGTTGTTTTGTTTTGTTTGTCTGTTTTGTTCCCTCTTGAATCCAGTGCCTAGAATAGCAACTGAGTTAACTGATGATTAAAACATATTTATCCACTAGATGATTTAAAAGGAGAAATTTTAATCAAATAAATTGGATATTGGCCAAATGGGAGTAGGCCTCTCACTAACCCCCTATGCCACTTAGCAATTTAGTACCCACCAGACCTTTACTTTTTCTGTAAAATATTCCTCAATCCAGTTTGTCAAAAACTGAGCCTCAAATGAGTTCACCAAGGAAAATCAACCATCATCAGGGAAAAACTTTGTTGTTCAAACCCAAATGGAAACGTATTAATTCCAAGTCAAGTTTATAGGAAAGTTGCTATTTCTGCCATGAACTCAGTTAAACCATGAGTATCAAGACACAATATATCATCAAAGTTGTAAATTGCTCAGTGTGCCATAAATGAATGAGATCCAGAATATGTTGATAGAAAACATATAAGTAATTAAAGTGCCTGCTATTCTGTCTCTTTCGTGATTGAAATGGTCTTAATATTAGCTTATCATTAGCTATTATTCGTGCAACCTTCTGTGGGAAGTTGTATCAAGATGTGATAGCTAGGGAACTCCTTCCCTCTCTGTGCTAGGATGCTCACTGATTTGATCTTGTGCAGGAAATCACAGCTGCTGTGAACTCACAAGTGCAGAGGCCTGTCATTTCCAGAAGACACTGTTTCACCCCAGTCTGCCTTGACCTCTGGCTCTCAGTCTTTCTACTCCCTCTTCTTTAGTGGTCTTTGAGTGTTGGGGGCATGTGACATATATCACTCATTTGTGGCCGAGCACTCTTGTTCTCTTCACTTTGATCAGTAGTGAGTTTCTGCACAATGAAGCTGCTCTGATAAAGTCTGAGAGCTGCACTCACCCATGGTATGGTGGTTTGAATAAGAATGGCTCCCACAGGCTCTATATTTGAAGACTTGGTCCCCTGTTCATGGAACTGTTTAGAAAGGACTAGAAGGTGTAGCCCTGTTGGAGGAAGTATGTTACTGGGGATTGACTTTGAGGTTTCAAAAGCCCATATCAGGCCCAGTCTCTCTCTCTCTCTCTCTCTCTCTCTCTCTCTCTCTCTCTCTCTCTCTCTCTCACTCTCTCTGCCTGCTGCTTACAGATCAGAATGTAAAGCTCTCAGCTACTGCTCCAGTACCATGGCTGTTTGCTTCTCACCATGACAGTCATGGACTAACCCTCTACAACTGTAAACAAGCTGCCAATTAAATGCTTTCTTTTATAAGAATTGTCTTGGTCCTAGTGTCTTCTCACAGCAATAGAACAGTAACTAAGACACATAAGTGGAGAGATACAAATTTAGAGAGCAGTTGGACACTATGATCATTTGGCAGAATAGTAGTAATAAATTTACCCCTGGGGCCTGTGAACTCTCCAGCCAAGGGTGGTCAGATTTACAATACCAAGCATGTATTTCTTCCTGTAGAGCAGGCTTAAATCTAGGCAGAAAGTAGTTGGTTATCCCTATAATATTCATGCCACTATTGAACCATATTCCCACATTACTGGAGTTCACAAGGTTCATAGCTGGGTAAGGCTGTTGCTGACTTTTCTCCCCAGCAGCCTACACAGCACCTTCTATTATTATGAAAGCTCATTAGCAGGGACGAAGCTTCCTGGTGAGTACCAACTTGATTTCTCCAAGTCCTGTGACATGCATGTGGCGACTTCAGCAATAGGATCTTACCATCAAGTTCTAATGTGATGTCCCTTTCTTTAAAATGAACTAGTTTCCATTGGAAGTTATCCTTGGCTTCCACTTTCTTTGTCCCAAAATGTATACTCAGGCTGTGATGCAGCTCAGTGGCCTTCATGCCTGAGGTCCCAGTTCCATCTCTAGTACTAAATATTTTTGGTTTTCATGTGTTTGTATGTGTGCATGCATGTATATATATTCACATGTATATGGGTACACATGTATATGCAGGTGCACATGCACATTTGTACACAAACGTGGAAGCCCAAGATTGATGTAGGGAATCTTCATTGCTCTCCATCTTGCTCTTTTTAGGCAGGGTTTCTCAATCAAACCCAGAGCTTCCCATAGGGCTAGGCAGCTTGCTCTGGGAATCCTCTCTCTGCCTTCCAAGGCTGAAGTGACAAGCTACCTGCAACACAAAACTGTGGTCTTCTTGCTTGCACAGCAGTGGCTTTAACCACTGAGCCATCTGCCTAACACGTATTCATCTTTTCTGAAAAGATCAGTGTTTACTTAGTCTTTTACCTGTTTTCAGGAAGTCCGTAACCATACTGATAACATGGTGCTTCTGCAGAGGTATTTGTATCTCCAATCAAATCAAGGCCTAAGGTTAAAACAGCAGTCTGGCCTCTGCCTGCATATCAGGGTTACCTGGGAAACATTAAAGAGCACTAGAGGGTGGACTCTGGGTGAGCGTCGGTGTATATTTAGTAATTTTTCTGCCCCCGGGTATTCCAAAGCGCAGACAAGATTGAGAGTAACAACAACAGAGTTACCTGGAGAAATGGTGCAGGCTTCCCTGGATTGTTGCAGCAGCCAGAATTACCAGCCCAGCAGGGAAGTAAGGAGGCTCCTGGTGAGAACCAGGCTGCTCCTCACTCTGTTGAACTAAGGTAGCTCCCTGGCCCCACCCACCTCCTTCCAAGCCTTTAGCACTTGTACTTTCGCTTTTCCCTCTCATCATTTTCTTTCTCTTCCTTTTTTTTTTTTTTTTTTTTTTTTTCATACAAGAAATCTTCCTCTAGTCCTTGATTATCACACAGAAGTGGTGTTACTAGTTTCTTTGGCAGACTTCCAGAAACATGTGTGCATCTATAGGCATAAATACTTCTTTCAGATAGGTGGTAGAGTGCTTGCCTAGCCTATTTGAAGCCTTGGGTACCTCCTCAGGACCTCAATAATGATGATGATGATGATGATATTTTACCTAAATGCTGTATACCATTCAACTTAATCTATAATTTGTTCTTCTTCTTCACAATGTATCAGGGATGGGTCCTTCAAGCACTAGTTTTCCAGTGTTGCATAGTGTTTCGTTAGAGATCCCCTTCTTTCTTAACCAGTCCTTTTTGAATGAATGTTTGTTCATTTTGTTAAAAATATTTTTGTACCTACCTTGTTGCTTTTCATGAGTTTTTAACTTATTAATGGTGCTTCAAAAATAATATCAGTGACTTCTTGGTATTTAAATTTATAAGCTGTTTAAACAGTACTGTATCCCACATTTAAGTTGTTCCCAGTCTGTTTTTATAGTGAATAATACTGCAAATAAATAAATAATAATAATAATAAAACCCTCCTTATATATAATTCTATCTATCTCCATGCTCTAAAATAAACTCCACAGAGGAGAAAATCAGTAGCAACATATGAAAAATCTTTTTCTTTGCTAGATCACAAACTCTGATTTTAAGATAACGGATGTGGTAGTTTGAACAAGAATGGCCCCCATAGCCTCATATATTTGAAGGCTTGGTTCCTAACTGGTAAGACTGAGAAGGATTAGGAGGCATGGCCTTGTTGGAGGTGGTGTGTCATTAGGAGTGGATTTTGAGGTTTCAAAAGCCCATAGCATTCTAGTTAGCTGTATCTCTCCTCCTCCTCTGTCTCCCCCTCCTTCTTCTCGTCCTCCCTGCCTCTCTCTCCATTTCTGTCTCTGTCCCTATCTATCTATATCTATATCTGTATCTATATCTACATCTACATCTGTATCTGTATCTGTATCTATATCTATATCTATATCTACATCTATCTATATGTCTCTCTTCGGCCCTCAACTTTCGGATGAGATGTAGGCGCTCAGCTACTTTTCCAGTGCCATGACTTCCCCACTGTGGTGATCATGGACTCACCTTCTAAAACTTTAAGCAAGTCCCCAATTAAATGCTTTCTTTTAGAAGTTGCTTTGGTCATGGTGTCACTTCACAACAATAGAAAAGTTATCAAGACAATGCGTTCATCTAGGAACAAAATCATTGACTTTTTCTCTAATTATAATATTGAGGTTTTGCTTCATCACTGTAAACTACTTGGAGGTTTCAATAATTTCAGAGATTTTTACAAACCTGTGCATCTGTCCATAAATCATACTCATCACTATTTTTACTGAATAAAAAATGATATGCCCAAAGTTGAGATTAAGAAATCACTAGTCATTTTATTTTAAGGAGTTCTCATAAAACCTACCATTCAGTGGAAACTCTTTCTAGAAACTCCTTCTAGAACAGCAATTCTCAACCTATGGATTGTGAACCCTTTGGGAGTTGAGTGACCCTTTCACAGAGGTTGCCTAAGACCATCTGCATATCAGATATTTACATAACAACTCATAACAGTAGCAAAATTACAATTATGAAGTAGCAACAAAAATAATTTTATAGCTAGGAATCACCACAACATGAGGAACTATATTAAAGTGTCTGTAGCATTAGGAAGGTTGAGAACCACTGTTCTAGAATATTCCAAGCTTCCTTTTAATACAAATTTACCAGGCACCATAGTTGAAATATATCTTTAGTTTCTTCTGGATGGAGTTCCAAAACTTTATTCTGCCAATGCCAAACACCCTTTTAACTCTCTGCATCTAGAAATAAAACTTTCCCAAAGCAAAACAAAACAAAACAAAACAAAAAAACAACAAAACAGTTTACTGATTAAGCCTTCTCTTTCGTCCCTAAGAAATCCAAAGGAAGGATCAGTTTATTTGGCTTCAAAAGGATTAGATCTCAGCACTGATATTTTGCTGAGATCCAAAGGAAAATCTCACCAATATTTCAGGAAAAAGGAGGGGGGGCATCCCAGGAAGATACGGAGCTCTGTTCACTATTTCTCTTACTATGCCGTAAGCTACCTACTCATAGGAAAATTGAAAAATGTGGTACCTTTGAATTGATTTTAAAATCAAGCTCCAGATTCAGCAAAGGAAAAGCAACTTCCCCAGACCCTTTCAACCCATTCCCTGCTTAAATCCTTCTAAAGTTATCACACACCATTTCTCTTGGACTCTATGTTCTGCCAAGTGATTAGCATCTAGACGTCTGGAATCACTCAAATGCCCCGCAGTCACACTTACAATTAACCTGAATGCATGCCTTGAGAGGGTTTTTAGTAGGACCTGTGGAGAAGTCTGTGGCATGCCGTGGGAAGGGAGTGAGATGGAGGATGGATCAGAGGCCTGTAAGCTCTGAAATCCCATGAAAGCTGTGTCACAGCGCCAAAGGTGTTTCTATCAGGGGACCTCTTTCCGTAGGGCAGGGCACGGGGCTGCCAGTTCCACTCACCGCAGTCCCAGGACTACAATTCCAAGTTTACAAGGCAGGAGTAGAAAAATAAAGATCATTCAAGGATTCCATAATGGTTTTCTTTTCTTTGTGAATAATATTACAGTACTAGGTTGATCCACCTTTTTTTTTTTTTCCCCCAAAAAAGAAGAAGAAGAAGAAAGAGGCTAAGAAAGAGGCTGGAAATGTAGACCTTTAATTACAGTTCCTGGGAAGCAAAGGAAGGTGGATATCTGTGTGTTCCAGGCCAGCCAGAGTTATATATGAGACCCTGCCTTAGGAAAGAGAGAGAGAGGGAGAGGGGGAGAGAGAGAGAGAGAGAGAGAAAGAGAGAGAGAGAGAGAGAGAGAAAGGAAGAAAGGAGATGAGATGAAAGGCAAAGAAGAATGAAGAAGGAAAGAAAAAACAGGTCCAGTGAATGTAAGTATGAAAACTTTTATCCACAGCTCAGCTTTTTAAAATGAAACTTTTGGGTTCGTGAGATGATTCAGTAGTTAAAGGTCCTTGTTGTCAAGTCTGATGACTTGAGTGAATTAAATTCCTAAAACCCATATGGAGGAAAGGGAGAACCAACTCCCACAGGTGATTCTCTGACCTACACACACACACACACACACAGTGGCACATATGTGTCTCATAATATACACACTAGATAAATAAATAAATAAATGTAATTATTTAAAAGCTTTTTATGAAATCTCATGGGGCTAGAGAGATGACTATGGAGTTAATAGCTTACACTGCTCTTGCAGAGGAGTCAAGTCTGGTTATGAACACCTTCATCAGGCATCTTACAACCACCTCTAAATCTAGTTCCATGGGATCTGACATCCTCTTCTGGTCTGCACTCAGGCATGCATACCCACAGAGACAAACATAATTAAAAACAGAGTAAATTTTATAGTGAAGTCTCAAAAACATTTTTTGAGACATGGTTTCTCTGTGTACACTCTCTATAGACCAGGCTGGCTTTAAACTCCTATAGATCCACCTGCCTCTGTCTTCTGAGTGGTGGTATTAAAGGCATGTACCACCATCACCCAACCAAAATCATTAATATTGCTCCTGATATACTTGTTCTCAGGAAAATACTTCTGGGACTCTGAACATTCTGTTTTATATAGTAATTAGTATGTACTGATTTTCTTAAAATTTCCTCTGAAGGGCTAGAGAGATAGCTCAGTGTTTAAGAGCACTTGGTGCTCTTGCATAGCACCTGGGATTGGTTCCCAGAACCCACATGGATGCTTGCAACCATCATAACTCCAATTCCAGGGAATCTGATTCCTTTTTCCACTCTGCGAGGGAACCAGGCACATACATGGCATACGTACATACCTGAAGGCAAAACACTCATATACATAAAATTTAAAAGTAAATGTTTTCCTCTGAAAAGTAAGACCAAAAAAGAAGAATAAAACCTGCTATGAGACAGATTCCATGCTGTGCAGAAGAGACAGGGCAGTGTGCTCCCAGCTCAAGTGTAATGTTAACTTGAGGCTACATCCAAAGCAAAAACCATGTTTGTTATCTTAGTTCAGTCCATAATTATAAAATATTATTTATTTATTTTTACATTATTTGTGTGTATGTGCATGAGTGTGCCTGTTCATGCCACGACCCACATGTGGCAGTCAGAGGACAATATTGAGGAGTTAGCCTGCCCTCCCAACATGTAGGTTCTGAGGATCAGACTCTGATCTGGGGATCAGTCATCAGGCTTGACTCCCACTACCTTTACTCACTGAGTCCTCTTGAATGCCCTCATAAGAAAGAAATTTGGCAACAGTAAATTTTAGAAAAAGGGAAGAAACCAAAAGGCTGAAAAATGTTATTTAACCTAGTAATGATATTTCTAGAAATTTATCTGAATTATGTTATCAGATTGTGAAAAATATTTATTTGTTTGGCTATTTATAACAGATAAAACAGTTTACACAAAAATATGCAAGCAATCCAAGGGTCAAACACTTGAGAATTTGCTAAATCACCGTGCTGATAGGATATGCAGAAGGAATCTGAGAATTGACTAACTATATTACACTATATCCACATGAAAAATGTGAAGTGACTATGTTGCATATAAATATGTAATAATCTATCAAATAAAATTATTTGTTAAATGAAAAGGCAAGTATTAAACAATGTGAACAAAATGATCCTTATAATGTTTTCCAATGTTTTAAAAAAGAAGATATGATCTCACTATGTACCCAAGTTGGCCTTGAACTTGAGAACCTCCTGACTCAGATATGAAGAATATGCACCATTATGAAAGAGTCAACATGTGTGTGTGTGTGTGTGTGTGTGTGTGTGTGTGTGTTGGGGGTGGAGGAATTTGTGAGTTGTATGATTGTGTCCTAAACCAGTGGTTCTCAATCTTCCTTACACTATGACCCTTTAATATAGTTCTTCATGCTGTGGTGAACCACAACCATAAAATTATTTTTGTTGCTACTTCATAACTGTAATTTTACTACTGTTATGAATCGTGATATAAGTATCTGATATGCAGATGGCTTTAGGAGACCCCTGTGAAAGAGTTGTTTGATCCCCAAGTTGAGAACCACTGCTAAACCATTAATAACTATATCTCTCCAAAAAGTGGAGATGCCGGGTGGTGGTGGTGGTGCACACTTTTAATCCCAGTACTTGGGAGGCAGAGGTAGGTGGATCTCTGTGAGTTTGAGGCCAGCCTAATTGACAGAACGAGATCCAGGACAGCCAGAATTACAACACAGAAACCCTGTCTTGGCAAAAATGATAACAGAAAAGAGTGGGGAGTTAGAAGTGGTTGGTACTTCCTATTGATATTGTTGTTTGAGTGCTTTTGAGATGGACTCTCACCATGCTGCTCAAACTGATCTTGAACTCTCAAGAATTGAGTGACCCTCCACCTCTGAGACCCTGAGACCCATGAGCTGAAGCTACAAGTACCTGGATGCCATTCTGTATTTTAGCTTGTAGTGTAGAGATAATTAAACTTGACCTCAGATATTGTAAAGATGCATGCACTATCTGTGCAATGAGATGATTGATTGTTTGATGTATGCTCCTGTAACTTTGAAACAATTGCTATGTTGCATCATGTGCTGCCAGTGGGTTGGGTTGCTTCCTATAATCTGCAAGAGACAGCTTCTCTCCGAATTTGCTAGCTTGATAAAACATGTAATTCCAGCAACATTAATATTTTCTTTCTTAGATGTAGCTTGCCTGTTAGCAATTCTTGGCTAAAGCAATTGATGTTTAAAACATCCTGCCTCCTAGAATCTTCATGTTAAAAACATTTGTTTATGATATTGCTAATGAAGGAACTTTTGTGGTGCTCTCAAAGCTCTCAACAATGGAGTTGAGGAATACCTCACTTTACGCTTTGACTTACTGCTGTGCTGGTGCCAAGGTGGCTGGTTGGGGGTTTGGTTGCTGAGCTATATAGTGCTGTTCATTATGCAAAAAATAGGCCTTTTTTTAAATTGCTGGGACAGTTCCTTTCATCAATAAAATATCTGCAAAGAATAGGCTCACTGCTCAGTCCTTCAAGGCTGTATCCCTCTGCTGTAGCTGTTCAGTCTTGCATCTTAGAGTGGTCCTTTTGTTCTTTACTGACTGAGTGTGAAAAAGATCTTCTACATTAGTTCAAAATGAGATCATTTTATTTATAACATTTGAGAAAATCCTAATAATTCAGGGAATGGAGCTTCCCCACCTTCTCAGTAACTACCTGCATACAGAGTATACCTTCTGTTCCATCTCACCATGGTTTTAATTTTTAGTTTTCTTTTTTAGTGTTTTAGTTATTTACTTTCTGCCCCCTAAATTGTATTTACAGATTTTTAGGTTAATTGTTAAGCTACCATAATTTAATTACGCCAAACTGAAAAAGATATTTATGGCTGCCCCTCATTTATCTCTACCAGCAAAACTTCTTTTATCTATCTTTACAGCCATAATTGTCTCTCAACTACCTCTCATATCTTAAATCTATATACTTTCTTTCTTGGTCAAATTAACACATTATTTCTTTCTCTACTTATTCTGTGTTTGCTTTACTATTTAGCATCGATAGTAATAACTTTAAACAACCTATAACCTATACATCCTACACCCTTACCTCACCACTGCTGTCTCTGAGCTTTAACAGAGACACAAGGAAAGTGCACAAGTGTCTTCTGAAGCAAGAGAAGTTAAAGCTGAAATTGCCGGCAAATTAGTAAGGGACACTAATGCTTTCATCATTATCTACGAGGAAAAAAAGACATAATTCCTAGTAAAGACATCCCTCTAGGAGGACTCATATAAAACAAAACAAATAAACCTAAAGAGCAGAGAAACAGAGAAAAGTTAAAACTAGACAATGTATCCAGATAGCAGATGTGCAAATCACAACAAAGAAACGCACACCACAGCCTATGTTCTTTCTGGTCGGGTCTGCTCAACTCACCTAACTTAAGACAATCCTCAGCATACCCAGCCGCCAGCCTTTCCCTAGGGCATTCACCCTATGCCAATGTCGAGTCTAATGAGTTCCATGAACTCTGACCCTACCTTGCATGCCCTCCAATCCCCAGTCCTATTCTGGATTTCATATCCCCTGCATTGGCTCAGTCTGGCTAGCCTCACTTATGCCTTTCCCAACCCCAAGACAGGATTTTACTTGTGTATCTTCTGTGCGCCTCCAGTCTGATTAGTCCCACCTGCACCGTTCCTACCCCCATGCTGGGTCCTAGTTGCTCATCCAGTAAGCTGGTTTAGTCCAATCAGTCACAGCTGTGCTGATCCCAGCATATAAGCTTGGCCCAGGTGACACATCCTGTGAGCTTGTCCAGTCCTGGACCCTCACCCACTTGCACAATATTCAATCTATCGACCTAGCCAGGAACACAGTAATCTGGGCATGGGCTCAGCCTAATTAGTCATTGGACCCTTGCCTGCTTGTACAGCATGCTAACCTGAGACAGCATAGACTTTTACAGCAGATAGGCAAACAATGAGGGAAATCTACATACCCATCCTCCAAACACAAATGATACAAAAGGCCAAGACAGTATGTCTCCCCTAATCTGTCAGTTCTAAAGAAATATTCTCCAATTATTAAGATGAACCCCAGGAGACACAAATTAAAAGAGCAATCATAAACTCCATCAAAGAATGCAAAGAGATTAAAGAAGACATGAACAGTTCAGTGAACTTAAAGAGTGATGCCCAAGAAAACACATTCAACTGAGTGAAATGTCAAGAACAATACAAGATTTGAAAACCAAATTTAATAAAGAGAGAAATATTGAAGAGAGCTAAATTTATAACCCTATCAGAAAACTCAGGGGAAAGTCTTATAAGTAGAATGAATCAAGTAGAAGATAGAGTATCAGGATTTGAAGATAGAGTTGAGAATTTGATCACACAAGCAAAGACAATGAAAATTAAAGCACACATAGACACATAAACACGAAACAAACATGCAGGAACTGGGGGACACCATGAAAAGACCAAATCTTCTAATTATAAATGCAGATGAAGGAGAAGAATCAATGACATAAGCCAGATCATCAACAAGATCATAGATGAAAACTTCCCCAAATTAAGGAAGGATACACCCATACAGATACAAGAAGCACACAGAGCATCAAATAGACAGGACCAGAAAAGAAATGCCTTACAGTATACCATAGTTGAAGCACTAAATATTTAAAACAAAGCAAGGATACTAAATGTTGGTGACAACTGGATCCCGATGGCAAGAGAGAGAGGCAGATATCAGCGCCTGCGCTAGGCCAGTACCCCAGCCCATGGCGAATCATGCAGCCCTTTTAAATGGCAGTACCCAGCACACCAATGGAGCCTGACAGGGCAGTGCCCACTTCCTCTGTCTTTTCAGAAACTGTGTTCACCAACATTGGCAATATGGATAGGCTAAGAGCCTTTACATACAAGCTTACGGATGTTTGGGCCTTCATTGACCTTATCCATCCCTCTCTGATTAGCAAGCTTTAGATAGGCTGATTAAAGTGTCTAGTAAGCATAGATCAAAGCTATTGGAACTTTCCCTTTTGCACCGCCCTACTTTCTCCATTAAAAACCTGCTTTACTACATAATAAATCAAATCTGCACTATGGAGGCATTTCCCCAGAGTCTGTTTCTTGGGCTAGTGACTCTGTCCACCACTCTCCCTACCCGAACTCTGCATCCACAAAAAACCCACAACTAAAAGCTAAGAGAAAAAAAATTACATGAAGTTACATATAAAAGAAAACCCATCAGAATAAGCCAGTTTTTATTGGAAACTTTAAAAGCCAGAAGATCCTGGAGCAATGTACTGCAAATTCTAAAAGACCACAGATGTCAATCCAGACTGCTTTACCTAGCAAAACTATCTGCCATGGTTGAAGGATAATAAAATCTTTCCAGGATCCAAACAGGCTAAAAAATTTCGTATCTTCCAAATAAGCCATACAGATAGTACTGGACACAATACTTAGACAAAGAGAGGAGTAAGCATGGCCCAAGAGAATATAGAAAGACCAAGTATCCAGATGCAAATGTTCTCAGTAAGATACTTGCAAACTGAACTGGAGAACACACCAAAAAGATCACTCACAGAAATCAAGTTGACTTCATTTTAGGGAATCAGATATTGTTGATTCAACACGGGCCATCAAGTAAATGTAACACATCACATAAATGGATTCAAGGACAGAAATCACACAAAATATGACATTCCTTCATAGTAAAAGTCAGGAAGAAACTAGGAATGGAAGTTGCAGGACTCAGTATAATAAAGGCTACGAACATACAACACAACATCATACTAAATGGAATAAAACTTAAACCATTTCCAGCAAAATCAAGAATAAGACAAGTTGTTCTACTTTCTTCACTGCTATTCAATATAGTGCTTAAAGTATTAGCTAGAGCAATTAGACAAGAGGGGAAATAAAAAAGATAGAAAAAATAATGGAATAAGTCAATGTATCCTTAATTTTAGATGATATGATTTAGATACATTAAGAGATCCTAAAGACCACTACACACTCATATGAATGTGTGCACATATACACACAAACTCTTAGAACTGATTAACATTTTCCACAAAGTGGAAGAATATAAAATCAGCATACAAAAGTTAATAGTTGTCTTTTTTTGCCAATGATAAACATAGAGAGAAAGAAATCAGAAAAACAATCTCAATCTTAATAACCTGTCATGGAATATTCTAACTAAGGAAGTAAAATATTTCTAAAATAAAAACTCAAAACACTGAAGAAGGAAAATAAGGAAGATATTGGAAGATAGAAAGACCTACTGTGATCATGGGTTGGAAGAATTAATCTTGTGAAAATTACTGTCCTGCCAAAAGCAATCTACTAATTCAATGTGATTGTCATAAAAATTGCAGCATCTTTCTCCACAAAAATACAAAAAAAAGAAATCTTAAAATTCATATTGAAGCACAAAAGACCCTAGGTAGCCAAAGCAAGCCTGGTCAAAGATAGAGATATTATGATGCTTGGTTTCATATCACACTTCTTGTGTGATGTCCTGGTGTCTGCAGGAGGTTCTAGTGCCTGTGGGATGCCCTGGTGCCTTCAAGAGACCCTGGTGCCAGTGGGATGTTTGGGTGCTTGTGTGATGCCTGGTGCCTGTGTGATGCCCTGGTTCCTGCCAGTTGGCCCAGTGTCTGTATGATGCCTGGGTATCTAAGAGATGCTCTGGAGCCTGCAGGATGCTCTGGTGCCTGTGGGAAATCCTGGTGCTTACGAACTGTCTTCGTGCTTATGGGCTGTCCAGGTGCCTGTAGGCTGTCTTGTGTACCAGCAGGAGGCCCCCGTACCTGTGGGACGCCCTGGTGCTTGCAGGATATCGGGGTGCCTGTTTGGTGTCTGGGTGCCTGGGCAATGTTCAGGTGCCTGCTGGAGGCCCGGGTGCCTGCAGTGAGGCCCAACTTTGGGTTGAACTTTGTCATGCTTGGTCTCAGGCTAGTATGGGCCAGGTGAACATCCATCATCAGAGCAGCCTGCTGCCTCCAGAAACCATGGCGATGCCTGTGATCCATGCTTCTGCCACACTAGCTGGACTTAGTTTTCTTTATTTCTTTTTTGTTTGTTTTGTTTTGTTTTGTTGAGGGCACAGGAGTAGAGGGATGGACAGGGAAGAATGGGATGAGGGATACATTGAGATACATTGGATAAAACTCAATTAATTAATAAAAGTATTAATTTTAAAAAACAGCATGGTACCAGCACAAAATTAGTTGTAGATTAATGGAACAGAATGCAGGACTCAGATCAGACAGAAGCCTACACAGCTACAGCCATATAATTTTTGACAAAGATGCCAAAAATATATATTGGAGAAAAAATAATCTCCTCAACAAATGTTGCTGGTAAAACTGAATAGCCATATGTAAAAGAAGGAAATTAGATCCATATCTCTCACCCGTTACAAAAATCAACTCCAAATGAATCAAAGACACTAATATAAGAGCTGAACCTCTGATACTGCTAGAGGAAGAACTGAGAAAACACTTCAATATGTAGGCACAGGTAAGACATTTCTGAATAGGATTCTAGTCATTTAGAAAATAGCTCTAACGAGTGACAAATGGGACCTCATGAAATAAAATAAAATAATAAAATAAAATAAAGTAAAACAAAACAAAAAATAACTTCTGTACTACAAAGCAAACAGTCAAGTATACAGGCAGACTACAGTATGGGATACAATCTTTACCAACTATTTACCTGACAAAAGAATAATCTCCGGAATATATAAAAATAAAACCTCTAAGTAATAAGGAAACAAACAGCAATCAGAAGATGAGCTATGGAACTGAACAGTCCTCAAGAGAAGAAATAAATACTGTAAAAAGTGCTCAATACTGGTAGGCATCAAGGAAATCCAAATTAAAACTGCCTTGAGATTCTATTTCACTCCAGTCAGAATGGGGTTACCATGAAAGAAACAACTGACAACAAATGCTACAGCAGATGTGAAGGAGAATTCTATTTTATTTGTTTATCTATGTATTTATTTATTTTTCATCTACCACCTATCTATCTATCATCTATCTATCTATCTATCTATCTATCTATCTATCTATCTATCTTTCGCTATATCCCTACCATACTTCCCCTCCCTCCACTCCTCTCATTCCCTCCCACCTCCTTTCTTCCCCAGATCCACTTCCTTTCTGTTTCCCCTCAGAAAAGAGCAGGCCTCCCAGGGACATCAACAGAACATGGCACAGCAAGATATCATAAGACTAGGCACAAACCCTCATATCAAGGCTGGACTAGGCAACCCAGCAGGAGGAAAAGGGTCCCAAGAACAGGCAAAAGAACATTCCCACTGCTAGGAGTCCCACAAAACCATCAAGCTAACAACCATAGCATATAAGCAAAGGACCTGGCACAGACCATCATGCAGGCACCATGATTGCTGGTCCAGTCTCTGTGAGCCCACATGAGCCCTGCTTAGTAATGCCATGGCTATGTTCTCCCAGCATCTTCCAACCCTCTGGCTTAGAAGGAGAATTCTTTTTCACTATTGGATGGGGTGTAAACTGATACAGCTACTGTGTAAATTAGTGTGGAGCTTAAAAAAGAAAAGAAAAGAAGAGAAGAGAAGAGAAGAGAAGAGAAGAGAAGAGAAGAGAAAAGAAAAGAAAAGAAAAGAAAAGAAAAGAACTTCCGTATAACCCAGCTTTACCACTCTTGGCCATTGGAAGCAGGAGGATAGTGAGTTTGAGGACAATCGAAAATACAAAAAAAGTTACCTTTGAAGTACTTTTAAGACTGTATTTTTACTCTTTAAACACTGTATTTTTGTTGTATATATATGAGGTTATTGATGAAATATAAGATGAACTTAGTATTAAGCTTAAAGCTAAATGTTTTAAAATTTATGTAGGGTCCTGACATTTTAAATTTTAAAACATTTAGCTTTAAATACATTAGTTGACTGTTTTGTGCATTCGTGGTACCAGAGACCAAACTCAGGGCCTTGCACATTTTAACACGTGCTCTACCACCAGACTGTAGGCTCACTCCTGATTGACCTTTATAAACGTTCTGTGGACAAATTCAGAAATATCTCAATCTTAGACCCTATTCTAAAAATTGTTTTAGTTTTAGTTAAAATAATAAACTTTAAAAAACAAAATAAACCCTTATGCCTTACTATTCAGGTGCTAAGAAAAACAAAACAAAACATGTTCTGGATTCTGGTTTGATGGTCTCCTCATTTTATTCTGTCCTCTCTTATTTTCAATGGTGGGATTCTGCTATCTTGCTGTCCTTAATAATACAATACAAAGATCATGTGACCTGAGTTAGAAGAATTCAAACGTTGGTGTTATGTAGATGTGGAAATCATATGCCTGTCTGACCTTAGGCATGCTCTTGGAATTTCCATCTAGGACATTTTGTCTAGGACATCCTGTCTCTATCACTGCAAAAAAATATGTACAATAGTGGTTAAAGCACAAGAAGTCTCATACATAGTAAACATTCTCCTATAGAAGCCACAGTGTGAGCGGATGAGTGAGTTCTAATTCCTCTGCATCCATTTGAACGCTGCAGTGAAGACACCTTTACCTCCTGAGGACTAAGGGAAGTAACACGTGGACACGTGCCATACATTGGCTCGACAGTGATCTCTTCTCGGAGGAAAAAGCTCTTCTCAAGACAGAAACCAAGAAGAAAGATTTTCAACCAAACACTCAATATGCCTTTTTAAAGCCAAGCCTAAAATAAAGACTAGATATATTGTCTCTTAAATGCTGTTCATTTTTATTTATTTTTTGAATTTGTTTATTAATTGTTTATTAATATATTTGGTTTTTCGATACAGCATTTCTCTGCTGTAACTCTGGCTGTCCCAGAACTCACTCTGTAGACCAGGCTGGCCTCAAACTCACAGAGATCTACCTTTCTCTGCCTCCTGAGTGCTGGGATTAAAGGTGTGGCCACTACAGTCTGGCTCGATGTGCATTTTTAAAGCAAGGCCTTGCTTAAAGGCATGCACATCGGTTGGTTTAGGAGTAGGAGAGGAACATATGCATTTAATGATTAGGTTAAATACGACTCCTTAAATTGCCAAGAAGCAGAAACCTGGCTTATGTTGGCTTCAGAAAGAGGGATTGTTTTTATTAACTTACTGAAAATGTCTGTGAGTGATCGTCTTTAAATCATGGAAGAAAACTGGCAAGGTGATCCAATGGGAAAAGGTGCTTGCTTTCAAGTCTGATGACCTGAATTCAATACCTAGGCCCCACCTGAGGAAAAAGAAAATAGACTTCTGCAAGTTGTCCTCTGACTTCTACATGTGCACCCCATGTATATAAAGTAAACGCAAAAAAAGTCTTTTTAACCATGGAAGACAGATTCCCCAAGGAAAATCAAGAGTACAAGAAACAGAAGAGCAGCAAATGGACACGGGGACTCCAAAGACAATGTATGTGCTCACAACAAGTTGTCTAAACATGGCTTGGAATATGAAAAGTAGACTCCACAGTCTATTGATATGTTTGATGGACACACTGAAGTGTAAATCTGGAAGCCATATGAAGCTATGATAAAGACTCAGAGCCCATGGTTATGTTACTGGAGCCATTTTTATTTTAGAATGCCACAAATATTCTCAATATAACACATCAGTCAACACAAGACTTGTGCACCATTACACACAGGTTCCTTTCTTACCCTATTCTGTGTTCTCTATAAACATATCTCTTGGCTACAAACATCAGGACAGCAACGTGTCCAAAGGTAATTGTGTGCAGTTACTGGGAATTTTCATCTCAATTCAACAGCACAATTCAGTACTGAGATGGAAACCTCAGACCCAATTCTAAATTCTAAATGGAGAGTTGTGGCTGGCCTATTGTGCCCAGAAGTTATTGGCTTCAGAAAATAAAAAAATAATATTAATTGGCTCACGTGGTTTAAAGTCCAGAAAGGAACGTTTCTTCAAGGAAAAGCAAGGGTACATCCAACCAACGGTGCCCTGGGAAAACAGGGTTACAGATGAAGAAAATGACACATGTGCTTACTTAGGTCTATGTTCTGTGAACGCCAGTGTTTCTACCTCATGCCCGCAGTGTGCAATTGCTTCTGTTACCTTGGTCCCAGCTCTCAGATCATCACGGAACTTTCCCTAGGCTCATTCCTCCTCGTGAAGGATTTTTGGTTCAAGTTGTAAAATTATAAAACTTCTAACAACTTTGTGTTGAATAAGGAAACCCATCCAAATGAGCTTTCTTTGTCAGGAAGATGTACACGCGACCAGTGCTTTGCAGAAAGGAACGTTTCAAACTGTTCTGTGCCCACAAGGCCTCCAGGCAGTCATTAGTAGGGAGAGGGGGCTGTGGAGAATCTGACAACCCACCCTCCAGCTTTTCATACAGGAAAGGCTTTTAGCCTAGCGTTCAGACATGGCTATGCTGCCATTCCCCCTGGAGATGGCATAGTGAAAGAGCCCCTTCTCTTCGCCATAAAGTCGCACCCTTTCTAGAACAGCTGCCTCTGCATTACTGTTGAGAAACAACTTAAAAATCTCAGTGGCATATAAAAAAAAAATCAACCTTCCTCCTTACATGCCTCCGTTTCTCCTTCCTTCCTTCCTTCCTTCCTTCCTTCCTTCCTTCCTTTTCTTTTGAGACAGAGTCTTACTGTATAGCACAGACTGACTGTAAATTATTCATAAATCATTCTTAATGCCTCTGCCTCAGTGTTCCCCATGCTGACACTCTAGGTGTCTCCACTCATTTCTTGCTCGGCTATCTGGAGGTCATTCAGCCTCAGCTAAGTTACAGGTTTATATTGATGTCTCTAGGACAGGCACCAAGTCACAACACTGTTTCCAGCCCCAAGTCTCTCACTCTAAAATGACTAAGAGAGCAGCATTTATTTAGGACGTGCCCTTCCTTTCTGTGAGTGAATGGTAGACGTTCTAGAAGGCAGGCATGAATCACAAGCTTTCAGCTCAAAGCTCAGCTAGTCACTACTTCTCTTACTCCACTGGCCAAAACAAGTTCTAAGGCCAAGTACAACATCCTTGGGGGTTGGGAGACACAGTCCATGAACTACAAGGAAAAAGAACAAAGGAGTGTGACCAAAGAATTCTGCTTACTACAAGCAGCCTGAAAGATGTGTAGATTTTCCTAAAACCAAAGAGCTCCTTCTGGGAAAAGGGAGGATGGGAATCTATCTGGCTTTTTCTCTTAAAAAATTTAAAATTAGTAAAGTTTTATTAGGACGAACAGGAAACATTCAAGGAAAAGTTGAGTGCAAGGAAAAGCAAGTCCCCAAATCAAAAGAGAAGAAAAATCAACATATGGACAGAAATAGGTGAGATCAGGAAGCTAATTCTATGCATATAGTTGGCTCCTGCTAGACACTTCCCAAATTTTGTGAGGGCTAACGGAAGCACGGGAACATACTGCATCCCAACATAGATCAAGGCTAGTTCAGTACATGGGGACTTGGACATAATGTTTTCACGGTAACACTGTGGAGTATGGGGATCCCAAATGATTTTCTCTTTTTACTTTAGACAACAATAAGCAGGATTGACTCTTTAGCCACAGTAAGCCTCAGACCACTTGGATCTTTGGCATTAACACGAAGGACTTGGGGGGTTGTGGGGGTGGGGTGGGGCACATGCAACGAATGGGGAAATTTCCTTCTCAGAAAGGTTATAATGTAAATAATCTGAGATATTTTGCATGTTAAGTATCACAAAGCTAGTCATCTTGATTAGGTGAAAATAAATAGGACTCTGCCCTTTAGAAGTTTGATCTTTATGGGAAATATAAAAATGTTTAGATATTTACTATGTCTTCCGTCTCCACGGCTTTATAATTTTAAGATAGGATCTGTCTTCCCCTCATGCGATGCTTGTTGAGCAGGCTGGATGTGAGACAGAGTACCAGATGTAACAGACTCCCTAGAAGATGGAAATTTGAGTATCTGCTGATCCAAATCATCAGCTAACCCTCTGCATTATCAAGCAGCAAGCTGAAGAACTGGCAGCTTATATGAGGAAGAACCTGACAGTTCAAAATGTAGAGCTCCCAGTAAGGCTGAGTTCAGAGGACAGACAGCTAATGATCATTACTGCTGTCGTGAGAGTAGGCGAGTCACTATTTTACTTTATGACCTAAGTTAGTGTTTTAACATCAGGCAAAGATGAGAGAGATGCATGAAAGTAAAGTAGACCTTGGTGTAGTCCGAGCTCTGCCAAAGCCCAGCTAGTTAAGCCCTGTGCAGTAACTAAGTCAGTTGAGAGCAACAGTGAACTCGAAAGAACTCCCATCTGTATCCGTGGGCTTGCAAGCTACTGTGTTCTCCACCCAAGGGACTGATTCTTGCTTTGATTGTCTGATTACACTCTAGGTCTTACAGGGACTGGAGTGTTAGGCTCCACCATTTGCCTGCATCCTCCTGAGGTGCCCAGTGCTCTCCAGCTCCCTCTCCTCAGAAGTGATTTTCAGTTTTCATGTTTCCAGCTAATGAATAATATCCAGTTGAGACTCAGAAGCCATCAGGAAATTCTTTGGGCCACGTTCTTCCATTTCCTTGAGCCGATCCCTTTCTTCAAGCAAGTTTGAATCCAAACTGAATCAGCCACTCTTGACACTGGTTCATATGATTTGCCTTTATTATTTATTGGATTGAAAGAGTCCTTTTCAGTCCCAGAATCAGTACCGAGAACCCAATACATATCCAAGGTTACCTACCAAAGTTGAGAAAACGATACATATATGCGTCCACAAAGAATAACAAAGCCATCTATTTGATGCTTGTGGCAGGGATTCCTTTTCGTCCAACAATTCTTATCAGGGCTGTAGCAGTTGCCATCTCTCTCTGAGTTCTACCATGTCATCTGATGATGACAAGCAGGAGAAAAGTACCCAAAAATCAACTAAGAAAAATGACCTAAAAATAAACCTGTAAGCAAGGCACGAAAGAAGACATGGTTTGGACCAATCTCAGTAACCACATCTTATTTAACATGGCTGCTTTTGAGAGCTCTGAAAGGGAATTCCCAATACAAGTGTAGAATTCCCACGATAGCGTCTGAAAGATGGACAGTGTGAAATCTGGAAGCCAGAAGTCCCCTGGAAGCTTTGTAGCTAAGGGTTTGGCAGACTTACATCAAAACAAAGAGTTTAAATAATTTACCAGAAACACCAAGGGGTGGGGGGCACGCCTCAGCAGCTGATGAAGATGTGTGAACAGGTCAGACAACTGCACACTGGGAAAAATAAACTTTTACTAAATTTCTAAAAAAAATACTTTATATAAAATAAAGATACCAGCACTTAGTTCTCCAGTATTCTAATGCTGAATTATCAGAAATGACAGAATTTTTAAGATTCATACATATGTCTGTATTGCTTTGGGCCTTTGTTGAAACATTTATTGGAATCCTGAGAATCAGAGAGCCAAAGAGCATTATGATTACGGTTTGTTTTTCAAGTTTTTGAATTTTTATGGTGTTTATTCATTTTATATGCTACTGTGCTACATAATGATACTTCCACACAAGGATACATCGTATGAGCATACTCAAACCATACTTCCTTCTTTACTCTTCTTCAACCTCCTCTCCCAACAACCCACTTCATTCCCCTAGACAATTTCACAACTACATTCACAGCATATATGCATACATGAATTTATGTATCTGTATGAAGTCTAAGCACAGACTATGAGTAAGAATATGTGATACTTGTCTGTGTGTGTGTGTGTGTGTGTGTGTGTGTGTGTGTGATCATTGTGTGGAGTACACAAGTGCAAGGGTGTGGGTGTACATTGTGGTATCTCCTTTGATGGCCCCCCACTTTATTTACTGAGGCAGGGACTTTAGCAGAGCACAGAGTTCACAGATTTGTGCAGTTGATTAGCTAGCTTGTGCTAGGGATCCCTAGTCTCTCCCTTCCAAATGCTGGGATTGCCAGGAGTCCACAGTTACTGTTTTGAGTTCCGGCATCCAAATCCAGTCTCATACTTGCACAGCGAGTGCTTTATCCACTGAGAGGTGTCCCCAGCCACTGATATTTGTTCTAAGAGTAACTGAATTTCCTTGAAATGATGACCTCCAGTTGCCTCAAAGGGGCGAAATTTGATTCTTCTAAAAAAAAGATTCTTTCTAAAACCATTCCATTGTGTGCGTATAATGCACTGTCCTTGCCCTGTTGCTGGATGCCTGGGTTGACACCGTGATGTGACTGCTGTGAAGAGTTGCAATAAACTCGGCTGTGCACATGTCTCTGTGATGTGTGGACTTGGAATCTCTCAGTAAAAACCCAGGAGTGGTCAGCTGGGTCACATGGTAAATCTAGTTGATGGCCCAGTTTACACTCCCACCGGAACTGTATAAAGATCCCTTTCTGTCTACATCTTCACCAGCATACTTTTCTTAATGGCGGCCATTCTGACTGGGGTGATAGAGAATTTCAGTGCAGTTTTGACTTATATTTCTCAGGTAGCTAGTGAGGTTGAACATTTTTTTCATGTATATTGGCTATTTGATTTTCATCCTTTGAGAGCCATCTGTTCATTTTGTTACCCATTTATTGGTTGTATTTTCTTAGATTCTTTTTTTTTTTTTTTGAGTCCTTTGTATATCGTGGATATTAGTCATCACCAGATGTATAGCTGGCAAAGATTTTTCTCCCATCCTATAGGTTGCCTCTTCATTCAGCTCTTCTTTTTGTTGTTCTGAAGTTTTTAATTCCACAAGATCCCATCTGTGAGCTGCTGGTCATATCTTCCAAACAGCTGCAGACCGACCCCTCAGAAAGCCCTTCCTTACTCCTTTATCTTGAAGTGTTTTGCCTACCTTTCTTCTCACAGTGTCAGAATTTCAGTTCTTTTATTGAAGCATTTGGTCCATTTGAAAGTGATAAGAGATAAAGGCCTCGTTTTATTCTTCTACATACGGGCACTGTCTCCCCAGCTCTGTTTGCTGAAGAGGCTGTCTTTTCTCCAATGTGTATTTTTAGCATCTTTGTCAAAAGTCCATGGTTGTAGCTGTGTGGATTTATATCTGGTCCTCTCTTCTATCCCACTGATCTACACATCTGGTTTTGTGAAATAATGTGCTGGTTTATTTCCAGATGGCTAAGTAGTATGCTTACAGCAATATTCTTTTTCTTGAGATCCTATTGATTACCTGAGGTCGTTTACGTTTCCATATGAATTTTTATGATTTTTTTTCTGTTTCTGTGAAAAATGGCATTGAAATGTTGATGAAGTTTCTTTTGACTCTTTAGATAACTTTTAATAGGATGGCCATTTTCACAATACCAGTTCTTCTAATTTATGAATTTAGGATGTCTTTCCACATTCTAGTGTATTGCTTTTCTTCAGTGTTTTCCTTTCAATGGGCATTCACTTCCATGGTTAGGTTTATTCTAAGGCATTAAAAGTTTCTATGCTTGTGGTGTGTGTGTGTGTGTGTGTGTGTGTGTGTGTGTAGTGGGGGATACCATGGAGTACGTGTGGAGAGCAGAGGATTCTACAGAGTTAGTTTTCTCCTTCCACCATGTGGGTTCTGGGATCACACTCAAGTTGTCAGGCTTCCATAGAATTGCTTTTGTACACTGAACCATCTCACTGTCTCTCCAACGGATTTTTTTAAAAGCAATTTTGAGTGCAATTATGTTCCTGGTTTCTCTTTGTGTATGTTTACCATTGTTGTATATGAAAGCTACCGATTTGGGGTGGAAATTATCCAGAATGTTGCTGCAAATGTTTAACAGATTTATGAGTTTTCTGGTTGAATCTTTCGGGACCCTTACTTACTGAATCATATCAACAGCAAATGAAGTCACTTTAATTTCTTCCCTTTCTATTTATATCCCTTTTATTTCCTTCTCTTCCCAAACTGTTTTTGCTAAGGCTGAACACTATCGAATAAAAAGGCAACCTTCTTTCATTCTCAAATGTGGTGAAGTGCTTTGAGTTTTTCCTTATTTAGTATAATGTTGGCTACAGATTTATCATATAAAGTCTCTGTTATGTGAGATATGCTCTTTCTATTCCTAGTTTCTTTAGGGTTTTTATCATGAAGTGATATTGAATTTTATTAGTCTGTGACTTTGATGGATCTTTTGTCTATCCTTGAGTCCATTCATGGAATGTATTACATTTGTTGATTTCTGTATGTTGAACTATCCCTCAATCTCAGTGATGAAGCCAGCATGATATTTTGGTATTTGGTGAATATTTTGGTGAATGGTGTTTTGATGTATTAGGGAGATTGTTTGTTAATTTTCTTTTGTTGTTGTTGTGTCTTTATCTGGTTACAGATCAGTGGTGTCATAGAAAGTTTGGTAGCTTCCTTAATTTTCTATTTTTTTGAACAGTTTGAGAAACATTGGTGTTATATTTAAATTTACATTTCATATATATATATATATAACCTATTTTGACCCTATCTAGCCTGACTCCTTCCTCCTACATCCTTGAAACCCCACAACATCTGTCCCTCCAACCTTCAATATCTAAAGAAATAATAATCTACTAAGTCCAATTAGTGCTGCCTGTGGGAGCATGGACAACCTCCCAGCAGCCACACTCATGAAGAAAAACGACTCCTCTTCCAGCAGCCATCAACTGGTAATAGCTTCTCAGCAAGGGATGGGGGTTTCATGAGCCCTTTGCCCACCCATGCTGGAATTACTGACTGGCTTGCTCTTGTTCAGGCACTCATAGCTACTGTGAGTTCTTAACAACCACAATGATCATATATGATGTACTGAAGATAGCATTTTGTGGCATTTCCCCATCATCTGGCTCTTAGGTTCTTTTTGTCCTCGTCTTCTGCTTTGTTTCCTGAGCCTTGTGAGGGTTATTCTAGATGTGTCATTTAGGGATGAGCACTCCATGGTCAGAGCACTTGGACCAGTTGTGAGTCTCTGCATCGATTGCTGGCCACAGCAGGGAGAAGTTTCTCTGGCCAAGGTTGAGAGTATCACTATTCTATGGATACAAACATAAATACTTAGAAGGTAGTTTGATAATATATATGATTAACAAGACAGCAGTAATATATTCCTCTTTTATAGACTGTGACCTCTCCAGCTATGGGCTTTTGACCAGGCTGACAGTACTATACATGATTTCCCTCCTAAGGAGCCAGTCTCAAATCCAAGCAGAAAACGGTTGGTTACCCCCACAACACTCATAGAATTATTTCACTTGTGGGTACATCTTGCCTACCATCAGTATTATAGCATGCAGGGTCTACTGCTGGGTAAGTCTATTGATGACTTTCCTTCCCCTGCAGTCTACAGAGTACCTTTCAGCACTATGAAAACCAGCCAGCAGGGAGGAAGTTTCCAGATCAGTTCCAACCTGATTTCTTCATGTGCTGAACCAAAATGTGTTGTGTCTTTACTAACAGAGGCTTACCAGTTAGTTACAGTGGACAACCAAAAGCAACAGAGATAACTTACGTTGACTGTGAGACTCTGGGGTCTCCCTGAATCATAGAGAGGTATCCCAAATTTGGGACTGAGATGTTCATTGGCGAGGGTGGGTTACTACTGAAGTCATCCACTATTATTGTGTTGGAGTTAGTTTGTGTCTCTACATCTAATAGTATTTGTTTTCTAAAATTGGGTACAACTTTGTCTAGTGAGTATATGGTTAGAATTGTAATGTCCTCTAGATAGATTGTTTCTTAATCAGTATGTAATGTCTTCATCTCTTTGACTAGAGAGTTTTCACCAAACATAGATTGAGAAGAAATAAATAAAGCTTATAATAATAGCTTATCTATAGATAAGCTGTTAGATAATATAGAAACATCCTATATCTTAATAGGCTGAGGCACAGAGACCCTGAACTGGCTAGGGTGTATTTTTTGAGAGAAGAAAAAGAAAAGGAAAAAGGAAAGAGAGGCAGGAAAGGGGCAAAAATAAATGCAGGGTCAGAATAAAATGGAACCATATTGATCCACTAAGACAACATTGAATATTAAATAAAGATGGTACAGATGTAGAGGGAGAAGCAGCTGGTTGGAGATCAGGGTTAGAAAAAGATCAAGGATAGATCAAGGCTTGTCTCACATCTCTTCCTTAGATCCTGGGATGCTTTCTCGATTTTACAGGTTCCTCTGTGGTGGGTGGTCATTCTCCTCTCTGGATCTTTCTCTGGTTAGACAGATTACTGCTGCTGCCCTGGTCCACAGGCAGTTCTTCACAAGCGGAATCTCAGATCTAATCATGCCTCTGTGAATTTCTTCAGGACTCCAGTTGAAAATGGAAGACAATATATCTTGCACAGAAGCTACATCAAGAGAGGGAGAGTCTCCTCACACGGAGAGCCCACAGGGAAACTTCCTCAAGAAGAGTTAGGACTGGTATAGAGTATAAATCATGGCATTGCTCTATAGTGTAAATTTCTCTAAGTGAGAAGTAAAGAATCCTTGTTTTTGTTTCAAAAAACATGCTGCTTTGAAAATGTTCAAACTCTGAGAGCAGTAGAAGGGACGGGAAGATAAACTCTAGGCAGCATTTCTTTGTTTCAGCTCCTGCCTGAGTTTTTGCCAATCGTTCATTTATTGCTCATCAGCTAATCTTCCTGTAGTATCCTAAAGTGCACCCCAAGTGGCAAGTATTCCATGATCTTCTGCAAGCATTCCTAACTGGTACATTGTGAAACATCTCCAATTAACAAGTATATTGAAAATGTAACGATGATGTTTAGTTTTTGTTGTCGTGCTGCTTCTATTAAAATTTCTGTATTTTTGATTGGGACCAGCATCTAACCGCGATCATACGCTGACCCCACTGCTGAAGTTTCCTTTTCCCAGACTCCTGCTAGCTTCAGTGTTTACACGTCTTCGACTGTTAAAGAAAAGGTGATTGCTTTACAGATCCATGTCTCACAGCCTGGGTCATGTCACTTCATCCTGTTCCTCCATCGCTCTTATTTCTTCTAACCTGAAACATGCTTCAGATTAATTTTTAAGACATATGTCATAGGAAGTAATATAATTATATAAATTTATATGTAAGTATAAATATAATTTATATGTTTATAATATATTTATAATATATATTATATAACATAATATAAATATAGCATTTACAGCACATGGGTCAAATACGATCTACAAGCATGGTTTGATTTTCCAATAAAGTAAAAGAAAGAAAGTGTTACATGAATTTCTTAACTTTACTTCTGTCAGTACTTTCAAACAATCACCAAAATCATCTGAAGTCATTATAATCTCTAGGGCTGAAGGACTTTTACAGGAGCCTTGGGAAGATGGCAATAACCATGGTCGTTCAAACCCAAGCCAAAACCTTGCAGAAAGGGAGCTAGAGAGATACTTCCTTTTTCGGGGTCTTTTTTTTTTTCTGCCATAACCTATCAGCTAGTCCTTCCCATGGTAGAGGGCAAAGAAGTCTGTTGACGCTGATTCCAAAAGCTAGCCTTTCTTCATAGAGCTGGATCAAGAAGGCTGGAAAGTGAAGCTGGAGGGACAAACAAGGGCGATGCATACAAACTATAAGATTTTTTTTTATATAACTTTGGAATTTCTAGACCATCTCATCCAATGAGACAATGGTTATCCCCAAGTCACAATGCTGATGATCGGCTAGAGCTGAGTGCTGACTGTCTTATGCCTAGGCATCCAAACAGAGCTCTGGATCTCAGCTCTTAGAAAAGAAGAAAGAGGGAGAAGACTGGAGGCAGGATGACAATTTCTTTAGAGAAAGCTGTGGTTTCAAATCTGGAACAGGTTGAGTTTGCTTTCTATTGGCCAGGTGACCAAGAATTGTAAGTTTGTGGAAACTTAGCTCAGTTTGAAAGAAAATAAAACAAAGACATACCGATTCTCCTCTGGACTTCTTAGTAGTGTGTTACTGGGAGGTCATTGTTGAGCTCTCCTAGATTTCTCAGCTGCCTCAGAGCTCTTCAAGGACAAGATATACATGGGTGTACCTTTATTTACACTGGCCAGCCTGGTGTCCACATCAGCAGTGCATGCTGAGAACTCTGCTTTCTAAAATATAGCATCCATTCTGAAGGCTAGATGCTAAGTGAGAAGACCCCTAAAGGAGGAGATAACTCCTTCAATATCTTCTTCAGTGAAATGGGGACTGGTAAGCACATGCCCAGGGCAGTGTTTGTAACCCACTCTCATTTTTGAAGTTTGCACTGGTGCTTACTACCAGCGCCTCCACTCTGAACAGATCATCACAGGTAAGGAAGATGTTGCCAGTAAGTATGCCAATGGACACTACATCATTTGCAAGGAGATCACTGGTCTTGTCTTGGATTAAATTCACAATCTGGAGGACCAATGCAAAGGTCTTCTGAGATTGTGTCTTGGTTTTCCACAGCTTTGGTGGAGAATTGGACCTGGTTTCATATCCTTGCTGAAGGAATATCTCATTGTCCATTATGGCAAGAAGTCCAAGCTGGAGATCTCTATTTACTGGGCCCCTAGGTTTCCATTACTGTTATAGAGGCCTATAGTTTAATCCTTACTACCTTTGACAATGGTAGACAATGGGGCCATTTGTGACATCTGTCATAGAAACTTTGGTATTAAACATCCAATTCACACTACCTTTAACTACTACAGTAGTCAGATTGTGTCTTCTGTCATTGCTTCCCTGAGATTTGATGGAGCCTTGAATGTTGATCCGACAGAATTCTAGACAAAGCTGGTACCCTACCCCATATCCACTTCAAGGACCACATACACCTCTTATCTAGGTCACAAAAGCCCACCATGAGCAACTTGCTCTAACAGAGATCGCCAATGCCTGCCATGAGCCAGTTAATCAGACAGTGAAAAGTGACCTTCCCCAAGGTAAACACATGGCTTGCTGCCTGTGTACTGTGGTGATGTGGTTCCTAATGATGTCAATGCTGCCACCACCAAGATCAAGTGCAGCATCTAGTTTATAGTCTGATGCCCTACTTGCTTCAGGGTTTGTATTCATTACCTCCCTTCTCCTGTTATTCATGTGGAGATCTGACCACGGGACAGAAAGCTACACACATAGTGAACAGTGCAACAGCGTTTGCCCAGACAACAAGTTTGACCCAATATATGTTAAGTGTGCTTTGGTGTGTTGGTACATGGGTGAAAGCATGGAAGAAGGAGACATTTTTGAGGCCCATGAGGATGTGACTACCTTAGAGAAGGATGATGGGAAACTGGAGCAGAGAGTGCTAGAGAAAAAGCTGAGGATAAAGAGATTGCAGTTGTCTGCTTCACTGTCTTGAAACTGTATTTGATTTGTCTTTTTTGGTTTTGTGGAACTATCTGTTGTAATCCTAAGTGCGCAATAAAGGTGATGTTTCTTTTTTTTAAAATTAAGAATCAAGTTTTTGCATTCTTGACTAGTATATTAATGTAATCACTGATTATCATCCTGAAGACAAGAAATAAATTATATAAAATAAATCCTCAACTATTTAGACGCGCGCTGGATACTTGTTTTGGATAATTAAAGTTTTGTTGCGCTTAACAAGGTGCCAGTGAAGATATAGAGAAGCTAAAGAAGCTGGAACACCTTGTAGACCTCCAGGCTCTCATCACGGTTACATGGGCTTCTGATGGCAAATGCTAACTGGGGTTCTGCAGGAACACAGAAGCTGTCAGCTTTTCTTTCCACGCTAGCCATGCAAATCTCACTTCTGCGAACCTGCCTATGTTCCTCACCACGGTGCTTAGCTTTTTCATATGTAAGCTTCCTCCTTTGCTTGTCTTTTGGGCAAACTTGTTTAGTAGTCACTTTATCTCAAAGTCTGTGAAATTTCTCTGGGTTTGTTTAAAGAATTTCTAGGACAGCAGGGAGCTTCTTCTCTGTGACAGCCTTCAGGGTTCTACCTGGAAAAGCAGGTGTGCTGTCTAATCTTGGTTGTCAACTGGACCACGTGTGGAATCAACTAAAGCTCAAGCAGCTGGGCACACCCGTGAGGAATCTTCTGTGCATCCTCCTCCTTTTTTGTTTTTTTTCTTTCGAGAGAGTTTCTCTGCTGTATCTCTGGCTGTTCTAGAACTCACTCTGTAGACCAGGCTAGCCTCGAACTCACAGAGATCTGCCTGCCTCTGCCTCCCGGATGATGGGATTGAAGGCATATAACACCACCACCCGGCTGAGGGATCTTCTTGATTGGATTATTTGAGGTGGTAAGATCCACCATCGATCTGGACCTCACTTTCTCGTGGCAGCCCGAATAAAGAGACATGGAAAAGGAAGCTTTTGCTTTTTGCTAGCTTGCCTTCACTGTATCTGATAAGTTCATCTATCATGTTGCTGTGGCATTCCTTCACTGCTGTTAGAACTTACTTCTTTGGAATTCTAATGTAGACTGAAGAGCAAGCCCCTCTCTAAGAATCCTCTGGGAATGAATATATATATATATATATATATATATATATATATATATATATATATATATATATATATATACACGCACACACATCAGTTTTGTTTCTTTAGAGAACACTGATGAATACAGAGAGGCCATACACTTTTTCTTTCCTTCTTTATTTTATCTTGTATGTATGAATGTTTTGCTCCACATGTATGTTATTTAGAAAGTCACAAAATGTTTGAGTGGGAGGTCTTACTGCTGTGACTGGAGCTGTTATGCTAACTAAGTGTGATGGTGATCTAGCTGAATAGAAGATCAGGTCATGGGTAAGTGAAGAGTGTAAAAAATGAGAGTGGAAGGGACAGTGAGTTTTCTAACCCTTCCAAAGGCAAAGACAGAGGCGAAGGAGTGAATTTGGCTAGAATATCAAAGATAGAAGTGACACAAGTGCATCCCAATGATCTAAACTGTTCTTCTTCTGCATGTACTTAAGGGATGGTGTATTATTCTGCATTAGGATAAACATTAGGATAAGAGAAGTTACTAATGTGTTCTGAGAGCTTCCTGCCTGCTAGGAACTTTCCCTTTATCGTCCAGTGTAATCCTTTGATGGCCAGTGGATCAGTATCACCATTTTTCCCATCTCCTTAAAGAAGAAACTGAGAAGGAATGTGTGAGTCTTCATGTATGCATGTGCATCCACACCTGCAGGTATGTTTGTATGTTTGTGTAGCACCAGGGCACTTGTGTATGTGCAGTTGCATGTGGAAACAAGGACAAACCTTGTGGGTTATTCTTCAGAACCACACCCACCTTCTTTGGAGGTAATTCCTCATTGGGTTGGAACTTACTAATTAGGCTAAGGTGGTTGGCCAGTGAGCCCCAGTGATCTGTCCCTACTTCCCAGCACTGGGCTTACAAGCTCACTATACCATCCCCAGCCACCATGCCTGGCTTTTTAATGTGGGTTCTAGGGATCAAACTCAGGTCTTCGTGCTTGTAAGGCAAGCACTTTGCCAACTGAGCAAAGTTCCAGCCTCTGGAAAAGGAATTTTAAAAAGAAAGAAAGAGCCAGTATCCAGATCCCAGTTCAGTTCAACGTGCATGGAGATGAGTCAACTGATTGACGTCAGGTGCTTGCTATGAGTGCCTTGACTCCATAGCAAGGAAGGGCGAGAAGGGAGAATGTGTATCCATCCCAGAGCTGTGTAGATTAGGGGCCTATTGCCTCATTCAACAGCTAGTAAATGCCCAAGGACTGTGGGTGAAAAGCAAAAGGTAGGGAGATTGAGAACATTAAACATGAGACAAGAGACACAGCTAGGAAGTGAAGTGTCTGCGTCCTAGACAGGCATTCAGTGTCTCCTTTTCTGTATTCCTACAGCCACAGCCTTTGGTTGCCTGCTCCTTATCTCTGCTGGATTGTTGCAGAAGCCTGGAGCTGATGACCTCAAACTGGGTTAGAGGATCACACACACACACACACACCTCCAAGCAAAATGACTCTATGAGGGCTTCCAGAAAGCACAGCATGGCTTTGTGTGCACAGTCTAAGTTCACATGCACAGAAGTAGAATGGAGAATGAAAAGAAGATCTTGGGAATCAGACTCTCTTTAAGATGACTGTTAAATCCCTGGGCTGATGGTGAATGGGTAGGGGAAACCCAAGATGTTTCTTTACTTCATTAATGTTAAGCAATAAGATATAATAAGGTATTTTCCTTTCCTGTTGGAATGATATAAGGATCATATCCTACCAGGGGGTCAGTTCTAAAGTCTCAGTATAAATTCAACCAAGGCTGTTTGTTCTTTGACTGTCTTAATTTTTCTTTCTGGACTACAAATCTGACTATATCTCACTCCTATATAAAATTCCCCAGAAAGGCACCCACTAGAATTATATTAAACCTCATTCAGACCACCATTACTTCTGTTTAGTTAAGCCACACTGGACTGTACAGCCTTAATCTCTGTAGATGTGTGTGGACCACAGTGAATGAGTTTGAATCATATTAGAACAAGAATGTGACTGACCAAACACTCACACACTTAGAGGAGAAGCGAGGTCACACGTGGGAGTTGTTACCAGTCCTACCAGGCAAAAGCCTTTTGCTGGCCATGTCAATTTTCCAACACCATTTTCTGCCCCATCTAGGCATACCATTTACTTTCACCACATCAACAGTTGAAGCCTTGGATAATAGCTCCATTCTGCAACCCCCCCCACCACGTATTTGGCAACACTTGTCTGAATTCCTGTCCTCATCCCTGCTTTCTAGAACTTTCCTTTGATGATTCACTCAAGTGCCTTCTCTGAAAATTATGCTTTCCTCATTTGCTGTTTCTTTCTAAAGCAGTTTCTTTTAATGTCTTATTTAAAGTTACTATTGTTTGAGTAACTACAATTTAATTAATTGTTTACAGGAAGGAAAGAAGAGGGGAAGGAAGTGGGATGGAGGGAAGATGGAAGAAAGAGAAAAATAAGAAGAGGAGGAACAGGAGGAAGAGAAGGGCTGGGGAGGCAGTTTGTGTTGGGGAATAAAAGGCTGTTTTTGGTGTAATCTTTCAGTGTCTATGAAATTGGTTGAGTCAGTGGATCAAGCAGAATGCTTTCCAAGCTGTGGTCCCTCACAGTCCACAAGTGCCTAAATCTTCTCTAACACATCTGAACTTGTACCTCGCTCAGGACCACAAAAACTGACCTCAAGGTTTTCTTCTGACTCATTACCAGGTTACAAATACGTCTTTCTCATGAGAACCCTGACTGGTTAATGTGAATATCTACTCTGGCCTTATCGTGATGAGAGCTTTGACTCCACCCTGGCCTGGGTTACGTCATAAGGCATCCTACCTTCTTTAACTGTGAAGGCCGCCTTGCTCTCTTCTCTTGTCTCCAGGAACAGGCAGCTAGCAGGCTCTTGAGCTGAGAATTCAGTGGCTTGGGAATGTATGTGTTCCCATCCCTTTTCTCACGCAGATAACTTTGGCTGTGTTGTACTAAATGGAAGGGGCTCTAGCCAGGCAAGAGGTCAGATAGGAATCACCGTTTGAATCTGCTTTTCAAAGATTTTCCTGCTTGCTCTCTTCCTTTACAGAACCTGTTGCCTCTTATCTCGTTTCCTCTGCTGCTATCTGCCTTAGTCTTCTGCAACCATTTTTGCAAAACCACTTTAAGTAATTCCCTCAGGGCTGTTGTCTGCATCTCTCCACTAACTTCACCTCCTTTAAAAATTACAGTCCACTCGGGGGCGGTAGTGGCCTTAATCCTTGCACTGGGGAGACAGAGGCAGGAGGATCTCTGTGAGTTCAAGGCCAGCCTGGTCTACAGAGTGAGTTCCAAGACAGATTTGGAACTTTTTCTGCTAACATGTTCAGGTCTTTGAAGTGTCTCTTGTCACTGAGCTGATTATTTTTAAAACTTTTTAACTTAACTTGGGAAGGTTTAAAGCAGAACTCAAACCCACATTCATAAAACTAAGGAAGCTTGGAAACTCATAATTACTGTCTCCATTTCTCCATCAGTTGACTAGTAAATTGTCTAAGACAAGTCCTGAACCTCAGGGGGGTTCTCGCATCACTTGGGTCCAGGGAGCTAGTAGCCAAGGGAAGCCATAATAATGTTTAGAAGAATGAAAGATATAATTTAGTTTTCAAATCTTATTGAGTGTAAAATTTCACTTAAGCATAAAATTATGAAGATTTCTTTGTATGTTCTGTGTAATGTATTAATTTTGATTTGGAAGTGCAAATAAAGCTATTTGACTTTTTAAAAATAGGTATACAAAAACATACCGGTCAGTATCACCTGCCTGTCAAACACTCTCTCTAGCCATGTGTGCTGCCATTTGTCTATCATCCCAGCACTCAGCAAGCTAAAACAGGAGGGTCAAAATATGAGGCCATTCTGGGCTACATAGCAAGCTCCCGTCTCAAGCTGCCCCCTCTCAAAAGAAAAGAAGTGTCTCTGTAGCTTAAGAACTAGAAAGCACTGTTCTAACAACCAAGAATTCCTCAGCAGTGCATCTGAAGATTGGCCTTTGTAGAATGTAAATGTCTTAGAATTTGATTTGTAAGAGGATTCACATTGACCTTTTTCTCTGTTTGCTTTAGAAATGTCCAAGATGTGATAGATCTAAGCATTAACAACTGATTTTCATAAAATAAATTCCATTTTTCTCAAGAATGAGAGGTCATATTTTTTTATTTAATGGTGTGAAGACTATAAGTGAAAAGGAAATCACAGAGGAATCACTGATTCAAAATTATTGTCCCTTCACAATTATTAACCTAAGTTTTTTTTCTTACATATCTTTTTCCCATCCAGTATTCTCTCTCTCTCCCTTCTTCCTTTGTTTTTATGGGGCTGCATACTAGTCAAATACAACTACTGAGCAACATCTCAAAACATAAAGTTACTCTTTTTTTAATACTTTTAAATATTTATTTATTTATTTATTTATTTATTTATTTATTTATTTATTTAATGTATGCGTGTTCTGTCTGTGTACACCTGCATGCCAGAAGAGGGCATCAGGTCCCATTATAGATGGTTGTGAGCCATCATGTGGTTGCTGGGAATTGACCTCAGGACCTCTGGAAGAGCACCTGGTACTCTGAACTGCTGATCCATCTCTCCAGCTCAAGTTACTCATTTTTAAAACAAGGTATTTACTTTTTATTGCTATGGTTGTACGCATGCATGGTGTGTGTATGTGAGCACACGTGCCATGGCACACATGTGGAGGTCAGAAGACAACTTTGTGAAATCGGTTCTTTCCTTCTTTCTTTATGGATCTGGGGATCCAATTTCGGTTTCAACTGCCTTTACCTAGAGAACCATCTTGATGGTCTGAGTTACTCACTTTTCAAGATGACATACATCTTGAAATGCACGATGAATATACCAGATTATTAGGTTCTCATAAAAACCTAGTAAACTTGGCAGGACTGAGTTAATATTCTATTGAGTGGTTTGACAGGCCAACTTCTACCATAGACTCTGTTGACCCCTGCCTCTTAGGATGCATGCCATTTTACAGTCCTTTCCTCTGTAGACCAGACCCAGTGACTTGTTCATCATCAATAGATTACAGCAAAGCTGATGAGAGTCACCTTGTGACTAAGTTTAAGAAGGCTAATTTAGCCTGGCATGGTGGTACTCTCCTGTAATTCCAGTTCTCAAAAGCAGGACGATCTCAACTTTGAAGCCAACAGACTACCTCAAAACAAATAAGAGGATGGTGGTTTATATTTTTCAAACAGATTTGTTCAATTGCTCCTTAGCTTGTGTGCTTGGAGGAAGCAGGGCACCACTCCGAAGAGGCACACAGGACAAAGAACTGAATCCTACCAATAAGAAGACCAGTCCTTCCTTAAGGAGGCCCAGAGATGACGGCAGACCAGACAAACTCAACGACTTGTAGGAGACCCTGAAGAACAGAAAGCATCCATGCCAAGTCCAATTTCCTGGCCTACAGTGAGACAGTAAATGGGTCTTGATTTAGCCACTAAGTTTTGAGACAATTTGTTACTTAGCAATAGATAACTAGTAGTCAATATAGATGGAATTGGACTATAATCAGTCTGTGGAAATACTAAAATGTGGTCACAAATTCTTTGATGCCTCTGACACCCTGAGCTGATCTCTGCCTTTGTCTGCTTAAAGGTGTTTAAAGATTCTGCAAATATCATATTCAGAAAGTAATGTTTTGTGATGTCTAAAGCTTTGCTGTTATATTAGTCAGGATTTTCTAGCATAACAGACCTATAGGATGAATCTCTCTCTCTCTCTCTCTCTCTCTCTCTCTCTCTCTCTCTCTCCCCCTCTCTCTCCCTCTCTCTCCCTTTCTCTCTCTCTCTATATATACATATGCATACACACACAGACACACACACATGCACAGGCTGCAGTCCAGCTAATCCAACAATGGCTGACTATGAAAGAAAAGTCCAAGAATCCAGTAGTTCCTTGGTCCATGAGGCTGCCTGCATGTCTCAGCTGGTCTTCAGTATACACTGGAATCCCAAAGAAGTAGGCTTTAGTGCCAGTGAAGGAGTGTTTGTGCTAGCAAGGTGACCACAAGCAGATAAAGAGCAAAAGCTTCCTTCTCCCATGTCTTTGTACAGGCTTCCAGCAGAAGGTGTGGCCCAGATTAAAGGTGTGTCTTTCTGTCTGAAGATCAGAAGTAAAAAGTGTCTGTCTTCCATCTCAAAGGTCCAGATTAGAAGTGGATCTACCTACTTAAATTAAGCAAAAACAGGAAAAAAAATCCTTCACAGGTATACCCTCTATTTTTGGATTTTATTTAATTCCAGAGGAAGTCAATCTGACAACCAAGAATAGCCATCACTGCTGTATCAGGCCATGCTGCATTTATCTGGCTCAGCTTGATTGAAACACTCCATTTTGAAGCTTTAAAATAGTGTGAAAAAAAAACCCCAATTACCATATGGTGAGAATGTCCACACAACTTGGAAGAGCTCAGCCTACAGCCACCAATGAGCCTACCCACCCAGTCCGGAGCCCAAACAGGTAGTTAATGCAGTCTCTGGATGATCCCCCAGGCCCAGTCACTCAAGTCTTCCAAATCAGATCCTACAGAGCAGGAAAAAGCCATACCCTTCCACTATTTGAATTCCTAGTCATGCAATTTCTGGGAACCATGAAAAGGTTATTGTTTAACTTTACTGATTTTGGGGGTGATTTCTACAATGCAGCAGGAAGCTAACTCTGCCCCGTGTCACATGACTTATAAGTGGACGCACTTTAAGACCAGAATTTTCCGAGTCCAACTCCAACATTCTTTCTACCCTTACAGATGCTGCCTTTCTGTCTGGGGTGTTTATGTTTCTTTCCACTCATTATGGAAGACTACAGCAGCAGTGGTTCCTGTATCAGGAGCCAGCATATTAAGAGCACTTGGGGAACATTGAAAATGTCCATGCTTGGGTCCTCTCCCAAGAGAGGTTATACTCTCTGGAATACAACCCAAGTATTGGAATTTCTACAAAATGCCTGAGGTGTTTCTAAGACACAGCCATGTTTGAGTGGCTGTCCCATGTAAACAATGCAAATTGCTGCACTTGGAAATGGTCAGATCCGTTCTTAGTGACCTACCTTAAAAGAATGCAGAAAGATCCAAAGGCATCTATCTATAGATTCAGCAAGAGGGTGCCTGCTTGTACAAGCATGTGTATGAGTAGTCTGGACTCGGTTAGTGTTCTAGCACATGCAGGCACCACAAGTCTTGATACTGCAAAATCTCATCTTTAGCTTTTTGAGTACCAAAATGTACCACAACTAAAAAATTCCATATAATTAAAGTTTGTTTCATAAGCAAAAATCTTAAAATATTGCATAAAATTATTTCGGCAATATGTGTAAAGTGTATATGAAACATAAATGAACCATGTGCTTAGACTTGGTTTTTATCACTAAGATATCTTATTATTTATATGAAAATACTCTAAAACCCCAAACACTTCTAGCCTCATAGGGTTTGGAGAAGAGATGCTTTGGATCTTTGGAATTACAAATGTTCTACACTTTGATGTAATGCCATCCTTTTGAGAGGTAAACCCACCAGAGACCACCACACAGATACTTTTAAAGCCAAAAAGAAAGTCTTTCTTGCCAATCATCAGCTTCAAAGGAAACTTACCCAAGGCTGGGTGGTGGTAGGGCACGCCTTCAATCCCAGCACCTGGGAAGCAGAGGCAGGCGGATCTCTGTGAGTTAGAGGCCAGCCTGGTCTACAAAGTGAGTTCCAGGACAGTCAGAGCTACAACAGAGAAACCCTGTTTTGAAAGAGAAAGAGGAAGAGAAGGAGGAGGAGAAAGAGGAGTAGGAGGAGGAGGAGAGAAGGAGGAGGAGGAAGAACTTTCCCAAATCATGTAGCCCAAGTTTTACAGCTCTTTGTCTTTTATGCACAGAAACAAAACAAAACAAAACAAAAACAAAACCCACATCCTGGCTGTAACACTTCAGTTAGCAAGAAGTAAAACTACAGAAGTCAAAAAGTAAGGTTAGTATATTTAGGGACATTCCTGGAACTATGGACTAGGTCTTTGATAGATCAGATCTCTGTACCCATTTGGCAGGTGTTGGGATCTATGTACTGGGCTTTAAGATCAGAATGGTGTCTCTAACATGGCTAGTCATGCTAAGGTCTGCAAAAAAAAAACAAAAATAAACGAGGACAGTTGCAATCCCATCCCTATAGAGGGAATGTCTGTGCCATCCTCACCTACATTCATTCATATGTTGAACCCAATATAAAAGTAACAGGATTAAAAGACCAGGCCTTTGGCAAATGGTTAGGTCAAGAAGACAGAACCCTCATGAATGTGTTTAGTGCCTTTGTAAAAAAAAAAAAAAAAAACACCCTAGAGAACTCACATGTCCCCCTTGTGCCATGTGAGGATGTGAGGAGACAGTGGAAATGTCATCTGTTTGCCCAGAAACAAACCTTCACTAGACAAGCCTCATAAACAATATGGGGTGTCTTGGTCTTGGATTTCCAGGCCTCCGGGATCTTTGAAGTAAGTTTCTGTTGTATATAAGGTACCCAGTCTACTATATTTTTAAAACATCTATTTAGTGTGTATGTACAGGTGCACATGTGCGTGTGCGCACATGCCGCATTGAGCAAGAGTCTGTTCTCTTTTTTATTGTGTACCTGAGAGGCAAGCACCTTCACCTGTTGAGCTACCTTGCAGGCCCCAGTTTTCTGTATTTTTGTTATTGCAGCCCAGTAATAGGACTTATCACATCATAGGACTCCTCACGTGGGACGACTGTAGACAGTAGAGAACCATAAGGTCAGGTTGAAACCTAAACGCTGAGCCTTGCTTCATCTTACTTTCTGGCTACATGGTATGACTGTGTATGCCAGTCTCAAATGTGTCAAATGACAAATGTTTACAGGTTACACACCTGTAACACACATCAGAGTCAATGATAGGTAAACAGGAATCCTTGAGTATGTACAGATGGTCTGCTAAATCGTATGGGTATAATCCAATATAAAATAAAATAAAAATCAAGGCCTGATGGTGAGCCCTTTAATCTCAATACCTAAAACGTGGAATTATAAGAATTGACAGTGTGAGGCAGGCTAAGGTCCATAGTGAATCCCCTCAAAACAAAACAGAACAAAACAAAGCAAAACCTAAGCAGTGATAGAGTTTCATAAAGCAACAATTATCTTTTGTGAGCTATTTTAAGCACAAGGTTCAATTTTTTAAAAACTTATAAGGGTGTGGTAATTCACACTTGTGATTTAAGTAATTGGAAGGTAGAGGCAGGAGGACTGAGCACATTCCAGACCATTCTGAGCTAAAAATGAGATCCTACCTCAAAATTAAACAAAATACATAACTTGAAGAAGATACAATACACTTGGCTTTCTTGAGTGCACACAAATGCACAGTGTTATTCTACATGGAAAGTACATATGACACAGTTGTAAAGTTGTTTTTGTATTTGGTGGTGGACTAAATGTTGATATGTAAATCATAGGACAATGAAAGAAACCTCATTGGAACATGAAGTTAGCAGTTGAGCAAGCATGAAAACAAGGAAGGAAGGTGAGATGATCAGAGAAGCCCCATCTCAACCTGCTAAAAGCACACAATACTCATTTAGAATGTGCATGTGTTCCTGTGTGTTTGCTAATATATTTTATGTACCGTGAAGAAATGGAAAAGGGGATCAAGCTGTGGGGAATTGTGCTGCATTAGCCGAGATGTAGTTGAACCAAATCATGGTTTCTGATAGTCTATGTCTTGCTGTTCATGGAAACGTGGCTCTGACATCAACAAGAGGCTCTTCTTTTAATAGAGTCTGTCTGTGTGCTGATGGGATGGATTAATTCTGTCTCTATCCCCTAGTTCCAACGCTCCGGGTCTCTGTATTTCATTAGCTGGTTTCCCATTAAGTTAGAATGCCATTCACAACTTGCTTCTGTTAGATGTTAGCTTCAGACTGTGCCTGGGAATCATTCTACTTGCCAACCTCAAATTTGCATTTCATTAAGTGTCTACAAAATGCACTGATTTCACACCTCAGAGGGACTATCTAAATCCCTACTGAAGACACTGGGAAGCAGTGGCGTTCATAACACTGTGTAGGAAAACTTACATAGGAAAAATACTTTTTGAGTTGGTTTGAGAAAGCCCACTGAAAGCTGCCTGAAGTTTCCCAAACACAGTGCGGAGCCTAGGGAGGTTCACAGGCGAGTTTGGTATCAGGAAGTAAAATGGTAGGTGCGATGACACACACCTGTATTCTCGGCACCTGGGAGGCTGAGCTGGGGTGGAGTCTGGGTGGAGGGTTCAAGGCCAGCTTGGATTGCACAGCAAGACCTTGTTTTAAATAAAATATTTCTCAAAGTTGGGTGTGGGCAGCTCAATGACTTGCTTAGCAGGCACCAGGTCCTGGATTCAATCCATGGTGCCACAAAAATTAAAAGGACATTTAAAATTAATTAAAAAGATGAAAATTAAACCTTGTTCTAGGATAGTATATGTTAAAATTGTTTAAATATTTGGCTAGTGCTCGTTGTCGGTAACTTATACTGCAAGGTTAGCAGAGAGAGGTCTTAGATGGCTTAGGCTCCAAATAGGTGGGTTTGGGCTAGATACCAGATTCTATGGGAACTCAAATACATTGGGAAAACAGTTGATTTAGAGCAGTGCCTGCTCTAGTAGGAAAGGAATCATTATAAAGTATGAAGGCCTGACATCATCACTTGGGAGTAGATTAATACACTTTGATAATAAGATAAACGTCTACTCCAGAGTTGACTGCAGGGTTCTACTTTCCGAAGGCTGTCCCTTTCATTTCTGCTTATCAGTTCCTCTTTCTGAACTTGCATATGCACAGGATGAAATGGTTCCGTGAGTGAGCAGGCAAAGAAAGAGGGAATGGCCTGACTATTCCCGGTAATGACTCACTGCTGTGCTTGCCAGTAGGGAAATGATGCTGGGATCTGCTGATGCCTTTGAGATTTCGGGCTGCACTAAAACCATTTCATTTTTCCTAGACAGTTCTTTCAGCAGATGTGTAGCAGTCAAGTTAAGGGCAACACAACTGTGCTAGTGAAAATGCTTTCTGGTTCTTACCTCTTCTGCACGTACTTCCCCTTCTAGTGATGTACAAGGCAAAGGCAGAGTCGCTCTGGAATTATTGTGTTTTTGGAGATAGTTGAGGACAAGCTTCATTAAAAAAAAAAAAAAAAAACTTGTGCAAATCAGCAATCTTCTGAATCAAGTGAAGCTTAAATGCACATGAGTCACAAAGTATCAAGTACATCGAGAGAGAGAGAGAGACAGAGAGACAGAGACAGAGAGACAGAAAGAGACAGAGAGAGAGAAGTAGATAACCAAATGAACAGGGTTTTCTTTTAAATTTGCAGGAAACCTTCATTTCTAAGAGTTTTTCTCCTTGGCAGGTGCTGCTCACACATCCTCAGCATTTGGAAAAGAGATGTGCAGGATGATGGTATCCACAGCTACTCATTACTCCAGGTGCCCACTAGGCACTGTGACATCCCTATGGCATGACAGGGCCATTGCTGGTTGGTAAAAGGAAGTCCTGGAACACCTAGTACAGTATGATCACTACAAGAAAAAGACCACTTGAGGATCCTTTCATCAAGGTGGCACCCAAAATGAAGGATGTTCTGACTGACCCCAGTGCCATAGGCAAGCCAAGGTCAAGGGTTTGAGCCAAGAAGGCAGCACAGAGAGATATAGAATTATCCATGTGTCCATCATTTTCTGGAGACCTAAGGTAGAATCTGGAGAAAGCCCAGCTACCCTGAGAAGGGCACTCTGGGCTAAACAAGTGGGACCATTATGGATTCCAGCACTGAGTTTCTTTGACCACTGAATTGCATGAAGAAGACAGGAGACAACAACCCACTGTGCTCATGATGGAGGGAGAGCTGAGTCACAGATGCGACATGGTCAGTGCTCCGCTCAGGTCTGACAGAGACTTATGTTCCATGGTGTTTTGGATATTGTAAAAAAAAAAAAAAAAAAAATGGGGGAGTCATTTAGACTGAGTCCAACTTAATTGTATATATTTCACCATAAAAACATTAGAAACAAAATTATATATGTGTGTGCATATTTGCATATATTATCTACTTATCTCTTTATTCAGCCACCAGAAGAATCTCTGGAAGAATCCTTCCAATTATTACTAATAGTTCATTTAAGGGAAATAATTTGGTAGGAGTGGGTGGAGCTATGACAGCTATGTGCCTTTATTTATGCCCAGCCGCTTGATACCCAGCCCTAACTATGACACAGACTTTCTTAAGTTGAAGACTGCTCATTTGTAGAATGAAGACATTGTACAAATTTCTCAATTTTTTTTTTGTAATTAATTATATCTCGATTTAAAGATGATTCACATAAAAGGATACCAAGTGAATTGGCTGGAATCTAAAATGCAGCTTGAAACAACAGCATATTTCATGCTTTGATTCCAACGAGCTGCTTTGATCTTGCCATGCTGTGCTGATACAAGCTTATGGGGGAAACAACAAATCTGGCTGGTTGTAAAAACATCTTCAATGGCAAATACTTTACTTCCTGGAAAGGACATGGACAGAATCAGGAGATAAATTAGGAAGATAGTGGTACTAGCCAACCAAGACCTGACATTGAACTGCAATAATGCTGTAAATATGCATATGAGGGGGTTGGGAATACAGCAGCCCCGTGAGGGAGTGCGTGCATCGCTGCGGGAAGACTCCATGACACTCGCCGGTCACCGCCACTCCAGCAGCTTTCGTCTTCCCCATGCCGTTTCTCACACTGAGGAGTCTTCTTTATGCAGAACCTTCCAGAACCCAACATGACAACTTTATGCTGATTCGTCAAAGTTGGCTTCACTGTGTGTGCCTCAGCCCTGGGCCGGCAAAACTTGCTGTACTTTGTACATCCGTATGTGGGTTTTTTTTCTCTCACATTTGCTTATAATCTCTTCTAATTTGATCTCATTTCCTGCAGTGTCATACATAGTACACATTCACTAAATGAAAAAATAGTGGATCTCTGACTTAAAATGTACCCGATCTCAAAAACAAAAAGGAAAGCTCATTTCATCGAAGTTCAGAGGCTAGAGGGTATGGGGAGAGAGAGGAGAGGAAGTTGGCCAGTGGCTACAGAGCTAGTGTGAATTGTGCTGCTTTAGGGCCCAGCAGAGTGACTATGGTTAACGGTAAGAGATGGTAACATCCAAAGATACATGGGATGTATGAACTGGAATTGATGGGCATAAAAAAAAAAAAAGATGCAGAGTTGGGGGGAGGGGAAGGCAAGATGCATCTGGTAGGGGTTAAGGGAAGTGGTGAATATGATCAAAATATGTTATATAAAATTCTCAAGGTCAAAATAGACTATATTTCAAATAATCGAGGCATCATTTTTTCATTTTATTCTAAGTACTAAGATATGTTCACTGTACATCAAAATTGCACTGTGACATTTTCATGCATGTTTCAGAAATTCTGTCCTGCAACACCCCCCCACACACATACAGTCACCATGGCCACACTTTCAGTCCTTACTAGACCTTCTATCACTTCTGTTTTGTTTTGTTTTTGAAGTTTTTATCCCTGAGAAAAAGTTATGTAGCAGTTATCTGTTTGTGTCTGGTTTATTTCTCTTATCAACATGGCCTCCACTTCCGTTGACTGACCGGTAAAGGACAGGATTTCATTCTCTCTCAGGCAATGCTCCACTGTGTGTAGATGGCCTCTTTCTAGCCATTCCGCTGTCAATGGACACCCAGACTGTATGAGTCATCCCAGGACAACGTGTGTGCAGCTCTCTCTATTGTACGCTGCCTTCCACGCCGTCCGGAGCATGCCCAGGAGCTGTGGACTTGGAGCACATAGTGGTTCTATGGTCAGTATTTTGAGGCACTTCCACGCTGATTTTTATTGTGGATGTGGTCATTTTCATTCCAACCATCAGTAGATAAGAGTCCCTTTCCTACCAGCATCATTATTATTTTGTATTTTGATACTAGGTCTTTTAATTGAGGCAAAATCACATCTCAATATACGTCTGGCTAGCATTTCCCTGAGGGTAAAGACGCTGAGCATTTTTTTCACATATGTCTTTGTTTTACTTATCTATTTTTTATTGAAAATGAAGTTAATTTCATACAATATATTCTGATCACAACTTCTCCTCCCTCATCTCCTCCCAACACCCCCATCCTTCCAACTCTTGCCTTTTTTTTTCTCTCTCTCAAGAAAACAAACAGGGTTTTAAAAAAAGAGAGAGAGAAATGGACAACGATGAAACAAAATGAGCAAACAATCAAAAAGGAGAAACTAAGAAAGAGCATGAGAAATGCATACACATGCAGAGACACACACATGTATTTCTTAACACTTTGTGCTTCTTCTTAGGCACACTCACACACATACACACACACACACACACACACAGGACAAGATTTTAAATGTACTCATTGTGAAGAAATAATAAGATAGTAATACTTGGGGAAGGAGCAATGGCTCAGCATTCAAGAGCACTGGCTGCTCTTCCAGAAGAAGTGTTTGACTTCTAGCACCCTCATGGCTGCTAACAACCGTCTGTAACTCTACTTCTGGGGGGATACTATGCCCTTATCTGGCCTCCACAGGTACTGCACACATGTGGTACACAGACATACAAGCAGAGCATACATGTAAGCAGAACACCCATAAAATGAAAATAAGTAAATCGTTTAAAAAAATAAATAAAATATAGATTGTTTCTACAAATCTGTCAGTAAGTCTTAAGTATATCTAATGTCAGATGTGTTCCTGAAATGTTAAATTTAGAGTAATAGTAATAATTTATGATCATTATCTTGACTCGGTCCTTATCCGATGTATCAAAACATCACACTGAAATATTATGAGCCAATCAAAAAATTGTCCAAAAGACTTTTTTAAAAATGACCAATTGGAGAAATCAAAATCTTCTCTCTTCTATGTTATTCTGTGTAAACTAACCTCTGGTGAAGGGCCACCAACTTTGATTCACTTTATGTGTAAGTTCAACTTTGTGTTTTCTTTCTTCTGACTATATAGGTTTGATTGAAAATGTCCTATGTCATATGGGGGATAAATTACTATTTAAAGTAGAATAACATTTGGCAACAAAATTATAGCCTTTAGCTTTGTGTCTTTGTTTTTTGTTTGTTTGTTCATTTTTGTTTTCAGTGCAATAGCTAGAGATCACACTCAGAAATTTGCACATGACAGGTAAGTGTTCTACCCATGAGATCAGCCCATGCTTCAGACTTCATTTTTACTTGTTATTGGTGAAAGAAGTCATTTATGTAAGATTTTATTTATGTGTTTTTATTTGTGTGGATGTGTGTGTATGTCTGTGCGCGGGTGTGTGCACGCACGTGCACGCATGTTCACATATAGGCAGAGACCAGAAGAAAGTGTCATATTACCTCCTCTCTCACTCTCTCACCTGTTCCTTTGAGGCAGGGTGTCTCCCCGAACTTGGGGTTCATGTTTTCATGACTGGGCTGGGAGCCAGTGAATCCCAGTGATTTTTCGGTCTTTGGCCTCTTAGAAGCTGCTATAATTTTTTGGACACGATTAAGGCTGTCTGAAGAGCATGAAGGACTAGCACTCATCATTTGTACCTTCCGATCATCGTTGTTTTTGACATAAAATGCATATGGTGGACTAGGTCTGTTTGTCAGGTCATATCTTTACTCAAAGACTCAACAAATCCCGTGGTTGCTTTTTAACTTTCTACAAGATATAAATTTTGTAGAAATGCAGTTTATCGTAAAATGTTAATAAGCTAAAAAGCATCATCATGTTCCAAGTTACCTGTGAATGGACGGTTACTCCAGGATGCCAGGGCTGGATGATCAGGAAACTGGGCGGCACACTCTAGTGTCTTTCTCTATGTTCTGCCTGAGCTGTCAGAAAACCGGAGTGGCTGCCGCTGTAAATTTAAAAAGATTAGACGAATTGTTCTAACTAGAATAAAAGTTGATAAGTAGATTCATATGAATAGGGAAATGGGGTGATAAGCCAGCTGGAGGGGGAGGTGCATGGGAGAGAGAAGCAGGCAGGACCATGGACTCCTCCATTGTGGTTGCTCCGGTTGCCTGCAGTTGTTGTCTCTTTTGTGACACTCGAAGCTCCACATTTGCTCACACCTTAAATTGTATTTGTTGTGTTAATAAGGACCCTGGAGAAACTGAGGGAGAAGAAGAAATTAAATGAGGATTCATATTGAAAACAAAAATAATTTAAAAAAAAACAAAGCCTTGAAAGCAATCCCAGATGGTCATTGTGCCCTGCCTCACACTGTGCTGGTGCCATCATTTAGAAGGACGGTGGGCAGGGACTAAACAGAGCAACGATTTTCCAAAATCTGATACAAGCCAGTTGGAATATTATTGATAGAGTTACTCGTTTTTCTGACCTGAGAAGCATCAGAAGCTAAAGGAAACTAATTCAACTTAGATGTTCTGGTGGTGTATCTTAAACAACATGCTTGGAGTTAATTATCACACACGAGTGCGCACACACACACACACAAACACACACACACACACACACACCACTTTAGAAGATACTTTATCAAAACTTTAGAATGAGGGCCAAGGATGAAGCTCAGTTGGTATAGTGTTCACCTAAGCATGCATGCAGCCCTAGGCTTGCTCTCTAGCAAGGCATACCCAAGCATCAAGACGTTTGCCTGTAATCTCAGCACACAGGGGTTGGAGACAGGAAGATCAGAAGGTCATCCTCTGCTTCATGGTGAATTCAAGGCCAGCCTGAGATACAAGAGAGCCTGTCTTAACAATAACAAATCCTTCAGAAAGCTTGTACATTTAGATTAAATGCAAGAGTCTGGGTGGCATAGTCTTTTTAGACATCTTAAAAATAATTAGCAGTTGAGTGAAATGGTGCTGGCCTGTAATATCAGCTACTTGGGAGGCTGAGGTCGGGTGACCGGAAAGTTCAGGGCCAGCCTGTCTTAAAATGAAAATAAATGTGAGTAGGGAGTGTAGCTCAGTGGTAGGCATATTTACCTACTATGTGCATTGTGACAACAGCAATAGTGATTTTTAGTGACTTTTCCTGCAAATTGTATTCTGATTTTGTTTTTGAAGTCCTAGGATGAGTTCTGGGCCTTGTGTGTACAAAGCAAGGATTCCAACACGAAGACATACCCTCAGCCCTGAATAGTGCTTTGTTTTTTCCCCATCTGATGGCAGTTAATTATGTAAATAATCACTACAGGCCACATTTGTGACTTTAATTTTCTTGTTGGGAAGAAGTACCCGTGTTCAAGGCTGGCTTTGACAGACTGTCATGTAATTCATTCGTTTCTGTTGTAAAGATTCATCCAAGGATTCATCTAAGGGCTAGACAGAGCGGTTAAATTTCTGACCCCGAGATGCTAATCACATCATCATCTTCACTGAGTTAGAAACTGAGCACTGATGCACATTCTTCCCTGGTTTAAATCTAGACCTGGAAATTTCTTTTCCTGAAAGATATTCCCAGCCTTCTTTGTTGTGTAATAGCTACAACTGTAATTTAACCACTTTAGTGTGTTTGAATTACAGATCAAAATTATTGTGAGGAAATGCTATCACAATGCTAATCCACATAAATAGCATTATTTAACTGTTTAAACAAGTTTACATATTATTAGAGTCCAAGGCAATCAATGACAGATAACCCAGGATTGATCAACCAGGTCTGTGGAAGAGAACTTGAGATAATTTTAATGATATCGTATGCAATCGATTTGTCTTCATCTTGGTGTACTCCTTTAAGAAAAAGGGTGCTTGTTTATTACAGTGTGCTTCAAGTGCTCACTGACATTTGTAGCCCCTGTTGGTGCCCACACCAAAAAAGTTGGCCAAATTGAGGCATCAATCCAAATGCCTTCAGGTTACAAGTTTAGCATCCAGGAGAGGGGAACAAACTAGGTTTGAAGATGCTTCCGAGTTGACAAGAGAAAGAAAGGACCATCAGAGAACATAGATGGGGAACTCAGAGGAGTCTAAGTAAGGGATTAAACACAAGGAGTCAAAGCAAGAAAGGAGGAGGGGAAATGAGAAGGAAGAAGAAGGGGGAAGAGGAGGAGGAGGGAGAGGAGGAAGAAAAGAAGTAAAAGGAGGAAGAGAGGGGAGGAGGAGGAAAAAAAGGAAGAGGGAGAGGAGTGAGAGGAGGAGGAGAAAGAAGAGGAAGAAGAGGTGAAGGGAGAGCAGAGGCAGCAGCAGAGCTGAGCCACAGTGGAGCTCGGCAGGACATGGATCTGCAGCTGCTAGTTGTGACAGCCCTGAGCGTACCATCCCAGGTCTCCGTGACTTCAATCTCTTTTTATTGTAATAAAATCAAAGCCCTAAATGCTCTAGAGGACTCGTAGCTAAACTCCAATAGATTCTTTTCACTTTAGTAACTCCAACTGGGATGTTTTGACAAAATCAATTCACTGCTTTGAAATCTCTGCAGTTAGAGAATTGCAATTTAGTCTCTGGTATACACCACTTTCCAGATGCTTATAGCATTAACTGATCACATAAAATATCACAGCCACAGACAGGCGCACATGCCCTTAAAAAGACACCACAATACTCTGAGTCCCTGCCTAAGTACTGATTTTCCATGTTCTGTGGAAAGTAGGGGCTGCTTAACAAACACCAGACAAGTTGAGTGATGTCCCAGTAAAAACCAGAAGAGTATCTACTTGTGAAAAGCATTTTTTTTTCCAATATTGAGAATCTTTAGGAGACTTTTGTTTGAAAAATTAGGTTCTGCTCTCTCTGTAATGTTTGAAAATCTTTGCTTTATGAAAGTAGTTTCAATGCTGAAGCAGTGTTCTCAGATCCCAGTAAACACGTGTAGTAGAATCATCTTGCTGTCACAGTTCTTGATCTTGGTAGAGCTGGAGAGGCAGCGCGCTGGGAAGATTAGGTCGAGAAAACAGAAATGAGAAAGCAAAGCTCCATGGCTCAGCAAGCACATCCCACCTGTGCCATTGTTCAGTGACCATCAAACTCAGAGGGTACCCAGAAATTCAACTGTTAGATTTTAATCTGAGGAAAGAAAAGAAATTAAACCCATAGAAGGCTTTGAACAGGCTGGCTGAGGTGGCATATAACTGTGACCCCAGCATTCAGGAGGATGACTTGGGTGGCAAGTTTGAGGCTAGCCTGGGCTACATAGGGAGACTATCTCCTCTGTCTCAAAGAAGAAAAACAGGATGGAGATCTGGCTGGTTACTGGTTAAGATCACTGGCTGCTCTTCCAGGGTTTGATTTCCAGGACACCACATGGTGTCTCACAGCTGTGTGTAATTCCAGTCTCAGGAGATCTGACATCTTCTGGCCTCTGAGGGTACCAGGCACACATGTGGTATACAGACATGCATACAGGAAAAACACCTATATGCATAATTTTTTTAAAGCACATCAGGAATGTTTTTAGCAAATTAATTAATAGTAGCCCCAAACATGTTCATTATGAAGCCACCAGAGCTACTGGCAACAAAGTCAATGAGTGAGCAATACACACAACAAGGTAATAAAATCTCAATATGATTGTGTCAAATGAAAGGAGCCAAATCAGACACAAAGGTATACATATTGCATGATTCTGTTAAAGTGAATTCTAGAATGGGCAAATCTAAACTGCAATAGCAAATGAGCACTGCTGGGAACCCAGTCGCCCGTTGAAAGGCACGAGAGACGGTCTAGGAAGAGGGTGATGACATGTTATGAATTTTGATCGAGGCAAGGATTGAATGAGCACATTTGTCAGCACTGAGAAAACTGTATACTTACGATTTATAAATTTCCATTTATAAAATATTTGTATCACAGACTTCGGAGAAAATACTCAACTGAAGAATTACATGCTGGAAAATATGTAAGAAAATATGGAAATGTCTTTAAGAGTTCATAGTAAGGGAGATGAAGAATATACAAAGTCCTTCATCAAATTTCTTCAGCAAAGTTAAAAATATAGTGAAGAGGAGACCTACAGGAAAGGCCAACTTAGAAATAACCAATGTCTGACTTCACTAGCAATCGAGTGGTACAAGTTTTTGAAGAGATAAAATTACTTCATTCCTATCGTACTGATAACTTCAGGTCTTGTGTTCTGGTGAGGATGTGGGGTATAAATTGCTCTGTACTGTTGGATTCTCCATCGGTTCAGCCGTTGTAATAAGGTGGACCATCCTAGTACCTGGGAACTGAACTTCTGTTATGTATTCTAGACACATGACACAGACACCATATACAATGACACTTGTGATAATGTTTGTCCTTGTAAACGATGGATCCCCTTATCATGTCCATCAATAAAGGGATGGATGAGTAAACGTAGTAAGCTCACATAATACAAAAAGAGTGTGGCTTTTAAAAGATGAACTACATTTTCATATACCAAGATAGATAGCTATCAGGCTCAGAACATGTAAAAATAAATTCTCTCTGTATGTGTTTATAGACACATACTTATTTTCAAATACACAGGAACTAGATCACAAGAATATTCATAAAAATTTTAGTAATGGTTAGATCCAGGCAGCAAAGAATGAAAAAACTAATAACATAGCAAACAGAGGCTAGGGGTGATAGTACGTTCCTACAATCAGGAAGCAGAACAGTGAAGTATCATCAAGTTCAAGGCCAGCCTCCAAATAGCAAATATCAGGCCAGTCTGGGCTACACAGTGAGACCTTTACTCCAGACGAACAAAACCCACAAAAGGCTAATCAGAGAAAACACCTTACTATAAATAAGTCTCAATCTTGACTCAGTTATCATTCTTTATGTAAAAATTAAGCCAAAATGGACCATAAACATTTAAATGCTGATTCTAGCTTGTGGTCACAAATTAGGCAAATGGTTCTTAGATACAAAGCAATAGAAATCATTTAAAGATAAAAGTAATTGATATTTTGGATGGCATAAAAGGGAGAACATTCTCTTTGTGAAATACACTATTACAAGCACGGATAGAAATCTGGAAAAAATGCATTTGTAAATTATTGATCCTATAATAAACTTGCAACCAGATGTATGAACAACTATCAAACTGAGTCAGAAAATTACCGTCCTAATTTATTTATTTTTGTCTGTTTTGAATGACCTAATTTTTTCAAAATGAGCAAGGAGATACATAGGTAGCCAATAAGCACATGAAAGATGTTTGAAGTCCTCAATTGCTGGGAAAGCATAAATCAAATCTTAAATAAATCATATTGCATTTGTCAGAATAGCTTAAAAATAATGAAGAACTTGATGCCATCCAGTGCTGTGAAAGATGAGGAGGAACAATTAGAGCTCTCAGATACTGCTGGAGGAGATTCACAAAGACACAGCAGCTTTGGAGAACACTTCCGCAGAGAAATGCTGGTCTGCAGGTGAGCCCAGGTAGCTTATATGGAAGTTGTGGGGTCTAGGGCACCCCACCTGTTCCTCTTCCCATGTAACTATTTTGGTTTTGAATTCACTAAAGGGTCTGCTGGGCACTCATAACTAGGCCACTCCAATAGCAATGGTCATTGTTTTGCATTTCTGACCTGCTTTCCCTTCTTAATATTGACTCAGAGACAGAAAAAAATATATATATAAATAAAGGGATGTCCGTCTACTGATGCCAGATACCACCAAGTGTCTAGAGCAGCACATGCTCTGGTCTGTGCAGCAGAATGTCCAGGGTCCAGTGGCAGATCGCATGCCCTTCTCAAGGAACAATGCCTACCAGGAATGCAAATGCTACTGAGGTTCCTGTAGCCTAAGGGAACAGGAGAAAAAAGACTGAAAGGAAAAGAAAACGAGGAAGAAAGGAGAAAAGCTAAACCCTGTCTAAATGCCCCTGGTCATCAAGCTCCTGAGGGCTTCTCTCGGGGAGTCAGTATGTTCTCTCTACAGGGGGCAGTTCTGCAAGCTGGTTAATCCCATCCCCAAGATTCCCCCCATCTTCTGTACCAACACGCTTGTCCCATTGGGTCTGTGTCTCTAGGAGACAACCTTGCCCCTGTGGATTAAGAACTAGGTCAGAAACAGTAAACTAGAGAAGCTTAGATAGATAATGCCAAGAACAGAAGGGGTCTGATATGAGAAAAGAAAAAGAAAAGAAAAGAAAAGAAAAGAAACATTAGGCCCACTTATTATGATTTTACTTTCCAAATAAATATTTTATTTTCTTTGCCATTAAGAAAACCACAAATATAAGGATGATGACAAATGGCAAGTAACACTCGGTTTTGATTTGGTGACGGTAGAGAAAGAAGGGAGCAGTGGCAAATTACAGTCTCGGCCGTCTAAAGAAGCGGTGTTGCAATTGGGGCGAGGGACCATGTTTCCGCACTGATTGTTCCAAAAAAGAAGGAAACCTGGGTCTGAATATGAAATCTGAGTTTTAAGTGTTGGACGAAACTCAAATGTTATTAAAACACTGGGCAGGCCAACTCTCTTCAGGCCAAATGTGACAGATTTGGGGGCCTGACCTGAATGGCAGCCACCACTCTGTGTCCTCTGATGCTGACAGATGAAAAATAGCCCGAGACGCCCACTGCAGGTGTGTGTCCTACGGAGACCGCCCAGTTCCTAGTTAGTCCAAGGGCTGACTTAGCTCTCTGGCCACATGGGAGAGAAGAAAGGAGAAGTACAAAATTTTCTCAAGTCCCAAGAAGAAAACAGAAATAGAATATTTGTTATAGGCTAGTTCTTTTTTAAAAAATTGTTTCTCTCATCCTGGGGCAATGTGGCGGCATATGCACTAGAAGTCCTCTGGGTGGAAACAAAGCAAGGCCCCAAGTTCCCTTCTTATTTATTTAGTCAGAATCTCTGGTGGTTTTGAGGGTTTAGGAGTTAGACAGATTCCATAATAGGCAGACAGAGAGGTGGAGGGGTCATGACAAGGTAATAAAAATGGTGAACTTTCAAGATGGCTGCCTTCTTCCTCACCCTCTTGACCTGAGAGAAAAGCCTGGCAGCTTAAAACAAAGACCACAGTGGCTTTTCCTCTTGTCAATAGATCCTCCGCTGATGGACTGGTCAACAAGTTCCAGAGACATGTTTACACAACCATTGTGGGCCAATCAGCCATTCTGTCTTTCTTCAAATTTACCAACCCTGTATCAGGGGAGGAAGACCTTCAGAGACTTAAAACAAAACAGTGACTTGGAGTTTCTATTGCTGTGATGAAACACCGTGACTAAGAGCAAGGTGGGGAAAAAAGGTTTATTCGGCTTACATTTCCACATCTTAGTCAATCGCTGAGGGAAGTCAGGATAGGAGCTCAGACAGGGCAGGAACCTGGAGGCAGGAGCTAATGCAGAGGCTATGGAGGGGTGCTACTTACTGGCTTTCTCACAATGTCATGTTGGGCCTGTTTTCTTATAGAACCCAGGACCTCCAACCCAATAATGGCACCACCCACAGTAGGCTGGCCCCACCCTCACCAATCACTAATTAAGAAAATGCGGTACAGCCAGACATTATGGAGGTATTTTTTTTCAATTGAGTTTCCTTCCTTTCAGATAACTCTAGTTTATGTCACGTTGACATCAAGCTAGCCAGCACAAATAGTGTCCAAGATTTCTCCACTGCTACTTGTCATGCTAGAGATTTTTCCTGTCTTTTAATTCTTTAACTGGTGGAGAAAATGAACCCAATCAACATCCCTAGACAGTAACAGCTGGGCCTCCTGTAAAATCTATGTTTTAATTTTTTTTTTTAATATTTTTCTTTATCTGTTTTGTGTGTGCAAACATTTGTATGTGACACCACCTTTCAGGTGTTGATTCTCTCCTTCCATCTGAATGAAGACGTGAAATAAAAGGAGGGAGAACATCACTACTAAAGTGTATAGAAGATTGTATTGTAGATATAAGGGAGAAAGCAGGCAGAGGGAAAAGTCCAGGCTGAACATGGCCGGCAGACTAAACCGGACCATGAAAAGAGAGACAGGGATAGAGAGCAAGAGAGGAGCTTCAGAGCAAGAGAGGTGCTCAGAACAAGAGACCAAGACGCCAGAGTAGCCAAAATGGTGGGGTTATATAGGGATCAGGCTGGGGGAAGGGAAGTGGAAGCTCAGAGGGAGAGGTTTAGGGGAGGGGGAGGGGTGAGAAGTGCCGGAAGGAGCCACAGATGCTGAGTGAGATTTGTTTCTTAGAGACCTAATACCGTCCTGAAGCATGGTCTTTCTTGTTTCTGCCCCACTATAAGGAGCCGGCCCTGAGCGTCCAGCCGGTTTCTTCACTCCATCTCCCATCTGAGATTACAGGTCATCAGAGGTGCCCAGCCAGTGCTTTTACTCACTGAGCCCGGATCTGCATTTTAACAAGATCAAGAAATTTTTGTCCACACGGACGCTTGACACCCACTGTGTTGGATCCTATAGCCTTGCAGATGAAGGACCGTTTGCCCTGGGAATCCATTTTGCCTTACATCTAAATTGTATCTAGTGTGAGAAAACTGAAAGGGAAGAAAGGCCTCGAGCGCCCCCTGGAGGTCATTTTGGGATCTCAGCAGCTTTATAGTGAGATTCGCGGGCCTCCCCTCCCCACACCCCCTCCCCCGAGATGTTAGGAATAAAAATTCTAAGTGTGATTTTGAGCCCTTACTAGCACAAAACATTGTGATTAGAAATTCACACGAAGTATCTCATCCAGGCTATCATGCAGGTGCTACTATTCTGCAATTCACAGAGGGAGTTTCCCTGCAAGTCTCTGGCGTTTGTTCACCTGTTTCAATATGCTTTCTCAAGTCCAGTACACCCACTCTCTTTTCCTTTCTTTGCCTCGGGTCCCTCTGGCTCCTCCGTGTCTCATCCCCTCTCACCCTCTCATCTAACCTCCGGCAAACACAAATCCTAGCGTCACCTGGTTCGCAGAGACTACTCTTTGATTCCTATTTAAATTTTGGACTTGCCGCACCCTCCCAAACCTGTTCCCATACTTGGCCTTGTCTGTAGCACCTTTACAGCTTTTCAACCTATTGCCTAATCTAACAGGTATGGTTCTGGGTGTTAGTTTTCCTTCTACCAGAATTTTTAACTCAAAAGAGGCAGACACGGCTGTCTGTCCCTTTTGTTTCCTGACATGTCCAATACGTAGATCAGTGCCTGAAATATTTTTTAAATGTCTGTTGAATAAGACACGGAATGATCACATACTTGGCCCTGAGTACTCCAGTAACTCATTTAAAAAGTAAGTCAGAAGAACAAAGCATGTTTTCTCTTAGAGAGGAAGCATTGCAGCCTACGTGGAGAACAGTACAGCTCCTCCGGTTCCCGAAAGAAATGACACCCACAGGGACTGCTCACACACCTCTCCTGGAGCAAACCTGAGCGATGGGCATCGTCTATATCGATTTGTCACGTGGCTGTCTTCTTTACCTGATTTACGTAGGGCAATAATGCTGTGTTACTCAGAATTTTCCCTCCAAGGGAAAAGACCTGTGTGACGTTTTCATGTTTGATTTCATTTAAATACAAGTCCCAGCCAGGCAGTGGTGGTACACCCCTTTAATCCCAGCACTCAGGAGGCAGAGGCAGGTGGATCTCAGTATTTCGAGTCCGGTGGGGTCTAGGACAGTCAAGGCTACACAGAGAAAGTCTGCCTTGAAAAAAAAAAGCCATAAATAAATAAATAAATAAATAAATAAATAAATAAATAAATAAATAAATAAATAAATAAATAAATAAATAGCTAGCTAGCTAGCTAGCTAGCTAGCTAGCTAGCTGTGAGTGTCCTGCGTTGCCAGCAGTGGTGTTTGTCACAGGGAGCAAGACTGCTGACCTGCAATTGTTGGCATCTACATGCATAGGGTGGGTCCTGGACCTTGTATTCTGTATGTCCTCGTGGCTGAATTAAGCTGACTTGCTACTGCAGACTGTCTCTCCACTTGAAGGTGGGTTACTCCAAGCTTGCTCCCTGGAGCCTCATGGTTCCGAAAGAACCCAAGTGTTGCTTCTTTGTTTATCGTCACTAATCCCACATTCTGCTCTGGCCCAACGTCAGACTGACCCAGTTCCTCTAGTGCTGTGACCATGGCTGCCGCCATCCTGCTCTACAAAAGAAAACAAACCCAGGGGATTGCTCAGAACTTAATGAATGAGCTGTCTGAAGCATTTCTTTCCCATAATTTGTTTTTACATCTAAAAAAAAAAGAGAGAGAGAGAGAGAGAGAGAGACTCCCAAGAACCCCTGCCAGAAAATGAAAGGACGAGACAGGAAAAGCCCTGCCCTCTGAAAAATGTATCAAGTGCACCCACACAAGTTCCCAGCAGTCTGACCACACACACAGTTCCTTGGATTTATAGCTTAATCTTGCAAAATGGGACCATTTGCTTCAAGAAAAAAACATTCAACTAGACAGATTGCTTGAGGGTGAAAGAAAGGCTTCTGTCTGTATCAGTGATTAACTTGTGTCCGACGGTGAGTTTGAACTGCAGAAATAAAAACAGCACAACCCCGTAAGGTACCTATTGTAGTTACCATCGTATCCAGATGGAATCACTCATCTGTACGAGTGGCTTCAAGAGTTGCTATGTGCCATGCTGCTAGCCAGCGCCTCCTCCACAGTGGGTACTTTACAGTTGTTAACACAAGGTGGCCTGGTGACACGTGAACCTGAACTGAGGAAACACCCGCTTCCCTCGACATCCAGGACTCCACATTCTCCAAGCTGATGTCTCATCTCCCAGACTACCACTTCCCAGTCTCATCGCAGGCTGCTGGCTTCCAGCTAGCGGACTGCTACCCGGAACATCTTTTTATCTCCACCCCTGCCAGTCATCATCTCAGCCAGTCTTCATGGCACTCTGTGTACACTAACGAGCCCTGCTTTTCTATTTTTAAACCCGAACTCTCCCTTGAGGTCCAGGTTACTCTAAAGCAAAGACTTGATATCCTTGAAGGAATCACAGTTCAATAGGTTCTGCACAAAACCTCGGAATTCTCCCCTTACCCCACCAGAAAGTCTTTCTCATCTCACTATCAACTCCTTTGATCTTGTAACTTTGTCTAAAATTCTGCACTCACTTCTGTCTCTCATAATGCCTCATGTTGTTTATTCTGCAAATCCCCCGTGATAGGTATTCAAATCCGATCCGGAAGCCAATCACTTCTCAAATTTCTTGGACAAATCAAAACTGTGGTTGTCTTTTTCCTCCATTGTTATAAATTTAATGGGATTCTCTGCCTCTAGGATCTTCCTCCTGAACACCAGTCTTGACCCCAGTGGTTCTGAGAAGCATTCCCAGATCAGCCGCATCCGTAGCACCTGAGAACTCACGGACTTCCTTATATTTTGGGGAGTGAGTCTAGCCTTTACAGCTGAGCCATCTCTCCAGCCTTGAACTTGACTTCCTTAATCAGGGGTTCTGGTGATAGGGTTAGGGTGATATGTGATGGTACAAGGTCAAGTATGAGAACCACTGCTCTCCAGAGCCCCTAAAGTGATCCTTTAAAAAGTTACGCCAGTGTGGTGGTTTGAATCAGAGTGTCCCCTGTTGTGGGAGATTTTATAGTTATGAATAATATTCCGATGAACTGTCCTTGAAGCACGTAAAGGATTCACTTCCTACCAGTAATCAAAGGAGTGGCTATCCAGCTCTCCACATGATTAGGACATTCCTTAGCCTTAAGGCAGATGAAGGTTAGGCTCCATTCATTTTTATATTGGAGGGCTGGGTGGAAACAGAGAGGATTTGGAATAAAAGATCACCTAGGTTAAGGGCAAGGGAAGAACAAGAGAAGTAAGAGTAAGGAGAGGAGAACCAAGAGGAGAGCATGGGGTGAGGAAGCCTTGGAGTGAGCTCTCTGCCTAGCTGCCTGGGTATAGAATTCCCTGAGATTTGACATAGTTTGTGATTAATAAAGAGCAAGCGATCGAACGGTACTATAATAATCGAAAGATACATTAACAGTCCCTAATAGGCTCATATATTTGAATGCTTGGTCCCCAGTTGGTGGAACTGTTTGGGAAGGATTATAAGAGGCATAGCCTTGTTGGAGGAAGTACTTCTTGGGGGATGGGTTGTAGCTTTGAGGTTTCAAAAAGCCACACCATTCCCAATTAGTTTATTCTGCCTTCTGCCTGTGGATCAAGATATGAGCTCTCAGCTACTGCTCCAGCACCATGCCTGCCTGTTTGCCTGCTACCGGGCTACCCACCATGCCAGTCGTGGACTCTAGCACTCTGGAAGCATGAGCCCCACATTAGATCCCTTCATTTGCAAGTTGCCTTGGTCATGATATTTTATCACAGCAATAGAAGAGTAGCTAAGACAGCTACTTAAAAAAAAACAAAAAACAAAACAAAAACAAAGAAGAGGGATAGACGAAAGCAGATGACATGCAGCTATGGTCTGCTAGGGTCTCCAGGGAATAAACTGGGAAAAGCTGGATAGTAGCTACCAGAGGAGGTGGAGACAGCCCAAAGCTCTAGTCTAATAATGGAGCGAAATGGGAAACTTCAAAAATCAAAACAAAATAATAACCAAAACCTGTCCTCGAGAGATTGCTTCATGCCGAGGCACTGCCCCCTCCTGGAGAGTCACTGGGGCCACACTTCAACGAACCACAGAGAATAAACACTGTACTCTTACCAACGTATATTTAAAGAGGAAAAAAGTAATAAAAATCATTTTGTTTTGTTATCAGTCTTATTCTCTCAGAGGAAGTGTTTTCAATGTCCAAGAGGGATGAGGTAATAGTAAGTTTGAAGTGTAGTCAGAAGAAAAGAAGACAAGCGTGGCATACAGTAGCAGAGGAGGATACAAAGAAAACCCTCTCCTATCAGTGCTCAACCAGAGCAGTGGCAAGATGCCATCTAAAAAGACTCATGTTGAGTTAACAGTCACAACCACTCAGTAAATTGTATTCTCGGGAGCTCCAGAATAAGTGTTCTAGGACTGTACCCCAAAGCATGGCCAGCAGAATACCTTCGGACTGCAGGGAAGAATGTTTGTACTGGAGCCCTACAGTGTTTAGCTACAGGAGAACTTAGACATGGATTCCAAGCACCATGCCCAATGTTGGTAAGGAATGTTCAGGAGAGGGGTCAGCAGTTGCAGTGAAAATTTCTGAGGGATCACCCAGACTTATGACTAGCATCTTTGACCTGACCTATCATTATTGGGGACTACCACTATCAGGGGGCCAACCCTGTGACCTGCACTAAACTTCAAAAGGGACAGCTCAGGGTCAAGAATAGTATTTTCAACCTGAACTCTAAAGGACTTCCAGAGGCCTGTCCAGAGCTGTGACCAATATCTGAGACTTGGCCTTTGATGGACCACCCAAGGGAGTGACAGGCATCGGGGAGCCACTGAAGGAACACAAAGAGAATGGGGGAGGCTGCAACCACCTATCAGGCAAGGTGGCACTCATTCCCTACCCCCTCATCCTGCTCTCTTCTTTGCTTTCTTCCTCTTTTATTTCTACCCTGCGCCCCTGTTGCAGGAAGCTCTGTTCTCATTTTTTCTCTCTTCCTTCTCTTCCCCTCTAATTTTTCCCTTTTCCTTTTCAATGGGCTTTCCAAGTTAACACAGGCTAATGTGTTTTGTAGGTCAGCTTCTGAGACCTGGAACTCTTTGTCTGATTGCATGTCTTTACCTTTTCACATTCAATATCAAACCTTTAGCCGAAACCGCCTCCCTCCTTCCTTGAACCTATTGCTTCCCTTTGATCTACTTTTCCTTCCTCTAATTTTCTCTATCAGCCAGAGGTCAGCCACTGGTTTTCTTCTGCTTTTTCCCCATGCCATTCATACACAGGTCATTACAGGTCCTCCAATGAGAGTAAATGCAATGGAACCCTTGACAAACAAACAAACAAACAAACAAATGATTTTAAGTCTGTTCAAAGAAATCAAAGAAGACTCAAACTCAAGAGAATACAAAGAGCTAAATGAAATAAGGAAGCCAATACAGGATATGAAAGTAGATTCCAATAAAGAGAAAATTTTAAGGACTTGAAATATTAGAAAGAAAAAGTTTAATAATTTCAAGGAAAAGATGTGTGGAAAGCCTCACCAGTAGACGTTGAAGATGGCAGACTAGCAAAGATAGAAGACAAGGGAATAGAGGAATCAGAACATGCAGATGATGAGAAAGTACGGGATAATATTCAAGATCTGTGGGACAAGATGAAAAGACCAAATCTATGAGTCGTGGGTATAGAAGAAAGAGAAGACTACTGTGCTAAAGTCGTAGAATAACATTTTCAATAAAGTCATAAATGAAAACTTCCCAAGAAGTTTTTAAGGAAAGAGATACCAATCTAGATGCAAGAGGCATTTGTAATACCAAACAGGACCAGAAAATAACATCCCTATGTCATGTTATAGTTAAAGCACTTTACATAGCAAAGTAAATACATTGAAAGTTGCAGGAGATAAACACCAAGTCACATGAAAATCCATCAAACAGCAATAGATTTTTCAACATAAACTTTGAAGTCGGGAGGAGTTTAGACAGATACATTCTGGGCTAGTGAGGTGGCTCAGCGAGTAAGGATGCTTGCCGCCAAGCCTGACGCCCCTGAGTTAGATCTCTGGAAGCCATGTGGGAGAAGGAGAGAACCAAGTCCTGTAAGTTGCCCTCTGATGTTCATACTCACACTGTGGCACATGCATGTGTACTTACATACACACATACGACAAATACATGGATGAATGCATTTAAGGCTCTGAAAGACAACAACTGTCAAGCTAAACCATTAAACCCACAAAACTACCTATCATAGATATCATAGATATTTCATGATAGAGAAAGGAAATGCCTACACAATAGAAACAGGCTAAAGGAATTCATAATCACAAAAGTAGCTCTATAGAAGATCATTAAAGAAACTTTTGGACTGAAGACAAACTTAAAGAAAGAAAGAGCTATGCTAGAACAGGACTTAAGCAAATGCATAATAAGAACATACCAAACACTATAAAGTCCACATCCAGGGATGGCTCCACATACACTAAATAAATAATGTAACAATAAATGTAACACATGACACAAATGGACCCATGAACAGAAAACACATACTATTTCTACTTTTTAGAAAATATAATATCACTTCATAATGTATGTAAATGTGTATATATATATATATATATACACATATATATGAATTTTCATCTTCTATAGGAAGTTGCAAAGAAGTTTTATGATCAGTTTAGGGATGAGAGAAGAGTGTGTTGACACTGTAGTACAAATCTGAGTTTGAGGCCAGCCTGGTTTATAGATTGAGTTCCAGGAGCCAGGGCTACACAGAGAAACCCTAATTCAAAAACCAAACCAAATCAAACTGACCCAAACCAAAAGCAGGAGGAAGAGGAGGAGGAGGAAGACGAGGAGGAAATAGAAGGAGATTTCTGTATTTGTAGGCAATTTTTCTTTCTTATTTATTTGTTTAAATAAACAAATAATAAACTTGGGAGGCAGAGGTAGGCGGATCTCTGAGTTTAAGGCCAGCATGTTCTACCTAGAGAGTTTCAGGACAGCCAGGGTTACTCAGAGAATTCCTGCTCCAAAAAACAACAACAACAATTAAGTAAATAAATAAAAAGTAAAACAACAACAACAAAAATAAAACAGGGTCTCAAATAGTCCAGGCTGGCCTAGAACTCATCATGTAGCCCAGGACAACCTTGAACCTCTGATCTTCCTCCTTCTGCCTCTCCAGTACAGTGTTACAGATCTGGGTTACCATACCCAATATATGGGGTGCAGGGATGGAATTCAGGCCTTTGTGCATGTCAGGCAAGTCCTCTACCAACTGAGCTATATCCCCAGCGCCTCTGTGGGCCATTTTGATTAGTCAGTTCTATTGAAGCTCTTGAGTCTCAGTCAACAAAAAATGAAAACTAAATCCTGGGTTGAGGGGCTTCTTTTCTGTCCCATGATTTCTGTCTTAGTTTTTTGTTTGTTTGTTTTGTTTTTTCCTGATGCTGTGATAAAATAGCAAAGACAACTTGAGGTAGAAAGCATTCATTTTAGCTCACAGTTCAAGGTATAGTTCACCATGGTTGGAAAGTCAAAACACTGGGATCTTGAAGCAGCTGGTCACAACACGTTGACAATCAGAAACAAAGAACAATAGCTGTCTATATTTAGCTCTTTAAAAAAATAATACATCTAGCTAGGCATTATGGCGTGCATCTTTAATCTCATAAAAGGCAGTTGGATTTCTGAGTTCAAGGCTAGCCTGGTCTACAGACAGGTCCAGGATAGCCAGGGCTACTCAGAGAAACCCTGTCTCAAAACAAACAAAAACAAACAAACAAACAAACAAAAATACCACCAAGAAACAAACAAAATAAATAAGAAAAAAATTAAAAACGTACCTATTTATTTGTGTGCGCATGTGTGCCATGATGAGCACGTGTGCCACGAATGAGTCGGTGGAAGCCAGAAGGGAACCTGCGGGAGTTGGTTCTCTTTTTCCTCCCCGAGGGTCCTACCCATGGAACTCAGATCGTCAGGCTCAGGAGCAAGTGCCTTTATCTGCTGAGCCATCTACCAACCTGACTTTTTCATCTTCACACAGTCCAGGAATCCAGCCAAGGGAATGGTGCCACTCACAGTGGGTAGGTCTTTCCACCTCAATCAACAGAACATTAGGTCAACATAATGTAATCCCACACAGGTATGCCCAGAGGTCTATTTCTCAGATGATTCTAGATCTCTTTAAACTGGCAGTTGAGATTATTGATCACTGTCACTCATTTCCATCCTGCCTCAAGGAAATTCCTATGGCAAGATGTTGATTCCCCTGCACCCCCCTCGGCCCCCCTACTGACACTGTTCACAACATCCTTAAGGAAACAGTAGAAGTGGTAAATGAGGCAAGAGGCTGTTTGCAATAATCCAAGGAAAAGAAGACGGTGGTTTGGTTTGACCAGCTAGTAGCCGAACATGTAGTAAATGTAATCGGATTCTGAATACATCTTACACATAGGTTCAGAGGGTAAATGTTAGTGCATAAGTCATATAGAAACAGTTTCTGATTAAGAGAGAACATCACTTTTTAGTATAATATTTTTATCATTTTTTGGAGAATTTTATACATTGGATAATGTATTTTGGTCATATTTATGCCCCATTCCTCCCCCTAACTCCTCAGATCCACTCCCAACTCCTCATCCCCTCCTAACTTTGGCTCCTTGGTTTTTAAAAACTATTATCCCCTGAGCCCAATTTGTGCTGCTCATATATGCAAGGGGATCATCCTGTTTTAAAAAGCAAAACTACATTGTAAGAGTTCCAACCATCTTAGGCTACAGAGAGACCCCTTGCCTCAAAAAAAAAAAAAAAAAAAAAGGAATAAAAATCACCTTATAAGACACATTATTCACTGGTCCCAGATCATATGATGTTCAGCTATTGCAGAAATCAAATTTCCCTTTGAAAAGTAGAATTCTAAACCGCCAAAGACTTCTCAGGCTCCGAGTGCAATTCCCCATGTGACAGGAGAATAATTCTGAATTTGATTGAGCACATTTTTATATCTGAGTGATTTAATTTTTGCAACAGTTCTCCGAGGTCTCAGTTATTAACCCCATTTTTCAGATGATGAAAATGAGACTCAGACAGAAGATGTTTCCTCCAGCACTCCCAGCGCGGGTAAGGGAGGATGTTAAATCTAGGCTGGTTTGCAAGTGTTCTTAGATAGGAGCAAACATGCGTGCCTCCAGGAGAGAGCTCATTTGGGGCATTTCAGTCAATTCCTAACTTTTGTCTTTCTCTCTTACGTTCTCACGCCCTATAAGCCTGATGTTCCAGGAGCGTCAGCAGACAGGCTCTGGTCAGATGGTACCCTTACTCTAGATGTTGCTGCAGTGCTGGGGCAGGGAGTAGGGGTGGGGTGGGGGAGGGGAGCGTTGCCATCGCCCTGGAGATGCGATGCTCTCCAGGGCTATGTGGCCAGCATTGTCCCCTGAACAAGGCGCCGTTGTTCGGTAGAAATAGAGGGTGCTTCTCACTGAGGGTTTAGTCCTAAATAAGGATCTACATTTCAACAATGCTTCCTTGTGTAGTGGTTGATTTTTTTTTTTTCAGGCTTAGGAGACTTGTCTTCCAGATTCACGGTAAACTCCTACAAAGTGTCTTTCCTACAGCGTTTTTAAAAGAACCTTTTTGTGTTTGCCTTTATATTCTGCAGATATGAAGACGTATCTCATAACATATTAAGATTAAAGGCCTTAGTCCTTAAAGGCATTGTCCTGATATTCCCACAGCATTCAGGAAGCGGGGCGGGGGTTGCGGGGCGCGAAGGGGCAGAGGCACAGGAGACACACTCTGCCTAGGAACCCGCTTTTGTGGAGGACACCCTTACAACAGTCACCTTAGGTTATTTCAGTTGATCCTAGGGTCACCAGCGCAGTTATTTTCCACGGTTTACACGTGAGCACTGTAACTGGGTAACTGGAGCACGGTCACAGCGCTGGTGAGAAGAAATGCTCATGATTCCCAGGCTCAGCCCAAGCCTGCTGTCTCTCCACTTCTGCATCCCTTTCTCATCCTGACCTTCTGCCTTCTGCCTGCCTGGTTTTTTTTTTTTTTCCCCTAAGTCCCCAGGCTAGGAATAAGCCAACAAGAACAGTGTGAAGTTCCTGAGAAGGGTAAAAAAATTTTTCGAAGGCTTTGAGCAGAAAGAAAGCTGTACTTGTCTCTAAATGAAAGACAAACTTCTAAAGATGTCAACTTTCTAAATTAACCTACAAGAACGTAATTCTAACAATGTAACAAAAGACCACAGTACTTGAAAATCTAGTTTTAGAATCCCGACTAGAACTAGCAACACCACACACACACACACACACACACACACACACACACACACACACACGGAAGGAAAGGACCTGACTTCAAGTCCCTAAATATTCTAATTTTACATTAAATAGCTCACATTGTATAGTTTCAGAAAGGCAAATCAAAGGGAATCTGAACAGATAATTCAGATTCAAAGCTGTAAACAATGGGATGCTGTTGTGGAAGTTTATTTTTAGTTGTGTTTAAAATAATTGTTTTTGTGCACTGTTGGAAAAAGGGATGCCTAGGTGTTGGCATTTTGTATTGTCTGCAGGTGTTGGATTTCTGTAGGGGTTGTTTGATTGCTTATGATCTGCACCTGAGGAGTTCTAAATGAATAAGAACACCTGAGCTCAGATGCTCGGGGTTCCACTGTTGAGTATGGCATTGGCCATGATGGTGGGTCTCTCTGCTGAGGTCTAGCAGGGCTTCCACGTATGAAAATGCCTCCTTGTCTTCTTTGGTGAGCTACCCAGCAGCAGCATACTACTACAGGATGCTTATAAAATAATGTCTTAATAAGACAAATAAACTCTCCAAAAATGATTCAGAAAGGGTTGTTTTCCCAAGAAATGAGATTTGTATATATTGTAAGTACAATGTTGAGTTTAAATACAAACTCAGAAAAAACTGGAGTAAAAGATAGCACCTTGGACTTTATTAATGTAATTGAGAGGCCCAATGACGGCTGGCTCAAGAAAGACATGTACAGGAGCCACTGACAAAAGAACAACAGTTCCCACTTGAAAAACATGAAAGAATTTGCTACAGATTGGGGTTCTCCCCCAAAGATTTATGTGCTGGGGTGCTGGGTCTTTGAAGATGGTGGAACTTTAAGTAGAGCAGTGGCAGTGGTATGCTCACCTTTGATCCCAGTACTTGGGAGGCAGAGGCAGGTAGATCTCTGTGAGTTTGAGGCCAGCCTAATCCACAGAGTGAGTTCCAGGACAAGCCAGAGTTACAATAGAGAAACCCTGTATGGAAAAACAAAACAGAGAGAGAGAGAGAGAGAGAGAAAAAAAAAAGTAGAATAAGTGGTAAGTCCTTATGTTTTCAGAAGGAACTGTGGGACCCCAGTATCTCTGTTTCCTTTCTGGCAAGGGAAATTCTCATTCATGTTCCCACCATGGTGTTACCTATTGTTAGGCCCTTAGTAGAGGCCAAACTAATTGTGTTTGGATCCTGGGCTTTCACTCTCCAAAGCTACAAGCTAAATAGGCCTTTGTCAGGCTGATGGGATGCTCAGCAGGTAAAGGTGCTTGTCTCCAAGCCTGAAGACCTGAGTTCAGGCCCTGGGCCTCACAAGGCAGAAGATGGCCAACTCCTGAGGTTTGTTCTCTGACTTCAGACTCACACCATGGCATGTGTATAAATAAAGATACACATGCAGACAAGTAAAGAAATGTAAAATAAACAAATATGCCTCTTTTCTTTATAAGAATCCTGTTGCAGTCATTGTATTATAGCAAAAGGAAACTGATAAATATAGATTTCTATATCAAAAGATACAAAAATAAAAGGTGGTAATAAAAATCATAACATATACAAAACTAAATATGCTATGCAAATGTATAAACAGCTCCTAAATCATCATAGAGAAACAAAATATAAAAATCTACTTAAAAAAATGAGGGGAGACTTCACACACACACACACACACACACACACACACACAAATATATATACATGTATGTGGGCTCATGCCTGTAATCTCAGTCCTCAGGAAGCTGATGTAGGAGGATTGCCATGAATTCAAGAACAGCCTGACCTACAAGAGTTTCCGGCCAGTCTGGCTACAGTTTGAGGCTCTGTCTCAAAAAACAAAAACATCGTTGGGATAATGAAAAGCTACTACTTAAATGGAAAAGTAAAGGAAATGGAAAACAAACATCAAGACACACTTTATAACTAATTGGGTTTTAAAAAACTTTGTGCCGCCTATGTGTATAATTTGGAGCTAGAGTACTTGCCTAATATGCACTGCACCCTGGATTCTATTTCCATCACTGAAAATAATTTCGTATATTAGCACCAGTATTATCAGATGAAAATGAGCAATTCCGTGCACAGCGTGTCAAGAGGGTGAGTTAATACAATTTTCATGGTAATTTTTATTAAGAGTGTTTTTGTAATACTGGGGTTCAGATCAAGGGCCTGGTGCATGCTAGGAAAACATCATACCACTGAACTGTTTGCCATCCCTCACCACTAGGTTCTTAATGCCATTTCTAGATACCTGACAACATATTCACAAAGCTGATGAACAGGAATGGTTATTGAAGCTTTATTTCTAATGATGAAATCTGGGAAGGGGAAGGAAGTACCCTGGTTAAGGAATGGTTGAATGAATGATGGCCACATTTTTCTGGGGATACTATATGGTGATCCAAAGAAAATGGACTAGATTCCCATCACCACATAAAGGGGTTCCAAGAGGGAAAGGCAGGAAATCAAGTACTCTGGGCAAACAGGCTCTGGGTCTGTGTGGCTGTATATAAAGTGCACATGAGACATGAATGAATTTTGTACTTGGACTTGGATCTCACCCAGAGGACAGCTCACTATGCGTATGCAAATATTCAAAACTGAAAACTTTGGAAACTTGAAGTGCTCCTGGCCCCAAGCATTTCTGGTATGTAGGGGACATTTAACATGCACATGTGCACATAGCTACTAGACTTTGAACTTGACAGAATTTTTCTGGGGGAAAAAAAAAAAAACCTTAGACAATTAAAGACACGATCAGCTCTTGTAACAACATTGTAATATTTCAAGTCAACTTAGTTTGGACCTTTCTGTACTCCTTCCAAGACTCCTCCCTTCCAGTTAGGCTTGTGTCTCCTAATTATTCTGTGCTGTTTTCAGATTCCCCCTCCCCCTATGGCCATTTTGATTTGCCCAAGGCTCACAGGGTAATTAGAATTAAAACTAGAGGTGATACAAAAACAGAAAGAATTCTGCACACTGAAGAGTAAACAGACTTGAGCCTGCAACAGAATGATCTATAACCTCAGCTCTGCTGGTGGACACTGGCCTCTTAGTTTACAAAGACATGGGTTTCTTCATCTGAAAATTAAGTGAATAAGGTGACAGGGTTTTAATTTCCCTCCCACTGGTAGGAGTCAGAAAATTGTGCTGACTTTCTGGAGTGGGGACAATATTCAGAGAGAAGTTAGAAATGGCAGCGACATTAGCATGACTAGTTAACGTGCTACGAGTTCTATGTGCCAAGATCTGGGCTGTGTGTGTGTGTGTGTGTGTGTGTGTGTGTGTGTGTGTGTTAATATATCATCCTGTTTGAGTCATATAATGACTGTTTGTGGAAGAGAAGATTTCCTCCATTATACAAATGGAAAAACTGAAACTTAGAGAAGAGCTTTCTTGAAGGAACATACAACTGCACGTGGGGTGTCTAGGTCAGAGTCGGGATCTAATTCTGAACTTCTCATTTTTATTTCAAGAACTGGTTATAACATTTGGTATGAGTCTCCTTCAGGATACCTTTGCATTGTACGATCATTGCTTCTGGGTTGAGGGGAAGGAGGAAGAAGAGGCTGGCAAGGCCCAGAAGCCCTTCACTCATAGGAAATGAAGGAAACTGAAGGTTTCCACTCCCTGGAATGTGCAGTCTAGTAGGCTAGCACATATCATACTGGGCTGGAGATTTATAGCTGTGAGAACATTCTGAAATTTTCCATGAAAATGAGTAGTGATTTGAGCAAGAGAAGACAGATAGATGACTCTCCCGGCAGGGTCTAGGAAAGATGCTTCCAGGTCAGGTCCCCTGGCCAGCTTGGATGCCAGGGATTCACTTACTGTGTGATTAAGTGGCAGGTTTTTATTTCCAGACAGATTGATTTGAAAGCTTTTGATGTATTACACTAAAACACATTGTAAAAAAAAAAAAAAAAAAAAAAAAAAACAAACTAAAAGCATTTAGGAGCAATCAAAGCATCTGGAAATTAAGTTTCAATTTCTTCATTTGCTAAACTCTTCATCAAGTAAATCAGTAATTTTTTAAATCCATGAATATGATACTCAAAGAATTTAAAAAAGCAATTAGCTTTAAAATGTATGTGCACTTCCCAGAATACTTAGTCTATTTACTACTGAGCCATTTTTCAATTGCCTTTACTTAGATGTGTGAGAGCAAACTCTCTCTTGGGTAATGTTGCTCTTAGGGTTTGGACAGGTGAGTGGGTATGTAATGCCTAACATGCCAGAAAGATTTATGGGTAAAAGTCACAGCAAACATTTGTTCAGAGAGATTCTAGCATATGGCAGTAGGCAGTCTTCTTTCGTTTAGGTTCAGGTACATCAGACATGGATCAGGTTGGGCTGAAGTTTTGTCAGCGTACCATGATATCTAGGTACCATCATGTTCGGCCTCTAAGAAGTCACAATTAGAAATTCCGTTGCTGGTTGTGGGTGGCACATGCTTGTAACATCGCCACTCAGGGAGTGAGATGGGAAGACTGTGAATCTGAGGTTGGCCTCTGCTACTTAGTGAGACTCTGTTTCAAAAAAATCATGTTTACATCCAAACAACCCTTTGGCTTCAATTAGCATCTTCATTTTACTCAGTGCCAAATCCAATTCCATTTAGAATGTACAGTAGGCATTTTATCTTTCAGGGAGACCCCACTTTCTTCCCATCCCTAGCCATTAGCAATTCATGGTTTTGGCTCTAAGGCCTCTCTAAGTAGCTCTCTAAATCTCTAAATCAGTGCTGGCCCCATCTAGGCTGTTTTACTAACTGTGCAGAGATCTAGGTTGTGGTGAACGAGCATGTTTGCATGCACATAAAGAGGTTGCAACAACAAAGGAAGCTGAGGTGCGCTTCCACTTTCAAGTTCCCATAAACCTTTCAAAAGGAGGCCTCCTTCTCAACACTGGAGATAAGTTATAGAAGTCGGAATGATTTCGCAAGAGGAAAACATTGCATTGAGAATGCAAGGTCACGTTTCAAGGAAACAATATTTAGCCACAGAAAGCTAGAACCCCAGGCACTTCCGTGGCGAGCTGACGCGTCTGATAAATTACGAGGCCACCACTTACTTGAATTATCAAGTCATACTGAAAATCACTAGCTAAACATTAAATCCCTTTCTTGCTTGATGATTAAACCCGACTGTGTAATTTGAGGACCCAAACCAGAACACGATGTTCTACAGTTAGTGTGTTGGGTCTAGAAGAGACCCAAGGGAGCAACTTTTGGAGACTCTGCTTTACAAATGAAAAAGCAAACTTGCCAGCATTCACATGATTAGTTGGTGGAAGGATCCCTTGAACCCCATGTTTCCTGACCTTTGATCTAGAAGCTTTTCTTTCTTCACCAGCAGCCACCTTCAAATTACGTCACCACATTCTCAGAATGTTCATGATGGTGTTTCCTCCCCAGGTCTCTCAACACCATTTTGGGTATCCGACAGTCTAACTTTCCTTGCTATAAAATCTAATTTTCTCTCTTTGTCTTCTGACTGTGTTCTGTAATGTTTAGCTCTGAAAATTTACTCTGCTTCCAAGATCTTGTCCTCATCTGCCTTGCTCTCCTGATAAAGTAACAAACCCTTAATGTAATTCATTATGCCTGGGCTGCTCAAGAATCTTTCTTCAGATGTTGACAGTGGACTGTCATTTTGGAGGAAATCCTAAATAGCTATCCCAAAATTGATTTCACCACTGAAGGAAAAACTGAATTTTAAAGATAAATTCTATGTTCTCTATTGTTGGGGCAGAATGGGAGGTAGAGGTGGTGCCATACCTCACTAAGACAAGATCTCACTCTCTCCTTCCCATGTGCCTTTTATGTAAATGTATCCCAAGCAACAAATACAACAAACTGAGACTGTGTTTCAAGGTCTGGTAGAGGTCATTATAAGGACAACAATCAAAACCTAAAGTCTGAAGAGTATTAAGAAAAAAAAGTATTAAGAGTTGAATTATCCCCAGGCAGTGGTGGCGCACGCCATTAATCCCAGTATTTGGGAGGCAGAGGCAGGTGGATCTCTGTGAGTTAGAGGTCAGCCTGGTCTACAGAGTGAGTCCCAGGACAGCCAGAGCTACATCAGAGAAACCCTGTCTCGAAAACCAAAAAAAAAAAAAAAAAAAAAAAAGAGTTGAATTGTCTTTGTTTTCGGCCACTGACGGAGTGATCGAGAATAAACCACCGCCTCTGAGCTGCACAGCATCATCTGCAAAACAAATACGATGGAGTCTGAACCACTGTTCAGACCAATCACATGCTGCGATTCTGAACCACTGACGGCTGCTCACAACACTCAGGGTAAAGTGTTCTGGGAAAGCCTGCAGCAGCCTTCCCGAGCTGGCTTTTCTCTCTCTTCCCCTCTTCGGGTTACTTAGTGCTTCAAACTCATCTCTTGCACATTCTGCAGTCCGACAAGTTGTTCTTTCTCTCTATCTCTGCTTGAGCCTTCTCTCCTGTTGGTAGCTGTCTCAGAAGACAGGCCTTCTCTACATTCTATCTCATTCTTTAGGTTTGGACTGGCATGATACTCATTTGGAGAGTTTTCTTAGAGTTTTATTAAGTATGTCTCCCGCCTCTTCTTAGTTCCATCACCGTTCAATGTCATTCATGGTCATTTATACCTTTTATATTGCTTGTCAGCTAGGAATTATACATGTATTTTCTTTTCTTATTCCTGACTTTTCCAAAAAGACTGTCACGTTCTTGACACGTTCTGCATTGTCTATGGTACTTCAGACCTCAAGAGGGCCAAGTACAATAGTGTCACCAACTCAAAAGTTGACACACATACAAAAATATCGCCTACCGTCGCCCCACTGCCCTACTGGCCTGTTGCACACCAGGACATTTTGTTCCTGACCAAAGCTCATTATCCACTGACCGGCCTATCTCCATCCCTGCCTCCACCCCCTCCTCTTGCCCTCTGGTAAGCACTGTTCCTTTTTCAATTTCTATAAATTCGACATTTTGTATTCCACATATGAGGGAGACCAGGTGGTATCTGTTTTTATGTTCTTGGGCTATTTCATTTAACATGATAATCTCTGAGTCTATACAAATCGTCACAAAGGGAAGGCTTTCTTTTTTTTGTGGCCAAATGGTATTCCATTATGTTAACACCTTTCTTTATTCTTTGTGCCACATTTTCTTTATTCTTTTATCACCAGTAAGATTAGGTTGTTTACATCTCTTAGCTAACGTGTATATTTTCTGCAGTAAGGGCGACACATTGGTTGATTTCATTTTCTTTGGATGCACACTAGAAACCGAGATTGCTGAAATCTATGGTAATTCTATTTTTTAGGTTCTTTTTGAGGAATCTCAGGACTGTTTTCTACAATGATTGTGCCAATGTACATTCCCACCAACAACATACAAGGGTTCCCTCCTCTCAGCATCCCTACCAGTACTATCGTGATAGTTATTCC